>BSUD01000001.1:88151335-88233626 GCA_033239045.1 Fagopyrum esculentum
ACTTATCCGAACCTAAACAGAAAGTTAAGTGTTAGAGTTTGCTAAATCCTATTCTTATTACACCTTCCTGGTTCAAAGCAAGCTTAGGATGAGACTTACCCGGTAATTCCTTAGTTTGTGTATTAACGATCATAAGTGTAGGTAATAAAGGTTTATCCTTTATTGGGGTTTGAGTGTGCTTCCATCCCATCTTTGTGAGTTAGCCTAAGACTTACCCGGTAAAGGTTGATTCTATTCCCTTAGATGGTATGTTAGTTTGAGGTTATAGTTCTTTATCTTGATTCCTTGAGACTTACCCGGTAATAGGAGTTACGGTTTAGGATTAGTGTGTAGTGAGACTTACCCGGTGATCTACTCCACTTTAGTAACGCCTTCCCCACGCAAAAATCTCAGCTTTGTCCGCTTATCTATAGATCTTGAGTTGGAACCACAACTAGATGCTTTAATCCCTAGAATTGCATGTTTGCTTTATTGACTTTTTATTCATCTTTGATTGTGATAATTGCTCTTGTGGTTAGAATTGACATAGCATACCGTATTGACTTTGTTTCACCGAGTCCCTGTGATAGACCCCTGGAATTTTCTTGCTTTTACTACGATTGACCCGTACACTGCGGGTTCGCATCCTTGTTTTAAGCTTAAGTCTAGGGTTATAAATTTAAAGCTTGCACACACCGTTTGGAGCGAACAAGTTTTTGGCGCCGTTGCCGGGGACTTGGTCTAGACCGAGCCGGTACAGTTTGCTCTTGGGGCGCTTGCCCCGTTTCATCTAACCACTCTACTTGAGTGACGACTTTTGCAGGTTCTTTCTTAGGTATATGCGAAGAACCCGCGCTGGGAAGGAAATCGTTCCATACGATCCCGAACCGGAAAAGACATACAAGCGACGCTTAAGAGAAGCGAAGATGGCCCAACAAGACGATCGCGATCTTGCGGCCGAATTAAAAGAGACGCAAGAGCTGCTACGTCTCAGTAAAGAAGAACTAAGGCAAGAGAAAGAAGAGAATCGTGCCAAGACTGCAGCAATCGAAGCTGAGATAGAAGTCATACGAGACCAGATTCTACTTCGACCGAGGGAAGATCCTCCTGTTGATCCTCGACCGATGCAGAATCCAGTAGTTGACCCGCGACCGAGGCAGATTCCAGTACCTGACGCCCCAACCGATGTACTTCCACCTCGGATGCCAGTCCGAGATGTTCTTCTTGCAGGAATCCCACAAACCCTAGGTCAAAGGATTGACCCTAATCAACAGCTGAGGCGTCCAGGGGTGAACCTAGGAGATCCAGCGGATCATGACTACGAACTTCGACCGCAAGTTCTATCCATGATTCGCCAATGCCAATTCGGAGGGCTAGAGAAGGAGTCGCCGCATCAACATCTTCAAAACTACGAGATCTTGATGGAAACCTTGCGACCTTCCAGAAATGAAAATAACAACTACAAGCTAAGACCTTTTTACTTTTCTTTAAAAGATAGAGCTCTTACTTGGTATCAATCTCTTCCTCCAGGAAAAATTAGCACATGGGAGGAGATGACTACGGAATTCTTAACTAAATTCTTTCCCCCCTCAAAGACCGCTGAAATGAGAGGGAAGATCAATGCTTTCATCATGAAGGACAAGGAGAGCTTGTCCAAATCTTGGGAGCGGTTCAAGGATATCCTTTTGGATTGCCCACATCATGGGATTCCAAAGATCGAGTTGTTGGAGATCTACTTCAAAGGGCTGGACGGAAGCACCCAGTTCAATCTCCAACTACTCTCCGCCGGTACCTTCATGGACATGGCGATTGACGAGGCTTGGGACTTCATTGAGAAGCAAGCCTTGCACATGGAGAAATATACCCACCAAGGAGCTGAAGGTGGAGTTAAAAGAGTCAACTTTTAAGAGACTCAACCCAACAACAATCAACTCACGTCGTTGAAGAATGACGTGAAGCAATTGAAGGAGCTCTTAATGGCTCAAACTAAGAAGGAAGAGCAAGGGCAAAGGAACAACAACAATAACGGGTACCGTAACAACAACAACGGTCCCCGGAACAACAACTACAACAACAACAATAGAGGATCCAACAGCAACAACTGGAGGGCGAATAACCAAAACCACGGTAACAATTATTCAAACTCCAACTCTAATGATTCCTCTAATCCTTTCCTCTCTTCCCCTTCTTCTTCTTCTACTCCATTGAAAAGCCAAGGGCAAGGATCAAGTTCGTCTCAGCCAGAAAAGAAAGACGCAGTTCTGGAGGCAATCTTGATCAAGCTTAGCGCTATGGAGAATTCTATGACTTCATTTTCGAGGGCCCAAAAGTCCCTCGAACAACAACTTGCTAATAGGGCGAATGAAGCGCCAAGAGATCCAGGGAAGCTTCCAGCAAAGACGGAAACTAACCCTAAGGGCCAGTGCATGGCCATAACGACGAGGAGTGGACTCAAAACTGCAGATCCAACACCTCGCTCGACGCAGACCACCTCGGTCCAGATCCAGTCGAAGAACACCTCGACCGAGATGCCAACCGAGGCGGAGCAACAGAAAGCAGGAGGAACGACAAAAACTTATGTTCCACCTCCTGCATATAAGCCACCACTTCCATTCCCTCAATCCAGAGCCAGAGCACATCTAGACAAGCACTTTGGTAAGTTTCTTGACTTGATGAATAAGCTACATATTAATATTCCTTTCCTTGATGCTATTTTAGGTATGCCCGCCTATGGGAAGTTCTTAAAAGAAATCTTATCAAGGAAGAGGAAGCTGGAGGATGTTGGTGAAGTTAGGATGACATCTAAATCTTCGGAGCTAATCAAAATCATGAAGGAAAAGATGCAACCTAAGTTAAGAGATCCCGGCTCATTTTGCATTCCCATTCAAGTTGGGGATGTCACTTGTGAAGCCCTTTGTGATCTAGGAGCCAGCGTGAGCATCATCCCGCTGGAGCTATGCACTAAGATCGGTCTTGGAGAGCCCAAGCCGGTCAAGATTCGACTTTACATGGCGGATCGCTCCATTACCCATCCCGTGGGCATTTTGGAAGACGTTCCGGTCAAGTTAGCTAACTTCTATCTACCTATAGATTTTGTTGTACTTGACATTCCCGCAGATTATCCTGTTCCTATTATTCTCGGGAGACCATTTCTAGCAACTTCGGGTTGCAACGTGGATTGCAAGAACGCCAAGTTGAAATTCAACGTTGGTGGCGATGAGGTGGAGTTTGCACTACTTGCGGCCATGAAAGGGGAGCAACTTACTGATGATATCTTCAACATCTACGATGAAGAAGAATCAAGAGAATTGGTGAGCTCTATCCTTATTAACGACCCACTCGAAAGAGTTATTAGCTTCAGTTTAATGGAGGAAGGTATAGATGCTTCTTGTGACGCAGATATACGGAGCTTGAAGGCACTGGAAGAGGATCCAAGAGCTAAAACTGAGAAGCTAATCCAGGAGACGAAGATCTCCAGTCTCGGATCCAGTAGCAGTACCTCGACCGAGGCACTTCCTGGACAGAGCGAGGCGACCGAAGAACATCTCGGTCAACGACTATGCACCTCGACCGAAGTCGATGGCGAGATGATATCAACTGAGATTGCTGAGAATAACAATTTTCTTACTCCCTTCTCTGACATTCACCCACTGTTGGCGGACCATTCCCTCCACCAACTTTCTGATAATAAAGGTCCTTGGTATGCTGATATTGTGAATTATCTTGTTTGCCAGGAAACACCGCCCGGATTGATGTACTCTCAAAAGAAGAGATTCTTCAAGGAAGTACGACATTACTACTGGGATGAGCCGTTGCTATTCAAGCGCGGACCGGATGGGATGCTTCGAAGGTGCATTCCGGAGGGTGAAGTTAATAGCGTCATAAAGCATTGTCATTCACTTCCTTGTGGGGGGCATGCTAGCACCGATAAAACATGCGCTAAGGTATTGCGTTCCGGTTTCTTTTGGCCTACATTATTTAAGGACGTGCAATCTTTTGTTGTCTCTTGTGATGCATGCCAAAGAACAGGGAACTTATCAAGGAGGAACGAGATGCAGCTTAATAACATCCAAGAAGTGGAAATCTTTGATGTATGGGGGATTGACTTCATGGGACCTTTCCCATCCTCCGGAGGAAACCTCTACATTCTCCTTGCAGTTGATTACGTCTCTAGATGGGTTGAAGCCATTGCTTCTCCCACTAACGACGCCAAGGTGGTTGTGAAGTTCTTGAATAGAACTATCTTTCCATGATTTGGAACTCCACGCATCATCATTAGCGATGGAGGAACGCATTTCATCAACCGGAAGTTTAAAGCACTTCTATCGAAGTATGGGGTAACCCACAAGGTATCAACCGCTTATCACCCTCAAACTAGTGGACAGGTCGAGATCTCGAATAGAGAAATCAAGGCAATTTTGGAAAAGACCGTCTCTAGAACAAGGAAGGATTGGTCCATGAAATTGGACGATGCTCTTTGGGCGTACAGGACCGCATTCAAGACTCCCATAGGTACCACCCCTTATAATTTGGTATATGGGAAGTCTTGCCATTTGCCCGTTGAATTGGAGAACAAGGTGTATTGGGCTATCAAATGGTTGAACTTTGACATCAAGGAGGCTGGCGAGAAGCGACTATTGGAACTTAACGAGCTGGAGGAGCTGCGTTTGAACGCTTATGAGAATGCCAAAATCTACAAGGAAAGGACGAAGAGATGGCATGACAAGCGTATCGTTCCAAAGGAGCTTAACGAAGGAGATTTAGTTCTACTCTTCAACTCCCGCCTCCGTCTTTTTCCAGGTAAGTTGAAATCTAGATGGACCGGACCTTATGTTGTGAAACATGTTTTCCCTCATGGTGCAGTTGAGATATGGGGCGAAACTAGCGGAAGCTTCAAAGTCAACGGTCATAGACTTAAGAAGTACCAACCGGAAACGCCGGTTGAGGAGGTTGCATCAATATACCTCCTTTGAGACGCATCATGGTCCAGCTAGCGACATTAAATCAAGCGCTTCTTGGGAGGCAACCCAAGGTATTGCTTTCTTTTCCCGTTTTCTAGTCTAGCTTAGATAGTTTTTATTTTTGCTTTGCTTTGCTTTGTTTTTGGCGTTCTGGACAGACAACAGGGAATACCTAAGGAAGGAGCACATCTGGAAGGACAGAAGTTCGAGATTCTGAGAAGACAGAAGCACCTCGGTTATTGTCAGAGCACCTCGACCGAGTTGATTCTTGAGCAACCGAGGCGACTAGGGTTTCTGCAGAACCACCTCGGTCCGTACCACCTCGGTCCAGTCGAGACCATCTCGACCGAGGTGACAGCAGATCCAGTAACAGTATAAAAGGGGAAAAAAATTACTTTTCACTTTTTTTTATCTTCTTCGACCGCGGCGACAGATATACCTCGCTCCCTTCGTTTCTCGCTCGTTTTCAAAGATTTCCGCTTCCAAACTACAATTAAAGGGTAGAGGAATCGATTGCAACTGCAGATCTGCAAGAAATTCGAGTGAATCGGCCGGAACGAGGTAAAAACGATCGAAACCCTAACTCATTCGTTTACTTCGATTTGGGCTTTGGTTGCCCTTGAATCTGTTGAGGAAAAGCTTAAGTACCCCTTAGGAAGCATCTGTAGTGATTTTAGGGGGAAAAGAACTGAATTTCTAAGAGTTGGAATCGCGACTGTCTTCACCTCGGTCCAGTCGACCTACACCTCGGTCGAGGTGATTCTTGGAGTTTGTCAGTGACCGAGGTAGCCTGACAGTGTTGATTAAAGATGAGTTCTGACAGGTTATTAGCCCTTAGAGATAGATCCTCTCCTTCCCCTTCTTCTTCCTCATCTAGACCTTCTATCCCGGTGATCCACGAGAGACACCGGGTAGATTATGAGCGTATTGCTAGCCGTCCAGTGATCGCACCTAGATTTCTGGACATTTATGCTTTTGACTGTCTCCACGTTGATGGAGATCTTAGGAGGATGATCACCACAGTCGGGCTGGATCAGTTTACTGAGATCCGAGCCCCAGCTTACTTAGAGCCGACCCTTGAGTTTGTCAGCTCCTTCACTTACCTCCCCACAGAGAGAGCTGTGAAGTACCGGTTGATGAACCGGAACTTCTTAGTACCCCTAGATCACTGGAGAGATATCTTTGGCTTCCCTGCCCCCACTGCTGTAGACTTCCCGACCCGAGCTGTAGCTAGAGAGTTCTGGGGTCAGATTGCCCACATTACAGAGCATGTAGATAGGTGGCGCCCTGGTGATTCCAGGGAGAAGCTTATCTTCCATCTAGCTTTTCGATTAGCCCACAGGATCTCCAGCGAGACACTTCTGGCGCGTACTGAGACGCCCCAGAAGGTCCGACAGGGGGAGCTCTTTGCTTTATACTGCATGGTTACAGGTGGATTCCCCGACTTTGGATTGATGCTGGCAGAGGATCTGCACAGGATCAAGGTCAAAGGGAAGGGAGATATATGCTGTGGTGGGATAGTGACCCATATCGCTACTTATCAGGATATGGATCTAAGTAGGTGTACTATGGTGGCGGCTGCCAAGCCGCTCGGACTACAGGAGATGATCACACGGAGGATTCTAGTTCCCCGTGGTTTGACTACACCCTTCGTCGCTATGCCTTGGGAGCGGACTGCACCTCAGGGGATCCGCTGGTCTGCACAGTTCTCAGTCTATGATCCGCATTTCTGGCAGACAGCTTGGGATACACTGATGGAGGATTACAGAGAGGGAGCAGCTGCCCCTGCTGCAGCTGAGGAGGAGGAGGCTGAGGATGACGACGACGATGATGAGACATTAGATGAGAGAGAGGGTGGTGTCCCGATGGACACAGGGACAGATACAGCTGGGACGAGCGCGCCACCTATTATAGACTTGGATGATGAGGAGGACACTGAGCCGGCACCAGCTGAGACTTCTCCAGTCAGACCTGCTAGACGCAGGAGGCGTGGAGTGAGAGATCGAGCTGCTCACCGACGGATCGATGACCTGACGGATCAGGTTATCGACTCATACGCTGCACTATCGCTGGATATCCGCGAGATGCAGGAGCGGCAGCATCATCAGCACATCATGGCCCAGCTTCAGTTCGAGCGTGTCATGGGCCATCCTTACGATCCGACTCAGTATCCATATGCACCACCACCGGATCGAGACTATTGAGGAGCTGCATGATTTTATTATTATATTTTTTATGCAGTTCGGCTTTTATCCGGTGAGTACTCTCATGTTTAGACTTTTTATTATACCCACTGGGACAGTGTGTCTCAAGTATGGGGTATTTGTACTTATTTGACTACGTGATGTATGTTATTTGACCACCTTTGATGTATTTTATTTATCGGATATTTTATTTATGCTTCCCTTTTGCATTTATATGATTATCTGATATTACATGCATACCTACAGGTTATTTGATTGAGAAAAACGTTGAAACCGAATAAAAAAATGGTTTTTTAAAAAAAAAAATTTTTCGACCTCGACCGAGTCAGTATTGGCCAAACGAGGCATATCACCTCGGTTGAACCAAGAACACCTCGACCGAGGTGCGTAACAGAAAGTTTTCGAAAACGATTTTGTGTTACTTATCTGGATATGATCTCAGTGAAGATTTTGTTTACCTAGTGGTTTTAAATTCTTTATGTTTTTGAAAGGTTTTATAATATGTTTAAGTTGCTAAATGCTTTGTTTAAAATTATTAGCATGTTTAATACTTTGTTTTTATCCAAATTATGTTGAATTTGAAGGTTGACACCGCAGGTTAAGTTCTCTCACATTCTTCTTGGAAAGACCAAGGCAATTCATTCTATTCTTCTTCTTCTTCTTGATCATGCTTAGCCCCTCATATACATTTTGCCTCCCTTACCTATCCGGGAATTTGGAAGCAAGCGAAGTGGTGAAAGCAAGTTAAAGTTGAGAAGTGGGTGGAAGTGAAAGTGTTAGAAAGTAATTTTAGGTTTGGGGAAGTCAATCATGAAGATGAGTAACTCGGCACCATTCACATAGCCGGGTGTTTGTGTCTTGCCAAAGTCGGATTGAGCGATATTCCTAACGGGTCATGGTATGTGCATCAAGGGTTTGATGCATCTCGAGAAATTGATGATTGCAGATTTCCTAGGCTTCGGTTATTGTGCACCTCTGTCCATGCATCCCAAAAAGTAAAGAAAAAAAAGAAAAAGTGTGAGATAAGCAAAGCTTATTGGTGGAAGATGTTGCAAGTCAAAGTGAAAGTGAAGTTCATCCTTTTCCCGGATTCTAACACCACATTACCTTACATACATCCCTACCCTACACGTTTCTTGACCTTTTCTTTTGGGAAGCCCTTGAGACCTTGAGCTTGTTGATTGACTTAGCGGTTTAAACTGGATTATACATAATTAATTTTGATAATTATGATTTATTATGCATTCTATGATTTTATGCAAAGATGAACAACTTTCCTATATTTATAAAATGTTTCGAGCATATTAAGTTTTTAATTCCAGGAAGTATTCTCTTAGAGTGATCTATGATAGTTGCACACCATAAAATGTTTTTGAAAGACTTTTTTGATTTTCTTGACTTATAATTCATTCTATCTTGTCTTCTATATGAGGAACTTGCTTGGGGACAAGCAAGGGCTAAGTATGGGGTATTTTGATAGCATGAATTATAGTCTATATTTTGGGGTTTGTTTGGACGTTTTATCTTTCATAATCTGCATGTTTGTATGTACATTATGTGATTTTACTACCATTTCATCTACCTTTGCGAGAATCGAGGTCTACACCTAGTTTCGTTGTAATTACAGGTAATATGGTACGTTTTGCATCAAAAAGGAGCAAAAGGAGTCATGAGTCATTTGGAGCTACATCCAGGGAGCATAGCCATGGATTAAAGATCTACTTTGGAGCAGATTCGAGAGATTTCACATTCTGTCGTGACTCACCTCGGTTGACCATTGATTCACCTCGACCGAGGTGATCCAGAGACGCCGACTCGACCGAGGCGAACACCTAGGACGCGGCGAGAATATTTTATTCTTGGAGGAGATCTTTTAAATTTGGAAAGTGATCTTATATTTTTGGGCTTGGCTCCTGGAAGGAAGGAGATATGCAGAATCATATATTTTACCTATATTTATGGGAAAATATCTTTCTAAGATTTATTATCTTTGGAGGGTTATTTTCCTATAAAAAGGGTCGGATTTTCCACAATTCCATATCTTGCTTACGAGAAGATCCCGCTTACAACGCAGCAGCAGCATACTCCAATTTGGGAGTTTTGAAGAACCTTTTTGAAGGTTGAAGGAAGATTGAAGTCCATAGCTTTTATAGCTTTTTGAAGGGTTTTGTAAGATTGTCTTCAATTCCCTCAATTGTTGTCTTGTCTTGTTGGATTGCTATCCAAGGAACGCTTTGTTGTGATATTTGATTCAGTTATTGAAGTCTTTTCATTAAATTCTTCTTTGTTCAAATATTCACTTTCTTCCCATATATTTTAATACTTTCATTATGATGATGAGTGGCTAATTTCCTTGTGTGATTCTAGGGTGATTAGCTGAAGGTTGTGGGAAAAACAATGATAGAATAATCTTAGATTCCAGTAGGATCCTGAAAGTTCGAGTCTTTAACCTTAACCCTAAGCATCTCGTTCGGTTGATGAACATCTCGGCCGGGGTGGAATTCTTCTGTCCGAGGTGACTTATCCGAACCTAAACAGAAAGTTAAGTGTTAGAGTTTGCTAAATCCTATTCTTATTACACCTTCCTGGTTCAAAGCAAGCTTAGGATGAGACTTACCCGGTAATTCCTTAGTTTGTGTATTAACGATCATAAGTGTAGGTAATAAAGGTTTATCCTTTATTGGGGTTTGAGTGTGCTTCCATCTCATCTTTGTGAGTTAGCTTGAGACTTACCCGGTAAAGGTTGATTCTATTCCCTTAGATGGTATGTTAGTTTGAGGTTATAGTTCTTTATCTTGATTCCTTGAGACTTACCCGGTAATAGGAGTTACGGTTTAGGATTAGTGTGTAGTGAGACTTACCCGGTGATCTACTCCACTTTAGTAACGCCTTCCCCACGCAAAAATCTCAGCTTTGTCCGCTTATCTATAGATCTTGAGTTGGAACCACAACTAGATGCTTTAATCCCTAGAATTGCATGTTTGCTTTATTGACTTCTTATTCATCTTTGATTGTGTTAATTGCTCTTGTGGTTAGAATTGACATAGCATACCGTATTGACTTTGTTTCACCGAGTCCTTGTGATAGACCCCTGGAATTTTCTTGCTTTTACTACGATTGACCCGTACAATGCGGGTTCGCATCCTTGTTTTAAGCTTAAGTCTAGGGTTATAAATTTAAAGCTTGCACACACCGTTTGGAGCGAACAAGTTTTTGGCGCCGTTGCCGGGGACTTGGTTTAGACCGAGCCGGTTTCGGTTTGCTTTCGGGGCTATTGCCCCTGTTGCTACTAACTACTCTTTCTATGAGTTTTGTAGTTTTCAGGATTTCCGATGACTACATTTGATCCAGCCTGGATAGCAAGACAAAGTGCTAGGGCGGACCATTATGAATACTTGGAGGAGAAGTACTCCTTCTATTGGTTCAACAATGAATGGGAAAGAGAAGAGGCCATTCAACATGAACTTGCGATATGGGATGAGAAGAACGTCCCTAAAAACATTTATGAGCAACCTTTTGAAGACTCTCTCGAATCAAGATTGGAGAAGTTGATGAAGAAGGTGGAGGAGCTCAAGGAAAGCACCCTATCCTATGCTAAGCCGAAAGAGGAGCATAAGGAAGTGTTGCACGTTCCAAGCATTCCTTTGGTCAAACCGGAAGTTTCTCCTGAAGCTTTTGTGGAAGAGGGGGATGTGGAAGAATTCGATCTGACTGTTGAGACCTCGGTCGAGGTGGAAGAGATTTCGGCCGAGATGGAAGAAGAATCTGCAAAATCAGAAGTGGAAGATGCAGAGAACCTTGGCCAAATTACTGAGATTGTGGTCAAGGTGGAAGAAAGACCAGCGGAACTGAGAGAGGTTTCGTGGGTGGATTATCAACCCAACACGAAACTTGTCTCAAGCTTTGGAGAACTTTGCAAGGTACATTCTCCTACTTCATTTGAATTCCCTATTAAAATTTTTGAATTTTTCAGGAATGCACCGGAGAGTTGGAGGTCTCTTCCGAAAGAACCTCCTAAAATCAAGATGAAACCTCCCATGAAACTGTTGGAAGAAGATGCTCCTTGGATTATAAGGAGTGAAGTTTGCAAGCACTACACCGTTAAGGCGATGAAGTGTCTCTTGTTCAAGTATGGGGTCCCTCGCATGCTAAGGACCTTGTACCATCCCCAAGCTAAAGATGGGGAAGCTACTAGGATTCTCGAGAAGCTGTTTTCTCGATCAAGGAAAGGATGGGACACAAGGCTAGATTATGTCCCATTGAAGTGCAGGAAGGCTAGAAGGATTCCGGTGAGAATCAAACCGTACAAGCTTGTACGTGGGAGATCTTACCATTTGCCGGTGAAGTTAGGAACCGGAACCTTCTTGGAAGATTTTTACGGATGTGATGAGCACTCCATGACATTCGAAGTGCATTGAGTAATCCCATGCCGTAGGGTCCAGCTAGCGACATTAAATCAAGCGCTTCTTGGGAGGCAACCCAAGGTATTGCTTTCTTTTCCCGTTTTCTAGTCTAGCTTAGATAGTTTTTATTTTTGCTTTCCTCTAGACAACAACCAGGTATTCCAAAAGGAAGGATCACAGTTCAGGAGCTACACTAGAAGAACAAAATTTCGAGAAGTTGAGGAAACGAGCTTTACTGAGATACATCTCGGGTACTGTCAGAACACCTCGACCGAGATGTACTTCGCCAACCGAGATGGTCTTATCTGGGAGTTGTTTCTTACTTCTTCATGCAGTTTAGCTATGTTCGGTGAGTATCCTGTCCTTAGACTTATTTTAACCCACTGGGACAGTGTGCCTCAAGTATGGGGTATTTGTGTATTATTTGACACTTATGTGATGGATGACTCTATCTTATCGGATATTTTATTTATGCTTCCCTTTTGCATTTATATGATTATCTGATATTACATGCATACCTACAGGTTATTTGATTGAGAAAAACGTTGAAACCGAATAAAAAAATGGTTTTTTAAAAAAAAAAATTTTTCGACCTCGACCGAGTCAGTATTGGCCAAACGAGGCATATCACCTCGGTTGAACCAAGAACACCTCGACCGAGGTGCGTAACAGAAATTTTTCGAAAACGATTTTATGCTACTTATCTGGATATGATCTCAGTGAAGATTTTGTTTACCTAGTGGTTTTAAATTCTTTATGTTTTTGAAAGGTTTTATAATATGTTTAAGTTGCTAAATGCTTTGTTTGAAATTATTAGCATGTTTGATACTTTGTTTTTATCCAAATTATGTTGAATTTGAAGGTTGACACCGCAGGTTAAGTTCTCTCACTTTCTTCTTGGAAAGACCAAGGCAAATCATTCTCTTCTTCTTCTTCTTCTTGATCATGCTTAGCCCCTCATATACATTTTGCCTCCCTTTACCTATCCGGGAATTTGGAAGCAAGCGAAGTAGTAAAAGCAAGTGGAGTTAAAGTTGAGAAAGTGGCTGGAAGTGAAAGTGTTAGAAAGCAATAATAGGTTTGGGGAAGTCAATCATGAAGATGAGTAACTCGGCACCATTCACATAGCCGGGTGTTTGTGTCTTGCCAAAGTCGGATTGAGCGATATTCCTAACGGGTCATGGTATGTGCATCAAGGGTTTGATGCATCTCGAGAAATTGATGATTGCAGATTTCCTAGGCTTCGGTTATTGTGCACCTCTGTCCATGCATCCCAAAAAGTAAAGATAAAAAAGTAAAAGTGTGAGATAAGCAAAGCTTATTGGTGGAAGATGTTGCAAGTTGAAGTGAAAGTGAAGTTCATCCTTTTCCCGGATTCTAGCACCACATTACCTTACATACATCCCTACCCTACACGTTTCTTGACCTTTTCTTTTGGGAAGCCCTTGAGACCTTGAGCTTGTTGATTGACTTAGCGGTTTAAACTGGATTATACATAATTAATTTTGATAATTATGATTTATTATGCATTCTATGATTTTATGCAAAGATGAACAACTTTTCTATATTTATAAAAGGTTTTGAGCATATTGAGTTTTTAAATTCCATGAAGTATTCCCTTAGAGTGATCTATGATAGTTGCACACCATAAAATGTTTTTGAAAGACTTTTTTGATTTTCTTGACTTATAATTCATTCTATCTTGTCTTCTATATGAGGAACTTGCTTGGGGACAAGCAAGGGCTAAGTATGGGGTATTTTGATAGCATGAATTATAGTCTATATTTTGGGGTTTGTTTGGACGTTTTATCTTTCATAATCTGCATGTTTGTATGTACATTGTGTGATTTTACTACCATTTCATCTACCTTTGCGAGAATCGAGGTCTACACCTAGTTTCGTTGTAATTGCAGGTAATATGGTACGTTTTGCATCAAAAAGGAGCAAAAGGAGTCATGAGTCATTTGGAGCTACATCCAGAGAGCATAGCCATGGATTAAAGATTTACTTTGGAGCAGATTCGAGAGATTTCACATTCTGTCGTGACTCACCTCGGTTGACCATTGATTCACCTCGACCGAGGTGATCCAGAGACGCCGACTCGACCGAGGCGAACACCTAGGACGCGGCGAGAATATTTTATTCTTGGAGGAGATCTTTTAAATTTGGAAAGTGATCTTATATTTTTGGGCTTGGCTCCTGGAAGGAAGGAGATATGCAGAATCATATATTTTACCTATTTTTATGGGAAGATATCTTTCTAAGATTTATTATCTTTGGAGGGTTATTTTCCTATAAAAAGGGTCGGATTTTCCACAATTCCGGCATCCGCTTACAGCTGGACAACCCGCTATCACCCCACACACGCAGCAGCAGCGGTATACTCCAATTTGGGAGATTTGAAGAACCTTTTTGAAGGTTGAAGGAAGATTGAAGTCCATAGCTTTTATAGCTTTTTGAAGGGTTTTGTAAGATTGTCTTCAATTCCCTCAATTGTTGTTTTGTCTTTTTGGATTATTATCCAAGGAACGCTTTGTTGTGATATTTGATTCAGTTATTGAAGTCTTTTCATTAAATTCTTCTTTGTTCAAGTATTCGCTTTCTTCCCATATATTTAATACTTTCATTATGATGATGAGTGGCTAATTTCCTTGTGTGATTCTAGGGTGATTAGCTGAAGGTTGTGGGAAAAACAATGATAGAATAATCTTAGATTCCAGTAGGATCCTGAAAGTTCGAGTCTTTAACCTTAACCCTGAGCATCTCGTTCGGTTGATGAACATCTCGGCCGGGGTGGAATTCTTCTGACCGAGGTGACTTATCCGAACCTAAACAGAAAGTTAAGTGTTAGAGTTTGCTAAATCCTATTCTTATTACACCTTCCTGGTTCAAAGCAAGCTTAGGATGAGACTTACCCGGTAATTCCTTAGTTTGTGTATTAACGATCATAAGTGTAGGTAATAAAGGTTTATCCTTTATTGGGGTTTGAGTGTGCTTCCATCCCATCTTTGTGAGTTAGCCTAAGACTTACCCGGTAAAGGTTGATTCTATTCCCTTAGATGGTATGTTAGTTTGAGGTTATAGTTCTTTATCTTGATTCCTTGAGACTTACCCGGTAATAGGAGTTACGGTTTAGGATTAGTGTGTAGTGAGACTTACCCGGTGATCTACTCCACTTTAGTAACGCCTTCCCCACGCAAAAATCTCAGCTTTGTCCGCCTATCTATAGATCTTGAGTTGGAACCACAACTAGATGCTTTAATCCCTAGAATTGCATGTTGCTTTATTGACTTCTTATTCATCTTTGATTGTGTTAATTGCTCTTGTGGTTAGTATTGACATAAGCATACCGTATTGACTTTGTTTCACCGAGTCCCTGTGATCGACCCCTGGAATTTTCTTGCTTTTACTACGATTGACCCGTACACTGCGGGTTCGCATCCTTGTTTTAAGCTTAAGTCTAGGGTTATAAATTTAAAGCTTGCACACACCGTTTGGAGCGAACAAGTTTTTGGCGCCGTTGCCGGGGACAGTTCTGATATGTTTAAGTTGCTAAATGCTTTGTTTAAGTTGCTAAATACCTACAGGTTATTTGATTGAGAAAAACGTTGAAACCGAATAAAAAAATGGTTTTTTAAAAAAAAAAATTTTTCGACCTCGACCGAGTCAGTATTGGCCAAACGAGGCATATCACCTCGGTTGAACCAAGAACACCTCGACCGAGGTGCGTAACAGAAAGTTTTCGAAAACGATTTTGTGTTACTTATCTGGATATGATCTCAGTGAAGATTTTGTTTACCTAGTGGTTTTAAATTCTTTATGTTTTTGAAAGGTTTTATAATATGTTTAAGTTGCTAAATGCTTTGTTTAAAATTATTAGCATGTTTAATACTTTGTTTTTATCCAAATTATGTTGAATTTGAAGGTTGACACCGCAGGTTAAGTTCTCTCACATTCTTCTTGGAAAGACCAAGGCAATTCATTCTATTCTTCTTCTTCTTCTTGATCATGCTTAGCCCCTCATATACATTTTGCCTCCCTTACCTATCCGGGAATTTGGAAGCAAGCGAAGTGGTGAAAGCAAGTCTAAAGTTGAGAAGTGGGTGGAAGTGAAAGTGTTAGAAAGTAATTTTAGGTTTGGGGAAGTCAATCATGAAGATGAGTAACTCGGCACCATTCACATAGCCGGGTGTTTGTGTCTTGCCAAAGTCGGATTGAGCGATATTCCTAACGGGTCATGGTATGTGCATCAAGGGTTTGATGCATCTCGAGAAATTGATGATTGCAGATTTCCTAGGCTTCGGTTATTGTGCACCTCTGTCCATGCATCCCAAAAAGTAAAGAAATAAAAGAAAAAGTGTGAGATAAGCAAAGCTTATTGGTGGAAGATGTTGCAAGTCAAAGTGAAAGTGAAGTTCATCCTTTTCCCGGATTCTAACACCACATTACCTTACATACATCCCTACCCTACACGTTTCTTGACCTTTTCTTTTGGGAAGCCCTTGAGACCTTGAGCTTGTTGATTGACTTAGCGGTTTAAACTGGATTATACATAATTAATTTTGATAATTATGATTTATTATGCATTCTATGATTTTATGCAAAGATGAACAACTTTCCTATATTTATAAAATGTTTCGAGCATATTAAGTTTTTAATTCCAGGAAGTATTCTCTTAGAGTGATCTATGATAGTTGCACACCATAAAATGTTTTTGAAAGACTTTTTTGATTTTCTTGACTTATAATTCATTCTATCTTGTCGTCTATATGAGGAACTTGCTTGGGGACAAGCAAGGGCTAAGTATGGGGTATTTTGATAGCATGAATTATAGTCTATATTTTGGGGTTTGTTTGGACGTTTTATCTTTCATAATCTGCATGTTTGTATGTACATTATGTGATTTTACTACCATTTCATCTACCTTTGCGAGAATCGAGGTCTACACCTAGTTTCGTTGTAATTACAGGTAATATGGTACGTTTTGCATCAAAAAGGAGCAAAAGGAGTCATGAGTCATTTGGAGCTACATCCAGGGAGCATAGCCATGGATTAAAGATCTACTTTGGAGCAGATTCGAGAGATTTCACATTCTGTCGTGACTCACCTCGGTTGACCATTGATTCACCTCGACCGAGGTGATCCAGAGACGCCGACTCGACCGAGGCGAACACCTAGGACGCGGCGAGAATATTTTATTTTTGGACTTGGCTCCTGGAAGGAAGGAGATATGCAGAATCATATATTTTACCTATTTTTATGGGAAGATATCTTTCTAAGATTTATTATCTTTGGAGGGTTATTTTCCTATAAAAAGGGTCGGATTTTCCACAATTCCGACATCCGCTTACAGCTGGACAACCCGCTATCACCCCACACACGCAGCAGCAGCGGTATACTCCAATTTGGGAGATTTGAAGAACCTTTTTGAAGGTTGAAGGAAGATTGAAGTCCATAGCTTTTATAGCTTTTTGAAGGGTTTTGTAAGATTGTCTTCAATTCCCTCAATTGTTGTTTTGTCTTTTTGGATTATTATCCAAGGAACGCTTTGTTGTGATATTTGATTCAGTTATTGAAGTCTTTTCATTAAATTCTTCTTTGTTCAAGTATTCGCTTTCTTCCCATATATTTAATACTTTCATTATGATGATGAGTGGCTAATTTCCTTGTGTGATTCTAGGGTGATTAGCTGAAGGTTGTGGGAAAAACAATGATAGAATAATCTTAGATTCCAGTAGGGTCCTGAAAGTTCGAGTCTATAACCGTAACCCTGAGCATCTCGTTCGGTTGATGAACATCTCGGCCGGGGTGGAATTCTTCTGACCGAGGTGACTTATCCGAACCTAAACAGAAAGTTAAGTGTTTGAGTTTGCTAAATCCTATTCTTATTACACCTTCCTGGTTCAAAGCAAGCTTAGGATGAGACTTACCCGGTAATTCCTTAGTTTGTGTATTAACGATCATAAGTGTAGGTAATAAAGGTTTATCCTTTATTGGGGTTTGAGTGTGCTTCCATCCCATCTTTGTGAGTTAGCCTAAGACTTACCCGGTAAAGGTTGATTCTATTCCCTTAGATGGTATGTTAGTTTGAGGTTATAGTTCTTTATCTTGATTCCTTGAGACTTACCCGGTAATAGGAGTTACGGTTTAGGATTAGTGTGTAGTGAGACTTACCCGGTGATCTACTCCACTTTAGTAACGCCTTCCCCACGCAAAAATCTCAGCTTTGTCCGCTTATCTATAGATCTTGAGTTGGAACCACAACTAGATGCTTTAATCCCTAGAATTGCATGTTTGCTTTATTGACTTTTTATTCATCTTTGATTGTGTTAATTGCTCTT
Source organism: Fagopyrum esculentum (assembly GCA_033239045.1). Classification (NCBI taxonomy): domain Eukaryota; kingdom Viridiplantae; phylum Streptophyta; class Magnoliopsida; order Caryophyllales; family Polygonaceae; genus Fagopyrum; species Fagopyrum esculentum. The sequence goes on from BSUD01000001.1 coordinate 88,169,224, forward strand.
GTGGTTAGAATTGACATAGCATACCGTATTGACTTTGTTTCACCGAGTCCTTGTGATAGACCCCTGGAATTTTCTTGCTTTTACTACGATTGACCCGTACAATGCGGGTTCGCATCCTTGTTTTAAGCTTAAGTCTAGGGTTATAAATTTAAAGCTTGCACACACCGTTTGGAGCGAACACTGGTGCCGGGCCACGGTTTGGTGCCTTCTCGGTACCCGCGTGCCTATTGGATAGACCTGTCCGTTTGGCTCCTTTGGAAGCGTCGGTATCTGGAGGACTAGGCGCATCTCGAGAACGTGTGTTAGACGGATAAAGATATTGACTAGAAGAAGAGATATACCTAGAATACCGCGGTGTTTCGAGTTGTTGTTTATATAGCTTCATGGCGGCATGACATAATGCTCCCAAATCCTTGAATAGGACAATCTCGAGCGGCCGCTGGATTGAGGCATTAAGCCCACTCATGAATTTGGTGCGAAGGGCGGAGGGGGAGGCCGATACGCCGGCCTTAATGTGCATGTCCTTAAGTTTGGCCAAGTAAGCCACCGGAGTGAGGTTGCCTTGTTTGAACTCGGCAATTTACAACCGCATATCATTCTTAAAGTCCTCGGGCACGTACTTCTTGGTCATGCAATAGATCAATTGCTCAAAGGTCTCAATCGGTGCCCATCCTCGCCTCTCATGGGTGAACTCATACCGGTTCCACCAAGACATGGCATCTCCTTCAAAGTATAGAGTTGCAGCCTCGATTTTCTCATATTCCTCCTCATAATGACAATGTTTTAATGCTCGTTTCATATCCTGCGCCCAATCAAGAAAAACACACGGATCATATTCACCATGAAAGGTAGGGAACTTAACCTTACCTTCCCTACGAGCTCGGTAGCGGTCCAGGCGGGGCGGTGGAATGTAGGCATCATCGACACGGGCTCGCCGGTGGCCGCCTTGAGGCCGTTAGTTCCCATGAACGGGTGGTGCATGCCTAGGTGGATTTGGGGAAGGCAACCATTCTTCACCTCGGTCTTGGTTCTCATAAGGGTCTCTGAAGGGTGGGTGCCACGGACGGGTATGTGCTACCCGTTATAAATCGGACTCATCACCGGAGAACTCGTTGAAGTTGTTTTGCTCATCGTACTCATCAAAGTCAAGGGTCCTCGATTGCCGGGGGGACCGTTGGCGACGGCGTTCGGCACGATCATTCTCACGACCATGATTGTTGGTCGAGTTGTGACGGTACAGGGGCTCTTCCCGGGTTTGACGGTCGGTGCGGGGCACACTAGGTGGAGGTGGAGAAGGGACATACCGTTGATGTTGATGGTCATAATATTGGTGCCGATTTTCCGTATCGACTATGGGCAAGGCATCTGGAAGCGGGTCGGGGAATTCCTCCTCTTCTTCATGGAACCCATTTCCGTCAAGAGGTAAGGGACGATGGCATTCAATGATAGACGCAAGCCGGGTAACGTTTGATGGTCCGGCTCCCAAAATTCCCTTGCCTTTCCGTTGTGCATCGGATGTGGAAGCATTGGCCACGGTCTCAAACGGATATGTTGGAGTGGGACGTTGGGCAAGCCGAAGGGCCTTAAGAGCTTCTAGCTCTTGTTTCAAGGAAATATTTTTTCGGGTCAAGGCATCAAACTTTGGTTGTGCCTTCAAAGCTTCCAATTCTCGCCTTATGGAGTCATTTTCGAGGGACAACGAAGCACTTTCTTGAGCCAAAGGTTCACTGGACTCTTGCGGACCAGAATCTTGAGAAGTTTCCATTTTAACGTTAGTCATTGCTCCAAATCAGCACACAATTGCAAGCAATCAAATGATCAAGGTAACAAATTAAGTCAACTTTACCAAATTTCAAGTGCGTTATCGGGTTCTACTTTGGGGAAGGCCGTTTGACAGTTAGGCAAGGAAGGCAAATCCAACAAAATTGAACCAATTACACACAAATAAACAAGTGATATTTTGCAAACGTATGTAAGAAAATGGAGACATAAGATGGACGGATTGTTCACTCGGCAAGCTTTGCTTGCTTTCTGTCTTTGACCGTTTTGTAAAATTCGATTTTTCGGATGGACCGGTTTGCCGGACGTCTTTTCACTTTGTGTGTTTCGTTTCTTTGAAACGTTTTGAGCAACACTTTCTTTTTTTTAACACAAATCCGTATTGATGAAGAGTTTTTTTTGGCTTTTCTTGGAATATCAAATGCGAGATATCCGAACTTTTCGTTAACAAAAATACCCCAAGAGATTTGGTGAAATTAATTAACAAAATTGTCGTATTGGGTCGGTTTAAAACAAGAAGGGTGTGATAAATGGTTTAATGGCAAACCAAATATCTCCTATTTTTGTACTTTTTGTTTGAATTAAACACAGAAAAGAAAAAAATTTTCAAGGAAAATGGATGAACATGATGAAGAACATGATGAACAACATGAAGATCATGAAGAACAAATGAAGAACATCATGAACAAACGAAGAACATCATGAACAAAAGGCTAAATAGGTTGAGATAATAACGCACAAAAAATAAGAGTAAAGAAAAAATAGCTTTGATCCCTTTGCTCTGATACCAATTTGATGTGTCCTTGGAGGTAACCAAGGATAACTCCGGATCTAGATCAAGCAAAGCTCCAACTACGTTGATTCTTTGTGCAGCGTTGTATCGTTTTCAGATCCAAAGGGGCGGAAGCGATGAAGAAACAAAGGTTAATTCCATCTAGAGAGATCGAATAAGCCTTTTTGTGTGGATCGGAGGTTGATTCTTAAGAAGAATCCTCGGATATGGATTTTTTGGGTCAAGACGAGATCCAAGGAAGAAATTTGAGAGATAGAAGAGAGGTTTTGATGCCCAAGCTAAGTAAGAGGAAATTCTTCTCAAAACTTAGTAATATTGAACATGAAAAATAAGTGAGGCAAGATATCTCTTATATAGAGAGTCTTGCCTACCTATGGGCCAACGAGATAGACAAAAATACATGAAGAAAAGCCCAAAAGGGAAAACCTAAAAGGATAAGATCAAAACCTAAAAAGATAAGATCAAAACGGAATATTCTTATACGGAATATCCCTTTTATTACATAAAAAGGAAAACATGAAAATATAGTCAGAAAATAAGCTAGCTTCATGCCATGGAGTCAGAAAGACGAGACATGCCGCTAATGGAACCGATAGCCTATGCCATGGTGGTGTAGAGACACGGCATGCCGGTAATGGAACCAAGTGAAGAAGAGGTGCGGGCGATGATGGAGCCGGTGGCTCGAACAATGGCCTTAGCTCGGGATCGGGTGAGCGGTCCATCTGAGCGAACCCTAAGAGCCTCGTCCTCCTCCTCTACGGTCAACGTAAAAGGGACATCCAAGGGCGCATCACAACGCTTAGAGAACCTCAAACAAGGTTTTATGACTTTGGAAGAAGTCTACACCGCCATGCAAACGACGATGGTGAAAGCTAACGTACAAGAGGATAAGGAGTCTATTATGGCTCGATTTTTACGAATTTTGCATCCTTCTTTAGCTAATGAGATTGATTTTTACCCTTATGCTTCATTGACTAACTTACTACATTTGGCTATCAAGGTGGAGAAGAAGATCAAAGGACGGAATCAAGGGACAAATGTTTGGACGATAGAGAAGAAATCTCGGCCATCCTACAGGAATCTCGTCTGAGATTCCAAACGAGATTTGCCTCAAAAAGACGAAGGGAAGAGATCCCTTCCTGATTCAGTAGTCCATAAGCCTTCTACTCAGTCTTGTCCTTTGAATGTGCCTGCAAAGGATAACAAAGGTAGTATTTCTAACTCTACCTTACTATCTAGAGATATTGTTTGTTATAAATGTTAAGGTAGAGGTCACTATATGTGGGATTTTCCTAATAAATGGGTTTATTTTTAAATCAACAAGGACAATATGAATGTAAAGAAGAACATGAGCATGATCATACACATATCAATGCATTGCATGCGCATGATAGCAATAGTGACAATGATTGTGAATACGAGCATGGTGAATCTTTGATTGCTAGACGTACTTTGCATGCTAAAATTGCTCCATGTGAGGATAATCAACGTGAAAACCTTTTTCATACTAGATGTCTTGTCCAAGGAAAGGTTTGTAATATGATAATTTATGGTGGTAGTTGTTGCAACATTGCTAGTGAGGAATTGATCACTAAGTTGCAAATCACTACATTTTATCATCCTCGACCTTATAAGTTGCATTGGATGAATTGATTGTGGAGAACTAAAAGTTAACAACAAAGCTCGAATTGCGTTTACCTTAGGAAAATATGAATAGATTATTTTTTGTGATGTTGTGCCTATGCAAGCATGTCATATTTTGTTAGACCGTCCTTGGCAATTTGATAGGAAGATTACATATGATGGTTTTTCTAATAAACATTCATTTGAGTTTAATGGAAAACAATTACTCTTAAACCTATGACGCCCTTCCAGATTGCTGAGCATTACGACAAGAAGAAGGGCAAATGTAAGGAAAAGGAACAAAAATTAAACCTCACAGAAAAACACTCGGCACATCTTCGAAATCTCGACTGAGATTTCATTGCTAGACACACTCCAGTGACCAATCTCGATCCGATCAAGGGAATCTCGGCTGAGATTCCTGTAACCCATCCAAGATTTCTCCTCTGGGACATCAACGAACACTTATATCATCCAAAAGGGAGTTTCTTGATAATTATGTTCCTTTAGATCTTTCTTAACTAAGTCTATGTAAAAGCCTATTGACCTTAAGTGGTGAAATGAATGGTGTCGTGCCTTTAAACATTTTCAAGGCTTTAGAGGAGATAAAAGATGTATTTCCGGATGAGATTCCTCCAGGTCTCCCACCTTTTCGAGGCATTGAGCATCGAATGGACTTCATTCCAGTTTCGTCACTTCCTAATCGCTCTACTTATAGAATGAGTCCACAGGAAAGTCAAGAAATACAAGACCAAGTGCAAGACCTTTTGAACAAAGGTTATGTACGCGAGAGTTTGAGTCCTTGTGCGGTTCCACTTCTGTTGTTACCAAGAAGGACAACACTTGGAGGATGTGTGTTGATTGTCGAGCAAACAATAACAACACTATCCACTATCGGCACCCCATTCTTCGATTAGATGACATGCTAGATGAGCTTAGCGGTTCCACCTTGTTCTCCAAGATCGATCTTAAGAGTGGATATCATAAAATCCGGATGAGGGAGGGAGACAAATGGAAGACAACATTCAAGACAAAGTTTGGACTTTATGAGTGGTTGGTAATGCGTTTTGGTTTGACTAGCACTCCTAGTACTTTTATGAAGTTAATGAATCATGTCTTATGCTATTTGATTGGAAAGTTTGTGGTTGCCTACTTCGACGACATCCTCATCTACAAAAAATCCATTGAGGAGAAGAACACTTAAGGGAAGTACTTGAAACTCTTAGATTTGAATATTTATAGGTTAATATTAAGAAATGCGAGTTTAGTACTAATCAAGTGGTTTTCATGGGATTTATAGTAAGTTCAAGAGGCCTTGAAGTGGATAAAGAGAAGATCAAAGCCATCCAAAAATGGCCTGTACCTATCATTGTTGGGCATGTGCAATATTTTCATGGATTGGCAACTTTCTATAGGCGCTTTGTGAAAGATTTCAGCACCATCACAACCCCTCTCACGCATCTCACGAAGAAGCAAATACAGTTTGAGTGGGGAGAAGCGCAAGAGAAAGCATTTACGGAACTAAAGAGGCAACTATCAAACACACCTCTTCTTGCACTACCGGATTTCACCAAACCTTTCGAAGTAGAATGCGACGCTTCTGGTCTTGGTATTGGAGGAGTTCTTATGCAAGAAGGTATGCTTTTAGCCTACTTTATTGCAAAGTTAAAGAGTCCATGTTTGAATTACTCAACCTATGATAAGGAATTGTATGCTTTATTTCGGGTTTTCAAGAGATGGTAACATTATCTTTGGCCTAATGAATTCATCCTTAAAATTGATCATGAATCTTTGAAGCATTTTCAAAGTCAAGATAACTTAGACAGGATACATGGGAGATGGATGGAGTTCATTGAGACTTTTCATTATATTATCAAATACAAGAAGAGAAAGGATACCGTTGTAGAAGTTTCCCTTTCCAGAAGGTACACTTTGACCACTACCATGGATTCCAAAGTCCTAGGATTCCATTTGTAACACACCTAATACGCAGAACTCGGAGCGCTACAGCCTAGGATCTCACAGTGGATCCTGACCATAGATTGACAACAAGTTTACTAGATCTTACAACAAGGCACAGATAAATATAAACCAAATCCATAAAAACGGTAAAGTCATATCTCAAAATACATACAACCACAACCGAGTACAAAATGGCAACATCATACAAAGGTATACATCAACAACCCCAAAAACCCATACACATCCTAATGTACGGAAACCCTCAGTTGATCACCACACCGGATCACTTTGCAGTCTTACTATCCTACAAAGCATCTACAACACATATGAAACCGTTAGCTAACAATTCATGAATAAGAATCATGGCAATAGCACATAGAATCACTCACAACACATCATCTTTTTATTATCTTCATTATGTCATAACAATACTAATTCATTTTGTGTGATACGAGGAGTAGAACTACCTCGCCTTTGTCCCCTTTCACCACATAGATTTGGAATTGTTTCTAATCATCACCACCTGGTGAACTGGTCATAGAGAACCCCCTAGCTGCCCCATTTTGAGCTGAACAAGTTATCACCGCCCGTTATCATACACATGGACCAATTAAAAACATATATAGTCGTCCTAGTCCGGTTTATTTTATAAATGCAACATTCATATGCACACACACACAAGTATCACGATCACTCAAACTCATTAACGCTAGCTAAGTAAGCCCGAAGGACTTACCTGTCACAAGGTAGTCCTATACAACCATGGTCACAGTTTCCCCTCGAGGAAACGATAAGTGCCTGTATAAACAAGGCACACAACATCAAACACTAATAAAGGCTAGGAGATTCCACCTACTAGACTCCAAGATCATACATGATCATAACCATAAACTAAACCTCGATATAACTCAATGAATCCCAAAGATGCCTAATGCATTCCTCATCATACAACATCATCAACTCAGCATAAACATCACTAACATACTCTCACATACCAACTAATGAAGGATCATCTGAGCTAACTCCATCTTCACCACCTCAAGGGACTCTAACAAGAGCGCAAGCTAAACGTCAAGATGAGATGGATGCTCTTTTCCTAAACATGGTCCATGAAGCTCAACCAAGTCCACCTTCATCAAGCCTAAGGACTATCTTGTGGATTAGGCACGAACCCATACCAACAAAGATGATTAATGGAGCTTAAATTGTATTTATAGTTGCTGGGCAGGCTTTGGGAAACATTTCAAAGGACAGACGGAGGCCTTGAAATCAGATACAAGGGGCTTCAAGTGTGTGCATGTGCATGGCTGGAAAATTCATTTAAGTATGTGGATGTCAGAAGCTGATTAGGAGAGTTCAATTAGGCCCATTTTTGTTGAATTTTTGCTGGGTTTTTATTTAAATCTCTCTAAATGTAATTATTATAATTATTTTCTATTTTTCTGTTTTAGGAAGAAAATGCCTAGGATGTATATAAGCCTTTTCTCTCTTCTTTTTGTAGATAGACAAGTTTTATACAAGTTTTGCTGAGAGCATTTTAGAATTGAATCCAAGAGAATTCAATCATTCTTGTCTAGTGAGATTAGGTGTGTGTGATCTAGCTTTCTTGTTCTTGTGTATGTCAATATCCTTCAGGATTGATGTTGCAAGTCGAACAAGGCATCATTTTCGTGCCCTCGATTCTCAGATCGATTGTGTGGAGTCGTAAGAAGCGGGGTCAAATCGTCACTAGTTTGGTTCTTGGATCTCGAATTTAAGGGTTCTATCATTGTTCCTTTCGGTTCTTCTTGTCCCTTTTTGTTTTCTCGTTTTCATTGTTGTCCATGTTTGTTAATTTTGTGTGTTCTTCATTCTTCAGAACAGGTTGTCCGTCTAGATCCGTTCTTCGCGGCTAATCCCCGTATCAATTGGTATCAAAGTCATTTGACGTCCAACCACCAAAAAGAGTCGGTAAATCGGTCAAAAAAAACAAACAAAAGTGTCTTCGTTTTTGCTGTTGAGTCTTGCATTGTTTGAGTCTATTTCAATTTTTCTCTTCAACTCTAAGCTTTGTTTGGGTATAATGAATTTGTTCCTTTGTTTGTGAGTTTTGGACACCGGAAACCACCATAGCACCAACACCAACCACCCCTACACCACCATCAACCACCACTTTTCCTTCAGCCACATTAGCCACTCTTGAATCAGTTGAACAAAAACCAAACGTGGCTGCTTCTCTTCCTGCATCTAGTACATGCAAAATTGAAGTTGAAGTAGATTGTTTCCCTACATCCAATACACGCCAAAATTGGAGTTTATTCAACATGTTTCCTGCAAACACGGCACAGAGCTTGAAGCAGTTGTTTTCCTCCTACAAATCTGGCATTTAATCAGTTACAACACACTCAGAGGTTGTTGCTTGCCTGATTTGATCTTATCTTGAAGATTTGCAACAACTTGGCCCACGTTTATCTGCTAACAAGAATTTGTTTTATTTCTTTCAATTTTGTTTCTTCTTATTTTCTGATTTCTTGAGTTATAAAATCAAAAAAGAAAAGAAAAATAAAAAAATAGAAGCAAAAAGAAATCCGAAATCAAAAAAAAAGGAATCAGATTTATTCATTTTATTCTAGTTTATTACTTTATTTCATTCTTTCTTATTTATAGTTTGTTATTAGCCTAGTGTTATTACATTTGTTTTAGTGTTACTCAACAACAAAGAGGACTTCAAGAAAGGACTTAAGTCAAGTATCTCGTCTCATTCGGAGGAAGAACCAAGCAACTCGTTGAACCTATCTAGCCACACCTAGCTATTGTCCATTTTCTGCCATCAAATACCATAGATCAGCCTTCCTTAACCTCATCCTACGGTGTCTAGGGTTCACTTCTTGGGTCTTACGAGTAAGTTCTTTCAAAGCTTATCTTGAGTTCTAAATTTTGAGTAATTTAGTTGCATATAACATTCGTGCAATTGTTCTTTCCATTTGAGTCTTTTCTTCTATTTTTGTTGAGTCAAACACGTTTTTGAAGTGACCAAAATCGAATCTTGTTTCTATCTTAAAGCTTCAGTTTGACTAGGCATCGAACTTACGTGAGGTTTTTGATTAATACAAGACGAGCCATCAACAAGCTTGTATCACACAACAAGAGAGTGAGAGAACCTTATTTTCTGAGTGATACACTTGCGAGGTGTTTTTGTTTAAACGAACCTAACGTGTTTGTTGTTGTTGAGTGTTTGCATCATGTAAGGGACTCCCGCAGGTTCAAAGAGCCCTGAGCCTATCACCCCGGAGTTGTTTAATCTAATCAAGAGCTTAAAAGATAGCATTAATGGGCTAACTGCAAGGATATCTACCTTGGAGACCTCTAGGGTGACCCCAGATTCTCGACCACTAGGAGGTAACTTGGAGATAGAAGACAACTCGAGGGCGCAAAACCAAGGACAAGATCGAGCTCCTCTTCAAAGTCAGCAAGCTGCATTCCAGGCAACGGGTAATTCGAATGTTCCACAACCTTCTAGGCATGCCCATGGTTTAGGCAACATTGTTTCCTAACCTGGTTAGGGAAACCTTGCTTTTGAGGAGCATATTTCTATCCCTTCTTCTCATATTATTACTGATAATATGCCTAACTATCCTCACCAATTTCAGAATCTAGTTTATGACTAGGAAGAGGAGGACGATGGGGAGAATGAGGAATGGAGACCGGAATGGATGCCTAATGGACGGAGGATGCGAGATCAGCCAAGGAGGCATCAAGAAGTGCAACGTAATGATGAATAGAGACGTGAGCCCAATGGAGTCCAGCAAAGGAGAGACCGAGAATCGGAACACGACGGTCTTGGCAAAGTGAAGGTGAAAGTCCATAGTTTCGAGGGCAAATGTGATCCTGATGTGTATATGGCATGGGAGGCAAAGATAGAGCAAATATGGTCATTCCATAACTTTCCCGAACACAAAAAGGTACACTACGCAACCCTTGAATTTATTGACTATGCTATGATATGGTGGGATGATTTGGTGAAGGAATGGAGAAGAACTTCGGATGCACCAGTAGCTACTTGGGAGCATATGAAGGAATTGATGAAAGCTCGGTTTGTTCCCAAACACTATACAAGGGAATTAAGGCAAAGGTTGGAGAACTTGAGGCAAGGATCAATGACTGCTGAAGAGACCTATAATGCCATGTAAATGGCCATGGTAAAGGCCAATGTGCGAGAAGATGAAGAAACAACAATGGGTAGGTATCTTCGTATCCCTAATTCAAGTTTTGCTAACGAAGTAGATCTTTTTCCCTATGGCTCTATGACAGAACTACTCCATCTCGCAATCAATGTGGTAAGGAAGATGAAAGTGAGAAATCAAGGAGGAAAGGCTTCTTATGTTGTCTCCAACTCTTGGAAGAACCAAGGGAACCGCCATCAACGAAGTTACAATAGGGAAGTGTCAAATAAGGAGAAAACAACCCCGGAACAAGGAGGACAGCGTAAAGCACCATATGTAGCCCCTCCTTATCCCACGGCTACCTTTTCTAAGGGAACACAAGGGAGTACTTATAACCCTTCATGTAGAGCTAGGGATATAGTGTGTTTTAAGTGTCAAGGTAGAGGACACATGATGAAAGATTGTCCTAACAAGAAAACGTTGTTAATCAACTATTTAGAAAAATATAAGTCCGAATCTGAGCATGAGCATGATAATGATGATTTTGAGCCTAATATGCATGATCATGTTGATTTGAATGATGATGGGATTGAATATGAGTAGGGGGATTGTTTACTAGCTAAAAGAGTGTTATTTGACCATCCTAGCTCATTTCTAGCTAATAACTACATGCCTTGTGATCTTGATTCTCAAAATGAACCTAATGAGCTTGAAAACGTAGGAAATAATCCTAATAACATGGTATGTGATGAAAATCTTGAGCATGATAATTCCTTGATAGCTAGGAGAACTTTGAGTGCACAACATGCCCCTTGTGAGGATAACCAAAGAGAGAACTTGTTTCATACTAGCTGTTTGGTTAAGGGAAAGGTGTTTAATGTTATCATTAATGGAGGTAGTTGTTGCAACATTGCTAGTACTGAATTGATATCTAAGTTGCAAATTCCTACATTTTGTCACTCTAGACCATATAAGCTGCATTGGAGGAATGATTGTGGTGAATTGAAGGTTAATAGGCAAGCTAAGATCACTTTCACTTAGGACATTATGAGGATAATGTTTTATGTGATGTTGTGCCTATGCAAGCTTGTCATGTGTTATTAGGCCGTCCTTGGCAATATGATAGGAGAGTTATGCATGATGGTTTTACTAATAGGTATTCATTTACTTTTAATGAAAAAACTGTTCTCTAAAACCTATGACTCCCTTGCAGATTACGGAGGCATTTGAGAAGAAGAAGGCGAGTGAACAAGAGCAAGGACAAGCTAATAAGGGGAGCAATTCATCGAGGAGCCAAGAACCTTCCATAGACACGTCCCCTAGCCAACAACCTAGTATTCTCTTGGTCACGACCATAAATCAGCCTCCTACGGCCTTGTTAGCTTCTAAACTTGAGTTCCAAAGTGAGTACCTACCCTTAGATGCCATCTTGATGAGGTTGCGTAAGGAGCTAACCTTAGTGAGTGAAGAAACAAAGGCTATCTTACCCCCTACCATTACAGCCATCCTAGAGGAGTTTAAGGATGTGTTTCCGGAAGAGATACCTCATGGCCTTCCACCTTTGAGAGGCATAGAGCATCACATTGACCTTATCCCCCGAGCTACACTTCCTAACAGACCAGCCTATAGGATGAACCCTAAGGAGAGTCAAGAGATCCATACCCAAGTCTAAGACCTCCTAGACAAGGGATATGTTAGAGAAAGCCTTAGCCCTTGCGTCGTTCCTGTCCTATTAGTGCCTAAGTAGGACAACACTTCGAGGATGTGTGTTGATTGTAGGGCTATCAACAACATAACCATTAGGTACCATCACCTATTCCCCGTCTCGATGACATGCTTGATGAGCTCCATGGCGCCACTTCATTTAGCAAGATAGACCTTCGGAGTGGCTACCATCAGATCCGGATGAAGGAGGGAGACGAGTGGAAGACAGCCTTCAAGACAAAATTGTGGTTGTATGAATGGCTTGTTATGCCATTTGGGTTAACCAATGCTCCATCTAGTTTTATGCGTTTAATGAACCATGTTTTAAGACAAGTCATAGGGAGATTTGTTGTAGTGTATTTTGATGATATCTTAATCAATAGCAGGTTCCTAGAGGAGCATAGAGAACATCTAAGGGAAGTTGTTTCTACCCCTAGGGATGAACACTTGTATGCCAACCTAAAGAATTGTAGCTTTTGCACTAATGAAGTTACATTTCTTGGTTTTGTAGTGACTGCACAAGGTCTACAAGTGGATGAGGAGAAGATTAGAGCTATTTGAGATTGGCCAACACCTACATCCATTAGCCATGTAAGGAGCTCCCATGGGCTTGCAAGTTTCTATAGGCGCTTTGTGAAAGATTTCATTACCATTGCAGCACCGTTGACGGAGACTTGCAAGAAACATGCACCATTTGTGTGGGAAGATGCTCAAGAACGTGCTTTCAACAAGCTGAAGTTGGTTCTCACCGAGGTACCCTTACTAGCTCTTCCTGACTTCACTAGGCCTTTCGAAGTGGAGTGTGATGCATCGGGAATTGGCATAGGAGGTGTGCTTATGCAAGAAGGTAAGCCTATTGCCTTTTTCAGTGAAAAGCTTAAAGGAACATGTATTAACTACTCTACATATGATAAAGAGTTGTATGCATTATTTAGAGTACTTAAGACATGGCAACACTACTTGTAGCCTAGAGAGTTTATTCTACATTTTGATCATGAATCTTTGAAACATTTTCGGAGTCAAGATAAACTAGATAAGAATCATAGTAGATGGATGGAGTTAATTAGGACTTTTCCCTATGTTATCAAGTATAAAGAGGGAAAAGACAATGTAGTTGTGGATGCTCTTTCTAGGAGGCATACTTTGCTAACTACATTGGATGCTAGGGTGTTAGGATTTGTTTACATTAAGGAGCTCTATGAATCTGATCTTGACTTTGGAGAAACATATAAGCTTTGTGTGCAAAAAGGTTCCTTAGATAAATTCTATTTGCTTGAGGGATTTCTGTTTCGAGTAGATAAGGTGTGCATACCTAGGTGTTCCCTTCGTTTGCTGTTAGTGGAAGAAGCCCATAAAGGAGGTTTAATGGGTCATTTTGGGAGGGATAAGACTTATGCTATGCTGCACTCACATTTTTATTGGCCACATATGCTTAGGGATGTTGTAAATGTGCTTAAAAGGTGTTTCGAGTGACTTAGAGCTAAATCGAAAGTGAAGCCTCATGGATTGTATACACCTTTGCCAATTCCCACAACCCCTTGGGAAGACATAAGCATGGATTTCATAGTGGGATTGCCTAGGACTAGAAGAGGTAGGGATTCGATATTTGTGGTTGTAGACCGATTCTCTAAAATAGCCCACTTTATTGCTTGAAAAAAAACTGATGATGCAACCAATGTAGCTAATTTGTTCTTCGGGAAGTAGTTAGGTTACATGGTACTCCAAGGACAATAGTGAGTGATAGAGATGTTAAGTTCTTGAGTTACTTTTGGAAAACTCTTTGGAGAAAGCTATGAACTAAGTTGTTATTTTCTACATCAATCCACCCCCAAACTGATGGGCAAACGGAAGTAACTAATAGGACCCTAACAACAGTTCTAAGGGCTGTCATCAAGAAGAATTTGAAAGAATGGGACAATGTCTTGCCACATGTTGAATTTGCCTATAACAGAGTCGTCCACTCATCTACTTCCATCTCTCCCTTTGAGTGTGTTTATTGTTTTAATCCACTAACCCCTTTTGATCTTACGCCGTTACCTAAAAAGGAGCGAGTGGATTTAAGTTATAAAACGCATGTTGAACACATCAAGGAGCTACATAATAGGACAAGGATCAAGCTTGAGGAGAAAGGCAAATACAACGCAGCAAAGGCAAATCAAGGACGAAAGAATATTATATTTGAACCCGGCGACCTTGTATGGCTACATTTGAGGAAGGAGAGGTTTCAACAGCTTCGGAAATCCGAGCTCTCTCCAAGAGGAAATGGGCCTTTCAAGGTGTTACACAAGGCGGGTGACAACGCCTATGTGCTTGACTTACCGGATGATTATGCTTGTGATCCCACATTCAATGTGAGGGATCTAAGTCCTTTTCTGCCCCTGGATGATGATCAAGGCAATTCGAGGTCAAATTCTTCCAAACAAGGGGAGAATGATGAAGGATCATCTGAGCTAACTCCATCTTCATCACCTCAAGGGACTCTAACAAGAGCGCAAGCTAAACGTCAAGCTGAGATGGATGTTCTTTTCCTAAACATGGTCCATGAATGTCAACCAAGTCAACCTTCATCAAGCCTAAGGACCATCTTGTGGATCACCCAAGAACCCATACCAGCCAAGATGATTAACAGAGCTTAAATTGTATTTCTAGTTGCTGGGCAGGCCTAGGGAAGCTGTTCAAAGGATAGACGGAGGCCTTGAAATCAGATACAAGGGGCTTCACGTGTGTGCATGTGCATGGCTAGAAAATTCATTTAAGTATATGGACATGAGAAGCTGAATATGAGAGTTTAATTAAGCCCATTTTTGTTCTATTTTTGCTGGGCTTTTATTTAAATCTCTCTAAATGTAATTATTATAATTATTTTCTATTTTTCTGTTTTAGGAAGAAAAGGCCTATGATGTATATAAGGCTTTTCTCTCTTCTTTTTGTAGTTAGACAAGTTTTATACAAGTTTTGCTGAGAGCATTTCAGAATTAAATCCAAGAGAATTCAATCATTCTTGTCTCGTGAGATTAGGTGTGTGTGATCTAGCTTTCTCGTTCTTATGTATGTCAATCTCCTTCGGTATTGGTGTTGCAAGTCGAACAAGGCATCCTCTTCCTGCTCTCGATTCTCAGATCGATTGTGTGGAGTTGTAAGAAGCGGGGTCGAATCGTCACTGGTTTGGTTCTTGGATCTCGAATCCAAGGGTTCTATCGTTATCCCTTTCTATTTTCTCATTTTCATTGTTGTGCATGTTTGTTAATTTTGTGTGTTCTTCATTCTTCAGAACATGTTGTTCGTTTATTCCGTTCTTCGCGGCTAATCCCCGTATCACCAGCCCTAACACAAGGGAAAGGAAGGGCACATTCCACCCTTGGTATGTCCTAGACAAAGACGCACCTGCGGAAATAAAAAGGCGTAGGAGCAGTTACAAGCCAAGACTGCGGTGGCTCACAGCCGCAGGGGAGGTGGCACGCTTCAGCCACAGGGGCGGAGCTAACAGGGTGCGGGGGCGGCCAACACAGCAAAGGGCAATTTGTTTACTCTTCTTCGATCTCTCGATCAATCTCTTCTCTTCTTCTGGAGCCAAAAGACAACCCAACATCATGTACATACATATATACAATATCAATTGTCCACGAATCAAACAAAAGATCAACTTGTTGGAATTAAGCTAAGAAGAAGAAGAGGAAAGAAGGAAAGAAGAAGAGGAAGAAGAAGAGGAAAGAAGGAAGGAAGAAGAGGAAGAAGAACTTACCACTGCAAGCTCAAGAAAGGAAGAGAACACACAACTAACAACCATAGCCCAACCTCACAACAACAGCAACATCATCATCAAAATAACCATCACACACCCATTGAAATCCAAGAAACCTTCAAAGAAAACCAGGATGGAAGAAACCAAGGAAGAGAAGGAAGAACGTGGAGGAGAAAAAGAAGCAAATCTGGAAGGAGCAAACCCTCATCAAGAGGAGAAGGAGGAAACTTATAGGGAAAGAAAGGAAAAAAAAAGGCAGCCAAAAGGCAGCGCCCGACATCAAAACCGTAGGGGTGGGTCATCCTAGCCGTTGGGCGGCTTCGAACCACCGGCCAAGCTGAGGCGCAAGGGCGGGATCCCTAAAAGACTAAGGCTCTTACACCATTACATCAAAGAATTATTTGAGGATGATGCTGACTTTGGCAATATTTACATTCAGTGTAAATCTCGGCCAATTGTCAAGAATCTCGGCCGAGATTTTGACCGTGATTTGCCACTTTCATGAGGTAAGTACTTTCTTTTCGAAGGATTTTTGTTCCATGAAGATAAAGTTTGTATTCCTAGATGTTCCCTGAGATTATTATTAGTTGAGGAGGCTTATATGGGAGGCTTAATGGAACACTTTGGAAGAGATAAGACTTATTATATGCTTCATTCACATTTCTTTTAGCCTCCCATGCTTAAGGATGTTGAACATGTGATTAAGAGGTGTATCATTTGCTTAAAAGCGAAGTCAAGACTAAAGCCACACATTTTTTATACTCCTTTACCTATTCCTACTTCACCTTGGCTTGACATTAATATGGATTTTGTTGTAGGATTAAGAATGTGAGAGATTCTATCTTTGTGGTTGTTAACCTCTTTTCTAAGATGGCTCACTTTATTGCGTGCCATAAAACTGATGATGCATATAATGTGGCTAACTTGTTCTGTAAGGAACTTATTAGGTTGCATGGAGTAAAACGGACTATTGTAAGTGATAGAGATGTCAAGTTCCTTAGCTTCTTTTGGAAGACACTTTGAGGAAAGCTAGGAACCAAGTTTTTGTTTTCAACTTCTAGTCACATCCTCCTTCTTTTAGAAGACACTTTGAGGAAAGCTAGGAACCAAGTTGATGTTTTCAACTTCTAGTCACATCCTCAAACGGATGGTTAAATGGAGGTAACTAAAAGAACTTTGAATACTATCTTGAGAGCTGTTTTAAAAGACAATTTGAATGCTTGGGAAGATGTTTTACCACATGTGGAGTTTGCTTATAATTGTACCTTGTATTCATCTACTAATCTAACGCCTTTTGAGTGTATCTATGTAGTGAATCCTGTGACTCCTTTTGATCTTATATTGTTGCCTCTAGAGGAGCGAGTAGATTGCATTGCAAGAAAACAAGTAGAGTTCATTAAGCAATTACATGAGAAGATGTGCCTAAGGTTGGAGCAAAAAGGGAAAACTGTCGCTTCAAAAGCAAATTGGAATCGCAAGAAGATGTTGTTCAAAACCGGAGATTTTGTTTGGTTGCATCTAAGGACAGAGAGATTTCCGGACAAGAGGAAGTCTAAGTTGTCTCCAAGAGAAGATGGACCATTTAGGGTGAAACAGAAAGTTGGTGTCAATGCTTATGTCTTGGAACTTCCAACTGATTATTGTGTAAGTCTCATCTTCAATGTCGGTGGTTTGAGTCCTTACGAGTTTAGAGATGAGCATGTTGATGATTCGAGGACGAATCCTTCTCAAGAAGGGGAGTCTGATGTGGGGCCATCTCCAACACGTCATCAAGGACCAGTTATTAGGTCACAAGCTAAAGCATTGAAGGACAAGCCAACTACACCTATACCTTCTTCATATCCTATCATGGAAGGAGCAATCACGAGGTCAAGAGCAAAGGCTATTCAAGATGAATTTACAAGCATACTTACAACATGTACACACAAGGAGACCTTACTCACTCTCAAGAAACCTTTAGTGACATTACTGACTGTAATGGAAGAGCCAAGCCATGACCAAGAAGATCCATCAAGCCTAGAAGAAGGTTAGGACGAAGAAAGAGTCTCAGAGAAGAAATCTTGGTCCACCTCCAGGAATCTCGGCCAAGATTTCGAACCAAGATTTGTCCTCCGACACGTGCTTGAATATCCGGCCAACGATCTTATTTTTGGCAACTATATTTTATATTTTATTACCTTAAATCTGTCAAACAAATACTTAAGGTAGTTGCTGGTGATTTTATTTTTGGGATTATTATTTTTGGGATTATTATTTTTATATCTTGTAAGATATCTTTCCTAAAGATTATCTTTAAGAAGATATCCTTCCTAGTTTTCATAGTTGATCTCCCTTATAAATAGCCTTAGTGGGGGAGATCGTTAGTTAGATTAGATTTGATATATTTCCACAAATTGTGTGAACTTGTAGCTTCGTTAATGAAGTTGTATTTTATTCATTCCTATACAATCAAAGAGAGAGACCTTGATTGAATCGTTGTGAAGTCTTTGCTAAATTATGTTTGTGTGTGTTAATCGTTTTGAAGGTTGGTGCTCCTGCTCAATACTAGTCCTTCCTTGTGCTCGTCTTACTTAGAATACTTTTGTAAGGTTAAAGAAGTGATGGTTAAGATGTGCTCTTTGTTAAGGGGTTTTGACACATCAATGGTCAAAGTTCTTTGCGGAAATATGTTGGTTTGTATCTATCTTCCTATATCTATCATTTATCATTCCATATCATTCAATAATCCGTTTTCCGAGTTTCTTAAAATCTCGGATTGTTCTACACGAAATCTCGCCCGAGATTTCTTCTATCCGTCCGAGATTTGCGTCTAGATCGGGAACTACGGTTCAACCCCACATCAATTCTACCAGTATATTTGGATCATATCTTTAGAGAGATATCTTATCAAGTTGCATCAAAGAAGGAACAAGATTTATAGAGTATCTTATTGTTGAGATCTTATCATATCTTCAAATTATAACCGAATGTCTCTTTCAAATTTCGACCATATCCTCCACCCAATAACTGTATATTCATCCCCAACCTTGGATCCACGTTCGCATCATATCAAAAGCCCTCTTTTGATTTTGCTTATATTTTATGTTCGATTGTAACTAAAGTTGTGGTGAAGCCTTTCAAATGAGAGTTACTACGATCCAAGTGTGTAATTATAAAGACAACATCAAGGAAGAAGCTTACCCCAAGCCCCAACTAGTTTCCATCCTGATAACCTTGCATTTGACAAATCTCGTTGTTATCGCTAGAAGTGGAGTGTACAAATCCAAGGCAAGAGTGTCAAGAGCTTGTTTGCCCAAAACATGTGCACACAAAGTCTTACAATTTATAACTCGAGAATATCTCCTAAACTACCTAGCAAAACCCGCAGTGTACGGGTCATAGAGTAGAAAGGGAAGCATTCCGAGGTCGAACACAAAGACCGAGGTGAGAATAAATCATGCAATGATCAAGGATAGTTCAAGTTTAAGATAAGAAAACAGAAGGGAATAACGAAATGAAAATCATATGTATTTTATGGGTTTTATGGTGATCAAGCAAAGATAACAATCAAGCAACACTGTCAACCAAACAACAAAAGAAACACAAGATATAATATCAATGTATAGAGAGCGGATTCTAGAGATTCGGATTTCCGGTTATGGCATGGACTCAAGCTTCTAATCAATCTAGGATAAGCTGCGATATATTGGGAAGGAATGCTTCTCTAATGGGATCAATATCTGGGTAGGTCTCATGGTCCACTAATCCCGCACCTAAGGTCCTATTACCGGGTAAGTCTCAAGGAACCTAAGGTATGGAATTCTACACAAACCGAATTACTACCTAGGGGCCAAAGCTATCCTTACCGGGTAAGTCTCGGGAAGGCAAGTCCTAAGCAACAATCCTAGCACACTCAATCCAATACCGGCTAGTGAGGCACACTACTACCTAATGTTTGTAATCTTTTATACCTAAGAGCGGGATTTACGGGGTAAGTCTCATCCCTCACTTAGTTTACTAATATAGGTCACCCGTATGCTAGATTAGGCTCAACAAATACTAGGATTTCAACTCTTAAACTCCCTAACATGAAGATATAACACTATAGGAACATCAGCTCACACACCTCGGGTGGATCAAGCACATCTCGGCCGAAATGGCTGAAGAACAGGCCGAGATTGCAAATTGATCTAGGGATTTCGAGCATACAATTATCCTAAGATACATCTAAGTCCAATCTATCATTATCCTAGTCATAACCATTCATCCTTCTCCCTAGAATCGCATGCTACTTAGCCAACAACAATCATCTTAAGTTCATTCATCATCATATCATCAAACATGCATGCTATAGCAAGATGAAGGTAAGAGAAGCAATATAAATCAAGAACAAGCTGAATAATGAGTTTAGAACAAGCTTACAACCATCCAAGATTAGCTTCATAACGAGCTCAACAATCTCTACAACTTTCCTCAATACAAGACTCTCAACAACTCACTCTAAGACTATGAAAATGTGTGCTCTTCTTCTTCTCTTCAATGGAGTCTTCTTCCTCTCTTCTCCACTCTATGGCTTGCTCAATAAGATTCAAAATTAGGAACAAAATGAGAATGGAAGTGGTAATCCTCTGCAAAATGTGAGCAGCCTACAATATAACACTTCTCCTCCATCATGGGAGAGAAAATTGTGGGCTAGAAGAGGAGTGTGCAAAGTGTCATGGGGGACCAGTGAACGGTCTCGGACCCTTCAGTGAGCATCTCGGCCGAGATGGGTGGGGGCTGGACCGAGATGGAGCTAATTCAGCCTGGATCATTGCTAGCTAAGAGCCCGTGCAAGGCTCGCACCAACTAAGGTCAATTTCTTCTTCATTTCTCCAGGCTTGCTTCATTGGAACCTTGAATTCAGGCCGTCACGAGGCTTGATCCTCGGATATGTTAAATAATGCATGAAACCTCCCCCAAATACATACAAAACCGACATATGCTCATGTAGACGTCTATTCCGGAAATATGACTCGATTAAGCATAAAACGTCCCGAACATGTGCAATACCATGCATGAATGGATGTAAAAATTACCTAAAAGAGTGTCTAAACTAGTGTCATAAATAACGTCATCAAAATACCCCATACTTGTCGCTTGCTCGTCCCTGAGTAAAGTTCAATTATAGGCTACAAGATGGGGTAAGTTATGAATGCGGAAAAATAGAAAATCTTTTTGGAATTGTTCTTCAAGTCTAGATCACCTTCATAGTTATGTTTCATGGCAATGGATGAGCAATCATGCATTAAAAAAATTAAGGCAGGGAAAGACAATCACACTTAACTCAAAAACATGCATGAAAGGCAAAAACGAGAATGTTAAGATGATCATGAGAATATCCAATCTAGATCACTAATTCATACACATGCAAATAGGTCTTAAGGACTTAGAAAATAAGAGGTCACAAAACATGATGATAGGGTGGGAATTTTTGAAGGTCAAGTGGTGCTAATCGAGGAAAGGAACTATAAACCACAACATTTTTGTTTTTCATCCACCAAAGTATATTTTTCTCCTTCTTTTGTTTTCTTTTTTCTTTCATTTTTAATTTTATTCAGTTGAGACAGTGGCATTGGTGTACAAAAGCCTTAACCTTGGTGATTAGCGGACCTCGGGATTTTTCCGAGGTGCCTCACACCAGGCACACATATCAAGGCTTGTTAGGACAATTGGTTTATCCGACGTTGGCAAGACACAAACACCCGATTATGTGAATGGTGCCGAGTTACTCGTCATCGAAACCATAGTCCCCAAACCTATATTTTTTTTCTACACTTTTCACAACACATTCAACTTCTTCATTCACAACATTCATACATCAAATTCAACATCCCACACTTGCTTCTTTTAACACACTCAACACACTAGCATGCTCTTATTCCCGGATGGGTCAAAAGAGGTCAAATTTTCATTTCAAGTGAGGTGGTCAAACAACATGATCAAGATGAGAAGAAGAGAGATGAATTGCCTTAATCATTCCTAGATGATATGCAAGAACTAGCATGTAATTTCGACTATCTATTCTCAATCAATCACAGCAAACATCATCATCACAATTCATACATAGGATTCAAGAGAAGTATTCAAGTCCACATATGCATGTATTCATTCAACACATCAGGTCATCCATATCCAATCGACAAAACAAAATTCATTATTAGGGTCATATCTAAACTTAGAAGCATAATTTTTTTTTAAATTTTTCGATTTTTTTGGAATTTTGATATAAGTATATACAATGCAAGACATAAAAAGAAACATGCGACAAAGGAAATAAAACTATCCTAGATGAGATCATGCATGGAATTATGAAAACCTCACCCCATACTAAAGAACCACATTGTCCCGAATGTGAAGGTAAATAGAGAGTGAAATAAGTCCTCACAATGTAAAAAGCCATGATGTCGGTATTCTAGTTCACTCAAGTGCAGTGGTGACGGATGAAGATGAAGGTGCAAGGTGCATCCATGAAGAACGGGCATACACCAAGGCAAACATGGCTCAGCATAGGGATCTCGGATCACCAAGGCATCTAAACCGAGGTCCAGACCGAGGTCACTCCCTGTAGAGTTCGATTTCGGTTGGAGCTCAGCCCCATTTCGGTAGAGATTGCATCCAACCTTCTACCATGCCTAAGTGCTAGGATCTTCCACTTAACTCCAATGAATCCATAAGGTCCACAATCTCCTCCAACAACATCAACACTCATCAAAACTCCTACAACCTATCATCAAAGACAAAAGAAAACACACACAAAAGCAAAAGCAAAAGCAAAACGAAAAGGAAAACACATGTACCCTTGGGTTGCCTCTCAAGAAGCGCTTCTTTAAGGTCTTTAGCTAGACCAAACTCCGGAGTGTCAACTCAAGGTGGAACGGGGCAATCACATCAACCGGGCTTTTCCGGATGTACTTCTTCAAACAGTGCCCATTCACCTTAAAGTTGCCACAATGCTCTCCTCCAATCTCAACCGCTCCATGAGGAAAGATCTTCCTCACCACAAACGGGCCAGTCCATCTTAACTTGAGCTTTTCGGGGAAAGGGGCAGCCTTGAGTTGAAGAGAAGGACCAAGTCTCCTTCACTTAACTCCTTCAGTATGAGGCGCTTGTCATCCCCCCCGCTTGGTTCTCTCTTTGTAGATTCGGGCATTCTCATAAGCATCGAGTCTAATCTCCTCAAGTGCATTAATATCTAGCAATCTCTTCTCACCGGCCTCCTTGATGTCAAAATTCAACCACTTGTCTGCCCTAAATGCCCTATGCTCCAATTCGACCGGGAGGTTGCAAGACTTGCCATAAAGCAACTTGTAGGGGGTTGCTCCAATTGGCGTTTTGAAGGCGGTTCTATATGCCCACAAGGTATCATCTAGCCTCATGGCCCAATTCTTTCTAGTCCTTGACACCGTCTTCTCTAAAATCCCTTTGATCTCTCAGTTGGAGATCTCAACTTGCCCACTTGTTTTGGGGTTATAAGGTATTGCAACCTTTCGAGTCACCCCATGCTTGGCCAACAATGCTCCGAAATTTTTAGTGGTGAAATGCTTCCCTCCATTACTTATAATCACTCTTGGTGTTCCAAATCTCGGGAAGTTAACTCGGTTAAAGAACCGAACCACTACCTTGGCGTCATTTGTGGGAGAAGGGATTGCTTCAACCCACCTAGATACATAGTCCACCGCCAAGAGGATGTGGAGGTTGTCACATGAAGTCCATATCCCAAACGTCAAATATCTCCACCTCTTGAATATTGTTCAATGGCATCTTGTTTCTCCTTGAAATGTTGCCCGTCCTTTGACAAGCGTCACATGCCACAACAAAAATCTACACATCACGAAACAAGTTAGGCCAATAAAATCCGGATTGCCAATCCTTGGCACAAGTCTTATGCGAGCTAGCATGTCCTCCACATGGTAGAGAATGGCAATGCCGGCACATGCTCTCCATCTCATCCTCCGGAATATATCTTGGGAATACTCCATCCAGTCCTGTCTTGAACAAGAGAGGTTCACTCCAAAAATAGTGTCTCACGTCCTTGAAAAACCTCTTTCTTTGGGCAAAGGACACACCCGGAGGCACTACTTCACATACTAAGTAGTTCACAAAATCCCCGAACCATGGCTCTTTTCCTCTAGATACATATAATAGACATTCCTCCCCCACTTGCAGTTGCTCATCCTGAAATGAGTCATCAATCGAGATCTCATCTCTCTCAATCTCCAAGGGAGGAAGTCTACTATGGTGATTCGCTACATAGTTTTCGGGCCCCTTCTTATCTCTAATCTCCAAATTAAATTCTTGGAGAAGAAGGATCTACCGAATCAATTGAGGTTTGACATCCTTCTTTGTGATTAAATAACAGATCACAACATGATCCGTGTAGACAATCACCTTGGCTCCCACTAGGTATGACTGAAACTTTTCAAAAGTGTACACAACCGCTAGCAACTCCTTCTCGGTGGTGGCATAGTTGAGTTGGGCCTCGTCTAGCGTCTTGCTAGTGTAGTAAATGGCATGTGTAAGCCCATCATTCCTTTGTCCAAGAACGGCCACATCACTCGCATCACATCACCTCAAACAGTGGGCTCCAATCCGGAGGTGATCAAAGCGTTCTTAAACCTATAGAAAGCCTCAAGGCAATCCTTTGAAAACACAAACTCAACATCTTTCATTAATAGGTTAGTGAGAGGCTTAGAAATTTTAGAGAAATCTTTAATGAATCCCCGGTAAAAACCGGCATGCCCTAACAAACTCCTTACCCCTTTCACCGAGGTAGGTGGTGGCAACTTCTCTATTGTCTCAATTTTAGCTCTATCAACCTCAATGCCTCTATAGGAAACCAATTGTCCTAACACAAAGCCTTCTCTAAACATGAAATGGCATTTCTTCCAATTTAAAACAAGATTAGTCTCTTCACATCTCTTCAACACCAAAGATAGATTAGCAAGACATTCGTCAAATGAAGAACCATAAACCGAGAAATCATCCATGAACACTTCCATGATATTTTCAATATATTCAGAAATATTGGCCATCATACACCTTTGAAAGGTGGTCGGTGCATTACACAACTCAAATGGCATCCTCCTATATGCAAATGTTCGCTATGGACATGTAAATGTAGTTTTCTATTGTCATCCGGGTGAATCAGGATTTGGAAAAACCCACTTTAACCATCAAGATAACAAAAATGAAAATGTTGAGCTAACCTCTCTAGAATTTGGTCAATAAAGGGGAGAGGGAAGTGATCTTTCCTAGAGGCCACATTAAGTTTCTTATAGTCAATACACATCCTCCAACCCATAACCATCCTAGTCGGGATAAGTTCATTATTCCCATTAGTTACTACGGTCATCCCATCCTTCTTAGGCCCTACATGCATGGGACTAACCCACTTACTATCCGAAATCGGGAAATAGATTCCCGCATCTAGCAATTTTAAGATCTCTTTCTTGACTACCTCTTTCATAATTGGGTTTAATTTCATTTGAGGTTCAATAGATGGCTTATGATTGCCTTCCATTAAGATTTTATGCATACACAATGATGATATAATGCAAACTAAGTCATGAATGGTATAACCTATGGCTCTTCTATGAAATTTGAATTCAATCAAAAGTTTTTCAAGCTCATCATCATTCAAACATGCATTCACAATCACAAGATATGTAGAATTATCACCAAGAAAAGCATACTTTAAATGAGAAGGGAGAGGTTTAAGATCAAGTTTAGGAGGACCTTTTTCAATGGGATGTGCTCCATATAGCTCAACATTAGATGACTCCAAAGCCATTGAAGACTCCTTAAGACACCTTGAAGCATCATCAACAACAATAGGACCTTCTTCTTGGAGTTGAGGGACTTCTGTTGGCTTAGAGGCATTTCGGTCGAGATGTGGCCCGAGGTGTGGTTCTGTTGTGTGCATCTCTATTGGTCCTAAACACATCTCAGTCGAGATGACCATCTTGCAACCGAGATCAAGGTCAGTTTTGCACTCCTCTTCAATTTCAGCACTGGGTTCTTCTAGTGCTTCAAATTCAGCATTTGGCTCCTCTTCTAGTTAATCCAAGGCTTGGATGTCTTCATTGTAATGCTCTTCTAGACCTTTCTCCATGATGCTCATGCTAAGAACTTTCTCCAAGGGATCCTTGATCAAGATGGAACTCACCACCTCTGTAGACATCTCTTCATCCTCAATTATAACACCCCAAATTTTGAGAACTCGGGAAGCTACTAGTTAGGACCTCACAATGGGTCCCAACCTTAGTTTGACAACAATTTCACTAGGATCTTACAACAAGGCACAAAAGTATTTAAAACATTTGAAAACTTTAAACAATATATACATGAAGAATATGTGTAATATCCGGAATTTTTATTCCGTCTAATTCCGCCGTTGACGGTTTCCCATTCTATCTAGTATCTCTTCCTTCACAAATTTCATTATTTTATGTAGAAGTTAATTCACATAAAATAATGAAATTATATCAAACTCTAATCCTTAGAAATATCCATTATTTTATGTAGAATTTAATTCACATAAAATGATAGATTTATATCAAACCCTAGTTATTATAATTCATTCTTATCATGACTAAGCTGAGACGAGATCATGACAAGCTGTGACGAGTTCAGGACTAAGCTGAGACGAGGCCATGACAAAGCCCGACAAATCTGTGACAAACTCATTCATGGGCCTGACAAGGCCATGACGAGTTTTGATTGATTATTGACAAGTAATTCAGCCCACCTTTCTTGCATGTTTCAGCCACTGTTCCTACCTTAAGCAGCCCAGTTCACTTACCCACAACAGCCCAGCAGTGTGACTTCGAGCCAGGCCAGCAGTAACCCAGAAGAGGCTGGTTACGAGCCCATTAATAGATCCTTCAGGCGGACCACACAGCTCCTTCTCAGCCCAGCATCTGCGTAGCCCACAGCAGCCCCAACATCCTTTGCAGTCCTGCCCGGAACAACCCAAGGAAAGCCACGCCAGAACGTTCAGCTGCTCCTTCTCCCATCTGCTTGTAACAGCTGCATAAATGAAATAATTAAGGAGCTGTAACAACCCTATAATCACGCTAGAAGAGAGAGAGAACTCCAGCAGCCAATCGTCCCTCCTTGCTCCATATTCACGCCAGAAGAGAGGGAGAACTACAGCAGCCAATCGGCTCTCCCTTGTGCCCATATTCACGCACCAAGAAGCCCCTGCTGTTGCCCACATTCTGCACACATTCCTTCACGCAGCGGCTGTGGTGAGTTTAAATCCTTAGACCCCCTCTTCACATTCTATTCTGTCGTTCCTACCCATCTGAACGAGATCTTCTGCAGTGGTAGTCGAGGGCTGGTTTGGACGGCCTTCAGCACAGCAGTGAGGAAGTTCTATACACCCTAGTCGACTCCAGGAGCACGTTTCCGCTGAGCTGCTGCAGTCCAATAAGTGATTAATTCCCGGATGTAATTTTTGTACAACTCTTAGATGGAGTCTATAAATGTATAGATGATTGTTTGTCCCCATAGGTTGAACATAGGAGGGGCGAGAGTAGTTTGTGTTGATGCTGGATAGTTGACAGGGATTATAGAACTCGAGATCTCATGAACTCTTTGTGTACAATTTTTGTTTCTACAATTTTTGATGTGGAAGATTACCCACTGTTGTGAATCAATGTTAAAAAGATTGGTTGAAGATCCACCGTTGAATTTTTAATTGATCATAGATAGATATACATAGTTTACCGTGTTAAAATTTGGGAAGAATCGGAGTTACGGTTTGAGAGTTATTGTGTTTTGTATACATGTGCTGAGTGTTGGGGAAAACAGCAAGTGATGCTGTTCTGTGAGATGGTTTTGAATAAGCTCTTGATCTCCGTTGGGCTTGAATTTTGGATATGATATAGTTGACATATTGTTGTAGAACATAGTAAAATTTGAGAGGCATCCAGCGAGTGGTTTGGGATTTATGATTTTTCCAAGATTGAGTCGTAAGCAGTTTTTCTGTTGTGCTGAAATTCAGTTTTGTGAGATAGTTTTAAATAGGATTTTGATCTCCTTTGCGTCTGAATTTTGGATATATTAGAGATAAGATTTTATAGTAGAACGTATCAAAATTTGGGATAAATCCAGCGAGTAGTTTAGGAGTTATGATTTTGCAAAGTTAAGACAGTGTGCTGTTTGTTAAGTGTTGTAACCAACTTTAGAAATTTTTGTAGAAGCGATGTTTTAACAGTTTTAAGAAATTCTTTCTCCTACGAGTAGATGGGATATCATAGATGATCTAGGGAATTATTTCGGAATTTTTATAAGATTATTCGAATTTTATATTTGAAGCTGTAGTTGGACTTTAGTGACTTTTCGGGAAATAGAAAATGGGTAGTTTTTCTAGTTGTTACCTAAAATCATCCTAGGGAGTAGAATATGGTTAATTAGCCTCAAATTATAATTTAAGTACATATTCCGAGTTTTTGGAAGTTCCGGGACTAAGGGTAAAATAGTCATTTTAGCTTAAATAAACACTGTAATAACTTTTGCACATGGAATCGTACATCTTAGGAGTTTTATACTTCTAAGTACCCCGGGATAATGTTTTGACCCACGTGCCTCCTTTGACAGGCAACTGAGTTCCTGCCGTTACTGATTGAGTGTTGTTAAGAGAGACGAGATTAGATTCTGGTAAGTCCACGGACTTACTTAGCTGACTTTCTTGTATGAGTGTAATGTGTATGAGTGGTGTTTGCTAGTTATGATAAACAACGAAACCGGATTAGGCCGACTTTATTATTTACGTAATTAACCCAAGTGTATGATAACGGGTCGTGACATCATTTGCCTAGCTCTTGCGAGAGTCTAGGAGGTTCCCTGCGACCAGCCCAGTCCGGTAGACGGTCAGATGCATTAGTACCATTCCGCGTTGGTAAACGGGGACAGGGGCGAGGTTTGGGAATCCCTCGTGTCACAAAATAAGTATCATTAGTAATAACCTATCACCTAATTAAAGATAATAAAAGGATTGAGTGTTGCATGTTGATTGTGTATGTTGTGTGTTTGTGCTTTTACCTTTATACTTATGCATAGAATGTTAGCTAACGGTTTTATACCGCTTGTAGATGTCTTGCAGGTTAAAACAGTTGTAGAGAGATCCGAAGGGAATGGTCAGCCGGGTCCACGTACTTATTTAGTCGGGGACGGGATGTCTTTTGTTCTTCTTATGTGTCGTTTTGGTACCTTTGCTTTGTAAGGCTGATACATATTCTTCATGTATATATTGTTTAAAGTTTTCAAATGATTTAAATACTTTTGTGCCTTGTTGTAAGATCCAAGTTAAATTGTTGTCAAACTAAGGTCGGGACCCATTGTGAGGTCCTAACCAGTAGCTCCCCGAGTTCTCAGAATTTGGGGTGTTACAATATGTATCAACCTTACAAAGTAAAGGTACCAAAACGACACATATGAAGAACAAAAGACATCCCCGTCCCCAACTAAATGAGTACGTGGACCCGGCTGACCATTCCCTCCGGATCTCTCTACAACTGTATTAACCTACAAGACATCTACAAGCGGTATAAAACCGTTAGCTAACATTCTATGCATAAGTATAAAGGTAAAAGCACAAACACACAACATACACAATCAACATGCAACACTCAATCCTTTTATTATCTTTAATTAGGTGATAGGGCATTACTAATGATACTTATTTTGTGACACAAGGGATTCCCAAACCTCGCCCCTGTCCCCGTTTACCAACGCGGAATGGTACTAATGCATCTGACCGTCTACCGGACTGGGCTGGTCGCATGGAACCTCCTAGACTCTCGCAAGAGCTAGGCAGATGATGTCACGACCCGTTATCATACACTTGGGTCAATTACGTAAATAATAAAGTCGGCCTAATCCGGTTTCGTTGTTTATCATAACTAACAAACACCACTCATACACATTACACTCATACAAGAAGCCAGCTAAGTAAGTCCGTGGACTTACCTAAATCAGATCTCGACTCTCTTAATCAGAACTCAATCTGTAACTGTATAACTCGGTTGCTTGTCAAAGGAGGCAAGTGTGTCAGCACACTTTCTTGGTAATTAGAAGTCTAAGACTTCTAAGGTAGTAGATCCTATTAGAACAAAATTTAATACAATACCAATTTATGGTACAATGACTATTTTACCCTTGGTCCCGAAACTTCCAAAAATTCCATAATTCAAGCCTAAACTCTTATTTGAGACTAAAAAGTCATATTCTAACTCCTAAAGATGATTTTGGTTACAAACTGGCAATTTACCCATTTTCCTATTTTCCGAAAGATCGTTAAGGTCCAACTTCGGCATCAAATAAGAAATTCGAATAAACTTATAAAAATTCTGAAATAATTCTCTAGATCATATATGATATCTCATCTACTCCTAGGAGCAAGAATTTCTTAAAACTGTTCACCCTTCACTTCTACAAAAATTTCCAAAGTTGGTTACAACACTTGAAGTTTCCTATACTTGGCCAAAATCTGAGTACACTTTGAAAAATCATAACTCCTAAACCACTCGCTGGATTTATCCTAAATTTTGATATGTTCTACTATAATATGTCAACTATATCATATCCAAAATTCAAGTCCAACAGAGATCAAAAGCCTATTCAAAACTATCTCCCAAAACGGCATCCCATGCTGTTTTTCTCAACTCAGCACATTTACAAAAAAACTGTATGAGGAGTCACTTTGCAACATCATAACTCTCAAACCGTAGCTCCGATTCTTCCCAAATTTTTGTATGATCTACTATGTACTACTGACTACAACATATCCAAAATTCAGCAACAAAGAATGAGTTTAGGATACCTAAATCTGGCCCTGAAGTTGGGTACCCGACACAGTTTTGAAACTTCAGAAACAGTAAAACGATTTAACTGTTTCTCCTTGCTCTACCTGAGTGAGTTAAGGACAGATTTGGTAGCATATATTAGCTCATATATATGGAGGGAAAGGTAACCAAAAGAGGTATGGGTCTTACTCGATTCTAAGGTTCGATCATTGGAGGTTGCGGCTACTTGACTCCTCATGTTGGTTTGGTGATTGCTTGCGTGCAGAGAATGATGCAGCAGGAAGGAGAGGCCTCTAGTTGTGCAAGAAGGGAGCTGTACATGCTTATCCTGGGGCTGCTGGTTGTTCGTTCCAGATGAGGATGCATCAAGAGATCCGCCAGTCTGCTTGCTTGACGAAGAGGAGAGGGAAGGCTAGACAATTTATGAGATGAAGACCCATCCTCAGGACACGTTCTTTAATCGACATAAGGGAGGCAAGGACAGAAGGCTTACCTCGTCCTTCTTGTTGGCGGTAGCGATGCAGAAGGGTGTGGGAATAGACAGCAACGGAGGAGAGACGGAAAGCAACCCTTGGTTATGGCAGCTCGGGATGGCAACGTGAGAAGAGGGGAGGAGGAGTGTGGCGAGATCTGCAACATATAACCCGGGCATGTATATGGACACGAAGTGAAGGAGTGTGACGAATCCGGTGCTTAATCAACTAAAGACTCTTCGAGATCCAGCAGTTACGTTCTGAAGGAGAGGGAGAGAGAGCGTTCCAAAATTCAGCAGCAAACTGACATGGGCAAGGCAGTGCTGGGCTGGTATGAGGCAAAGAAGTGTTGGGTGGATGTGAGGCAAGGAAGTGTCGGGCTGGACGTGAGGCTAGGTTGGATGCAAGCAGTCCAAAGTTAATCCTTACATGAAGAGATGGGCTGAACCAAGGGGAAAGAACATGGGCTGAAAGTTTGTCAAAACTTGTCAAAACTCGTCATGACTTTGTCAGGCCCATGCATGACTTCGTCACAGAGTTGTCGGGCTTCGTCATGACCTCGTCTCAGCTCTGTCATGGTCTCGTCACAGCTTTGTCACAATCTCGTCTCAGCCTTGTCATGATCTCGTCTAAAGTCGTCGTTAAGGATTAATTATAAGAATTAGGGTTTGATATAATTCTATCATTTTATGTGAATTAAATTCTACATAAAATGATAAATAATTATAAGACTTAGGGTTTGATATAATTCTATCATTTTATGTGAATCAAATTCTACATAAAATGATAAATAATTATAAGAATTAGGGTTTGATATAATTCTATCATTTTATGTGAATTAAATTCTACCTAAAATGATAAAATTTGTGAAGAAAGAAATACTAGATATAATGGGAACCGTCAACGGCTTGATGTCCGAATTGATTCGGAATTAAACGGAATAAAAATTCCGGATATTACATCAATGTTATAGACATCTTCACCTAAAGCTGACCCTTTCACTATTGTTGACAACTTGAACTTTATGTGCTCTTCTCCAATGTTAAATGAGAGAGATCCATTCTTGCAGTCTACTAGACATCTGAATGTGGCTAAGAATTACCTTCCCAAGATGATAGGAACGGGATAATCTGCTAGAATGTACAACACTACGAACTCTATTGGCACATTGAACTTTCCGAGTTGCACCGGGATGTCCTCTAGTATTCCTACCAGATGGGTGATGGATCGGACCGCCATGTACAAGGTCATTTTGACCGTTTTTGCTCTCCTAGCCCAACCTTTTTGCATAGTGCAAGCAGAATTATGCTTACACTAGCACCAAGGTCACAAAGAGCTTCATATTGCACTTCACAAACACCAATTGGCACACAAAATGAACCCGGATCTCGCTGCTTAGGAGGAATCTCCCTCATGGTTTTTATCAACTCGGAAGATCTCTTTGTCATTCTCACTTCACCACATACTCCTCCAACTTCCTCTTGTTGGAGAGTATCTCTTTCAAAAACTTTCCATAAGCCGGCATACCAAATATTGCATCCATGAACGGAATGTTACTATGTAATTTAGACATAAGTTCAAGGAATATACCAAAATGCTTGTCCAATCAAGCTCTTGCTCGTGATTGAGGAAATGGTAGTGGTGGCTTGTATGGAGGAGGTGGCACATAGGTAAGTTCAACTTCCTTGTTGTTGCCTCCTTCATCTTGCCTTCGTTCTTCTTCCACCATCACCGTCTTACCCTTATCAACACCCTTGGGCAAAGGGTCATTTGTGCTAATCCACTCTGTTCGCTCCAAACGGTGTGTGCAAGCTTTAAATTTATAACCCTAGACTTAAGCTTAAAACAAGGATGCGAACCCGCAGTGTACGGGTCAATCGTAGTAAAAGCAAGAAAATTCCAAGGGTCGATCACAGGGACTCGGTGAAACAAAGTCAACACGGTATGCTATGTCAATTCTAACCACAAGAGCGATTAACACAATCAAAGATGAATAAGAAGTCAATAAAGCAAACATGCAATTCTAGGGATTAAAGCATCTAGTTGTGGTTCCAACTCAAGATCTATAGATAGGCGGACAAAGCTGAGATTTTTGCGTGGGGAAGGTGTTACTAAAGTGGAGTAGATCACCGGGTAAGTCTCACTACACACTAATCCTAAACCGTAACTCCTATTACCGGGTAAGTCTCAAGGAATCAAGATAAAGAATTATAACCTCAAACTAACATACCATCTAAGGGAATAGAACTAACCTTTACCGGGTAAGTCTCAGGCTAACTCACAAAGATGGGATGGAAGCACACTCAAACCCCAATAAAGGATAAACCTTTATTACCTACACTTATGATCGTTAATTAACAAACTAAGGAATTACCGGGTAAGTCTCATCCTAAGCTTGCATTGAACCAGGAAGGTGTAATAAGAATAGGATTTGGCAAACTCTAACACTTAACTTTCTGTTTTAGGTCGGATAAGTCACCTCGGTCAGAAGAATTCCAACCCGGCCGAGATGTTCATCAACCGAACGAGATGCTTAGGGTTAAGGTTAAAGACTCGAACTTTCAGGATCCTACTGGAATCTAAGATTATTCTATCATTGTTTTTCCCACAACCTTCAGCCAATCACCCTAGAATCACACAAGGAAATTAGCCACTCATCATCATAATGAAAGTATTAAAATATATGGGAAGAAAGTGAATATTTGAACTAAGAAGAATTTAATGAAAAGACTTCAATAACTGAATCAAATATCACAACAAAGCGTTCCTTGGATAGCAATCCAAAAAGACAAGACAATCAATGAGGGAATTGAAGACAATCTTACAAAACCCTTCAAAAAGCTATAAAAGCTATGAACTTCAATCTTCCTTCAACCTTCAAAAAGGTTCTTCAAAAACTCCCAAATTGGAGTATACCGCTGCTGCGTAAACAACCTCCTTGCGCTGATAGCAGATCCGGTGTATCCGGGCTTTTTGCGGGTGTCGGAATTGTGGAAAATCCGACCCTTTTTATAGGAAAATAACCTTCCAAAGATAATAAATCTTAGAAAGATCTTTTCCCATAAATATAGGTAAAATATATGATTCTGTATATCTCCTTCCTTCCAGGAGCCAAGCCCAAAAATATAAGATCACTTTCCAATTTTAAAAGATCTCATCCAAGAATAAAATATTCACGCCGCGTCCTAGGTGTTCGCCTCGGTCGAGTCGGCGTCTCTGGATCGCCTCGGTCGAGGTGAATCAATGGTCAACCGAGGTGAGTCACGACAGAATGTGAAATCTCTTAAATCTGCTCCAAAGTAAATCTTTAATCCATGGCTATGCTCCCTGGATGTAGTTCCAAATGACTCATGACTCCTTTTGCTCCTTTTTGATGCAAAACGTACCATATTACCTGCAATTACAACGAAACTAGGTGTAGACCTCGATTCTCGCAAAGGTAGATGAAATGGTAGCAAAATCACATAATGTACATACAAACATGCAGATTATGAAAGATAAAACGTCCAAACAAACCCTAAAATATAGACTATTCATGCTATCAAAATACCCCATACTTAGCCCTTGCTTGTCCCCAAGCAAGTTCCTCATATAGAAGACAAGATAGAATGGATTATAAGTCAAGAAAATCAATGAAAAAGTCTTTCAAAAACATTTTATGGTGTGCAACTATCATAGATCACTCTAAGAGAATACTTCCTGGAATTAAAAACTCAATATGATCAAAACATTTTATAAATATAGGTAAGTTGTTCATCTTTGTATAAAATCATAGAATGCATAATAAATCATAATTATCAAAATTAATCATGTATAATCCAGTTTAAACCGCTAAGTCAATCAACAAGCTCAAGGTCTCAAGGGCTTCCCAAAAGAAAAGGTCAAGAAACGTGTAGGGTAGGGATGTGTGTAAGGTAATGTGGTGCTAGAATCCGGGAAAAGGATGAACTTCACTTTCATTTTGACTTGCAACATCTTCCACCAATAAGCTTTGCTTATCTCACCCTTTTCTTTTTTTACTTTACTTTTTGGGATGCTTGGACAGAGGTGCACAATAACCGAAGCCTAGGAAATCTGCAATCATCAATTTCTCGAGATGCATCAAACCCTTGATGCACATACCAAGACCCGTTAGGAATATCGCTCAATCCGACTTTGGCAAGACACAAACACCCGGCTATGTGAATGGTGCCGAGTTACTCATCTTCATGATTGACTTCCCCAAACCTATTATTACTTTCTAACACTTTCACTTCCAGCCAACTTCTCAACTTTAACTTGCTTTCACCACTTTGCTTGCTTCCAAATTCCCGGATAGGTAAAGGGAGGCAAAATGTATATGAGGGGCTAAGCATGATCAAGAAGAAGAAGAGAGAAGAATGAATTGCCTTGGTCTTTCCAGGAAGAAAGTGAGAGAACTCATGATGTGGTGTCAACCTTCAAATTCAACATAATTTAGATAAAACAAAGTATTAAACATGCCAATAATTCCAAACAAAGCATTTAGCAACTTAAACATATTATAAAACCTTTCAAACACATAAAGAATTTAAAACCAGTAGGTAAACAAAATCTTCATTGAGATCATATCCAGATAAGTAGCACAAAATCGTTTCGAAAACTTTCTGTTACGCATCTCGGTCGAGGTGTTCTTGGTTCAACCGAGGTGAAATGCCTCGTTTGGCCAAGACTGACTCGGTCGAGGTCAAAAAAAAAAAATTTTTTAAAACCATTTTTTTTTCGGTTTCGACGTTTTTCTCAATTAAATAACCTGTAGGTATGCATGTAATATCAGATAATCATATAAATGCAAAAGGGAAGCATAAATAAAATATCCGATAAATAAAATACATCAAAGGTGGTCAAATAACATACATCACGTAGTCAAATAAGTACAAATACCCCATACTTGAGACACACTGTCCCAGTGGGTATAATAAAAAGTCTAAACATGAGAGTACTCACCGGATAAAAGCCGAACTGCATAAAAAATATAATAATAAAATCATGCAGCTCCTCAAAAGTCTCGATCCGGTGGTGGTGCATATGGATACTAAGTCGGATCGTAAGGATGGCCCATGACACGCTCGAACTAAAGCTGGGCCATGATGTGTTGATGATGCTGCCGCTCCTGCATCTCGCGGATATCCAGCGATAATGCAGCATATGAGTCGATAACCTGATCCGTCAGGTCATCGATCCGTCGGTGAGCAGCTCGATCTCTCACTCCGCGCCTCCTGCGTCTAGCAGGTCTGACTGGAGAAGTCTCAGCTGGTGCCGGCTCAGTATCCTCCTCATCGTCCAAATCTATAATAGGTGGCGCGCTCGTCTCAGTAGTATCTGTCCCTGTATCCATCGGGACGCCACCTCCTCTCTCATCTACTATATCCTCATCGTCGTCGTCATCCTCCTCAGCCTCAGCAGGGGCAGCTGCTGCCTCTCTGTGATCCTCCATCAATGTATCCCAAGCTGTCTGCCAGAAATGCGGATCAAACACTGTGAACTGTGCAGACCAGGGGATCCCCTGAGGTGCAGTCCGCTCCCATGGCATAGCGACGTAGGGTGTAGTCAGTCCTCGGGGAACCAGAATCCTCCGAGTGATCATCTCCTGTAGTCCGAGCGGCTTGGCAGCCGCCACCATAGTACACCTACTCAGATCCATATCCTGATACCTAGCGATATGGGTCACTATCCCACCACAGCATATATCTCCCTTCCCTTTGGCCTTAATCCTGTGCAGATCCTCTGCCAGCATCAATCCAAAGTCGGGTAATCCACCTGTAACCATGCAGTATAAATCAAAGAGCTCCCCCTGTCGGACCTTTTGGGGCGTCTCAGTACGCGCCAGAAGTGTCTCGCTGAAGATCCTGTGGGCTAATCGAAAAGCTAGATGGAAGATAAGCTTCTCCCTGGAATCACCAGGGCGCCACCTATCTGCATGCTCCACAACATAAGCAATCTGGCCCCAGAACTCTCTAGCTACGGCTCGGGTCGGGAAGTCTACAGCAGTGGGGCAGGGAAGCCAAAGATATCTCTCCAGTGATCTAGGGGTACTAAGAATTTCCGGTTCATCAACCGGTACTTCACAGCTCTCTCTGTGGGGAGGTAAGTGAAGGAGCTAACAAACTCAAGGGTCGGCTCTAAGTAAGCTGGGGCTCGGATCTCAGTAAACTGATCCAGGCCAACTGTGGTGACCATCCTCCTAAGATCTCCATCAACGTGGAGACAGTCAAAAGCAGAAATGTCCAGAAATCTAGGTGCGATCACTGGACGGCTAGCAATACGCTCATAATCTACCCGGTGTCTCTCGTGGATCACCGGGATAGAAGGTCTGGGCGAGGAAGAAGAAGGGGAAGGAGAGGATCTATCTCTAAGGGCTAATATCCTGTCAGAACTCATCTATAATCAACACTGTCAGGCCACCTCGGTCACTGACAAACTTCAAGAATCACCTCGGTCGAGGTGCAGGTCGACTGGACCGAGGCGAAGACAGTCGCGATTCCAACTCTCAGAAATTCAGTTCTTTTCCCCCAAAAATCACTACAATTGCTTCCTATGGGGTACTTAAGCTTTTCCTCAACAGATTCAAGGGCAACCAAAACCCAAATCGAAGTAAACGAACGAGTTAGGGTTTCGATCGTTTTTTACCTCGTTCCGGCCGATTCACTCGAATTTCTTGCAGATCTGCAGTTGCAATAGGATCCTCTACTCTTTAATTGCAGTTTGGAAGCAGAAATCTTCGAAAACGAGCGAGAAACGAAGGAAGCGAGGTAGATCTGTCGCCGCGGTCGAGGAAGGTAAATAAAAGGTAAAAATAGAATTTTTTTTCCAATTTACACCGTTCCTGGATCTGCTGTCACCTCGTTCGATATGGTCTCGACTGGACCGAGGTGGTACGGACCGAGGTGGTTCTGCAGAAACCCTAGTCGCCTCGGTTGCTCAAGAATCAACTCGGTCGAGGTGTTCTGACAATAACCGAGGTGCTTCTGTCTTCTCAGAATCTCGAACTTCTGTTCTTCCAGTTGTGCTCCTTCCTAGATATTCCCTGTTGTCTGTCCAAAACGCCAAAAACAAAGCAAAAACAAAAACTATCTAAGCTAGACTAGAAAACGGGAAAAGAAAGCAATACCTTGGGTTGCCTCCCAAGAAGCGCTTGATTTAAGGTCGCTAGCTGGACCATGATGCGTCTCAAAGGAGGTATATCGGTGCCACCTCCTCAACCGGCGTTTCTGGTTGGTACTTCTTAAGTCTATGACTGTTGACCTTGAAGCTTCCGCTGGTTTCGCCCCATATCTCAACTGCACCATGAGGGAAAACATGTTTCACAACATAAGGTCCGGTCCATCTAGATTTCAACTTACCTGGAAAATGGCGGAGGCGGGAGTTGAAGAGTAGAACTAAGTCTCCTTCGTTAAGCTCCTTTGGAATGATACGCTTGTCATGCCATCTCTTCGTCCTTTCCTTGTAGATTTTGGCATTCTCATAAGCGTTCAAACGCAGCTCCTCCAGCTCGTTAAGTTCCAATAGTCGCTTCTCACCAACCTCCTTGATGTCAAAGTTCAACCATTTGATAGCCCAATACGCCTTGTGCTCCAATTCAACGGGCAAATGGCAAGACTTCCCATATACCAAATTATAAGGGGTGGTACCTTTGGGAGTCTTGAATGCGGTCCTGTACGCCCAAAGAGCATCGTCCAATTTCATGGACCAATCCTTCCTTGTTCTAGAGACGGTCTTTTCCAAAATTGCCTTGATTTCTCTATTTGAGATCTCGACCTGTCCACTAGTTTGAGGGTGATAAGCGGTTGATACCTTGTGGGTTACCCCATACTTCGATAGAAGTGCTTTAAACTTCCGGTTGATGAAATGCGTTCCTCCATCGCTAATGATGATGCGTGGAGTTCCAAACCGTGGAAAGATAGAAGTTCTTTAAACTTCCGGTTGAATAGTTGTTACCGTGGTTTTGGTTATTCGCTCTCCAGTTGTTGCTATTGGATCCTCTATTGTTGTTGTTGTAGTTGTTTCGGGGACCGTTGTTGTTGTTACGGTACCCGTTATTGTTGTTGTTCCTTTGCCCTTGCTCTTCCTTCTTAGTTTGAGCCATCAAGAGCTCCTTCAATTGCTTCACGTCATTCTTCAATGACGTGAGTTGATTGTTGTTGGGTTGAGTCTCTTGAAAGTTGACTCTTTTAACTCCACCTTCAGCTCCTTGGTGGGTATATTTCTCCATGTGCAAGGCTTGCTTCTCAATGAAGTCCCAAGCCTCGTCAATCGCCATGTCCATGAAGGTGCCGGCGGAGAGTAGTTGGAGATTGAACTGGGTGCTTCCGTCCAGCCCTTTGAAGTAGATCTCCAACAACTCGATCTTTGGAATCCCATGATGTGGGCAATCCAAAAGGATATCCTTGAACCGCTCCCAAGACTTGTACAAGCTCTCCTTGTCCTTCATGATGAAAGCATTGATCTTCCCTCTCATTTCAGCGGTCTTTGAGGGGGGAAAGAATTTGGTTAAGAATTCCGTAGTCATCTCCTCCCATGTGCTAATTTTTCCTGGAGGAAGAGATTGATACCAAGTAAGAGCTCTATCTTTTAAAGAAAAGTAAAAAGGTCTTAGCTTGTAGTTGTTATTTTCAATTTTGGAAGGTCGCAAGGTTTCCATCAAGATCTCGTAGTTTTGAAGATGTTGATGCGGCGACTCCTTCTCTAGCCCTCCGAATTGGCATTGGCGAATCATGGATAGAACTTGTGGTCGAAGTTCGTAGTCATGATCCGCTGGATCTCCTAGGTTCACCCCTGGACGCCTCAGCTGTTGATTAGGGTCCATCCTTTGACCTAGGGTTTGTGGGATTCCTGCAAGAAGAACATCTCGGACTGGCATCCGAGGTGGAAGTACATCGGCCGAGGCGTCAGGTACTGGAATTTGCCTCGGTCGAGGATCAACAGGAGGATCTTCCCTCGGTCGAAGTAGAATCTGGTCTCGTATGACTGCAATCTCAGCTTCGATTGCTACAGTCTTGGTGCGATTCTCTTCTTTCTCTTGCCTGAGTTCTTCCTTACTGAGACGTAGCAGCTCTTGCGTCTCTTTTAATTGGGCCGCAAGATCGCGATCGTCTTGTTGGGCCATCTTCGCTTCTCTTAAGCGTCGCTTGTATGTCTTTTTTGGTTCGGGTTCGTAGGGAACGATTTCCTTCCCAGCGCGGGTTCTTCGCATAGACCTAAGAAAGAACCTGCAAAAGTCGTCACTCAAGTAGAGTGGTTAGATGAAACGGGGCAAGCGCCCTAAGAGCAAACCGTACGGACTCGGTCTAGACCAAGTCCCCGGCAACGGCGCCAAAAACTTGTTCGCTCCAAACGGTGTGTGCAAGCTTTAAATTTATAACCCTAGACTTAAGCTTAAAACAAGGATGCGAACCCGCAGTGTACGGGTCAATCGTAGTAAAAGCAAGAAAATTCCAGGGGTCGATCACAGGGACTCGGTGAAACAAAGTCAACACGGTATGCTATGTCAATTCTAACCACAAGAGCGATTAACACAATCAAAGATGAATAAGAAGTCAATAAAGCAAACATGCAATTCTAGGGATTAAAACATCTAGTTGTGGTTCCAACTCAAGATCTATAGATAGGCGGACAAAGCTGAGATTTTTGCGTGGGGAAGGTGTTACTAAAGTGGAGTAGATCACCGGGTAAGTCTCACTGCACACTAATCCTAAACCGTAACTCCTATTACCGGGTAAGTCTCAAGGAATCAAGATAAAGAATTATAACCTCAAACTAACATACCATCTAAGGGAATAGAATTAACCTTTACCGGGTAAGTCTCAGGCTAACTCACAAAGATGGGATGGAAGCACACTCAAACCCCAATAAAGGATAAACCTTTATTACCTACACTTATGATCGTTAATTAACAAACTAAGGAATTACCGGGTAAGTCTCATCCTAAGCTTGCATTGAACCAGGAAGGTGTAACAAGAATAGGATTTGGCAAACTCTAACACCTTTCTGTTTTAGGTCGGATAAGTCACCTCGGTCAGAAGAATTCCAACCCGGCCGAGATGTTCATCAACCGAACGAGATGCTTAGGGTTAAGGTTAAAGACTCGAACTTTCAGGATCCTACTGGAATCTAAGATTATTCTATCATTGTTTTTCCCACAACCTTCAGCCAATCACCCTAGAATCACACAAGGAAATTAGCCACTCATCATCATAATGAAAGTATTAAAATATATGGGAAGAAAGTGAATATTTGAACTAAGAAGAATTTAATGAAAAGACTTCAATAACTGAATCAAATATCACAACAAAGCGTTCCTTGGATAGCAATCCAAAAAGACAAGACAATCAATGAGGGAATTGAAGACAATCTTACGAAACCCTTCAAAAAGCTATAAAAGCTATGAACTTCAATCTTCCTTCAACCTTCAAAAAGGTTCTTCAAAAACTCCCAAATTGGAGTATACCGCTGCTGCGTAAACAACCTCCTTGCGCTGATAGCAGATCCGGTGTATGCGGGCTTTTTGGGGGTGTCGGAATTGTGGAAAATCCGACCCTTTTTATAGGAAAATAACCTTCCAAAGATAATAAATCTTAGAAAGATCTTTTCCCATAAATATAGGTAAAATATATGATTCTGTATATCTCCTTCCTTCCAGGAGCCAAGCCCAAAAATATAAGATCACTTTCCAATTTTAAAAGATCTCATCCAAGAATAAAATATTCTCGCCGCGTCCTAGGTGTTCGCCTCGGTCGAGTCGGCGTCTCTAGATCGCCTCGGTCGAGGTGAATCAATGGTCAACCAAGGTGAGTCACGACAGAATGTGAAATCTCTTAAATCTGCTCCAAAGTAAATCTTTAATCCATGGCTATGCTCCCTGGATGTAGCTCCAAATGACTCATGACTCCTTTTGCTCCTTTTTGATGCAAAACGTACCATATTACCTGCAATTACAACGAAACTAGGTGTATACCTCGATTCTCGCAAAGGTAGATGAAATGGTAGCAAAATCACATAATGTACATACAAACATGCAGATTATGAAAGATAAAACGTCCAAACAAACCCTAAAATATAGACTATAATTCATGCTATCACACTCCTTGTGGTGATTGCCAATACTTTCCCTCTAGGTTTGTCCTCGGTGCTTCCGGGAAGTTTCCTAGGATCTCTTTGTGACTCACCCACCTTTTGGAACACTTGTGCTTCTAGCACCTTTTGAGCTTTGGAAATGGATGTCACGGTGCTCTCAAGACCGCTCAACCTTCCAAGGTGTTGTTCAAACATCATTTCGGTCCTATCCTTTGGAGGTTGAGCAAAACCAGGTGGAGGCTCTTGTGAAGCCTTCGGTAGTGGTGCTTGGCTTGTTGAAGCGGGAGGGTTTAAGGCACCATCTGGGTTAGAGTATGAGAACCCGGGATGGTTGCGATTGGAGTGGTAGTTGTTGATGTTTTGGTTGTTGTTGAAGTTCCTAGGGCCTTGATAGCCTCCATTGAAGTTACTCATCCCCATATAATTCACATCTTCCTCCTTGAAAGATGTGTTTACTCGAGCTTGTTCTTGTACTTGAGGTGTTGCTTGGTTCTTCAAAGTGGTAGCACACAACTCCCTCAAGGACTTTAACTCATTGTTGATGGCGTCAAGCTTGAAGTTACTCATGGTCACTTCACTAACTTCATAAGCTCCCCGTCTTCTTCCATCACTCTTCCTATGAGAGTATTTTTCTATCACCAATGTTTGCTTATCTAAAAACTCCCAAGCCTCTTCCACATTCTTCTCCATAAATATACCTCCGGAAAGTGATTGGAGCTTGAATTGACTATCCTCATCAAGCCCCCTATAAATAAATCTCCAAAAGCTCTATCTTTGGGATTCCGTGGTGTGGACAATCTAGGAGAAGATCATTGAGTCTCTCCAAAGATTTGAAAAGGCTCTCTCTATCCTTCATGGTGAAGCCATTTATCTTCTCTCTTAGCTCGGTTGTCTTGAAAGGTGGGAAGAACTTTGTTAGAAACTCGGTTGTCATCTCCTCCCAAGTGGCCACTCGCCCTTGTGGTATAGATTGGTACCAAGGCAAGGCTTTATCCATAAGTGAGAAGGAAAAAGCCCTAAGCTTATGGTTATTGCTCTCCAATCTAGGCGGTCTTAGAGTCTTCATCAAAATCTTGTAATTCATCAAGTGTTGATGCAATGACTCTTCTTCCATCCCTCCAAATTGACTACGTCGAATCATTTGTAGCACTTGAGGGCGGATCTCACAGTCATGAGCTGCGGGATCTCATAAATTGACACCCGGACGGTGAACTCTTTGAGCCAGATCCATGCATTGGCCAAGTGTTTGTGGCTCCTCAATATTAATCGGCTCAATCCAAACAAGTGCCGCCGGTTGAGGCAGTGGTTGACGAAGATTAAGCTC
This sequence comes from Fagopyrum esculentum, assembly GCA_033239045.1. Taxonomy (NCBI): domain Eukaryota; kingdom Viridiplantae; phylum Streptophyta; class Magnoliopsida; order Caryophyllales; family Polygonaceae; genus Fagopyrum; species Fagopyrum esculentum. The sequence continues at coordinate 88,212,688 of BSUD01000001.1, forward strand.
CCTTTGCTAAAAAACATGCCTAATTTCCTCAATCTCCCTCCTAATAACTTCTTGCCTCTCATTTGCAAGTCTCCTCACATTTTCCAAAGTTTCATCCCTAAGTCTCAATTGCTCTAAAGCTTCATCCAACTCAGCCATAAGGCTTACTTCGGCCATCTCTTTCTTCCTCTTAGTACCTTTGGATCTCGTTCTAAGGGTCTTCTCCGGTTCGGGATCGAATGGAGCTAAATCTTTGCCACGAGATCTTAGCATGCACCTAAAGAGTAAGATATGTCCTGAAAAATCAAAGGCACGAAACAAACAGGATGACAAGACAAAGAAAGACCTAAACTATAAACAATCACACACAATGATTCAATCTTAACCTAGTCCTTGGCAATGGCGCCAAAGACTTGTTATCACTAGGAGTGGAGTGCACAAATCCAAGGCAAGAGTGCCAAGAACTTATTCGCCCAAAACATGCACACACAAAGTCCGAAAATTTATAACACGAGAATATCTCCTAAACTACCTATCAAAACCCGCAGTGTACTGGTCATAGAGTAGAAAGGGAAGTATTCCGAGGTCGAACACAAAGACCAATGTGAGATTAAATCATGCAATGATCAAGCATACTTCAAGTCTAAGATAACAAAAGAGAAGGGAATAAAGAAATCAGAATCATATATTTTTTTATGGGTTTTATGGTGATCAAGCAAATATCACAATCAAGCAACAATTTCAACCAAACAACAAAACAAACACAAGCTATAAACTCAATGTATAGAGAGAGGATTCTAGAGATTCGGATTTCCAGTTATGGCATGGACTCAAGCTTCTAATCAATCTAGGATAAGCTCCGTTATGTTGGGAAGGAATGTTTCTCTAATGGGATCAATCACCGGGTAGGTCTCATGGTCCACTAATCTCGCACCTATGGTCCTACTACCGGGTGAGTCTCTAGGAACCTAAGGTTTGGAATTCTACACAAACCGGATTACTACCTAGGGGTTAAACCTCTCCTTACCGCACCTATGTGTGTTCTTCTTCTTCTTCTTATCTTCAATGGAGTCTTCTTCCTCTCTTCTCCACTATTTGGCTTGCCCAATAAGATTCAAAATTAGGAACAACATAAGAATGGAAATGGTAATCCTCTACAAAATGTGAGCAACCTGCAATATAACACTTCTCCTCCACATGGGAGAGAAAATTGTGGGCTAGAAGAGGAGTGTGCCAAGTGTCATGGGGGACTAGTGAACAATCTCGGACCTTTCAGTGAGCATCTCGGCCGAGATGGGTGGGGGCTGGACCGAGATGGAGCTAATTCAGCCCGGATTATGGCTAGCTAAGAGCCGGTGCAAGGCTCGCACCAACTAAGGTCAATTTCTTCGTTTCTCCAGGCTTGCTTCATTGGAACCTTGAATTCGGGCCGTCACAAGGCTTGATCCTCGGATATGATAAATAATGCATGAAACCTCCCCAAAATACATACAAAACTGACATATGCTCGTGTACACGTCTATTTTGGAAATATGACTCGATTAAGCATAAAACGTCCCGAACATGTGCAATACCATGCATGAATGGATGTAAAAACTACCTAAAAGAGTGCCTAAACTAGTGTCGTAAATCACGTCATCACTCGTCCCCCCAGTGAAGAAATACCGCAGAGATTTTAGAATATTGACCGAGATTTGCTACTGTCGAGACTTAACCCTAACTAGCTATCTCTCTCTTGTTGCTCAAGTTCCAAGTAAGTAAAGATCTCTTCTTAGTCTCTCGTGTGTCTATTTTGTGCCTATTTTCTACTCTAAACACATTGAGTCCATTATTTGAGTGTGTTAATTGGTATCTATACTTTCTATCATACTAGTTGTGTCTAATTGCAATATTTTTTTCCAATTTGTGTTAATTGTGCGAAGAGACTTCCATGAGGTTTTATCTTGTCTATCTTCCAACACAAGAACCTTCTTCCGAGCCTAACCGACTAATTAAGTCATCCAAAGAGTTCTAGTTGAAGCTAGTCATCGATTTGTAAAGAAGCATTAATCCTTCCAAGGTAATTACATCAAATTAGCTTGAGATATCACAAAAGAGTGTGTGAGAGAAAACAAGTAAGGTACCTTCGTTTTCACTAACTCTATGAGTTTGTTGTTACTTTATGTGATTGTGCAGGATGTCTAAGTCACAACGTTCCAATGAGGATTGGATAAACAGTCACAAAGCTCATGCCATGATGAAGCAAATCGGGGTACTTCTGGAAAACATGCACGAGCATCTAGTGATGTGGGGTTGAAGCCGCGATTGCCTGATCTAGATTGAAAATCCATGAACAGTCTCAGAAAAGGAATCTCGGTCATGAATCTCGGACGAGATTCTAGTGTTGGCCAAGATTTATGTAATTTCGAACCAAATAATGTGAGTTTGATGGATTGATAATGGAAAAATAAGAAGATGGTTAAATGTAATGAAATTAATGGAAATATAGGAGATATAAACCAATATATTCCCGCAAAGAACCTTGACCGGTTATGTGTCAAAACCCTTTCACGAAGAGCTTACTTTAACCCTCACTTCTTTAACCTTACACAAGCCTTCTAAATAAAGACAAGCACGAGGAGGGACTAGAATTGACAAAGATCACCATCCTTTAAGAAGAAAAACACACACAAGCACAACCTAGCAAGGAATAGAAATTAATAAAACACAAACCCGTAAGTGAAGTTGTGAGTTCACACAATATAGTGGAAAATATTAATAAATTTTACCTAATAATCTCCCCCTCTAAGACTATATATTGGGAAGATCCTCCTAAATAGATAAAATCTATAACTAAAAGATAATCCTACAAGATAGGAACAACAAATACCTTTAGAATGTTTTAGAGCATTAAATGTATTTGAATAATAAAAGTTATCTATAACTAATAAGATCGTGACTAGATCTTACAACTGTAGATAGGAGCCAAATCTCGGTCTATTTGTAGAAATCTCGGGCGAGATTTTTGTCCTCAAGGCCGAGATTTCTTCTTCGGATCTTGTTCTTCGCCCTAGACACTTTCTATGCTTGTTGGATCATCTTGGGTCTTGTATGGTCCTTCCGTAATAGTCAACAATGTCACTAAAGAAGACCTAGATATGAGTGAGTTCTCTTTAAGGTTACATGTTGTCAATAAGCTAGCAACTTTTTCATGGATGGCATTTTCTCTTGTTCGACTCAAAGATGATGTAGCTTCATTATTCTTTAATGTCTTAGCCCCTGATCTTGTAAATGGTCCTAGAGTTTGTGTTGAGAATTGTCCCTCATCATACTCCCCTTCTTGAAGAGGATTCGTCCTCGAATCACAAACATGCTCATCTCTAGACTCAAAAGGACCCAAGTATCCTACATTGGAGGTCTTGCTTACTCCATAGTCAGTTGGGAGATCCAAATCATAAGCGTCGTCACCAACCTTACGCTTTACTCGAAATGGTCCATATCCTCTTGGAGACAACTTAGACTTCCTCTTTTGTGGGAATCACTCTTTCCTTAGGTGCAACCAAACTAGATCTCCTGGTTTGAATAGCACTTCCTTGCGATTCTGATTTGCTTTAGATGCCACGTGTTTGCCTTTGTTTTCTAGCCTTATGTATGTGTTTTCATGTAACTCCTCTATGAACTCGGCTTGTTTTCCTACGCTAAAGCCTACTCACTCCTCTATAGGCAACGATATAAGATCAAAAGAGGTTAAAGAATTCAACCCATAGACACATTTAAAAGGTGTTAGGTTAGCAGATGAATGCAAGGTACAATTATAAGCAAATTATACATGTGGTAAAACATCCTACCAAACATTCAAAGCGTCCTTCAAAACAACCCTTAAAATAGTGGTTAATGTCCTATTAATGACTTCCATTTGTCCATCCGTTTGAGGATGATTAGAGGTTGAATAGTTTGTGGTGTAACGCCCCAAATTTTGGCGCGTTTTCGATTTTTATTTTTCCTACTTATATCGGTATTTTATTAGATTTAATATTTTATTTAAAGTACTTTTACGACTTAAAAATAGTTTTCCGAATATATTCATATTTTGTGGTCTACTTTCGGAATGGTTCGGAAAATATTCCCGACTCGGAAATTCCGTTCCAAATGTTTTAATCGAGCCATCCTTTATTATTTCTTTTCTTCTTATTTTCTTTCCTTTTTCCTTTTCCTTCTTTTTCTTTTTCTCTCTCTCTTTCCTTTTTTTTCCCTGCTGTTTTCTCGCGTGAGACGTTGCAGCAGAGGAGGGCTAGGGCGACCACTCCGCAGCCGACCCCTCGACCCCCCCGACCCTAGCCTGCAACCTACCCTAACCTGCGTCGGACCTCTCGAACCCGCCCCCCCTGTGATGAGTACCCCAACAACTCACCCTCCCTCATTCACCCTCACTTCTCTCAATCTCTCCCTCTGTTTTTTTTAACAGCAATTCGAGCCTCTTCACTTCCTTCCTCCGGTTCTGTGCGACAGCAGCCTGACGCAGCCACTGGATCCGCCGGGAAGAGCCGACACAGCCTCGCCCCGCCTCGAGCCGCCTGGGCTGCCGGAACGGTGAGTGGCCGCCTCTATCCCTCCCTCCTTTCTCTCTTCCTTTCCTCCCCTGTAAGTGACAGCCCTGTCTTCCCTAATTTTGTGCAGCAACCGCCGGAATTTGGAGCCACCTCCTCCCCGCCTTGCTGCCGAAGACGCCACCAGTGGAGCCGCCCGCCTGCACCGACGCCGGCCTTAGTCCCTTTCCTTCGCCGGCGCAGCCACCAGAATCCCCTTCCCTGAATTTCTCCATCGCGTTCAATTAGGTTGAAGAAGAGGATTTTTGGGTTATTCCGATTTTGGCCCTCTCTTTACTGTTATCACACTTGGTGCCCTATTTTTCTGGATAATTGCAGTGGTGACCAAATAACTTTGAAAAAGGAACTTTTATGCCCCTGCAGTGGGTTATTATATTATCAAACCCTTAAATTTTGTTGTAGTTGTGACCCAAACTCGTTTGTAAATTATTTGGTGTCTTTGATGGGTTAAACTCGATTGTTGGAGAAATTAAAATTTCGGTTTTTTCAATCAACCTTCCATTTTGGATATTTTGCCCGGAAATTGTTTTAACGAGTTTAACCTCGGTTTTGGAAAACGGAGTTTTCATTGGAATATCTACATGCGCTAAACCTTCCTCCCAAAATTAGCGTTTAAGCTAATTTTTCTTAGTTTGTTCTTAGGTCCGGAAGCGCCCAATAAAAGCCATCGAACTCGTTCTTGACTCCGTAGACCGTGCTTCACTTTGGATCTCGTGTGAGTACTTCTCCTTCGTTAGTTCGGTTATGATAGTATAACTTGTTAAAGGAACTTAGCATAACGTAGAGCAAATGCCATATAGTGGCCATGAACCCTAGGTATTAATTTAAATATGGAACTTGTTGCTTTACCTTTCTTACGATCTTATGAAGATCCTCGAGATGATAGATTGGACCTAGCATGCTAGAGTTAGATATCATATATATATATATATATGTTGGAGACTAGAAGTCCGAGAACTTCTAGCTTTTTAGTTGGTTGTTGATAGAGTGTTTCACTTGGTCAGGCTTAGAGCGTTTTCCTGCGGGAAGTTGAGAGTGGTTTCGAGTTACCTTGAGTGAGGTAAGTCCTTGGACTTACTTAGCCGCTTTTATGCCTTATTTGGATATATATGGTGGTGTGTGCTTTACCTTTGTTATAATCATGAAAATGAATTAGGATTTACTTGACCTTATTTATTGGCCCATCGTTACTACTATTATTATTATCGGGCGGTGACATCACCGCTCAGTTTCCCGAGGGAGGCTGGGGGGATCTCTGCGACCAGGCCATACACGGTATACGGGCGGGATTCTTCATCACTCCCACAGGGTATACGGGTTGGGCGCCGCCACACTCCTGTTGGTTACACGGGGACAGAGGCGAGAGTTATAAGACTCTCGTGTCACACTTTAAACCAATGAATTAGTTATGGAATAACCTAAAAAGATACTATGTAATAAATGATCATGTTGTGTGCTTTGTGTGCTCATGTGTGTGTTTGTGCCATGTTATTCTTATAATGCATAGAATGTGAGCTAACGGTTTAAAAACCGTTTTGTGTAGACGACTTGCAGGTTAGGGATGCCGCCGAGTGAGGTGGAGGAGTGGACAGCCGAGTGGTCTCCGTACATTATAGGACGGGGACGTTTTTGGGGTTTTTCCTTTGTTGTCGGATTATGTCTTGTTGCACGTTTGGACTTCTTTACTTTTATGTCGTTTTGAGGACTCGGCTGAGTTTCCAACTTGTATCCCTTCCTTCTTTCTTTGCATACATTACAAACTACTTTGAGTTTTATGCCTTTAATTTGTGCCTTGTTGGAAAGGTCCGGTGAGATTGTTGTCAGGCTAAGGGTCGGGACCCATTGTGAGGTCCCAACCCGTAGCATCCCGAGTCCCGTGGATTCGGGGTGTTACAAAAGTGGTATCAGAGCCCTAGGTTGACAACAATGGCACTCGCAACCTTCTAAAGGCCGAATGAGGAATAAACAGAACCCCTCGGGTTCTGACTTTTCGTTTTCAAAATTCATATGCATGAGTCGGGATTGGGTTAGAATGTACGGGACCTCCACTCCTCACGCAAACCTCGGCGACGTAGATTTCTGGACTTGATGTATACTCATAGTTGCATAGCTCTATATATATATATATATATATATGGCCTTAGGATGTTTCTTGGACTTGAATGTACTTAGATATACATGTGACCTTAGGATGTTTGGGCTTTTATGCCTTGTTTGTACCATGGATTATGGGTTCTTACTTATCATGCTTTAATAAGTCTTTGTCATGTAATACTATAAGTACAACATACACATCAAATTAATTACTCCTAAATAAACGCGAACGATACCAGATGGCACGTACGAGAGCGACCGCTTATGTAGGACCCGTCCGGGGTAGAGCACCACTTCCTCCTACCGTCCCGAGACGAGGGCGAGTAGGGAGACCTCCAGGTACGAGAGGTCGGGGACGTATCCCCATTGCAGACCTACCCGCTGTGGATCCGCCAGTAGCTGAGATTCCTGTAGAGGACGTAGCAGAGAGTGTCATCCCCGAGGGAAGGGAAGGAACACTTGTGAGGTCTGGAGCGCGTAGTTCCTCTTCTGCTAGGACCGGTGGAGCATCGATTGGGGCTACCGTGTTCGAGGATTATGTACGTCGAGTTGAGGAGGCGTATAGGACTGGAGCACCACCTCCAGCACCACCGGTGCCGGTACCTGCACCTGCACCTGCACCTGCACCTACACCCGCGAGATCGGCTGAGGTCTCACAGAGGGTTACACAGACTAGGGTCGTACCCGAGATTGTTACACCAGCAGTAGTTATACCCGCACCGGTTGTAGAGATTGCTAGGGCTGGAGACGGGCTGAGGTCTCCTGGACCTGATTCTTGGTTGAAGGCTTTCAACCAGCAGCACGTACCTTACTTTGACGGGAAGGTAGGGTTAGAGGTCGAGCATTGGATCGGGCATGTGGAGACAGCACTTGAGGCGATCCGTTGCCCAGAGGAGAGGCAGGTAGAGGTGGTCCAGACATTGTTTAGAGAGCAGGCCCACTACTGGTAGAGGTCGGTACGAGGAGGTGTGACTAGGATGGACCAGTTGCTGAGACTTGTTAGAGAGACTTTCTGCCCAGATTAGTTGAGGAGAGACCGAGTCCAGGATTTCTTAGAGGCTGGGTTTGAGGACGTCCCAGTTATCGATGCGATCCGACGTTTCAGAGCGGAGTTGGCTTTGCTGGGGCCCGCCGCACCTCCGGCAGACCAACATGTTTATCTCTTTTCTAGGAGATTGAGGGAGTCTACTCGGGCATACCTTGCAGGATTCCGTTGTGAGTCTTTGGCCGAGTACCAAGGCCGAGCCTCGGCATACGAGAGAGACAGACTGGGAGCTAGGAGAGGGACGCAGTCCGGAGGACCGGACAAGCGTCAGAGGACTGGACCCACTGGTTTGGGGGCAGGAGCCTCAGGACAGGGCCGTGGTCCGGCTCAGGGACATACAGGACATTCGCCTGCTACTCAGGCGCCAGGCAGAGGGAGGCAGTGTTTCAACTGTGGAGGAGATGATCATCTTAGGCCCGATTGCAGGAAGCCTCCAGTGACATGCTTCTCTTGTGGTCAGACGGGCCACAGGGCAGCTTTTTGCAGACGGGGAGGGGCACCGTCACAGCAGGGGTCTTCACCTGCTAGCGGGGCAGGTAGAGGACAGAGGCCACCTCAGTTTCCGGCTCAGGGTTTTCAGCAGAGAGGTCTTAGTCAGTCTCATACAGAGGGATCAGCCCAGGGACAGGGCCGAGGTGGAGGCCGTGGTGGAGGCACCCGGGAGTCTGGAGGCACTCAGGCCAGGGTTTTTGAGTTGAGGAGCGCCGTTGATCCAGCAGCGCCGGACACTACAGGTAATATTCGGACTAATGACTTCCCTTTCAGGGTATTATATGATATTGGTGCTACGTACTTCTTTATTTCGATGATTTTGTAGCTAGGTTGTCCTTATTTACAATAGAGGGGAGACCCTTCTTCATGGGGTTACCCGATAGGAAGGTAAGGTTAGTGGTACCCGAAAGGTACCCGGTTGTCCCATTCGTTGGAAAACCGTACTGGGGTAGCCGACTTCCATGTCACACACCTGGTGCATGAAGAAGTCATCTTAGGGATAGATGAGAAGGACCGCCATCAAGCTGCTTTGGACGTTAGACGAAGGACCGCAATGATATCCACGGAAACGAGACCCGAGGCTTCTATTGCTGTCGCACAAGGAAGAATACATAAGGAGGGAGTATGGTATGCTGGAACCGTTATAGGACTATTCGTGGAATACCAGGAGATGCACAAGGTGACCAACAAGAGTGGAGAAGGCCGAAGTTGTGAAGCCGGATGTCGACCTGAGATATCCGGGGAGTATATGAAAGATTAAGATTTGAATCCTTACGGTCGGATTGATATTGCACCTACTTGAAGGAATGGTACAAGATATGCGAAGGGGGGAGTTGTGTAACACCTTTTATGGTAACCTACTACGGATGATAATGAAGTAGGGAATGAGACAAAGAATAGTCAATAGAGTTTCTGAGAGTTAAGAGGGGAGTTATTGGTGCAACTATTTCGATTTACCTTGAGGTATTATGGGTTTGAAGTGGACAAGTGACTCTCCAAGACAAGGTCTTGATTGGGTATTGAGGAACGATGTAAAAGTAATAGCATATTGGCTTCGTTAGAAGAAGCGGTGTGGAGTAAAGTACTTCAGTCGTTACTCGGAATTGCCACAAGAATTAAGGAGACGTAACATCAAAGTTTGGTTTGACAAGAACCAAAGCTAATAGTGTTAATTGGAAGTTAGATCTTCTTTGATAGAGATATCATGGAGAAAGCTAATGGAAATGCTGCATTGAGAAAGACCCGAGAAGGAAGTTTAGTTTCCGATATATCGGACCTTTTGGAGATCTTAGCATAGGGGGGTTAGTGGTTTACCGGTTAGCGCGACCGCCAAGAGTAGAGAGTGTTCACCCGGTATTTCCTGTGTATCAGTCGAGGGAGTACATACATGACTCGAGAAAGATTGTCGGTTATGGTGATTTAGCTGTAGACGGAGTATAGTATCTTGGGTTTAGTTTTACGCCGAATTAGTAGCTCGATAGAATCGACGGGTTATACCCAGTCCTTCGCTTAATGTGTATATGTGCGATGTTATATGTTGTTTGCGCCGTGAGAGAACGGGTTTTATGACCGGTTATAGTTATATTGCGATAGTGGTGGGAGCAGTTTTAGTGTATATAGATTAGAAGGTCTAAGCCTTCCTTGTTATGAGTTTATGCCTCGGCCTTAGGGACCGAGAAGTTCGACGTATATCAAGTTTCGGGACGAAACTTCTTTTTAGGGGGATCTAATGTAACGCCCCAAATTTTGGCGCGTTTTCGATTTTTATTTTTCCTACTTATATCGGTATTTTATTAGATTTAATATTTTATTTAAAGTACTTTTACGACTTAAAAATAGTTTTCCGAATATATTCATATTTTGTGGTCTACTTTCGGAATGGTTCGGAAAATATTCCCGACTCGGAAATTCCGTTCCAAATGTTTTAATCGAGCCATCCTTTATTATTTCTTTTCTTCTTATTTTCTTTCCTTTTTCCTTTTCCTTCTTTTTCTTTTTCTCTCTCTCTTTCCTTTTTTTTCCCTGCTGTTTTCTCGCGTGAGACGTTGCAGCAGAGGAGGGCTAGGGCGACCACTCCGCAGCCGACCCCTCGACCCCCCCGACCCTAGCCTGCAACCTACCCTAACCTGCGTCGGACCTCTCGAACCCGCCCCCCCTGTGATGAGTACCCCAACAACTCACCCTCCCTCATTCACCCTCACTTCTCTCAATCTCTCCCTCTGTTTTTTTTAACAGCAATTCGAGCCTCTTCACTTCCGTCCTCCGGTTCTGTGCGACAGCAGCCTGACGCAGCCACTGGATCCGCCGGGAAGAGCCGACACAGCCTCGCCCCGCCTCGAGCCGCCTGGGCTGCCGGAACGGTGAGTGGCCGCCTCTATCCCTCCCTCCTTTCTCTCTTCCTTTCCTCCCCTGTAAGTGACAGCCCTGTCTTCCCTAATTTTGTGCAGCAACCGCCGGAATTTGGAGCCACCTCCTCCCCGCCTTGCTGCCGAAGACGCCACCAGTGGAGCCGCCCGCCTGCACCGACGCCGGCCTTAGTCCCTTTCCTTCGCCGGCGCAGCCACCAGAATCCCCTTCCCTGAATTTCTCCATCGCGTTCAATTAGGTTGAAGAAGAGGATTTTTGGGTTATTCCGATTTTGGCCCTCTCTTTACTGTTATCACACTTGGTGCCCTATTTTTCTAGATAATTGCAGTGGTGACCAAATAACTTTGAAAAAGGAACTTTTATGCCCCTGCAGTGGGTTATTATATTATCAAACCCTTAAATTTTGTTGTAGTTGTGACCCAAACTCGTTTGTAAATTATTTGGTGTCTTTGATGGGTTAAACTCGATTGTTGGAGAAATTAAAATTTCGGTTTTTTCAATCAACCTTCCATTTTGGATATTTTGCCCGGAAATTGTTTTAACGAGTTTAACCTCGGTTTTGGAAAACGGAGTTTTCATTGGAATATCTACATGCGCTAAACCTTCCTCCCAAAATTAGCGTTTAAGCTAATTTTTCTTAGTTTGTTCTTAGGTCCGGAAGCGCCCAATAAAAGCCATCGAACTCGTTCTTGACTCCGTAGACCGTGCTTCACTTTGGATCTCGTGTGAGTACTTCTCCTTCGTTAGTTCGGTTATGATAGTATAACTTGTTAAAGGAACTTAGCATAACGTAGAGCAAATGCCATATAGTGGCCATGAACCCTAGGTATTAGTTTAAATATGGAACTTGTTGCTTTACCTTTCTTACGATCTTATGAAGATCCTCGAGATGATAGATTGGACCTAGCATGCTAGAGTTAGATATCATATATATATATATATATATGTTGGAGACTAGAAGTCCGAGAACTTCTAGCTTTTTAGTTGGTTGTTGATAGAGTGTTTCACTTGGTCAGGCTTAGAGCGTTTTCCTGCGGGAAGTTGAGAGTGGTTTCGAGTTACCTTGAGTGAGGTAAGTCCTTGGACTTACTTAGCCGCTTTTATGCCTTATTTGGATATATATGGTGGTGTGTGCTTTACCTTTGTTATAATCATGAAAATGAATTAGGATTTACTTGACCTTATTTATTGGCCCATCGTTACTACTATTATTATTATCGGGCGGTGACATCACCGCTCAGTTTCCCGAGGGAGGCTGGGGGGATCTCTGCGACCAGGCCATACACGGTATACGGGCGGGCTTCTTCATCACTCCCACAGGGTATACGGGTTGGGCGCCGCCACACTCCTGTTGGTTACACGGGGACAGAGGCGAGAGTTATAAGACTCTCGTGTCACACTTTAAACCAATGAATTAGATATGGAATAACCTAAAAAGATACTATGTAATAAATGATCATGTTGTGTGCTTTGTGTGCTCATGTGTGTGTTTGTGCCATGTTATTCTTATAATGCATAGAATGTGAGCTAACGGTTTAAAAACCGTTTTGTGTAGACGACTTGCAGGTTAGGGATGCCGCCGAGTGAGGTGGAGGAGTGGACAGCCGAGTGGTCTCCGTACATTATAGGACGGGGACGTTTTTGGGGTTTTTCCTTTGTTGTCGGATTATGTCTTGTTGCACGTTTGGACTTCTTTACTTTTATGTCGTTTTGAGGACTCGGCTGAGTTTCCAACTTGTATCCCTTCCTTCTTTCTTTGCATACATTACAAACTACTTTGAGTTTTATGCCTTTAATTTGTGCCTTGTTGGAAAGGTCCGGTGAGATTGTTGTCAGGCTAAGGGTCGGGACCCATTGTGAGGCCCCAACCCGTAGCATCCCGAGTCCCGCGGATTCGGGGTGTTACAAAAGTGGTATCAGAGCCAGGTTGACAACAATGGCACTCGCAATCTTCTAAAGGCCGAATAGGAATAAACAGAACCCTCAAGGGTTCTGACTTTTAAAGAAATGAATTTCGTTTTCAAATCATATGCATGAGTCGGGATTGGGTTAGAATGTACGGGACCTCCACTCCTCACACAAACCTCGGCGACGTAGATTTCTGGACTTGATGTATACTCATAGTTGCATAGCTCTCTCTCTATATATATATGGCCTTAGGATGTTTCTTGGACTTGTATGTACTTAGATATACATGTGACCTTAGGATGTTTGGGCTTTTATGCCTTGTTTGTACCATGGATTTTGGCTTCTTACTTATCCTGCTTTAATAAGTCTTTGTCATATAATACTATAAGTACGACATACATATCAAATTAATTACTCCTAAATAAAGGCGAACGATATCAGATGGCACGTACGAGAGCGACCGCTTATGTAGGACCCGTCCGGGGTAGAGCACCACTTCCTCCTACCGTCCCGAGACGAGGGCGAGTAGGGAGACCTCCAGGTACGAGAGGTCGGGGGCGTATCCCCATTGCAGACCCACCCGCTGTGGATCCGCCAGTAGCTGAGATTCCTGTAGAGGACGTAGCAGAGAGTGTCATTCCCGAGGGAAGGGAAGGGACACTTGTGAGGTCTGGAGCGCGTAGTTCCTCTTCTGCTAGGACCGGTGGAGCCTCGATTGGGGCTACCGTGTTCGAGGATTATGTACGTCGAGTCGAGGAGGCGTATAGGACTGGAGCACCACCTCCAGCACCACCGGTGCCGGTACCTACACCTGCACCTGCACCCGCGAGATCGGCTGAGGTCTCACAGAGGGTTACACAGACGAGAATCGTACCCGAGATTGTTACACCAGCAATAGTTATACCCGCACCGGTTGTAGAGATTGCTAGGGCTGGAGACGGGTTGAGGTCTCCTGGACCTGATTCTTGGTTGAAGGCTTTCAACCAGCAGCATGTACCTTACTTTGACGGGAAGGTAGGGTTAGAGGTCGAGCATTGGATCGGGCATGTGGAGACAGCACTTGAGGCGATCCGTTGCCCAGAGGAGAGGCAGGTAGAGGTGGTCCAGACATTGTTTAGAGAGCAGGCCCACTACTGGTGGAGGTCGGTACGAGGAGGTGTGACTAGGATGGACCAGTTGCTGAGACTTGTTAGAGAGACTTTCTGCCCAGATTCGTTGAGGAGAGACCGAGTCCAGGATTTCTTAGAGGCTGGGTTTGAGGACGTCCCAGTTATCGATGCGATCCGACGTTTCAGAGCGGAGTTGGCTTTGCTGGGGCCCGCCGCACCTCCGGCAGACCAACATGTTTATCTCTTTTCTAGGAGATTGAGGGAGTCTACTCGGGCATACCTTGCAGGATTCCGTTGTGAGTCTTTGGCCGAGTACCAAGGCCGAGCCTCGGCATACGAGAGAGACAGACTGGGAGCTAGGAGAGGGACGCAGTCCGGAGGACCGGACAAGCGTCAGAGGACTGGACCCACTGGTTTGGGGGCAGGAGCCTCAGGACAGGGCCGTGGTCCGGCTCAGGGACATACAGGACATTCGCCTGCTACTCAGGCGCCAGGCAGAGGGAGGCAGTGTTTCAACTGTGGAGGAGATGATCATCTTAGGCCCGATTGCAGGAAGCCTCCAGTGACATGCTTCTCTTGTGGTCAGACGGGCCACAGGGCAGCTTTTTGCAGACGGGGAGGGGCACCGTCACAGCAGGGGTCTTCACCTGCTAGCGGGGCAGGTAGAGGACAGAGGCCACCTCAGTTTCCGGCTCAGGGTTTTCAGCAGAGAGGTCTTAGTCAGTCTCATACAGAGGGATCAGCCCAGGGACAGGGCCGAGGTGGAGGCCGTGGTGGAGGCACCCGGGAGTCTGGAGGCACTCAGGCCAGGGTTTTTGAGTTGAGGAGCGCCGTTGATCCAGCAGCGCCGGACACTACAGGTAATATTCGGACTAATGACTTCCCTTTCAGGGTATTATATGATATTGGTGCTACGTACTTCTTTATTTCGATGATTTTGTAGCTAGGTTGTCCTTATTTACAATAGAGGGGAGACCCTTCTTCATGGGGTTACCCGATAGGAAGGTAAGGTTAGTGGTACCCGAAAGGTACCCGGTTGTCCCATTCGTTGGAAAACCGTACTGGGGTAGCCGACTTCCATGTCACACACCTGGTGCATGAAGAAGTCATCTTAGGGATAGATGAGAAGGACCGCCATCAAGCTGCTTTGGACGTTAGACGAAGGACCGCAATGATATCCACGGAAACGAGACCCGAGGCTTCTATTGCTGTCGCACAAGGAAGAATACATAAGGAGGGAGTATGGTATGCTGGAACCGTTATAGGACTATTCGTGGAATACCAGGAGATGCACAAGGTGACCAACAAGAGTGGAGAAGGCCGAAGTTGTGAAGCCGGATGTCGACCTGAGATATCCGGGGAGTATATGAAAGATTAAGATTTGAATCCTTACGGTCGGATTGATATTGCACCTACTTGAAGGAATGGTACAAGATATGCGAAGGGGGGAGTTGTGTAACACCTTTTATGGTAACCTACTACGGATGATAATGAAGTAGGGAATGAGACAAAGAATAGTCAATAGAGTTTCTGAGAGTTAAGAGGGGAGTTATTGGTGCAACTATTTCGATTTACCTTGAGGTATTATGGGTTTGAAGTGGACAAGTGACTCTCCAAGACAAGGTCTTGATTGGGTATTGAGGAACGATGTAAAAGTAATAGCATATTGGCTTCGTTAGAAGAAGCGGTGTGGAGTAAAGTACTTCAGTCGTTACTCGGAATTGCCACAAGAATTAAGGAGACGTAACATCAAAGTTTGGTTTGACAAGAACCAAAGCTAATAGTGTTAATTGGAAGTTAGATCTTCTTTGATAGAGATATCATGGAGAAAGCTAATGGAAATGCTGTATTGAGAAAGACCCGAGAAGGAAGTTTAGTTTCCGATATATCGGACCTTTTGGAGATCTTAGCATAGGGGGGTTAGTGGTTTACCGGTTAGCGCGACCGCCAAGAGTAGAGAGTGTTCACCCGGTATTTCCTGTGTATCAGTCGAGGGAGTACATACATGACTCGAGAAAGATTGTCGGTTATGGTGATTTAGCTGTAGACGGAGTATAGTATCTTGGGTTTAGTTTTACGCCGAATTAGTAGCTCGATAGAATCGACGGGTTATACCCAGTCCTTCGCTTAATGTGTATATGTGCGATGTTATATGTTGTTTGCGCCGTGAGAGAACGGGTTTTATGACCGGTTATAGTTATATTGCGATAGTGGTGGGAGCAGTTTTAGTGTATATAGATTAGAAGGTCTAAGCCTTCCTTGTTATGAGTTTATGCCTCGGCCTTAGGGACCGAGAAGTTCGACGTATATCAAGTTTCGGGACGAAACTTCTTTTTAGGGGGATCTAATGTAACGCCCCAAATTTTGGCGCGTTTTCGATTTTTATTTTTCCTACTTATATCGGTATTTTATTAGATTTAATATTTTATTTAAAGTACTTTTACGACTTAAAAATAGTTTTCCGAATATATTCATATTTTGTGGTCTACTTTCGGAATGGTTCGGAAAATATTCCCGACTCGGAAATTCCGTTCCAAATGTTTTAATCGAGCCATCCTTTATTATTTCTTTTCTTCTTATTTTCTTTCCTTTTTCCTTTTCCTTCTTTTTCTTTTTCTCTCTCTCTTTCCTTTTTTTTCCCTGCTGTTTTCTCGCGTGAGACGTTGCAGCAGAGGAGGGCTAGGGCGACCACTCCGCAGCCGACCCCTCGACCCCCCCGACCCTAGCCTGCAACCTACCCTAACCTGCGTCGGACCTCTCGAACCCGCCCCCCCTGTGATGAGTACCCCAACAACTCACCCTCCCTCATTCACCCTCACTTCTCTCAATCTCTCCCTCTGTTTTTTTTAACAGCAATTCGAGCCTCTTCACTTCCTTCCTCCGGTTCTGTGCGACAGCAGCCTGACGCAGCCACTGGATCCGCCGGGAAGAGCCGACACAGCCTCGCCCCGCCTCGAGCCGCCTGGGCTGCCGGAACGGTGAGTGGCCGCCTCTATCCCTCCCTCCTTTCTCTCTTCCTTTCCTCCCCTGTAAGTGACAGCCCTGTCTTCCCTAATTTTGTGCAGCAACCGCCGGAATTTGGAGCCACCTCCTCCCCGCCTTGCTGCCGAAGACGCCACCAGTGGAGCCGCCCGCCTGCACCGACGCCGGCCTTAGTCCCTTTCCTTCGCCGGCGCAGCCACCAGAATCCCCTTCCCTGAATTTCTCCATCGCGTTCAATTAGGTTGAAGAAGAGGATTTTTGGGTTATTCCGATTTTGGCCCTCTCTTTACTGTTATCACACTTGGTGCCCTATTTTTCTGGATAATTGCAGTGGTGACCAAATAACTTTGAAAAAGGAACTTTTATGCCCCTGCAGTGGGTTATTATATTATCAAACCCTTAAATTTTGTTGTAGTTGTGACCCAAACTCGTTTGTAAATTATTTGGTGTCTTTGATGGGTTAAACTCGATTGTTGGAGAAATTAAAATTTCGGTTTTTTCAATCAACCTTCCATTTTGGATATTTTGCCCGGAAATTGTTTTAACGAGTTTAACCTCGGTTTTGGAAAACGGAGTTTTCATTGGAATATCTACATGCGCTAAACCTTCCTCCCAAAATTAGCGTTTAAGCTAATTTTTCTTAGTTTGTTCTTAGGTCCGGAAGCGCCCAATAAAAGCCATCGAACTCGTTCTTGACTCCGTAGACCGTGCTTCACTTTGGATCTCGTGTGAGTACTTCTCCTTCGTTAGTTCGGTTATGATAGTATAACTTGTTAAAGGAACTTAGCATAACGTAGAGCAAATGCCATGTAGTGGCCATGAACCCTAGGTATTAGTTATTGGATATGGAACTTGTTGCTTTACCTTTCTTACGATCTTATGAAGATCCTCGAGATAATAGATTGGACCTAGCATGCTAGAGTTAGATATCATATATATATGTTGGAGACTAGAAGTCCGAGAACTTCTAGCTTTTTAGTTGGTTATTGATAGAGTGCTTCACTTGGTCAGGCTTAGAGCGTTTTCCTGCGGGAAGTTGAGAGTGGTTTCGAGTTACCTTGAGAGAGGTAAGTCTCCGGACTTACTTAGCTCGTATTCTATGTATTAGATTCGATGCGTGTTGGTGGTGTGTGTTTATCGCTTTCATTATAACTTATAAAACCGGAATTAGGATTACCGACCTTTATATATTATTTATTTATTATTTAGCCCAAGTGTATGATAACGGGCGGTGACAACTTGCCTAGCTCTTGCGTAGAGTTAGGAGGTTCTTGGCGACTAGCCCGTGTGGTTAGACGGTCGGAGGCATCCACCGTTCCATGCGGTAAGTGGGGACCGAGGCGGGTTTCGGGAGATTCTCGTGTCACAAAAGAAGTTGAATTAGAACGGGATACGACCTAATAAATAAAGATAATAAACCGGACTTGTATGTTGAGTATGATTATGTGATATTATGATGTATGAGTGTGTTTGTGCCTTCGCCATGTTTCTAATGCTTGGAATAGAGCTAACGGTTTTAAACCGCTTGTGTAGATGCCCCACAGGTTAGGGACGCCGCCGAGTGAGGTGGAGGAGTGGACAGCCGAGGGTCGCCGTACATTATAGGACGGGGGCGTTTTAGGTTTCTTTTGGTTATGTTCGGACTTGTGGTTTCGGATTTATCCTTTGAGATTGTGTCGTTTTGAGGACTCGGCTGAGTTTCCACTTTGTACTTTTATTTCCAGTTTCTCGCATACACTATTAACGATTTGAGTTTTTGCCTTTATTTGTGCCATGTTGGAAAGGTCCGGTGAAATTGTTGTCAAGCTAAGGGTCGGGACCCATTGTGAGGTCTCGCCCGTAGCATCCCGATATCCCGCGGATTTGGGGTGTTACAAAAGTGGTATCAGAGCCCTAGGTTGACAACAATGGCACTCGCAACTTTCTAAAGGCCGAATGAGGGATAAACAGAACCCTTCGGGTTCTGACTTTTTAGTTTTCAAAATTCATATGCATGAGTCGGGATTGGGTTAGAATGTACGGGACCTCCACTCCTCACGCAAACCTCGGCGACGTAGATTTCTGGACTTGATGTATACTCATAGTTGCATAGCTCTATATATATATATATATATGGCCTTAGGATGTTTCTTGGACTTGTATGTACTTAGATATACATGTGACCTTAGGATGTTTGGGCTTTTATGCCTTGTTTGTACCATGGATTTTGGCTTCTTACTTATCATGCTTTAATAAGTCTTTGTCATATAATACTATAAGTACGACATACACATCAAATTAATTACTCCTAAATAAACGCGAACGATACCAGATGGCACGTACGAGAGCGACCGCTTATGTAGGACCCGTCCGGGGTAGAGCACCACTTCCTCCTACCGTCCCGAGACGAGGGCGAGTAGGGAGACCTCCAGGTACGAGAGGTCGGGGACGTATCCCCATTGCAGACCTACCCGCTGTGGATCCGCCAGTAGCTGAGATTCCTGTAGAGGACGTAGCAGAGAGTGTCATCCCCGAGGGAAGGGAAGGGACACTTGTGAGGTCTGGAGCGCGTAGTTCCTCTTCTGCTAGGACCGGTGGAGCATCGATTGGGGCTACCGTGTTCGAGGATTATGTACGTCGAGTTGAGGAGGCGTATAGGACTGGAGCACCACCTCCAGCACCACCGGTGCCGGTACCTGCACCTGCACCTGCACCTGCACCCGCGAGATCGGCTGAGGTCTCACAGAGGGTTACACAGACTAGGGTCGTACCCGAGATTGTTACACCAGCAGTAGTTATACCCGCACCGGTTGTAGAGATTGCTAGGGCTGGAGACGGGCTGAGGTCTCCTGGACCTGATTCTTGGTTGAAGGCTTTCAACCAGCAGCATGTACCTTACTTTGACGGGAAGGTAGGGTTAGAGGTCGAGCATTGGATCGGGCATGTGGAGACAGCACTTGAGGCGATCCGTTGCCCAGAGGAGAGGCAGGTAGAGGTGGTCCAGACATTGTTTAGAGAGCAGGCCCACTACTGGTGGAGGTCGGTACGAGGAGGTGTGACTAGGATGGACCAGTTGCTGAGACTTGTTAGAGAGACTTTCTGCCCAGATTCGTTGAGGAGAGACCGAGTCCAGGATTTCTTATAGGCTGGGTTTGAGGACGTCCCAGTTATCGATGCGATCCGACGTTTCAGAGCGGAGTTGGCTTTGCTGGGGCCCGCCGCACCTCCGGCGGACCAACATGTTTATCTCTTTTCTAGGAGATTGAGGGAGTCTACTCGGGCATACCTTGCAGGATTCCGTTGTGAGTCTTTGGCCGAGTACCAGGACCGAGCCTCGGCATACGAGAGAGACAGACTGGGAGCTAGGAGAGGGGCGCAGTCCGGAGGACCGGACAAGCGTCAGAGGACTGGACCCACTGGTTTGGGGGCAGGAGCCTCAGGACAGGGCCGTGGTCCGGCTCAGGGACATACAGGACATCCGCCTGCTACTCAGGCGCCAGGCAGAGGGAGGCAGTGTTTCAACTGTGGAGGAGATGATCATCTTAGGCCCGATTGCAGGAAGCCTCCAGTGACATGCTTCTCTTGTGGTCAGACGGGCCACAGGGCAGCTTTTTGCAGACGGGGAGGGGCACTGTCACAGCAGGGGTCTTCACCTGCTAGCGGGGCAGGTAGAGGACAGAGGCCACCTCAGTTTCCGGCTCAGGGTTTTCAGCAGAGAGGTCTTAGTCAGTCTCATACACAGGGATCAGCCCAGGGACAGGGCCGAGGTAGAGGCCGTGGTGGAGGCACCCGGGAGTCTGGAGGCACTCAGGCCAGGGTTTTTGAGTTGAGGAGCGCCGTTGATCCAGCAGCGCCGGACGCTACAGGTAATATTCGGACTAATGACTTCCCTTTCAGGGTATTATATGATATTGGTGCTACGTACTTCTTTATTTCGATGATTTTGTAGCTAGGTTGTCCTTATTTACAATAGAGGGGAGACCCTTCTTCATGGGGTTACCCGATAGGAAGGTAAGGTTAGTGGTACCCGAAAGGTACCCGGTTGTCCCATTCGTTGGAAAACCGTACTGGGGTAGCCGACTTCCATGTCACACACCTGGTGCATGAAGAAGTCATCTTAGGGATAGATGAGAAGGACCGCCATCAAGCTGCTTTGGACGTTAGACGAAGGACCGCAATGATATCCACGGAAACGAGACCCGAGGCTTCTATTGCTGTCGCACAAGGAAGAATACATAAGGAGGGAGTATGGTATGCTGGAACCGTTATAGGACTATTCGTGGAATACCAGGAGATGCACAAGGTGACCAACAAGAGTGGAGAAAGCCGAAGTTGTGAAGCCGGATGTCGACCTGAGATATCCGGGGAGTATATGAAAGATTAAGATTTGAATCCTTA
>BSUD01000001.1:88237638-88542785 GCA_033239045.1 Fagopyrum esculentum
AAAACCGTTTTGTGTAGACGACTTGCAGGTTAGGGATGCCGC
Source organism: Fagopyrum esculentum (assembly GCA_033239045.1). Lineage (NCBI taxonomy): Eukaryota > Viridiplantae > Streptophyta > Magnoliopsida > Caryophyllales > Polygonaceae > Fagopyrum > Fagopyrum esculentum. The sequence continues at coordinate 88,237,681 of BSUD01000001.1, forward strand.
CGAGTGAGGTGGAGGAGTGGACAGCCGAGTGGTCTCCGTACATTATAGGACGGGGACGTTTTTGGGGTTTTTCCTTTGTTGTCGGATTATGTCTTGTTGCACGTTTGGACTTCTTTACTTTTATGTCGTTTTGAGGACTCGGCTGAGTTTCCAACTTGTATCCCTTCCTTCTTTCTTTGCATACATTACAAACTACTTTGAGTTTTATGCCTTTAATTTGTGCCTTGTTGGAAAGGTCCGGTGAGATTGTTGTCAGGCTAAGGGTCGGGACCCATTGTGAGGCCCCAACCCGTAGCATCCCGAGTCCCGCGGATTCGGGGTGTTACAAAAGTGGTATCAGAGCCCTAGGTTGACAACAATGGCACTCGCAACCTTCTAAAGGCCGAATGAGGAATAAACAGAACCCCTCGGGTTCTGACTTTTCGTTTTCAAAATTCATATGCATGAGTCGGGATTGGGTTAGAATGTACGGGACCTCCACTCCTCACGCAAACCTCGGCGACGTAGATTTCTGGACTTGATGTATACTCATAGTTGCATAGCTCTATATATATATATATGGCCTTAGGATGTTTCTTGGACTTGTATGTACTTAGATATACATGTGACCTTAGGATGTTTGGGCTTTTATGCCTTGTTTGTACCATGGATTTTGGCTTCTTACTTATCATGCTTTAATAAGTCTTTGTCATATAATACTATAAGTACGACATACACATCAAATTAATTACTCCTAAATAAACGCGAACGATACCAGATGGCACGTACGAGAGCGACCGCTTATGTAGGACCCGTCCGGGGTAGAGCACCACTTCCTCCTACCGTCCCGAGACGAGGGCGAGTAGGGAGACCTCCAGGTACGAGAGGTCGGGGACGTATCCCCATTGCAGACCCACCCGCTGTGGATCCGCCAGTAGCTGAGATTCCTGTAGAGGACGTAGCAGAGAGTGTCATCCCCGAGGGAAGGGAAGGGACACTTGTGAGGTCTGGAGCGCGTAGTTCCTCTTCTGCTAGGACCGGTGGAGCATCGATTGGGGCGACCGTGTTCGAGGATTATGTACGTCGAGTTGAGGAGGCGTATAGGACTGGAGCACCACCTCCAGCACCACCGGTGCCGGTACCTGCACCTGCACCTGCACCTGCACCCGCGAGATCGGCTGAGGTCTCACAGAGGGTTACACAGACTAGGGTCGTACCCGAGATTGTTACACCAGCAGTAGTGATACCCGCACCGGTTGTAGAGATTGCTAGGGCTGGAGACGGGCTGAGGTCTCCTGGACCTGACTCTTGGTTGAAGGCTTTCAACCAGCAGCACGTACCTTACTTTGACGGGAAGGTAGGGTTAGAGGTCGAGCATTGGATCGGGCATGTGGAGACAGCACTTGAGGCGATCCGTTGCCCAGAGGAGAGGCAGGTAGAGGTGGTCCAGACATTGTTTAGAGAGCAGGCCCACTACTGGTGGAGGTCGGTACGAGGAGGTGTGACTAGGATGGACCAGTTGCTGAGACTTGTTAGAGAGACTTTCTGCCCAGATTCGTTGAGGAGAGACCGAGTCCAGGATTTCTTAGAGGCTGGGTTTGAGGACGTCCCAGTTATCGATGCGATCCGACGTTTCAGAGCGGAGTTGGCTTTGCTGGGGCCCGCCGCACCTCCGGCGGACCAACATGTTTATCTCTTTTCTAGGAGATTGAGGGAGTCTACTCGGGCATACCTTGCAGGATTCCGTTGTGAGTCTTTGGCCGAGTACCAGGACCGAGCCTCGGCATACGAGAGAGACAGACTGGGAGCTAGGAGAGGGGCGCAGTCCGGAGGACCGGACAAGCGTCAGAGGACTGGACCCACTGGTTTGGGGGCAGGAGCCTCAGGACAGGGCCGTGGTCCGGCTCAGGGACATACAGGACATCCGCCTGCTACTCAGGCGCCAGGCAGAGGGAGGCAGTGTTTCAACTGTGGAGGAGATGATCATCTTAGGCCCGATTGCAGGAAGCCTCCAGTGACATGCTTCTCTTGTGGTCAGACGGGCCACAGGGCAGCTTTTTGCAGACGGGGAGGGGCACTGTCACAGCAGGGGTCTTCACCTGCTAGCGGGGCAGGTAGAGGACAGAGGCCACCTCAGTTTCCGGCTCAGGGTTTTCAGCAGAGAGGTCTTAGTCAGTCTCATACACAGGGATCAGCCCAGGGACAGGGCCGAGGTAGAGGCCGTGGTGGAGGCACCCGGGAGTCTGGAGGCACTCAGGCCAGGGTTTTTGAGTTGAGGAGCGCCGTTGATCCAGCAGCGCCGGACGCTACAGGTAATATTCGGACTAATGACTTCCCTTTCAGGGTATTATATGATATTGGTGCTACGTACTTCTTTATTTCGATGATTTTGTAGCTAGGTTGTCCTTATTTACAATAGAGGGGAGACCCTTCTTCATGCGGCTACCCGATAGGAAGGTAAGGTTAGTGGTACCCGAAAGGTACCCGGTTGTCCCATTCGTTGGGAAAACCGTACTGGGGTAGCCGACTTCCATGTCACGCACCTGGTGCATGAAGAAGTCATCTTAGGGATAGATGAGAAGGACCGCCATCAAGCTGCTTTGGACGTTAGACGAAGGACCGCAATGATCTCCACGGGAACGAGACCCGAGGCTTCTATTGTTGTCGCACAAGGAAGAATACATAAGGAGGGAGTATGGTATGCTGGAACCGTTATAGGACTATTCGTGGAATACCAGGAGATGCACAAGGTGACCAACAAGAGTGGAGAAAGCCGAAGTTGTGAAGCCGGATGTCGACCTGAGATATCCGGGGAGTATATGAAAGATTAAGATTTGAATCCTTGTGGTCGGATTGATATTGCACCTACTTGAAGAAATGGTACAAGATATGCGAAGGGGGGGGGGGAGTTGTGTAACACCTTTTATGGTAACCTACTACGGATGATAATGAAGTAGGGAATGAGACGAAGAATAGTCAATAGAGTTTCTGAGAGTTAAGAGGGGAGTTATTGGTGCAACTATTTCGATTTACCTTGGGGTATTATGGGTTTGAAGTGAACAAGTGATTCTCCAAGACAGTGTCTTGATTGGGTATTGAGGAACGATGTAAAAGTAATAGCATATTGCCTTCGTTAGAAGAAGCGGTGTGAAGTAAAGTACTTCATTCGTTACTTGGAATTGCCACAAGAATTAAGGAGACGTAACATCAAAGTTTGGTTTGACAAGAACCAAAGCTAATAGTGTTAATTGGAAGTTAGATCTTCTTTGATAGAGATATCATGGAGAAAGCTAATGGAAATGCTGCATTGAGAAAGACCCGAGAAGGAAGTTTAGTTTCCGATATATCGGACCTTTTGGAGATCTTAGCATAGGGGGGTTAGTGGTTTACCGGTTAGCGCGACCGCCAAGAGTAGAGAGTGTTCACCCGGTATTTCCTGTGTATCAGTCGAGGGAGTACATACATGACTCGAGAAAGATTGTCGGTTATGGTGATTTAGCTGTAGACGGAGTATAGTATCTTGGGTTTAGTTTTACGCCGAATTAGTAGCTCGATAGAATCGACGGGTTATACCCAGTCCTTCGCTTAATGTGTATATGTGCGATGTTATATGTTGTTTGCGCCGTGAGAGAACGGGTTTTATGACCGGTTATAGTTATATTGCGATAGTGGTGGGAGCAGTTTTAGTGTATATAGATTAGAAGGTCTAAGCCTTCCTTGTTATGAGTTTATGCCTCGGCCTTAGGGACCGAGAAGTTCGACGTATATCAAGTTTCGGGACGAAACTTCTTTTTAGGGGGATCTAATGTAACGCCCCAAATTTTGGCGCGTTTTCGATTTTTATTTTTCCTACTTATATCGGTATTTTATTAGATTTAATATTTTATTTAAAGTACTTTTACGACTTAAAAATAGTTTTCCGAATATATTCATATTTTGTGGTCTACTTTCGGAATGGTTCGGAAAATATTCCCGACTCGGAAATTCCGTTCCAAATGTTTTAATCGAGCCCATCCTTTATTATTTCTTTTCTTCTTATTTTCTTTCCTTTTTCCTTTTCCTTCTTTTTCTTTTTCTCTCTCTCTTTCCTTTTTTTTCCCTGCTGTTTTCTCGCGTGAGACGTTGCAGCAGAGGAGGGCTAGGGCGACCACTCCGCAGCCGACCCCTCGACCCCCCCGACCCTAGCCTGCAACCTACCCTAACCTGCGTCGGACCTCTCGAACCCGCCCCCCCTGTGATGAGTACCCCAACAACTCACCCTCCCTCATTCACCCTCACTTCTCTCAATCTCTCCCTCTGTTTTTTTTAACAGCAATTCGAGCCTCTTCACTTCCTTCCTCCGGTTCTGTGCGACAGCAGCCTGACGCAGCCACTGGATCCGCCGGGAAGAGCCGACACAGCCTCGCCCCGCCTCGAGCCGCCTGGGCTGCCGGAACGGTGAGTGGCCGCCTCTATCCCTCCCTCCTTTCTCTCTTCCTTTCCTCCCCTGTAAGTGACAGCCCTGTCTTCCCTAATTTTGTGCAGCAACCGCCGGAATTTGGAGCCACCTCCTCCCCGCCTTGCTGCCGAAGACGCCACCAGTGGAGCCGCCCGCCTGCACCGACGCCGGCCTTAGTCCCTTTCCTTCGCCGGCGCAGCCACCAGAATCCCCTTCCCTGAATTTCTCCATCGCGTTCAATTAGGTTGAAGAAGAGGATTTTTGGGTTATTCCGATTTTGGCCCTCTCTTTACTGTTATCACACTTGGTGCCCTATTTTTCTGGATAATTGCAGTGGTGACCAAATAACTTTGAAAAAGGAACTTTTATGCCCCTGCAGTGGGTTATTATATTATCAAACCCTTAAATTTTGTTGTAGTTGTGACCCAAACTCGTTTGTAAATTATTTGGTGTCTTTGATGGGTTAAACTCGATTGTTGGAGAAATTAAAATTTCGGTTTTTTCAATCAACCTTCCATTTTGGATATTTTGCCCGGAAATTGTTTTAACGAGTTTAACCTCGGTTTTGGAAAACGGAGTTTTCATTGGAATATCTACATGCGCTAAACCTTCCTCCCAAAATTAGCGTTTAAGCTAATTTTTCTTAGTTTGTTCTTAGGTCCGGAAGCGCCCAATAAAAGCCATCGAACTCGTTCTTGACTCCGTAGACCGTGCTTCACTTTGGATCTCGTGTGAGTACTTCTCCTTCGTTAGTTCGGTTATGATAGTATAACTTGTTAAAGGAACTTAGCATAACGTAGAGCAAATGCCATATAGTGGCCATGAACCCTAGGTATTAATTTAAATATGGAACTTGTTGCTTTACCTTTCTTACGATCTTATGAAGATCCTCGAGATGATAGATTGGACCTAGCATGCTAGAGTTAGATATCATATATATATATATATATGTTGGAGACTAGAAGTCCGAGAACTTCTAGCTTTTTAGTTGGTTGTTGATAGAGTGTTTCACTTGGTCAGGCTTAGAGCGTTTTCCTGCGGGAAGTTGAGAGTGGTTTCGAGTTACCTTGAGTGAGGTAAGTCCTTGGACTTACTTAGCCGCTTTTATGCCTTATTTGGATATATATGGTGGTGTGTGCTTTACCTTTGTTATAATCATGAAAATGAATTAGGATTTACTTGACCTTATTTATTGGCCCATCGTTACTACTATTATTATTATCGGGCGGTGACATCACCGCTCAGTTTCCCGAGGGAGGCTGGGGGGATCTCTGCGACCAGGCCATACACGGTATACGGGCGGGATTCTTCATCACTCCCACAGGGTATACGGGTTGGGCGCCGCCACACTCCTGTTGGTTACACGGGGACAGAGGCGAGAGTTATAAGACTCTCGTGTCACACTTTAAACCAATGAATTAGTTATGGAATAACCTAAAAAGATACTATGTAATAAATGATCATGTTGTGTGCTTTGTGTGCTCATGTGTGTGTTTGTGCCATGTTATTCTTATAATGCATAGAATGTGAGCTAACGGTTTAAAAACCGTTTTGTGTAGACGACTTGCAGGTTAGGGATGCCGCCGAGTGAGGTGGAGGAGTGGACAGCCGAGTGGTCTCCGTACATTATAGGACGGGGACGTTTTTGGGGTTTTTCCTTTGTTGTCGGATTATGTCTTGTTGCACGTTTGGACTTCTTTACTTTTATGTCGTTTTGAGGACTCGGCTGAGTTTCCAACTTGTATCCCTTCCTTCTTTCTTTGCATACATTACAAACTACTTTGAGTTTTATGCCTTTAATTTGTGCCTTGTTGGAAAGGTCCGGTGAGATTGTTGTCAGGCTAAGGGTCGGGACCCATTGTGAGGTCCCAACCCGTAGCATCCCGAGTCCCGTGGATTCGGGGTGTTACAAAAGTGGTATCAGAGCCCTAGGTTGACAACAATGGCACTCGCAACCTTCTAAAGGCCGAATGAGGAATAAACAGAACCCCTCGGGTTCTGACTTTTCGTTTTCAAAATTCATATGCATGAGTCGGGATTGGGTTAGACTGTACGGGACCTCCACTCCTCACGCAAACCTCGGCGACGTAGATTTCTGGACTTGATGTATACTCATAGTTGCATAGCTCTCTATCTATATATATATATATGGCCTTAGGATGTTTCTTGGACTTGAATGTACTTAGATATACATGTGACCTTAGGATGTTTGGGCTTTTATGCCTTGTTTGTACCATGGATTATGGGTTCTTACTTATCATGCTTTAATAAGTCTTTGTCATGTAATACTATAAGTACAACATACACATCAAATTAATTACTCCTAAATAAACGCGAACGATACCAGATGGCACGTACGAGAGCGACCGCTTATGTAGGACCCGTCCGGGGTAGAGCACCACTTCCTCCTACCGTCCCGAGACGAGGGCGAGTAGGGAGACCTCCAGGTACGAGAGGTCGGGGACGTATCCCCATTGCAGACCTACCCGCTGTGGATCCGCCAGTAGCTGAGATTCCTGTAGAGGACGTAGCAGAGAGTGTCATCCCCGAGGGAAGGGAAGGAACACTTGTGAGGTCTGGAGCGCGTAGTTCCTCTTCTGCTAGGACCGGTGGAGCATCGATTGGGGCTACCGTGTTCGAGGATTATGTACGTCGAGTTGAGGAGGCGTATAGGACTGGAGCACCACCTCCAGCACCACCGGTGCCGGTACCTGCACCTGCACCTGCACCCGCGAGATCGGCTGAGGTCTCACAGAGGGTTACACAGACTAGGGTCGTACCCGAGATTGTTACACCAGCAGTAGTTATACCCGCACCGGTTGTAGAGATTGCTAGGGCTGGAGACGGGCTGAGGTCTCCTGGACCTGATTCTTGGTTGAAGGCTTTCAACCAGCAGCACGTACCTTACTTTGACGGGAAGGTAGGGTTAGAGGTCGAGCATTGGATCGGGCATGTGGAGACAGCACTTGAGGCGATCCGTTGCCCAGAGGAGAGGCAGGTAGAGGTGGTCCAGACATTGTTTAGAGAGCAGGCCCACTACTGGTAGAGGTCGGTACGAGGAGGTGTGACTAGGATGGACCAGTTGCTGAGACTTGTTAGAGAGACTTTCTGCCCAGATTAGTTGAGGAGAGACCGAGTCCAGGATTTCTTAGAGGCTGGGTTTGAGGACGTCCCAGTTATCGATGCGATCCGACGTTTCAGAGCGGAGTTGGCTTTGCTGGGGCCCGCCGCACCTCCGGCAGACCAACATGTTTATCTCTTTTCTAGGAGATTGAGGGAGTCTACTCGGGCATACCTTGCAGGATTCCGTTGTGAGTCTTTGGCCGAGTACCAAGGCCGAGCCTCGGCATACGAGAGAGACAGACTGGGAGCTAGGAGAGGGACGCAGTCCGGAGGACCGGACAAGCGTCAGAGGACTGGACCCACTGGTTTGGGGGCAGGAGCCTCAGGACAGGGCCGTGGTCCGGCTCAGGGACATACAGGACATTCGCCTGCTACTCAGGCGCCAGGCAGAGGGAGGCAGTGTTTCAACTGTGGAGGAGATGATCATCTTAGGCCCGATTGCAGGAAGCCTCCAGTGACATGCTTCTCTTGTGGTCAGACGGGCCACAGGGCAGCTTTTTGCAGACGGGGAGGGGCACCGTCACAGCAGGGGTCTTCACCTGCTAGCGGGGCAGGTAGAGGACAGAGGCCACCTCAGTTTCCGGCTCAGGGTTTTCAGCAGAGAGGTCTTAGTCAGTCTCATACAGAGGGATCAGCCCAGGGACAGGGCCGAGGTGGAGGCCGTGGTGGAGGCACCCGGGAGTCTGGAGGCACTCAGGCCAGGGTTTTTGAGTTGAGGAGCGCCGTTGATCCAGCAGCGCCGGACACTACAGGTAATATTCGGACTAATGACTTCCCTTTCAGGGTATTATATGATATTGGTGCTACGTACTTCTTTATTTCGATGATTTTGTAGCTAGGTTGTCCTTATTTACAATAGAGGGGAGACCCTTCTTCATGGGGTTACCCGATAGGAAGGTAAGGTTAGTGGTACCCGAAAGGTACCCGGTTGTCCCATTCGTTGGAAAACCGTACTGGGGTAGCCGACTTCCATGTCACACACCTGGTGCATGAAGAAGTCATCTTAGGGATAGATGAGAAGGACCGCCATCAAGCTGCTTTGGACGTTAGACGAAGGACCGCAATGATATCCACGGAAACGAGACCCGAGGCTTCTATTGCTGTCGCACAAGGAAGAATACATAAGGAGGGAGTATGGTATGCTGGAACCGTTATAGGACTATTCGTGGAATACCAGGAGATGCACAAGGTGACCAACAAGAGTGGAGAAGGCCGAAGTTGTGAAGCCGGATGTCGACCTGAGATATCCGGGGAGTATATGAAAGATTAAGATTTGAATCCTTACGGTCGGATTGATATTGCACCTACTTGAAGGAATGGTACAAGATATGCGAAGGGGGGAGTTGTGTAACACCTTTTATGGTAACCTACTACGGATGATAATGAAGTAGGGAATGAGACAAAGAATAGTCAATAGAGTTTCTGAGAGTTAAGAGGGGAGTTATTGGTGCAACTATTTCGATTTACCTTGAGGTATTATGGGTTTGAAGTGGACAAGTGACTCTCCAAGACAAGGTCTTGATTGGGTATTGAGGAACGATGTAAAAGTAATAGCATATTGGCTTCGTTAGAAGAAGCGGTGTGGAGTAAAGTACTTCAGTCGTTACTCGGAATTGCCACAAGAATTAAGGAGACGTAACATCAAAGTTTGGTTTGACAAGAACCAAAGCTAATAGTGTTAATTGGAAGTTAGATCTTCTTTGATAGAGATATCATGGAGAAAGCTAATGGAAATGCTGCATTGAGAAAGACCCGAGAAGGAAGTTTAGTTTCCGATATATCGGACCTTTTGGAGATCTTAGCATAGGGGGGTTAGTGGTTTACCGGTTAGCGCGACCGCCAAGAGTAGAGAGTGTTCACCCGGTATTTCCTGTGTATCAGTCGAGGGAGTACATACATGACTCGAGAAAGATTGTCGGTTATGGTGATTTAGCTGTAGACGGAGTATAGTATCTTGGGTTTAGTTTTACGCCGAATTAGTAGCTCGATAGAATCGACGGGTTATACCCAGTCCTTCGCTTAATGTGTATATGTGCGATGTTATATGTTGTTTGCGCCGTGAGAGAACGGGTTTTATGACCGGTTATAGTTATATTGCGATAGTGGTGGGAGCAGTTTTAGTGTATATAGATTAGAAGGTCTAAGCCTTCCTTGTTATGAGTTTATGCCTCGGCCTTAGGGACCGAGAAGTTCGACGTATATCAAGTTTCGGGACGAAACTTCTTTTTAGGGGGATCTAATGTAACGCCCCAAATTTTGGCGCGTTTTCGATTTTTATTTTTCCTACTTATATCGGTATTTTATTAGATTTAATATTTTATTTAAAGTACTTTTACGACTTAAAAATAGTTTTCCGAATATATTCATATTTTGTGGTCTACTTTCGGAATGGTTCGGAAAATATTCCCGACTCGGAAATTCCGTTCCAAATGTTTTAATCGAGCCATCCTTTATTATTTCTTTTCTTCTTATTTTCTTTCCTTTTTCCTTTTCCTTCTTTTTCTTTTTCTCTCTCTCTTTCCTTTTTTTTCCCTGCTGTTTTCTCGCGTGAGACGTTGCAGCAGAGGAGGGCTAGGGCGACCACTCCGCAGCCGACCCCTCGACCCCCCCGACCCTAGCCTGCAACCTACCCTAACCTGCGTCGGACCTCTCGAACCCGCCCCCCCTGTGATGAGTACCCCAACAACTCACCCTCCCTCATTCACCCTCACTTCTCTCAATCTCTCCCTCTGTTTTTTTTAACAGCAATTCGAGCCTCTTCACTTCCGTCCTCCGGTTCTGTGCGACAGCAGCCTGACGCAGCCACTGGATCCGCCGGGAAGAGCCGACACAGCCTCGCCCCGCCTCGAGCCGCCTGGGCTGCCGGAACGGTGAGTGGCCGCCTCTATCCCTCCCTCCTTTCTCTCTTCCTTTCCTCCCCTGTAAGTGACAGCCCTGTCTTCCCTAATTTTGTGCAGCAACCGCCGGAATTTGGAGCCACCTCCTCCCCGCCTTGCTGCCGAAGACGCCACCAGTGGAGCCGCCCGCCTGCACCGACGCCGGCCTTAGTCCCTTTCCTTCGCCGGCGCAGCCACCAGAATCCCCTTCCCTGAATTTCTCCATCGCGTTCAATTAGGTTGAAGAAGAGGATTTTTGGGTTATTCCGATTTTGGCCCTCTCTTTACTGTTATCACACTTGGTGCCCTATTTTTCTAGATAATTGCAGTGGTGACCAAATAACTTTGAAAAAGGAACTTTTATGCCCCTGCAGTGGGTTATTATATTATCAAACCCTTAAATTTTGTTGTAGTTGTGACCCAAACTCGTTTGTAAATTATTTGGTGTCTTTGATGGGTTAAACTCGATTGTTGGAGAAATTAAAATTTCGGTTTTTTCAATCAACCTTCCATTTTGGATATTTTGCCCGGAAATTGTTTTAACGAGTTTAACCTCGGTTTTGGAAAACGGAGTTTTCATTGGAATATCTACATGCGCTAAACCTTCCTCCCAAAATTAGCGTTTAAGCTAATTTTTCTTAGTTTGTTCTTAGGTCCGGAAGCGCCCAATAAAAGCCATCGAACTCGTTCTTGACTCCGTAGACCGTGCTTCACTTTGGATCTCGTGTGAGTACTTCTCCTTCGTTAGTTCGGTTATGATAGTATAACTTGTTAAAGGAACTTAGCATAACGTAGAGCAAATGCCATATAGTGGCCATGAACCCTAGGTATTAGTTTAAATATGGAACTTGTTGCTTTACCTTTCTTACGATCTTATGAAGATCCTCGAGATGATAGATTGGACCTAGCATGCTAGAGTTAGATATCATATATATATATATATATATGTTGGAGACTAGAAGTCCGAGAACTTCTAGCTTTTTAGTTGGTTGTTGATAGAGTGTTTCACTTGGTCAGGCTTAGAGCGTTTTCCTGCGGGAAGTTGAGAGTGGTTTCGAGTTACCTTGAGTGAGGTAAGTCCTTGGACTTACTTAGCCGCTTTTATGCCTTATTTGGATATATATGGTGGTGTGTGCTTTACCTTTGTTATAATCATGAAAATGAATTAGGATTTACTTGACCTTATTTATTGGCCCATCGTTACTACTATTATTATTATCGGGCGGTGACATCACCGCTCAGTTTCCCGAGGGAGGCTGGGGGGATCTCTGCGACCAGGCCATACACGGTATACGGGCGGGCTTCTTCATCACTCCCACAGGGTATACGGGTTGGGCGCCGCCACACTCCTGTTGGTTACACGGGGACAGAGGCGAGAGTTATAAGACTCTCGTGTCACACTTTAAACCAATGAATTAGTTATGGAATAACCTAAAAAGATACTATGTAATAAATGATCATGTTGTGTGCTTTGTGTGCTCATGTGTGTGTTTGTGCCATGTTATTCTTATAATGCATAGAATGTGAGCTAACGGTTTAAAAACCGTTTTGTGTAGACGACTTGCAGGTTAGGGATGCCGCCGAGTGAGGTGGAGGAGTGGACAGCCGAGTGGTCTCCGTACATTATAGGACGGGGACGTTTTTGGGGTTTTTCCTTTGTTGTCGGATTATGTCTTGTTGCACGTTTGGACTTCTTTACTTTTATGTCGTTTTGAGGACTCGGCTGAGTTTCCAACTTGTATCCCTTCCTTCTTTCTTTGCATACATTACAAACTACTTTGAGTTTTATGCCTTTAATTTGTGCCTTGTTGGAAAGGTCCGGTGAGATTGTTGTCAGGCTAAGGGTCGGGACCCATTGTGAGGTCCCAACCCGTAGTATCCCGAGTCCCGTGGATTCGGGGTGTTACATGTGGCACTCCATGCAACCTAACATCTTGCTTAAAGAACAAGTTAGCCACATTATAAGCATCAACGGTCTTATGACAAACAATAAAGTGAGCCATTTCAGAAAAACGATCAATAACCAAAAAAATAGAATCTCTCCCCTTCTTAGTCCTTGGTAATGCTACAACAAAATTCATACGAATATCAAGCCATGGTGAGTAGGTATATGTAAGGGAATATACAAACCATGTGGTTTCAGTCTAGCTCTAACTTTCAAGCACACAATTCATCTCTTAAGCATGTTCTCAACATCTTTAAGCATATGAGGCCAATAAAAGTGTGAATGCAGCACGTCATAAGTTTTATATCTACCAAAAGGTCTCATTAAACCTCCCATATGAGCTTCCTCTACAAGCAACTGTCTAAGGAGAACATTTAGGAATACAAACTTTATCCTCATCGAACAGGAAAGCCTTCAAAAATATAGTATTTATCACGCAATATTGGCAAACCTCAGTCAAAATTTCAGAGAGATTTCTAGAATATGGACGAGATTTACACTGCGTATGTATATATCTACAAAAATAATGTCATCCATGTATAGATCCTTAATATAATGAAAACCTAAGACCTTAGAATCCATAGTGGTGATCAGAGAATATCTCCTAGAAAGGGCATCAACAACAACATTATGCTTTCCTTTTTTATGCTTAATAATATATGGAAAAGTTTCTATAAACTCGATCCATCTACCATGCCTCCTATCCAACTTATCTTGACTCCTAAAATTCTTTAGAGGCTAATTAACAATTCTAACTTCTAAGGACGATTTCATTGGGCCAAAGAGAATGTTGCCATGTCTTGAAAACTCGAAATAAAGCATATAATTCCTTATCATAGGTCAAATAGTTCAAGCATGCTCCTTTCAATTTTTCACTAATGTAGGCAAGGTTCTTACCTTCCTGCATGAGCACTCCTCCAATGCCAATTACTGATGCATCACACTCAACCTCAAATGATTTAGTGAAATCTGGAAGTGCTAGAAGTTGTGCATGTGACAATTGCCTCTTCAATTCTTGAAATGCCTTCTCTTGCGCTTCCCACTCGAACGGCACTTTCTTCTTTGTGATAGACGTGAGGGGGAATGCAATGGTACTAAAATCCCGTACAAAGCATCTATAAAACGTCGCAAGCCCGTGAAAAAATTAAGCATGTACAATTGTGGTAGGTGTAGGCTATTCTTGAATAACTTTGACTTCTCCTTGTCCCCCTCTAGTCTGTATGTACTCACTACAAAGTCAAGGAAAACAAATTGATTAGTACTAAATTTACATTTTTAGTATTAGCATATAAAGATTCAGCTCTCAGAGTTCCTAGTACTTTCCTCAAATGTTTTTCATGTTCCTTTAGTGGTTTGTTGTAGGCGAGAATGTCTACGAAGTAGACAACCAAAAACTTTCTAATGAATTGGTCCAAGACATGATTCATCTATCTTCTAAAAGTGCGAGGAGCATTACTCAAACCAAAAGTCATAACCAACCACTCATAAAGACCAAACTTAGTCTTAAACGCTGTCTTCCATTAATCCCCTTCCCGCATCCGGATTTAATGATAGCCATTCCTGAGATCAACCTTGGAGAACAAGGTAGCTCCGATAAGCTCATCTAGCATGTCATCTAATAGGGAATAGGGTGACGATAATTGATGATACTATTATTGGTTGCTCTACAATCAACACACATCCTCCAAGTATTATTATCCTTCTTAGGAACCAAGAGAACTGGAACCGCACATGGACTCAAGTTTTCTCGAACATAGAGTTTATTCAAAAGTTCTTGCACTTGATCCTGAATTTTCTGGGTTTCCTACGGACTCATCCTATATATTGGACGATTAGTAAGTGTAGAACCTGGAATGAAGTCAATTCGATGCTCAATTCCTCGAAAAGGTTGAAAACCTGCAGAAATCTCATCCGGAAATACATCTTGAAACTCATCCAAAGTCCTTAAGATGTTTTTAGGTAAGGTAGCCTTGACTTCATCACTCAAAGTCATAAGGCTTTTACATAGGCTCAGTAAAGAAGTATCCAAAAGGAACAAAATCTTCAAAAAATTCTTGTTTGGATGCTAAAAGGACTCGATTAGGTTCTAGAGTGCAGAATCTCGATATGGAAATCTCGGGCGATATTTGTGCATCAAGGTTTAGATTCTGCACTGGAATGTGATTTCTCTAAATTGGGGCGAGATTCTTCATATCTTGGGCGAGATTTGCCTGTTTTGCTAGAGATTCTTCATATCTTCTTTGGAAGGTCTTTCCTGCTCCTTTTCCATGCGTTTCTCCTTCTTCTTTTCATAATGTTCAGCAATCTGCAAGGGAGTCATATATTTAAGTGTAATTACTTGTCCATTGAACTCGAATGAGTGTTTGTCAGTAAAACCGTCATGTTTGACTTTTCTATTGAGTTGTCATGGACGCCCTAGTAAGATATGACATGCTTGCGTAGGCACAACATCACACACAATAATATATTCATATTTTCCTAAGGTGAAAGCAATCGTAGCTTGTCAACTAACTTTCAATTCTCCGCAATCATTCATCCAATTCAATTTATAAGGCCTAGGATGATAGGTAGTAATGATTTGCTACTTAGTGATCAATTCTTCATTTACAATGTTGCAACAATTATCACCATCAATAATCATGTTGCAAACCTTTCCTTGAATAAGACATCTAGTATGAAAAAGGTTTTCTCTTTGATTATCCTCACATGGTTCTATCTTAGCATGCAAAGTTCTCATAGCAATTAAAGATTCTACTTGCTCATATTCACAACCTTCATCACTATCACTAGCACTATCATGCTCATACAATGCATTAAGATGGGTATCATCATTTTCATGCTCTTCTTCGCTTTTATATGCCCCTTGTTAATTTAAAAAATAACACCATTTCATTAGGACAATCTCTCATGCAGTGGCCTCTACCTTGACATTTAAATCATAGAATATCTCTAGAATGTAAAGTAGAGTTAAAAGTGCTCCCTTTATTATCCTTTGAAGACTCATTCAAAGGGCAAAACTGAGTACAAAATTTATGGGTTGTTGAATCGGAAGTGGAACGTTATCCCTCATCTTTCTGGGAATCACGGGTTGTATCTCCGCCGAGATTTGGTCAGTTTGGCCGAGATTTCCTCTTTGGATTCCACGAACTCGATCCTTGGTTCCGTCATTTGATCTTCTTCTCTACCTTTATAGCCAAATGCAGTTAGTCACTGAAGTATATGGATATAAATAAATTTTATTATCTAATGAAGGATGCAAAATTCATAAAAATCGAACCATAATAGACTCCTCATCCTCTTGAACATTAGCTTTCACCATCGCCATCTGCATGGTGATATATACTTCCTCTACGGTCATGGAACCTTGCTTGAGGTTCTCCAAGCGTTGCCTCACTTCCCTAGCATAATGTCGAGGCACAAATCTTGCTTTCTTTAAGGCCTTCATTTGCTCCCAAGTATTGATGTCGGATCTAGCGTTCTTCTCCGTTCTTTGACAAGATGATCCCACCAAGTATTGATGTTGGGAACTTCCACACACTTTGTACAAAGATCTCGGGTCAAATCTCTAGCGAGATTCAGGCCAAGATTCTTCAGTGGGACGGGATTCAAGCTTCTTTATCCGTTCAACCAATGTGGAAACCGTAACCATGATTTGTTTTAGCGAATAAATTTCTTCCAGTCCTAATGAGTCACTCTTTTGTGATATTGTCATTTACACCAACACGCAAAGTAACAACAAACTTGTGATGTTATTGAAAACGAAAGCGTCTTACTTGTTTTCTCTCACATTCACGCTTTATTGTGATATCGGAAGCTAAATTGATGTAATTTCCTTGGATGGATTAATACTCGTTTACATTCAATGTCTTGATCTCAACTAGAACTCCTTGGACGACTCAAGTAGTCTGCTTGGTTCAGTAAAAGGTTCTTGTGATCTGAGATAGTTAAGGAACTTCTGATGGGTGTTACTTCAAACAATTGACAAAGTAGAAGGAATATTGCGAGTAGACACACTGGTATGATAGAAAGTATAGACACATATTAACTAACACTCCCAAATAAATTGACTCAAGTGTTTAGAGTAAAAAAAAGGCTAGAAAAGGCACACAAGAGATTAAGAAGAGAGAATTACATACCTTGAACCTATGTAGTTGGAGAGAGAGATAGCCGGGTTTGGTTTCGATCTCGACTGGGGAAAATCTCGGTCAAAATTGGAGAATCTCAGCCGAGATTATCTCATTTGGCGCGAGCTTGATGTTTGTGGTCGCCTAAGGCTTCGTAACTAGGTCAAGGATGGTATAAAGGTTCTTCTTTGGGTATACTCTTGCACAGGGTGCACTTGAATTCTTCAATTTATGCCTCAAAATTTTGTTCAAAAATTTACAACAGTAGCAAACCGTGGTCAAAATCTCGGGTAAGATTTTGCACTATTTGGCCAAGATTGTCTATTCGTTGATTTATGAAGACAATCACCAGTAACCTCTGGGATATACTAATTCCTGGTTGCCATGTGGATTATTTTCAGTTGGAGGGGCGAATATATAGTTGTTGGAAAGATATTCAGTTAGGATTCAATGGCTCTGAAACCACTTTGATGTGGGGTTGAAACCACAATTGCTTGATCTAGATTGAAAGTCCATGAACATTATCAAAAAAGGAATCTCGATAAGAAATCTCGGATGAGATTCTGGTGTTGGTTGAGATTTATGTAAGTTCGAACCAAAGAACATGAGTTTTATAGAATGATAATGGAAAGATATGTAGATGGTTAAATGGAATGAAATAAATGGAAATATAGGAAGATGTGAACCAAGATATTCTCGCAAAGAACCTTGACCAATTATGTGTCAAAACCGTTTAAAGAAGAGCTTACCTTAACCCTCACTTTTTTAACCTTACGCAAGCCTTCTAAAGAAGACAGCTAGACAAGCATAAGGAGAGACTAGAATTGATCAGGAGCACCAACCTTTAAGAAGATTAACAGACACAAGCACAACCTAGAAAGGACTCACAACGATTCAATCAAAGGCTCAATCTTTTGATTGAATAGGAAGGAATAAAACACAAACTTCATAAGTGAAGCTATGAGTTAACACAATATAGTGGAAACATGAATCAAAACAAATCTACCTAATAATCTCCCCCTCTAAGAATATTATAAGGAAGATCCTCCTAAAAAGATAAATTCTATAACTAAAAGATAATCCTACAAGATAGGATCAACAAATACCTTAAGAATGTTTAAGAGTTTTTAAAGGTATTCAAATAATAAAATCTATCTATAATTAATAAGATCACGGCTGGATCTTATAACTCTCGACAAGAGCCAAATCTCAGTCTATTTGTAGAAATCTCAGGCGAGATTGTTGGCATCAGGCCCAAGATTTATTCTTTGGAGCTTGTTCTTCGTCCTAGCCACTTTGTATGTTTGCTGGATCATCTTGGGTCTTGTATGGTGTTAGCATGAAATATTGTGATATTTTAGGCACGTTTTCTAAACGTATTTGATTCATATTGATAGTCTTTGATTGAACTTTGTGCATATGTGAGCTAGTATTACCTATATTGTCGATATGGATGTCTACACTAGTTCTATGTTGATTATAGGTGATTTGGAGCTATTTCCGAACGGAATCGAGCAAAAGAGAAGTTGATTGAGTGAGTCCATAGATTGAGGACATTCTTAGAAAGCAAATTGGAGTTTAGCTTGAGGAATGCACGAGGCTAGGGAAGAATCACGTTCTTGCCCTAAACCACGCTTCAAAATACGGCCGTATTACAAACCACGTTCAGTTCCACGGCCGTGGATCTTGTGTAGAAAAGCGTGATGCATTCCAGTAACTATTACGGTCGTGGAATATATGGTACAAACCGTGACCTAATCAACGCCCTAAAATTACGGTCGTGGAAACTTCCACGACCGTGATCTTGGCGAATCTTTTCGCCACACTTCGAAGCCACGATCTTTTGAAGATTGGGCCGGGCCGATATTTTATCTTGCCCTATAAAAAGACGGACGAAAGGAGATTCCGTCATCCCCGCTTATACCAGATATAGAGAAAAACAACCGTTCATCTTCGCTTACAGCCGTTAATCACCACTTACCCTCGTTGAGGAGCATTGGGAGATCTCGTTGGAGATCAAGGTTCGTGCTTGGAATCGCCCTAATCTCGCACTTGGTGGAGATTATTGCTGGGATTTCCATATTTTCCGGATTGGCGGAAGATCGAAGCTTTTGAAAGACTTTGCAAGAAGATCTCTCTTCTTGTTTAGGTTTGATTTAGGAAACGGATTGACATCCCGTTTTCCCTTCTTTCCTACGGTTGTGATTGTTTACCTTAGTTTGAATCTTTTGACAATACTCGTTTTTGATTGTGACTTTGAGATTGGTTTGAAGATTATTGAAAGTTCTTGAAAGTTTCCATCTTTCTATCTTTTAATTCTTGAATTGATATCAATATGACCGTTATTGGCTAAAAACCCTTAACAATTCTAAGGTGAAGGGTTGATAGTTGTGGCTTAGATGATGATAGATCGATCGCAAATAGATTAGACCCTGAGAGTTCGAGAGAATTGTCGACGAACCCTAAATTACGGGCTGTTCTTGAGTTCCACAACCGTGGAATCTCAAGATCCAACCGTAATTTCCCTCAAGTTTACGAACTTGCTTTTACTTTAATCCAAAGTTAAAGATTTGCTTTAACTTAGTTTAGACTTGTCTTTTCTAGGTGGTAGTGAAGCCTCAACAACCTCTACCTCGATTGTGAGTGTCACAACCTCAATCGGTTAAGTTAGTCTTGATCCTTGGGTTACAAGTTTAGGTATTTGACACTAATTCTCATCTTTAGAATCTTTCTATATTGAGCCTCAACAACCTGTATAGAGAGTGTCTTGTAGGTGAGTTACATAAGGTTATTGGAACTTCACCGTACGATTACCTTACTTTAGTATACCTTTGCATATCTCAACTCTGTCTTTATATCATTAAGTATATCTTGAATCGATTGCCACAGCTGGATACTTGGATCTTTAGGATTGTTGTTTTCCCAATATTTACAAAACTCTCATACTTACTCTTGACAATCTGAAATCGAATTTGTTCCCACCCAAATCCCTGTGTTCGATACTCTGGAATTCTTGCTTAGCCACGTCGATCCGTACACTGCAGGTTCGCTGCTTGATTCTAGTTTTATAAATTTAAAGCTTATTTGCACACACCTTTAGGGGCGAACAAATTTAAAGCTTATTCGCTGCTTGATTCGGTAACCGGTTGTCAAGCTTGGGAGCTTGCTCTCGTTATTTGATATTACTTTGAGTGCATGCGCAGGTCTAGGAACACCGAAGATCTCTTACCTCTTGATCAAGAGCTAGAGAAAACCTTGAGGCAAAAGCGCAAGGAAAAGAAGATGGCTGAAGAACACGAACGTGATCTTCAAGCGGAGTTGGCGGAGAAGGAAGCTCAACTCCAATGGAATGAGAACCTCCGTCGGGATGAGATGGATCGCCATCAATCCCAAGTTAACAGTCTACAGGATCAGATGTTCCAGATGAGATTGGAAATAAGCGACCTTAAGAGTAAAGAAATCAAGAAACCCTCAAGAAGGGCATCAAGATCTAGAAGAAGGAGAAGTCATTCATCCGCTGATGATAGTGACTCTTCCATGCCACCATTAGAGGAGATTGATCCTACGGTCAATGTGAATCCTTTCCATCCACAAGGAGCTACTAATCTCCGCATTCCACCTAGGAATGTGAGGGTCGAACGTGTGGATAATGAGCCAAGAACTCTTGGCTAGCGGATGGATCCAACACAACAACCACGCCGCTTGGGCGTGAATTTTGATGCTGAAGATGTGCAAGGGTTTAGCTTTAACCCTCAAGTCATTACCCTTGTTCGCCAAAACCAATTTGGCGGTACAAGCGCTGAATCTCCACACCAACACTTGCAAAACTTCGAGTGTATGATGGAGACGATGAGACCGAAGAGCGCTACTACCAACAGTTACAAGCTTAAACCCTTCTTCTTCTCCTTGAAGGGGAAGGCGTTGTCATGGTATCAAGCTCTTCCTAGTGGGAAACTAGATACGTGGGAAGACCTTTCCGCAGAGTTTCTCACCAAATTCTTTCCGCCTTCCAAAACGGCGGAACTTAGAGGTAAGATTAATGCTTTTTCTATGAGACCTAACGAAAGTTTGTTTCAATCATGGGAAAGGTTTCAGGATTTGCTCTTGGATTGCCCTCATCCTGGCATATCCAAACTTGACTTGCTGGAGATTTACTACAAAGGGCTGGATGCGGGAACGCAATTCAACCTCCAATCCCTTTCATGTGAAACGTTCATGGACATGAGAGAAGATGACGCTTGGGACTTCATTGAGAAGCAAGCAAGAGTCATAGAGAAGTATTCCCACCGAAAAGTGGAGGGAAATCGTGTGGAGCAAGGAGCAAAGCTCACACATGAATCTCAAAATCAGATTTTCTCCCTCAACAATGAGATCAAAGAGTTGAAGGAGGCTATCAAGACCAACTTCCCAAAGCAACAGGGGAAGGATGTTGGTTGTTTGGGCAACAATAATGGCGGCAACAACAATAACCGGGGCAACAACCGGAATAACAACTGGAATGGAAACAACAACAACCGGAACAATGATTGGAACAACAATAGGGGTTCAAACAACAACAATTGGCGTCCCAATCAACAAAATTCCGGTAACTCTTATCCTTCCAATTCCAATTCACTAACTCCACCTTCCTCTTCCTTTACTCCTTTGAAAAGCCAGGGGCAATCATCTAATGGAGGAAACACTTCGGGGAAGGAGAAGCCCGATCCCATATTGGAAACGATTATGGGAAAGCTTCAAGGGTTGGAGAACCGCCTCATCAAGGTTGATGATCAAGTCTCTAAGGTTGACAAAGCTCAAAAGGTTTTGGAAAACCAAATGTTCAACCACGCGGAGGAAGTTCCTAGAAATCAAGGGAAGCTTCCAGGAAAGACGGAGGACAACCCTAAGGGAAGGGTGATGGTGATTACGACTAGGAGCGGAGTGACTACTACCGATCCGCAACCTACGTTCGTTGAAGTCCCCGTAGAGAAGGACAAGGAGAAGGGGAAGGAGAAGGAAGATGTCTATGTTCCTCCTCCAGCTTACAAACCTCCCCTACCATTCCCTCAATCTAGAGCGTGAGCGCGCCTAGATAAACAATTCGGCAAGTTCATAGAACTCATGAGCAAGCTGCATATTAATATACCATTCATTGATGCTATTGTAGGTATGCCAGCTTACGGCAAGTTCTTGAAGGAGCTTCTCTCTAATAAGAGGAAGCTAGAAGATTTCGGAGAGGTCAAGATGAGTTCGGATTCTTCGGACCTCATCAAACCATGAGGGAGAAAATGCCCCCAAAGTTGAAAGATCCGGGGTCATTTTGCATTCCCATTGGAGTGGGAGAGGTCACATATGACGCTTTATGTGACTTAGGAGCAAGTGTGAGCATCATACCACTTGCGTTATGCAGGAAGATCGGTTTAGGCGAACCTAAACCGGTGAAGATGACGTTATACATGGCGGATCGATCCATCACTCGCCCCGTCGGTATTGTAGAAGACGTCCCAGTCAAGCTAGGTAAATTCTTTGTTCCCATTGATTTTGTCGTGCTTGACATTCCTGCAGATAGTCCGGTCCCGATCATACTCGGAAGACCGTTTCTTGCAACTTCCGACTGCATGGTCGATTGCAAGAATGGTAGACTCGCTTTTGATATTGGAGAAGAGAAAGTAGAGTTCGTTCTTTCCACTCTAGTGAAGGAACCAATCTTTGATGAGGATATCTACGATATTCAAGATGAAGAAGGTTTATCTAGGGAAGAGGTAAGTGCGATTCTCTTTAACGATCCTTTACAAAAGGTCATTACCATGAGTCTAACTGTTCGCTCCAAACGGTGTGTGCAAGCTTTAAATTTATAACCCTAGACTTAAGCTTAAAACAAGGATGCGAACCCGCAGTGTACGGGTCAATCGTAGTAAAAGCAAGAAAATTCCAGGGGTCGATCACAGGGACTCGGTGAAACAAAGTCAATACGGTATGCTATGTCAATTCTAACCACAAGAGCAATTAACACAATCAAAGATGAATAAGAAGTCAATAAAGCAAACATGCAATTCTAGGGATTAAAGCATCTAGTTGTGGTTCCAACTCAAGATCTATAGATAAGCGGACAAAGCTGAGATTTTTGCATGGGGAAGGTGTTTCTAAAGTGGAGTAGATCACCGGGTAAGTCTCACTACACACTAATCCTAAACCGTAACTCCTATTACCGGGTAAGTCTCAAGGAATCAAGATAAAGAACTATAACCTCAAACTAACATACCATCTAAGGGAATAGAATCAACCTTTACCGGGTAAGTCTCAGGCTAACTCACAAAGATGGGATAGAAGCACACTCAAACCCCAATAAAGGATAAACCTTTATTACCTACACTTATGATCGTTAATACACAAACTAAGGAATTACCGGGTAAGTCTCATCCTAAGCTTGCTTTGAACCAGGAAGGTGTAATAAGAATAGGATTTAGCAAACTCTAACACTTAACTTTCTGTTTAGGTTCGGATAAGTCACCTCGGTCAGAAGAATTCCACCCCGGCCGAGATGTTCATCAACCGAACGAGATGCTCAGGGTTAAGGTTAAAGACTCGAACTTTCAGGATCCTACTGGAATCTAAGATTATTCTATCATTGTTTTTCCCACAACCTTCAGCTAATCACCCTAGAATCACACAAGGAAATTAGCCACTCATCATCATAATGAAAGTATTAAATATATGGGAAGAAAGTGAATATTTGAACAAAGAAGAATTTAATGAAAAGACTTCAATAACTGAATCAAATATCACAACAAAGCGTTCCTTGGATAATAATCCAAAAAGACAAAACAACAATTGAGGGAATTGAAGACAATCTTACAAAACCCTTCAAAAAGCTATAAAAGCTATGGACTTCAATCTTCCTTCAACCTTCAAAAAAGTTCTTCAAATCTCCCAAATTGGAGTATGCTGCTGCTGCGTATTTTTCTGTGTAGGCGGATTACTTGCGCTGATAGCGGATGTCGGAATTGTGGAAAATCCGACCCTTTTTATAGGAAAATAACCCTCCAAAGATAATAAATCTTAGTTAGATATCTTCCCATAAAAATAGGTAAAATATATGATTCTGCATATCTCCTTCCTTCCAGGAGCCAAGCCCAAAAATATAAGATCACTTTCCAAATTTAAAAGATCTCCTCCAAGAATAAAATATTCTCGCCGCGTCCTAGGTGTTCGCCTCGGTCGAGTCGGCGTCTCTGGATCACCTCGGTCGAGGTGAATCAATGGTCAACCGAGGTGAGTCACGACAGAATGTGAAATCTCTCGAATCTGCTCCAAAGTAGATCTTTAATCCATGGCTATGCTCCTTGGATGTAGCTCCAAATGACTCATGACTCCTTTTGCTCCTTTTTGATGCAAAACGTACCATATTACCAGTAATTACAACAGAAACTAGGTGTAGACCTCGATTCTCGCAAAGGTAGATTAAATGGTAGTAAAATCACATAATGTACATACAAACATGCAGATTATGAAAGATAAAACGTCCAAACAAACCCCAAAATATAGACTATAATTCATGCTATCAAAATACCCCATACTTAGCCCTTGCTTGTCCCCAAGCAAGTTCCTCATATAGAAGACAAGATAGAATGGATTATAAGTCAAGAAAATCAAAAAAATCTTTCAAAAACATTTTATGGTGTGCAACTATCATAGATCACTCTAAGAGAATACTTCATGGAATTAAAAACTTAATATGCTCGAAACATTTTATAAATATATGAAAGTTGTTCATCTTTGCATAAAATCATAGAATGCATAATAAATCATAATTATCAAAATTAATTATGTATAATCCAGTTTAAACCGCTAAGTCAATCAACAAGCTCAAGGTCTCAAGGGCTTCCCAAAAGAAAAGGTCAAGAAACGTGTAGGGTAGGGATGTATGTAAGGTAATGTGGTGTTAGAATCCGGGAAAAGGATGAACTTCACTTTCACTTTGACTTGCAACATCTTCCACCAATAAGTTTTGCTTATCTCACACTTTTTCTTTTTTTCTTTACTTTTTGGGATGCATGGACAGAGGTGCACAATAACCGAAGCCTAGGAAATCTGCAATCATCAATTTCTCGAGATGCATCAAACCCTTGATGCACATACCATGACCCGTTAGGAATATCGCTCAATCCGACTTTGGCAAGACACAAACACCCGGCTATGTGAATGGTGCCGAGTTACTCATCTTCATGATTGACTTCCCCAAACCTAAAATTACTTTCTAACACTTTCACTTCCAGCCACTTCTCAACTTTAACTTGCTTTCACCACTTCGCTTGCTTCCAAATTCCCGGATAGGTAAGGGAGGCAAAATGTATATGAGGGGCTAAGCATGATCAAGAAGAAGAAGAAGAATAGAATGAATTGCCTTCGTCTTTCCAAGAAGAATGTGAGAGAACTTAACCTGCGGTGTCAACCTTCAAATTCAACATAATTTGGATAAAAACAAAGTATTAAACATGCTAATAATTTTAAACAAAGCATTTAGCAACTTAAACATATTATAAAACCTTTCAAAAACATAAAGAATTTAAAACCAGTAGGTAAACAAAATCTTCACTGAGATCATATCCAGATAAGTAACACAAAATCGTTTTCGAAAACTTTCTGTTACGCACCTCGGTCGAGGTGTTCTTGGTTCTACCGAGGTGATATGCCTCGTTTGGCCAATACTGACTCGGTCGAGGTCGAAAATTTTTTTTTTTTAAAAAACCATTTTTTTATTCGGTTTCGACGTTTTTCTCAATCAAATAACCTGTAGGTATGCATGTAATATCAGATAATCATATAAATGCAAAAGTGAAGCATAAATAAAATATCCGATACATCATAAGTCGAATAATACATCATTGAACACCCCATACTTGGGACACACTGTCCCAGTGGGTCAAAATAAGTCTAAGGACAGGATACTCACCGAACATAGCTAAACTGCATGAAGAAGTAAGAAACAGCTCCTAGATAAGACCATCTCGGTTGGCGAAGCACATCTCGGTCGAGGCGTTCTGACAGTACCCGAGATGTATATCAATAAAGCTCGTTTTCTAAACTTCTCGAAATTTTGTTCTTCCAGTGTAGCTCCTGAACTGTGATCCTTCCTTTTGGAATACCTGGTTGTTGTCTAGAGGAAAACAAAAACAAAAACTATCTAAGCTAGACTAGAAAACGGGAAAAGAAAGCAATACCTTGGGTTGCCTCCCAAGAAGCGCTTGATTTAAGGTCGCTAGCTGGACCCTTCTCCATAGAATTACTCAATGTACCTTGAACACCATGGAGTGCTCATCACATCCATCATAAAATTCTTCCAAAGAGGTTCCGGTTCCTAATTTCACCGGCAAATGGTAAGATCTCCCACGTACAAGCTTGTACGGTTTGATTCTCACCGGAATCCTTCTAGACTTCCTGCACTTCAATGGGACATAATCTAGCCTTGCGTCCCATCCTTTCCTTGATCGAGAAAATAGTTTCTCGAGAATCATAGCAGCTTCCCCATCTATAGCTTGGGGATGGTACAGGGTCCTGAGCATGCGAGGGACCCCATACTTGAACAAGAGATACTTCATCGACTTAGCGGTGTAGTGTTTGCAAACTCCACTCCTTATAATCCAAGGAGCTTCTTCTTCCAACAATTTCAAGGAAGACTTCATCTTGATTTTAGGAGGTTCTTTCGGAAGAGACCTCCAACTTTCCGGTGCATTCCTGAAAAATTCAGAAATATTAATAGGGAATTCAAATGAAGTAGGAGAACGTACCTTGCAAAGTTCTCCAAAGCTTGAGGCAAGTTTCGTGTTGGGTTGATAATCCACCCACGAAATCTCTCTCAGTTCTGCTGGTCTTTCTTCCACCTTGACCATAATCTCAGTAATTTGGCTAAAGTCTTCTGCATCTGCCTCTTCCGGTTCTGCAGATTCTTCCATCATCTCGACCGAGGTCTCTTCTACCTCGACCAAGGTCTCAACAGTCAGATCGAGATCTTCCACATCTTCTCCCTCAGAAGCTTCAGGAGAAACTTCTGGTTTGACTGGAGGTATGCTCGAAACGTGCAACACTTCCTTATGCTCCTCTTCCGGCTTAGCATAGGATAGGGTGCTTTCCTTGAGCTCCGTCACCTTCTTCATTAACTTCTCCAACCTAGATTCGAGAGAATCTTCAAGAGGTTGCTCATAAGTCTTTTTAGGGACATTAAGTTCATCCCACATTGCAAGTTCGTGTTGAATGGCCTCTTCTCTTTCCCATTCATTGTTGAACCAATAGAAGGAGTACTTCTCCTCCAAGTATTCATAATGATCTGCCCTAGCACTTTGTCTTGCTATCCAGGCTGGATCAAACATAGCCATCAGAAATCCTGAAAACTACAAAACTCATAGAAAGAGTAGTTAGTAGCAACAGGGGCAAGCGCCCCGAAAGCAAACCGTACCGGCTCGGTCTAGACCAAGTCCCCGGCAACGGCGCCAAAAACTTGTTCTTTGGCGAAACTCTGTTCCGTTGCCGGAACAAGAACTTCGTATGTACCTAAGAACACAAACCTGCAAGAACACTCAAGAAAAGGATATCAAATAACAAGAGCAAACTCCCAAGCTTGACAACCGGTTACCGAATTCGGCCGAAACCAAATCCCCGGCAACGGCGCCAAAAACTTGTTCGCTCCAAACGGTGTGTGCAAGCTTTAAATTTATAACCCTAGACTTAAGCTTAAAACAAGGATGCGAACCCGCAGTGTACGGGTCAATCGTAGTAAAAGCAAGAAAATTCCAGGGGTCGATCACAGGGACTCGGTGAAACAGAGTCAATACGGTATGCTAATGTCAAGTCTAACCACAAGAGCAATTTAACACAATCAAAGATGAATAAGAAGTCAATAAAGCAAACATGCAATTCTAGGGATTAAAGCATCTAGTTGTGGTTCCAACTCAAGATCTATAGATAAGCGGACAAAGTTGAGATTTTTGCGTGGGGAAGGTGTTACTAAAGTGGAGTAGATCACCGGGTAAGTCTCACTACACACTAATCCTAAACCGTAACTCCTATTACCGGGTAAGTCTCAAGGAATCAAGATAAAGAACTATAACCTCAAACTAACATACCATCTAAGGGAATAGAATCAACCTTTACCGGGTAAGTCTCAGGCTAACTCACAAAGATGGGATGGAAGCACACTCAAACCCCAATAAAGGATAAACCTTTATTACCTATACTTATAATCGTCAATACACAAACTAGGGAATTACCGGGTAAGTCTCATCCTAAGCTTGCTTTGAACCAGGAAGGTGTAATAAGAATAGGATTTAGCAAACTCTAACACTTAACTTTCTGTTTAGGTTCGGATAAGTCACCTCGGTCAGAAGAATTCCACCCCGGCCGAGATGTTCATCAACCGAACGAGATGCTCAGGGTTAAGGTTAAAGACTCGAACTTTCAGGATCCTACTGGAATCTAAGATTATTCTATCATTGTTTTTCCCACAACCTTCAGCTAATCACCCTAGAATCACACAAGGAAATTAGCCACTCATCATCATAATGAAAGTATTAAATATATGGGAAGAAAGTGAATATTTGAACAAAGAAGAATTTAATGAAAAGACTTCAATAACTGAATCAAATATCACAACAAAGCGTTCCTTGGATAATAATCCAAAAAGACAAAACAACAATTGAGGGAATTGAAGACAATCTTACAAAACCCTTCAAAAAGCTATAAAAGCTATGGACTTCAATCTTCCTTCAACCTTCAAAAAAGTTCTTCAAATCTCCCAAATTGGAGTATGCTGCTGCTGTGTTGTAAGCGGGATCTTCTCGTAAGCAAGATATGGAATTGTGGAAAATCCGACCCTTTTTATAGGAAAATAACCCTCCAAAGATAATAAATCTTAGTTAGATATCTTCCCATAAAAATAGGTAAAATATATGATTCTGCATATCTCCTTCCTTCCAGGAGCCAAGCCCAAAAATATAAGATCACTTTCCAAATTTAAAAGATCTCCTCCAAGAATAAAATATTCTCGCCGCGTCCTAGGTGTTCGCCTCGGTCGAGTCGGCGTCTCTGGATCACCTCGGTCGAGGTGAATCAATGGTCAACCGAGGTGAGTCACGACAGAATGTGAAATCTCTCGAATCTGCTCCAAAGTAGATCTTTAATCCATGGCTATGCTCCTTGGATGTAGCTCCAAATGACTCATGACTCCTTTTGCTCCTTTTTGATGCAAAACGTACCATATTACCAGTAATTACAACAGAAACTAGGTGTAGACCTCGATTCTCGCAAAGGTAGATTAAATGGTAGTAAAATCACATAATGTACATACAAACATGCAGATTATGAAAGATAAAACGTCCAAACAAACCCCAAAATATAGACTATAATTCATGCTATCAAAATACCCCATACTTAGCCCTTGCTTGTCCCCAAGCAAGTTCCTCATATAGAAGACAAGATAGAATGGATTATAAGTCAAGAAAATCAAAAAAATCTTTCAAAAACATTTTATGGTGTGCAACTATCATAGATCACTCTAAGAGAATACTTCATGGAATTAAAAACTTAATATGCTCGAAACATTTTATAAATATATGAAAGTTGTTCATCTTTGCATAAAATCATAGAATGCATAATAAATCATAATTATCAAAATTAATTATGTATAATCCAGTTTAAACCGCTAAGTCAATCAACAAGCTCAAGGTCTCAAGGGCTTCCCAAAAGAAAAGGTCAAGAAACGTGTAGGGTAGGGATGTATGTAAGGTAATGTGGTGTTAGAATCCGGGAAAAGGATGAACTTCACTTTCACTTTGACTTGCAACATCTTCCACCAATAAGTTTTGCTTATCTCACACTTTTTCTTTTTTTCTTTACTTTTTGGGATGCATGGACAGAGGTGCACAATAACCGAAGCCTAGGAAATCTGCAATCATCAATTTCTCGAGATGCATCAAACCCTTGATGCACATACCATGACCCGTTAGGAATATCGCTCAATCCGACTTTGGCAAGACACAAACACCCGGCTATGTGAATGGTGCCGAGTTACTCATCTTCATGATTGACTTCCCCAAACCTAAAATTACTTTCTAACACTTTCACTTCCAGCCACTTCTCAACTTTAACTTGCTTTCACCACTTCGCTTGCTTCCAAATTCCCGGATAGGTAAGGGAGGCAAAATGTATATGAGGGGCTAAGCATGATCAAGAAGAAGAAGAAGAATAGAATGAATTGCCTTCGTCTTTCCAAGAAGAATGTGAGAGAACTTAACCTGCGGTGTCAACCTTCAAATTCAACATAATTTGGATAAAAACAAAGTATTAAACATGCTAATAATTTTAAACAAAGCATTTAGCAACTTAAACATATTATAAAACCTTTCAAAAACATAAAGAATTTAAAACCAGTAGGTAAACAAAATCTTCACTGAGATCATATCCAGATAAGTAACACAAAATCGTTTTCGAAAACTTTCTGTTACGCACCTCGGTCGAGGTGTTCTTGGTTCTACCGAGGTGATATGCCTCGTTTGGCCAATACTGACTCGGTCGAGGTCGAAAATTTTTTTTTTTTAAAAAACCATTTTTTTATTCGGTTTCGACGTTTTTCTCAATCAAATAACCTGTAGGTATGCATGTAATATCAGATAATCATATAAATGCAAAAGGGAAGCATAAATAAAATATCCGATAAATAAAATACATCAAAGGTGGTCAAATAACATACATCACGTAGTCAAATAAGTACAAATACCCCATACTTGAGAAACACTGTCCCAGTGGGTATAATAAAAAGTCTAAACATGAGAGTACTCACCGGATAAAAGCCGAACTGCATAAAAAATATAATAATAAAATCCTGCAGCTCCTCAATAGTCTCGATCCGGTGGCGGTGCATATGGATACTGAGTCGGATCGTAAGGATGGCCCGTGACACGCTCGAACTGAAGCTGGGCCATGATGTGCTGATGATGCTGCCGCTCCTGCATCTCGCGGATATCCAGCGATAGTGCAGCGTATGAGTCGATAACCTGATCCGTCAGGTCATCGATCCGTCGGTGAGCAGCTCGATCTCTCACTCCACGCCTCCTACGTCTAGCAGGTCTGATTGGAGAAGTCTCAGCTGGTGCCGGCTCAGTGTCCTCCTCATCATCCAAGTCTATAATAGGTGGCGCGCTCGTACCTACTGTATCTGTCCCTGTGTCCATCGGGCCGCCACCCTCTCTCTCATATAATGTCTCATCATCGTCGTCGTCATCCTCAGCCTCCTCCTCCTCAGCTGCAGCAGGGGCAGCTGCTCCCTCTCTGTAATCCTCCATCAGTGTATCCCAAGCTGTCTGCCAGAAATGCGGATCATAGACTGAGAATTGTGCAGACCAGCGGATCCCCTGAGGTGCAGTCCGCTCCCAAGGCATAGCGACGAAGGGTGTAGTCAAACCACGGGGAACTAGAATCCTCCGTGTGATCATCTCCTGTAGTCCGAGCGGCTTGGCAGCCGCCACCATAGTACACCTACTCAGATCCATATCCTGATAAGTAGCGATATGGGTCACTATCCCACCACAGCATATATCTCCCTTCCCTTTGGCCTTGATCCTGTGCAGATCCTCTGCCAGCATCAATCCAAAGTCGGGGAATCCACCTGTAACCATGCAGTATAAAGCAAAGAGCTCCCCCTGTCGGACCTTCTGGGGCGTCTCAGTACGCGCCAGAAGTGTCTCGCTGAAGATCCTGTGGGCTAATTGAAAAGCTAGATGGAAGATAAGCTTCTCCCTGGAATCACCAGGGCGCCACCTATCTGCATGGTCTGTAATGTGGGCAATCTGACCCCAGAACTCTCTAGCTACAGCTCGGGTTGGGAAGTCTACAGCAGTGGGGGCAGGGAAGCCAAAGATATCTCTCCAGTGATCTAGGGGTACTAAGAAGTTCCGGTTCATCAACCGGTACTTCACAGCTCTCTCTGTGGGGAGGTAAGTGAAGGAGCTGACAAACTCAAGGGTCGGCTCTAAGTACGCTGGGGCTCGGATCTCAGTAAACTGATCCAGCCCGACTGTGGTGATCATCCTCCTAAGATCTCCATCAACGTGGAGACAGTCAAAAGCAGAAATGTCCAGAAATCTAGGTGCGATCACTGGACGGCTAGCAATACGCTCATAATCTACCCGGTGTCTCTCGTGGATCACCGGGATAGAAGGTCTAGATGAGGAAGAAGAAGGGGAAGGAGAGGATCTATCTCTAAGGGCTAATAACCTGTCAGAACTCATCTTTAATCAACACTGTCAGGCTACCTCGGTCACTGACAAACTCCAAGAATCACCTCGACCGAGGTGCAGGTCGACTGGACCGAGGCGAAGACAGTCGCGATTCCAACTCTCAGAAATTCAGTTCTTTTCCCCCTAAAATCACTACAGATGCTTCCTAAGGGGTACTTAAGCTTTTCCTCAACAGATTCAAGGGCAACCAAAGCCCAAATCGAAGTAAACGAACGAGTTAGGGTTTCGATCGTTTTTACCTCGTTCCGGCCGATTCACTCGAATTTCTTGCAGATCTGCAGTTGCAATCGATTCCTCTACCCTTTAATTGTAGTTTGGAAGCGGAAATCTTTGAAAACGAGCGAGAAACGAAGGGAGCGAGGTATATCTGTCGCCGCGGTCGAGGAAGATAAAAAAAAGTGAAAAGTAATTTTTTTCCCCTTTTATACTGTTACTGGATCTGCTGTCACCTCGGTCGAGATGGTCTCGACTGGACCGAGGTGGTACGGACCGAGGTGGTTCTGCAGAAACCCTAGTCGCCTCGGTTGCTCAAGAATCAACTCGGTCGAGGTGCTCTGACAATAACCGAGGTGCTTCTGTCTTCTCAGAATCTCGAACTTCTGTCCTTCCAGATGTGCTCCTTCCTTAGGTATTCCCTGTTGTTTGTCCAGAACGCCAAAAACAAAGCAAAGCAAAGCAAATACAAAAACTATCTAAGCTAGACTAGAAAACGGGAAAAGAAAGCAATACCTTGGGTTGCCTCCCAAGAAGCGCTTGATTTAAGGTCGCTAGCTGGACCATGATGCGTCTCAGAGGAGGTATATTGATGCAACCTCCTCAACCGGCGTTTCCGGTTGGTACTTCTTAAGTCTATGACCGTTGACTTTGAAGCTTCCGCTAGTTTCGCCCCATATCTCAACTGCACCATGAGGGAAAACATGTTTCACAACATAAGGTCCGGTCCATCTAGATTTCAACTTACCTTGAAAAAGACGGAGGCGGGAGTTGAAGAGTAGAACTAAATCTCCTTCGTTAAGCTCATTTGGAACGATACGCTTGTCATGCCATCTCTTCGTCCTTTCCTTGTAGATTTTGGCATTCTCATAAGCGTTCAAACGCAGCTCCTCCAGCTCGTTAAGTTCCAATAGTCGCTTCTCGCCAGCCTCCTTGATGTCAAAGTTCAACCATTTGATAGCCCAATACGCCTTGTGCTCCAATTCAACGGGCAAATGGCAATACTTCCCATATACCAAATTATAAGGGGTGGTACCTATGGGAGTCTTGAATGCGGTCCTGTACGCCTAAAGAGCATCGTCCAATTTCATGGACCAATCCTTCCTTGTTCTAGAGACGGTCTTTTCCAAAATTGCCTTGATTTCTCTATTCGAGATCTCGACCTGTCCACTAGTTTGAGGGTGATAAGCGGTTGATACCTTGTGGGTTACCCCATACTTCGATAGAAGTGCTTTAAACTTCCGGTTGATGAAATGCGTTCCTCCATCGCTAATGATGATGCGTGGAGTTCCAAATCGTGGAAAGATAGTTCTATTCAAGAACTTCACAACCACCTTGGCGTCGTTAGTGGGAGAAGCAATGGCTTCAACCCATCTAGAGACGTAATCAACTGCAAGGAGAATGTAGAGGTTTCCTCCGGAGGATGGGAAAGGTCCCATGAAGTCAATCCCCCATACATCAAAGATTTCCACTTCTTGGATGTTATTAAGCGGCATCTCGTTCCTCCTTGATAAGTTCCCTGTTCTTTGGCATGCATCACAAGAGACAACAAAAGATTGCACGTCCTTAAATAATGTAGGCCAAAAGAAACCGGAACGCAATACCTTAGCGCATGTTTTATCGGTGCTAGCATGCCCCCCACAAGGAAGTGAATGACAAATCTTTATGACGCTATTAACTTCACCCTCCGGAATGCACCTTCGAAGCATCCCATCCGGTCCGCGCTTGAATAGCAACGGCTCATCCCAGTAGTAATGTCGTACTTCGTTGAAGAATATCTTCTTTTGAGAGTACGTCAATCCGGGCGGTGTTTCCTGGCAAACAAGATAATTCACAATATCAGCATACCAAGGACCTTTATTATCAGAAAGTTGGTGGAGGGAATGGTCCGCCAACAGTGGGTGAATGTCACAGAAGGGAGTAAGAAAATTGTTATTCTCAGCAATCTCAGTTGACATCATCTCGCCATCGACTTCGGTCGAGGTGCATAGTCGTTGACCGAGATGTTCTTCGGTCGCCTCGCTCTGTCCAGGAAGTGCCTCGGTCGAGGCACTGCTACTGGATCCGAGACTAGAGATCTTCGTCTCCTGGATTAGCTTCTCAGTTTTAGCTCCTGGATCCTCTTCCAGGGCCTTCAAGCTCCGTATATCTGCGTCACAAGAAGCATCTATACCTTCCTCCATTAAACTGAAGCTAATAACTCTTTCGAGTGGGTCGTTAATAAGGATAGAGCTCACCAATTCTCTTGATTCTTCTTCATCGTAGATGTTGAAGATATCATCAGTAAGTTGCTCCCCTTTCATGGCCGCAAGTAGTGCGAACTCCACCTCATCGCCACCAACGTTGAATTTCAACTTGGCGTTCTTGCAATCCACGTTGCAACCCGAAGTTGCTAGAAATGGTCTCCCGAGAATAATAGGAACAGGATAATCTGCGGGAATGTCAAGTACAACAAAATCTATAGGTAGATAGAAGTTACCTAACTTGACCGGAACGTCTTCCAAAATGCCCACGGGATGGGTAATGGAGAGATCCGCCATATAAAGTCGAATCTTGACCGGCTTGGGCTCTCCAAGACCGATCTTAGTGCATAGCTCCAGCGGGATAATGCTCACGCTGGCTCCTATATCACAAAGGGCTTCACAAGTGACATCCCCAACTTGAATGGGAATGCAAAATGAGCCGGGATCTCTTAACTTAGGTGGCATCTTTTCCTTCATGATTTTGATTAGCTCCGAAGATTTAGATGTCATCCTAACTTCACCAACGTCCTTCAGCTTCCTCTTCCTTGATAAGATTTCTTTTAAGAACTTCCCATAGACGGGCATACCTAAAATAGCATCAAGGAAAGGAATATTAATATGTAGCTTATTCATCAAGTCAAGAAACTTACCAAAGTGCTTGTCTAGATGTGCTCTGGCTCTGGATTGAGGGAATGGAAGTGGTGGCTTCTATGCAGGAGGTGGAACATAAGTTTCTGTCGTTCCTCCTGCTTTCTGTTGCTCCGCCTCGGTTGGCATCTCGGTCGAGGTGTTCTTCGACTGGATCTGGACCGAGGTGGTCTGCATCGAGCGAGGTACTGGATCTGCAGTTTTGAGTCCACTCCTCGTCGTTATGGCCATGCACTGACCCTTAGGGTTAGTTTCCGTCTTTGCTGGAAGCTTCCCTGGATCTCTTGGCGCTTCATTCGCCCTATTAGCAAGTTGTTGTTCGAGGGACTTTTGGGCCCTCGAAAATGAAGTCATAGAATTCTCCATAGCGCTAAGCTTGATCAAGATTGCCTCCAGAACTGCGTCTTTCTTTTCTGGCTGAGACGAACTTGATCCTTGCCCTTGGCTTTTCAATGGAGTAGAAGAAGAAGAAGGGGAAGAGAGGAAAGGATTAGAGGAATCATTAGAGTTGGAGTTTGAATAATTGTTACCGTGGTTTTGGTTATTCGCCCTCCAGTTGTTGCTGTTGGATCCTCTATTGTTGTTGTTGTAGTTGTTGTTTCGGGGACCGTTGTTGTTGTTACGGTACCCGTTATTGTTGTTGTTCCTTTGCCATTGCTCTTCCTTCTTAGTTTGAGCCATCAAGAGCTCCTTCAATTGCTTCACGTCATTCTTCAACGACGTGAGTTGATTGTTGTTGGGTTGAGTCTCTTGAAAGTTGACTCTTTTAACTCCACCTTCAGCTCCTTGGTGGGTATATTTCTCCATGTGCAAGGCTTGCTTCTCAATGAAGTCCCAAGCCTCGTCAATCGCCATGTCCATGAAGGTACCGGCGGAGAGTAGTTGGAGATTGAACTGGGTGCTTCAGTCCAACCCTTTGAAGTAGATCTCCAACAACTCGATCTTTGGAATCCCATGATGTGGGCAATCCAAAAGGATATCCTTGAACCGCTCCCAAGATTTGGACAAGCTCTCCTTGTCCTTCATGATGAAAGCATTGATCTTCCCTCTCATTTCAGCGGTCTTTGAGGGGGGAAAGAATTTGGTTAAGAATTCCGTAGTCATCTCCTCCCATGTGCTAATTTTTCCTGGAGGAAGAGATTGATACCATGTAAGAGCTCTATCTTTTAAAGAAAAGTAAAAAGGTCTTAGCTTGTAGTTGTTATTTTCAATTCTTGAAGGTCGCAAGGTTTCCATCAAGATCTCGTAGTTTTGAAGATGTTGATGCGGCGACTCCTTCTCTAGCCCTCCGAATTGTCATTGGCGAATCATGGATAGAACTTGCGGTCGAAGTTCGTAATCATGATCCGCTGGATCTCCTAGGTTCACCCCTGGACGCCTCAGCTGTTGATTAGGGTCCATCCTTTGACCTAGGGTTTGTGGGATTCCTGCAAGAAGAACATCTCGGACTGGCATCCGAGGTGGAAGTACATCGGCCGGGGCGTCAGGTACTGGAATCTGCCTCGGTCGCGGGTCAACTACTGGATTGTGCATCGGTCGAGGATCAACAGGAGGATCTTCCCTCGGTCGAAGTAGAATCTGGTCTCGTATGACTGCTATCTCAGCTTCGATTGCTGCAGTCTTGGCACGATTCTCTTCTTTCTCTTGCCTTAGTTCTTCTTTACTGAGACGTAGCAACTCTTGCGTCTCTTTTAATTCGGCCGCAAGATCGCGATCGTCTTGTTGGGCCATCTTCGCTTCTCTTAAGCGTCGCTTGTATGTCTTTTCCGGTTCGGGATCGTATGGAACGATTTCCTTCCCATCGCGGGTTCTTCGCATATACCTAAGAAAGAACCTGCAAAAGTCGTCACTCAAGTAGAGTGGTTAGATGAAACGGGGCAAGCGCCCCAAGAGCAAACCGTACCGGCTCGGTCTAGACCAAGTCTCCGGCAACTGCGCCAAAAACTTGTTCGCTCCAAACGGTGTGTGCAAGCTTTAAATTTATAACCCTAGACTTAAGCTTAAAACAAGGATGCGAACCCGCAGTGTACGGGTCAATCGTAGTAAAAGCAAGAAAATTCCAGGAGTCGATCACAGGGACTCGGTGAAACAAAGTCAATACGGTATGCTATGTCAATTCTAACCACAAGAGCAATTAACACAATCAAAGATGAATAAGAAGTCAATAAAGCAAACATGCAATTCTACGGATTAAAGCATCTAGTTGTGGTTCCAACTCAAGATCTATAGATAAGCGGACAAAGCTGAGATTTTTGCATGGGGAAGGTGTTTCTAAAGTGGAGTAGATCACCGGGTAAGTCTCACTACACACTAATCCTAAACCGTAACTCCTATTACCGGGTAAGTCTCAAGGAATCAAGATAAAGAACTATAACCTCAAACTAACATACCATCTAAGGGAATAGAATCAAGCTTTACCGGGTAAGTCTCAGGCTAACTCACAAAGATGGGATGGAAGCACACTCAAACCCCAATAAAGGATAAACCTTTATTACCTACACTTATGATCGTTAATACACAAACTAAGGAATTACCGGGTAAGTCTCATCCTATGCTTGCTTTGAACCAGGAAGGTGTAATAAGAATAGGATTTAGCAAACTCTAACACTTAACTTTCTGTTTAGGTTCGGATAAGTCACCTCGGTCAGAAGAATTCCACCCCGGCCGAGATGTTCATCAACCGAACGAGATGCTCAGGGTTAAGGTTAAAGACTCGAACTTTCAGGATCCTACTGGAATCTAAGATTATTCTATCATTGTTTTTCCCACAACCTTCAGCTAATCACCCTAGAATCACACAAGGAAATTAGCCACTCATCATCATAATGAAAGTATTAAATATATGGGAAGAAAGTGAATATTTGAACAAAGAAGAATTTAATGAAAAGACTTCAATAACTGAATCAAATATCACAACAAAGCGTTCCTTGGATAATAATCCAAAAAGACAAAACAACAATTGAGGGAATTGAAGACAATCTTACAAAACCCTTCAAAAAGCTATAAAAGCTATGGACTTCAATCTTCCTTCAACCTTCAAAAAAGTTCTTCAAATCTCCCAAATTGGAGTATGCTGCTGCTGTGTTGTAAGCGGGATCTTCTCGTAAGCAAGATATGGAATTGTGGAAAATCCGACCCTTTTTATAGGAAAATAACCCTCCAAAGATAATAAATCTCAGAAAGATATCTTCCCATAAAAATAGGTAAAATATATGATTCTGCATATCTCCTTCCTTCTAGGAGCCAAGCCCAAAAATATAAGATCACTTTCCAAATTTAAAAGATCTCCTCCAAGAATAAAATATTCTCGCCGCATCCTAGGTGTTCGCCTCGGTCGAGGTGAATCAATGGTCAACCGAGGTGAGTCACGACAGAATGTGAAATCTCTCGAATCTGCTCCAAAGTAGATCTTTAATCCATGGCTATGCTCCCTGGATGTAGCTCCAAATGACTCATAACTCCTTTTGCTCCTTTTTGATGCAAAACGTACCATATTACCTGTAATTACAACGAAACTAGGTGTAGACCTCGATTCTCGCAAAGGTAGATGAAATGGTAGTAAAATCACATAATGTACATACAAACATGCAGATTATGAAAGATAAAATATCCAAACAAACCCCAAAATATAGACTATAATTCATGCTATCACTAACAGATGTAAGGGAAGAAGAAGAGTGCAAAGAGGAAATTGAAGCCTTGGAAGCACAAGAAGAGATCCATGAAGAGGAGTTTGAGAAACTCCACGATGAGGCTGAGAATGTTAGAATCCACGGTCACACCCTGTATTCCACGACCGTGGATTTCACAACCAGAATCGACCTCCATTCCAGGGGATTACACGGCCGTGGAACATATGGAAGGCCCGTAATTCTGACCGTGGAAGAAGGTGATCGGCATAATTCTTCAACTTCTCTTGATTCTTCTCCAACTCATTCAACACCCTTAGAAACTTCTAAGGAAACGTCGGAAGCTCCTCAAGGATCATTGGAAGCTCCGAAAGTGATGGAACTCAAACCACTTCCTACTCATCTAAGGTACGCTTTTCTTGGATCTAATTCTACCTTTCCGGTTATCGTTAGCTCCGAACTAAGCATAGATGAACATGAGCAGCTCATGATTGTCCTTAGGAAACATAGGAAAGCTATAGGCTATACTATTGAGGACTTAGTAGGAATTAAACCCTCCCTATACATGCATAAGATACTAATGGAGGAAGACTTTAGAACTTCAAGACAACCTCAAAGGCGGTTGAATCCGACCATGAAGGAGGTTGTCAAGAAGGAAATTCTTAAACTTCTTGACACAGGTATCATCTATCCTATCTCCGATAGCAAGTGGGTGAGTCCAGTTCAAGTAGTTCCGAAGAAGGGAGGAATGACGGTCATCACCAACAAGAACAACGAACACATTCCTACCCGAAACGTGACTGGATGGCGAATGTGCATAGACTACCGCAAGCTCAACAACGCAACGCGGAAGGATCACTTTCCATTGCCATTCATCGATCAAATGCT
Source organism: Fagopyrum esculentum (assembly GCA_033239045.1). Lineage (NCBI taxonomy): Eukaryota > Viridiplantae > Streptophyta > Magnoliopsida > Caryophyllales > Polygonaceae > Fagopyrum > Fagopyrum esculentum. The sequence continues at coordinate 88,277,053 of BSUD01000001.1, forward strand.
TGAAAGGTTAGCACAACATTCTCATTTTTGCTACCTTGACGGTTATAGTGGTTTCTTTCAGATTCCGATACATCCGGATGATCAAGAGAAGACCACATTCACGTGCCCTTGGGGTACGTTCGCCTATAGGAGAATGCCGTTCGGGCTTTGCAACGCCCCAGCCACCTTCCAACGGTGCATGATGGCCATCTTCTCCGAATACGTAGAGGAAATCATGGAAGTCTTCATGGACGACTTCTCCGTATACGGTTCCTCTTTTAACGATTGCCTTTCTAACCTTTCTCTTGTTTTACAAAGATGTGAAGACACTAACCTAGTTCTTAATTGGGAGAAGTGTCAATTCATGTTTAAGGAAGGAATCGTATTAGGTCACTTAGTCTCTAGTAGAGGGATAGAGGTAGACAAGGCTAAGATAGAGACCATAGAGAAACTTCCTCCCCCAATTTCGGTGAAAGGGATAAGAAGTTTCCTAGGACATGCTGGATTTTATAGACGTTTCATTAAGGACTTTTCTAAGATATCAAAACCTCTCACTAATCTATTGATGAAGGATGCGGTTTTTGAGTTTTCGCAGGAATGTTTGGATGCGTTTAACACCATTCGGCAAGCTCTAATTTCAGCACCTATTATCTAACCTCCGGATTGGACTCTCCCCTTCGAGATTATGTGCGATGCTAGTGACGTAGCTATTGGAGCTGTTCTTGGACAACGAAAGGAAGGGCGAACCCATGCCATATACTATGCTAGCAAAATGCTAGACGAAGCGCAGCTCAACTACGCCACTACCGAGATAGAGTTTTTAGCCATTGTCTATGCTATTGACAAGTTTCGCTCTTATCTTGTAGGTGCGAAGGTGATTGTCTACACGGATCATGCTGCGATCCGGTACCTCCTTGCAAAGAAAGATGCGAAGCCAAGGCTGATTAGATGGATTCTTCTCCTATAAGAATTCGATCTTGAGATCTGCGACAAGAAAGGCTCGGAAAATTCTGTTGCGGATCATTTGAGTCGCCTAACACATCTAGAGGACGACCATTTACCCATTGATGACTCCTTTCCGGACGAACACCTACACATCATAGAGGAGTGCATGAACGTGATCTCCAAAGGTAACGAACCATGGTTTGCTGATTTTGTTAACTATTTGGTTTGCCAGAAGATACCACCCGGACTATCCTACGCACAAAGGAAGAAGTTCTTTAAGGACGTCCGGGAATACTATTGGAACGAGCCTCTCCTCTTTAAGAGAGGTCCAGATGGCATCATTCGGCGATGTGTGCCGGAAGATGAGATGCAAAGTGTCATCCGCCATTGTCATTCACTACCTTGTGGAGGACACGCTAGTTCGAACAAGACTAGCGCAAAGGTATTGCAATCTGGATTTTATTGGCCTACTTTATTTAGAGATGTGCAATCCTTTGTTTCTTGTTGCGATGCTTGTCAAAGAACAAGCAATATTTCTAGAAGGAATGAGATGCCCCTCAACAACATCCAAGAGGTGGAGATCTTCGACGTGTGGGGAGTTGATTTCATGGGACCATTCCCTTCTTCTTGTGGAAATCAATACATACTATTGGCGGTAGACTACGTTTCTAGATGGGTGGAAGCAATAGCCTCTCCCACAAATGATGCCGTGGTGGTGGTTAAGTTTTTTAACAAGACCATTTTTCTGCGATTCGGGACACCAAGGACGATCATTAGTGATGGAGGTTCTCACTTCATAGCCCGTCGCTTTGAAGCTCTTCTAGCTAAGTATGGGGTTACTCACAAGGTCGCTACCCCTTACCATCCACAAAAGAGTGGACAAGTTGAGATCTCAAATAGGGAGATCAAAGGAATTCTAGAGAAGACGGTTTCAAGGACTAGGAAGGATTGGTCCTTGAAGCTAGATGATGCTTTATGGGCGTACCGGACTGCGTACAAGACTCCCATAGGAACCACACCATACAACCTTGTGTATGGGAAGTCTTGTCACTTGCCGGTGGAGCTGAGCACAAAGCGTTTTGGGCTATCAAATGGCTGAATTTCGGCATGAAGGAAGCGGGAGAGAAGCGTCTCCTAGACATCAACAAGCTGGATGAACTCCGTTTGAACGCCTATGAAAACGCCAAGATCTACAAGGAAAGAGCAAAGCGTTGGCATGATAAGCACATCATTCCAAAGGATTTCAAAGAAGGAGATCAAGTTCTCCTCTTCAATTCAAGACTTCGCCTCTTTCCAGGTAAGCTTAAATCCCGTTGGACTGGACCCTTTCTAATTAAGCGTATTTTCCCCCATGGTGCAGTTGAAGTATGGGGTGAAGCTAGCGGAAGTTTTAAGGTGAACGTCCAACGACTCAAGAAGTATACGCCGGAACTCCAAGCTGAGGAGTTCGCGCCTACCGCACTCGAATAAGTGCGAGATTGGTCTAGCTACGGACCTTAAACAAAGCGCTTCTTGGGAGGCAACCCAAGGTATTGCATTTTCATTTTTGTTTTCGATTCATAGTTTAGCTTAGAATAGACGTTTTTGCTTTATTTTGCCTCGATTTCTTCCGGTATGTTCGTGTTTTTGGTTGTAGGATCGATGGAAAAGGAGAAAGGGAAGATAATGTCGAAGAAAAGTGACGAAATTTGGACTTTGAAGCTTTACGGGAGGTTCCACGGTCTAAATTACGATCGTCATAGCTACAGTGGCCGTAATTCTCAAAAGCCTTTGAAAAATCACCAAAACCATGGTTCCGTACACTTCCACGGCCGTGGAACACCCCGACAGACCGTGATTTTCAAAATTTTGCCTACCACTATATAAGCCACGTTCTTCACAAACTCATCCCAAAAATTTCCCCTTTCCACGACCTAGACGCCGAAACCCCACGACCTCCTCCAAATCTTCGTTTCTTAATCGTTTCTAACGATTCTTCTTCCCAAACTGCAGCAAATCCGACCACAAACAAGATCCAAGCGACAAACCGAGCAGAAATCCATCAACAAACGCGCATTACGGGTTTTTCAATCCGAAAAAGAGGTTTATTCTTTCTTCTTGATTTTTGCCAATTGGGTTCGTTTTTGCTATAGATTTTTAGGAAGAACTGACAAAGACTGGAAGGAATTAGACTAGGACCGTACATCCTTGTATGTGTGGATGATTTTTCTGGTTTTACATGGATCTCATTCTTACGAAAAAAATCTGAAGCCATGTTCGAGTTTTCAAATTTATGTAAGGAGTTGCAATCTTTGAAAAACCTACCTATTGTTTTGATAAGAAGCGATCATGGTAGAAAATTTGATCAATTAAAGTTTGACTTGTTTTGTGCAAAATATGGTATTTCATATAACTTTAAAGCTCCTAGAGCACCTCAAAAAAAGGGATTGTGGAACGTAAGAACCGAACCTTAGAGGATATGTTAGGACAATGCTTTTAGGAAACAGTTTGCAAAAATGTTTTTGGCCTAAAGCAGTAAATACTGCTAACTACATCTTGAATAGATGTTTAATCCGCCCTATTTTGAAAAAGACTCTTGACAAAATCTTTAAGGGTAGAAAATCTAATATTTCCTATTTTAAACTCTTTGGATGTACGTGCTTTGTCCATAGCAATGGGAAAGACAACCTTGGTAAATTTGATGCACGTAGTGACGAAGCAATATTCATTGGATATGCTTCAAATAACAAAGCTTATCGTATTTATAATAAACGTACCAAAATCGTTGAGGAAAGTATGCATGTTATATTTGATGAAAGCAATGATGGCACTTTGAGTGAAAGTTTTGCAGATCTTAATTTGACTCAACATGAACATCACAATTCTGATGGAGAAGAAGATATTAAAGCTCAAGAAAAGAATATGCAAGAAAAGATTTAAGATACCGGAGAACAATCTCAATACCTTGAAATGCATCTTCAAGACCTTCAAGCAGAAAACTGCGATGTCAGAACTCTGTTTCAAGGCCTTGAAACTCAACTTCAAGGCCTTGATATAGGATTCAAGGGCAATACTCCAACGGTACCTGAATCTAGTCGAGAAAACGAGCCCTAATCTTCAGGATCTTTTCCATCTTACAAAACGAGAAAATTTCAACATTCTTCATACCATCCACCAAAGAATGTGATCTCAAATCCAAATGCAGGAGTTAAAACTCCATACAGAGTAAACAAGCTATGTGCATTCTCAGCGTTCGTGTCACTTATTGAGCCCAAGAATTATGTTCAAGCTCTTCAAGAACCTGACTGGATCATTTCCATGCAAAATGAACTAAATAAGTTTTAGAGAAACAGAATTTGGACCCTCACGTCTAGACCAAAGCTCCAATCCGTCATTGTGTGTGATTGTTTATAGTTTAGGTCTTAACAAGTTCTTGGCGCCGTTGTCGGGGTCTAGGTTAAGATTAAATCATTGTGTGTGATTGTTTATAGTTTAGGTCTTTCTTTTGCTTGTGATCTTGTTTGTTTTGTGTCTTTGATTTTTCAGGGCATCTCTCACTCTTTAAGTGCATGCGAAGATCTCGTGGCAAGGGTTTAGCTCCATTCTATCCCGAACCGGAGAAAACCCTTAAGACTAGATCCAAAGCTGCTAAGAAGAAGAAAGAGATGGTTGAAGCAAACCTTAGGGCTGAATTGGATGCAACTTTAGAGCAACTAAGACTTAGAGAAGAACCTCTAGAGCAAATGAGGCTTAGGGAAGAAGCTTTGGAAAATGAGGGGAGACTTGCAAACGAGAGGCAAGAAGCTTTTTGGAGGGAGATTGAGGAAATTAGGCAAGCTTTGGAGCAAAGGTGGGCGGTAAAGAAGTGCAATATGAACGTAGAGGAAGTGGGAGAATTCCGGAAACTCCAATTGCAAGAGTTGGAGGAATTGAGGTTAGATGCATATGACCATGCCACTGCATACAAAGAAAAGACTAAAGCATGGCATGACCGAAACATTCTCCGAAAGCCTTAATCAGCCATAGGGGCACCCATTTCTACAACAAGACGATCATGGCTCTCCTTAAAAAATACCACGTCCACCAACGAGTGTCAACAGCTTATCATCCACAAACAAATGGCCAAGCTGAGGTATCTAACCGGGAGAAGAGACCATCCTTGAAGAGACGGTCTCTCCCGGACGGAAGCATTGGAGTGCAAGGCTAAACGACACTCTATGGGCATATCGGACAGCCTACAAAACTCCTAACGGGATGCCCCTATGACCATGCCCCTGCGGATGTGTATCAAGGATAACCGCCGCCGTAGAGGCGTAAGGGAATCACCGCGGGGGTGGTGCCAGTATGTTGCAGACGCTGGCCAAGCGCCGGGGCGGCGCTGGGCATTGGTGTCACCGCGGGGGTGGGGACATTGATCCGCAGGGGCGGTTTTCTTGACAGAGGCTCCTCTTCTTATTCCTTCGGGTTGCCTCCCGGGTATCGCCTTTGTTTTACGTCGTTAGCTCGACGTAAGGGCTCTACTTCTCTGACTGTGCTTCCTCCAGCACCATCTCATCAATTGGATCATTCTTTACTCCTTCAAGGTAAGGCTTTAGACTTTTCCGTTTACCTTGAACACCTTGTGCGTTTGGGGATCATAATGATCCACAGCTCCGTGAGGGTATACTTCGGCTACCACGAACGACCCCGTCCATCTTGAACGCAGCTTACATGCGAAGAGTTTCAAACGTGATTGAAAGAGAAGTACCTTAATACCGACCTTGAAGTCTGCAACATACTGGCACCGCCCCCGGCGTTGAGCTTGCGTGCCCCCTCTTCCTTGTCACCGCCCCCGCGGCGACAAACCCTCACCCCTGCGGGTTTACCTAGAAAAGAAAAAAAATAAGTATCTCGAAAATTACCTACACCTACCCCTCCCACCTACCCTCTCCCTTCACCACACACAAAACTCCCCTTTCGAACCCTACTCCCTTACGCACACGCCCCTGCGCTCCCCTCACGTACCGACTGCTCCGATGCCCCTACGCCACCTCTGCAACTCCACCATCACAAGCTCCGACGCCCCTGCGCCGCACTACAACCTCTAACACCCCACCTTCCAACCTTAACCCCACAACCCTTCCTACCTCTCACACTCTCTACCCTCCACTTTGAGCATCTCCGGCAACGTCTCCACCAACCAGAAAGCCATCGGAACGCCCCAACACCACCACCTTCGTAGCTGCCCTGAATCGCCTTTTGCACTTCTCCCGCCCCTGTGCCTGCAAGCTGCCGCAGCTGCGCCTCACTGCCCCTGCGCCTCTTCAGCCGCCCCTGCGGAAAACACAAAAGAGGGTTCGTCTTTTTTCCCTATTTTTGAAAGTTGCTAATTCTTTTGCTTGATTATCCTCAAGAATGGAACCACAAAGGCAACACAAGATGTCGGAGGCCGAAAAGACTCGCTATAGGATTGTGCAAGATCGGGTTGTGTATGCAACTCAGTTTTTGCACATTCCTACCTTAGAGAAGCTAGGCATGCTAGAGAGAATGCAGTACTTTCTAGCCAATGCTGGGCTCGGAGACTTTCTACAGAAGAGTGCTCCAACGTATCCCGAGCTCAGTCGACAGTTCATAGTCACCTTCACCATGGAGAAGGAGGATCATGTGTGTATTGGACTCACCTTCAAGTTCAACATGACAAAATACACACTTGATTACAACCAGCTACAAGAGGCCTTCGGGGTGACTCTCAACCCCTCCGAGAACTGGTGGGAGCCAGTCCCGACTCCAGACCTGTGTGAGTTCTGGCAGGCAACTACCGGATCAGAGTTTCATGCAGGGGTGAGTACTCCAACAAACTCACTCACCCTAGCTTGAGGCTCCTCTCCAAGAACCTCATGAGTGTCTTCTGTGGACACAAAGAGGAGAACAAGGTCACCCTCAAGGACCTTCCACTACTATACTCTTGCCTTCCGATGAGCGAGAAGGTGATGGATTGGCCGTCCCTCTTCCTTGCCGCTTTGAAGAGGATTAGGAAGAACGAGCCAAGGGACATTGTTGGCGGTGGGGTGATCTCCTTGATCGCCTCACAGGTTATGGATCTTTCCAGCCTAGAGGATGGGTTGGAGGCACCTCTCTATACAAAGGGGATGTTGAGGAGGTGCAAGCTCCTCAACAAGGACGGCGACAATCTCTCCTGGCTCTCTTTTGTCGACGGGAGCCACATAACCTACCTCCCACAACCACTGCCACTGGGGGACGAGCTCGCCGAGCTTTACATTCCGGCGGATCCTTTCGTGCCGAGGCGGCCTCATGTGGCCATTGTGGAGAGGCATGTTGCGAGGTCCAGCCGGGGCCACCATGAGGAGCACATGCCCATCCCCGACGATGAGGAGATGCCTACTGCGCCACCGGAGGACGATCCGGCTCTGACCATCCAACATAAGGCATGGCAAACCGAGTACCAGCGGACCATGCTTTAGCAGCAACAGAGCTGGCAGACGAGTTTTGCCACCTCCATGACCTCCCACTTCGACAAGAGGCAGGAGGCTTGGTAGACGTCCCAATAGCAGCTGGAGGCTCAGCAGCTGGCTTGGAAAGCCATCTTTGAGACCTCTTTTGGCCGTCGGATGGAGGCTCAGCAGACCCGCATTAAGGACATCTACCGCCGGCAAGAGCACTTCTTCAGCCACTTCCCGTACCCACCGGAGGATGGTCCGGATGGTCCAGCCGGACCATCCCACTAGTGGTATCATCATTTCTCCCTTTCCCACATGTATCTTTGCTTCATTTTTCACTTTGAGGATAAAGTGTACTTCAAGTATGGGGGAGGGACATATCATTGCTTGTATAGTTTATTTGAGTTGTCTTTGAGCATTTTTGCATTGAGTTTTTGGTAGTTGGAATTCAGTTTGAAATTCAGAAAAAAAAAGTCAAAGAAAATTAAAAAAGGCATGAAAATCCTTGGATATGTCGAAAACCCGAAAGGGCGGTTTAGGCAAAAAGAAGGTAGTCCGACCAACCTTAGGTTGGCGCAAAATTGGACTTGAGGGATGTGAGTTCCAAGTGAGATCATCAAAGAAAAAGAAGAAGAGTGGCAAGGTGAAAACCCGAAAGGGCACCTTGGCAAAATGAGCGGCACCGAGTGTAGCTTCCCTTTCCGGCGTTTGGCGACATAAGAAGGGGAGTCATAAGGAGGTTGTCCGGGTAGGTCACTCTTGGAGCATTAAGGATGGTAGTTTTCTCACCTTTTTTCTCACATTTCCTCTCTTTTCCTTCTTTCTTTCTTGGCTTTTCTTTTGTTTTCATTGTCTTTTCTGCTTGCCCATGCTTCCTGAGGCCTTTGAATTTACAAACTACTGTCATTTATTTTACTCAGGACGATTAAAAGGTCTAAGTATGGAGGAGTTTGATAGGTGATGGAATCACTATCATTTAGGTTAGTTTTTAGAGTCTTTTTGTTACATTAGTGTCGGTTTATGCTACTAACTCCTTGATCCAGAAGAAGAAGACTAAAAGAAGATAAAGAAGGAGTTATAAGCACTTAGGAGTGATGATCATTCACGAAGCAAAGCTTCTGGTGCCTCACCGCCCCCGCGGAGTAGTGTCACCGCCCCTGCGGGTGACACCATATTCCGGAGCGCATCCTGTGCCAGGAATAAAGACTGTCACCGCACTTGCGTCAACCCTTGGCACCCCTACGGTGACTTGCCCCGAAGAAGCAAAGACCAGCGACCCTGCGCCTCTGCCTGCGCCTCAACCTGGGAGCTGGAAGATGAAGAGTCAGTGTCATCGCCCCCGCGTTGACACTGGGACGCCCCTACGGCTCAGCATCTAAAGCGACAGAAAGTTGAAGAGTCGGACGTTTGAAGACCATTAAATATCCGCCCCTGCGGAAGTGCTAGGCCGCCCCTGTGGCTACAAAGAAGATCAAACGTTTTCGCCTGAACCGCCCTCGCGGATCTGAAGGCCGCCCCTGCGGTTCAGCAACAAAGGCCTTACTCCGGATGTTTACACCACCTTTATGGCATTAAAGGTGGTTGTTTTGGGCTGGTCATTTACTCCTATTTACTGCCATGTGTAGTATAAATAGACCTAGGGTTGATTGCTAGAATCATACAATTTTAGAATCCACTTTTTCCATTATAATTATCTTGCTACCTTTGTAATGAGTTGCTAACTCCCTTGCTACATTGGGTTGGTTTGAAGCTGCATTGTTACTTTGGTTGTAAGTTCTTTCTAATATAAGTTTTCATTCAGTAATACTTTGAGTTTCCTTGATCTTCATTGTCTAATTGCATGTTTTACTATCACTTGAGATTAATCACCTTAGGTTCTAAAGTGCATGCAAAGAACTAGGATTAACAGATTCCGGGTCCGGGTCTTTAATCTAGTAGTAAACTTTAAGTAATAACGGGTTGTAATTGGTTAAAGGAAAGGAACACAAATATAAAGATAAGTTTAACGGTTTTAATCTTTTCTTTATATCCCTTAGTCTTTGTTTGAAAGCTAACTTGTTAATTGTTCTTGTAGGTTTATGGAACACTAACCTGTTAAGTTGTATTGATGCCGGTTGGCTCAACACATATATATGATCGAGACGGGAGATTACTTGAAAACTTGTGAAAAGGAACTCGCCAAAGTAGCAATCGCATGCTTAGAATCAACCTAGTGTAGGTTCACCACTTATTGTCTTACTCGTTGTCTTGCTTTCTTTGATAAGTTTTGTGTTCATTAATTCACTCAACCCCCCCCCCCCCTTGTCACTTGGATCTATAATCAATAATTACATTTAATAGGAATAACAAAACTCTCTTGGGTTTGACCCTAACATAACCACTATACTCGTTTCAGTGCTAAGGCGAGATTATATTTTGATAAGATAAAAACAACCATAGATAAAGGTCTTGTCAGGGAGCTTATGAAGTGAGTGAAGTGACCATGAGCAACTTCAAGCTTGGTTCCATAAACAATGAGTTAAAGTCCTTGAGGGAGTTGTGTGCTACCACTTTGAAGATTCAAGCAACTCCTCAAGTACAAGTGCAAGCTTAAGCAAATTTATCTTCTAAGGAGGAAGATGTGAATTATATAGGGAGAAACAACTTCAATGGAGGATACCAAGGCCCTAGGAACTTCAACAACAACCGGAATTTCAATAACTACCGCCCCAACCACAACCATCCCGGGTTCTCTTACTCTAATCCGGATGGTGCCTTAAATCCTCCAGCTTCAACAAGTCAAGCCTCACCACCAAGGCAAGATGAAGGAGGCAAGAGCAAGGAAGATGATCCAATCTATGTTCCCCCTCCTCCATACAAGCCACCGCTACCATTTCCCCAAAATCGAGCAGGAGCTCGGTTGGAAAAATATTTTGGTAATTCCTTGAACTTATGTCTAAATTGCACATTAACATTCCGTGTATGGATGTTATATTAGGTATGCCGGCTTATGGTAAATTTTTTAAAGAGATCCCTCTATAACAAGAGGAAGTTGGAGGAGTATGGTAAAGTGAGAATGGCTAAGAGATTTTCCGAGTTGATACAAACCATGAGGGAGGAGATGCCTCCTAAGCTACGAGATCCGGGCTCATTTTGTGCGCCGATTGGTGTTGATGATGTGCCATACGAAGCTCTTTGTGACCTTGGTGCTAGTGTAAGCATAATCCCGCTTGCACTATGCAAAAAGGTTGTGCTAGGAGAGCCAAATCCGGTCAAGATGACCCTTTATATGGTGGACCGATCCATCACGCATCCGATAGGAATAGTTGAGGACATCCTTATGCAACTCGGAAAGTTCTAGGTACCAATAGACTTGGTAGTGCTAGACATTCTGGCGGATTATCCCGTTCCTATCATGTTGGGAAGGCCATTCAAATTGTCCACAATGGTGAAGGGCCAGCTCTAGATGAAGATATCTTTGACATTTGTGATGATGAAGAGTCTAGAGAGGAGGTGAGTTCCATCTTGATCAAGGACCTCTTGGAAAAGATTTTTTAGCATGAGCATCATGGAGAAAGTTCTTGAGGAGCATTGCAATGAAGAAATCCATGCCTTGGATACATTAGAAGAAGAGCCAAATGCTGAATTTGATGCACTAGAAGAGGAACCAAGTGCTGAAATTGAGAAGTTGTGCAAAGCTGACATGGATTTCGGTTGCAAGCAGGTCATCTCGAATGAGATGAGTTTAGGACCATCCAAAGTGAACACAACAAAACCTTACCTCGGTTCATTCCTCGACCGAAACGCCCCTGAGGCAACCGAAGCTCCTGAACTTCAAGAAAGGCTTCCAATTGTTGTTGATGAAGCTTCAAGGTGTCTTGGAGAGTCTTCAATAACTTTGGAATCATCTAAGGTTGAGCTATATGGATCAAATCCAACCATTAAAGGTCCTCCTAATTGATCTTAAACATCTCCATTCTCATTTAAAGTTTGCTTTTCTTGGTGAAAATTCTACATATCCTATGATTGTAAATGCATCTTTGAATGATGATGAGCTTGAGAAGCTCTTGACTGAATTGAAATTGCATAGGAGAGCTATAGGTTACACCATTGATGCATAGTTGGCATTAAACCATCATTGTGCATGCATAAAATCCTAATGGAAGACAATCATAAGCAATCTACTGAACCTCAAATGAGATTGAACCCTATCATGAAAGAGGTAGTCAAGAGAGAGATCTTAAAATTGCTAGATGCAGGAATCATTTTCCCGATTTCGGATAGTAACTGGGTTAGTCCCGTACATGTAGTGCCTAAGAAAGGTGGTATGACCGTAGTAACTAATGAGAACAATGAACTTATCCGACTTGGACGGTTATGGGTTGGAGGATGTCTATTGACTATAGGAAACTTAATGTGTCCTCTAGGAAAGATCACTTCCCTCTTCCCTTTATTGACCAAATGCTAGAGAGGTTAGCTCAACATTCTCATTTTTGTAATCTTGATGGTAATAGTGGGTTTTTCCAAATCCCAATTCACCCGGATGACCAAGAAAAAACTACATTTACATGTCCATGGGGAACATTTGCATATAGGAGGATGCCATTTGGGTTGTGTAATGCACCCGGCACCTTTCAAAGGTGTATGATGACCATTTTTTCAGAATATATTGAAAATATCATGGAAGTGTTCATGGATGATTTCTCGGTTTATGGATCTTAATTTGATGATTGTCTTGCTAATCTATCTTTGGTGTTGAAGGGGTGTGAGGAGACTAATCTTGTTTTAAATTGGTAGAAATGCCACTTCATGGTTAGAGAAGGTATAGTGTTGGGACATTTGGTTTCCCATGGAGGCATTGAGGTTGATAAAGCCAAAATTGAGACAATAAAGAAGTTGCCACCACCTACCTCGGTGAAAAGGGTAAGGAGTTTCTTAGGGCATGCCGGTTTTTACCGGAGATTTATTAAAGATTTCTCTAAAGTTTCTAAGCTTCTCACTAACCTATTACTGAAAGATGTTGAGTTTGTGTTTTCAAAGGATTGCCTTGAGGCTTTTTTGTAGGTTGAAGGACGCTTTGATCAGCGCCTCGATTATGCAACCTCCAGATTGGAGTTTACCTTTTGAGGTGATGTCTGATGCGAGTGATGTGGCCGTTGGGGCCGTGCTAGGACAAAGGAAGGATGAGCTTACACATGCCATCTACTACGCTAGCAAGACGCTAGACGAGGCCCAACTCAACTATGCCACCACCGAGAAGGAGATGCTAGCGGTTGTGTATACTTTTGAGAAGTTCTGGTCATACCTATTTGGAGCCAAGGTGATTGTGTACAAGGATCATGCTGCGATCCGTTATTTACTCATAAAGAAGGATAACAAACCTCGATTGATCCGGTGGATCCTTCTTCTCCAAGAATTTGATTTGGAGATTAGAGACAAGAAGGGGTCCGAAAACTACGTGGCGGACCACCTTAGTAGATTTCCTCCCTTGGAGGTTGAGAGAGATGAGATCCCGATTGATGATTCATTCGCGGATGAGGAATTGCAAGTGGTGGAGGAGTGTCTACTTTTTGTATCTAGAGGAAGAGAGCCGTGGTTCGAGGACATTGTGAACTACTTGGTTTGTGAAGAAGTGCCTCCGGGTTTGTCCTTTACCCAAAGAAAGAAGTTTTTCAAGGACGTGAGGCACTATTTTTGGAGTGAAACTCTCTTGTTCAACAGAGGACCGGATGGAGTATTTTAAAGATGTATTCCGGAGGATGAGATGAAGAGCGTGATCCGGCATTGCCACTCTCTACCATGTGGAGGACACGCAAGCTCACATGACACTTGTGCCAAGGTATTGCAATCCGGATTTTCATGGCCTAAATTTATTTCGTGATGTGTAAAATTTTGTTGTGGCTTGTGACGCTTGTCAAATGACGGGCAATATTTCAAGGAGAAACGAGATGCCATTGAACAATATTCAAGAGGTGGAGATATTTGACGTTTGGGGTGTGGACTTCATGGGTCCATTCCCCTCTTCATGTGGAAAAATCTACATCCTCTTGGCGGTGGACTACGTATCTAGGTGGGTTGAAGCAATCCACACACCCACAAATGACGCCAAGTTACTGGTGTGGTTCTTCAACCGAGTGATCTTCCAGAGATTTGGAACACCAAGAGCAATTATAAGTGATGGAGGGAAGCACTTCACCGCTAGAAACTTTGGAGTTTTGTTGGCCAAGTATGGGGTGACTCACAAGGTTGCAACACCTAATCACCCCCAAACAAGTGGACAAGTCGAGATGTCCAACCGGGAGATCAATGGGATTTTATAAAAGACGGTGTCAAGAGGTAGAATAAGATTGAGCCATGAGGCTTCATGATGCCTTGTGGGCATATAGAACCGCCTTCAAGACACCAATTGGAACAACCCTCTACTAGTTGGTTTATGGCAAGTCTTGCCACCTCCCGGTCGAAAAGGAGCATAGAGCGTTTTGGGTCATCAAGTGGTTGAACTTTGACATCAAGGAGGCCGGTGAAAAGAGATTCCTACATATTAATGCACTTTAAGTGATGAAGGATTATCTGAGCTAAATCTATCTTCACCACCTCAAGGGACTCAACCAAGAGCACAAGCTAAACGTCAAGATGAGATGGATGCTCTTTTCCTAAACATGGTCCATGAAGCTCAACCAAGTCAACCTTCATCAAGTCTAAGGACCATCTTGTGGATCATCCACGAACACATCCCAACCAAGATGATTAATGGAGCTTAAATTGTATTTCTAGTTGCTGGGCAAGCCTTGGGACGCATTTCAAAGGACAAACGGAGGCCTTGAAATCAGATAAAAGGGGTTTCACGTGTGTGCATGTGCATGGCTGGAACATTCACTTAAGTATGTGGACATGAGAGGCTAAATAGGAGAGTTTAATTAGGCCCAATTGTTTTCTAAGTTTGCTGGGCTTTAATTAACTCTCTCTCAATGTAATTATTGTAATTAGTTTCTTTTTTCTGTTTTAGAAGAAAAGGCCTAAGATGTATATAAAGCCTTTTCCCTCTTTTTTTGTGGTTAGACAAGTTTTATACAAGTTTTGCTGAAAGCATTTCAAAATTGAATCCAAGAGATTTCAATCCTTCTTGTCTCGTGAGATTAGTTGTGTGTGATCTAGCTTTCTCGTTCTTGTGTATGTCAATCTCCTTCGGGATTGGTGTTGCAAGTCGAACAAGGCATCCTCTTCGTGCTGTCGATTCTCAGATCGATTGTGTGGAGTTGTAAGAAGTGGGGTCGAATCGTCATTGGTTTGGTTCTTGGATCTCAAATCCAAGGGTTCTATCATTGTTCCTTTCGGTTCTTCTTGTCCCTTTAAGTTTTTTCGTTTTCTTTGCTATCCATGTTTGTTAATTTTGTGTGTTCTTCATTCTTTAGAACCGGTTGCTCGTCTAGATCCTTTCTTCGCGGCTAATCCCCGTATCAATTGGTATCAGAGCACAGTTGACGTCCAACCACCAAAAAGAGTCGGTAAATCAATCATAAAATCACAAAAAGAGTCTGTTTTGATCATTGCAATTGATCATTGTCTTTTGTTTGAGTCTTTTTCCGTTTCACTCTTCTACTTCAAGCTTTTTTGAGTCTAAAGAGTTTGTTTCTTGTTTGTGAGTTATGGACACCGGAAACCACCATATCACCATACCAACCACCATCACACCACCATTTTTCCCTCAGCCACATTAGCCACACTTGAACCAATTGAACAAAAACCAAACTTGGCTGCTTCTCTTCCTGCATCTAGAACACAAAGAATTGAAGTTGAAGTAGATTGTTTCCCTACATCCAATACACGCCAAAATTGGAGTTGATTCAGCGTATTTTGTACAAATCCAATGCAAAGCTTGATGTAGTTGTTTTCCTCCTCAGCCACATTGCCTTGCCCTTGATCCGGTGCAGATCCTCAGCTAGCATGCCTCCAAAGTCAGGCACACCTCCAGTAACCATGTAGAACAAAATCAGCAGCTCTCCGTGTCTGATGTTCTGGGGCGTCTCAGTACGCGCTAGAAGAGTCTCACTAAATATACGGTGGGCTAGACGGAATGCTAAATGGAAGATGATGCGCTCCCTGGAGTCTCCAGGCCTCCTTCTGTCTACGTGCTCCACCACATGGGAAATCTGCCCCTAGAACTGTCGAGCCACTGCTCGGGAAGGAATGTCAGGAACTGTAGGAGTCGGGAAGCCAAAAATGTCTCTAAACTGATCCATCGACACCATATAATTCCGGTTCAGCAACCGGTACTTGATGTTGTTCCTCTCAGGCATGTGAGTGACAGAACTCACTAACTCCATGGTCGGCTCAAGGTAGGCTGGAGCTCGGATCTCCATAAACCGCTCCAGCCCCACCATGGAAATCATCTTCTTCAAGTCCTCCACCACGTGGAGGCACTCGAAGGCTTGAACATCCAGAAAACGTGGGGAAACTACGGGGCGCCAGCAAATGCAATTAAAGTCTGCCTGGACGCTCGTTAATCACCAGGATAGAAGGTCGGGAAGAAGGAGAAGAATCATTGGGAGCATCTCTCAGAACTAACTAGCGATCAGATCGAGAACTCATATCTGCTGACAGGATCACCTCGGTCGGTCTGACAGACTGAAGAACACCTCGGCCGAGACACAGCTCGACTAGACAAATGCGAAGTGCTGTTCGATTTCCTCTCTCTGATTTTCAGTTCTTTTCCCCCAAAATCACTACCAATTGCTTCCTATGGGGTACTTATACTCTTTTTAACAATAAACTGTGGCAACCAAAGCCAAAAATTGCCCAAATCAGTAACGAAGGAGGAAATTAGGGTTTTCGACAATTTACCCCAAATTAAGTCAATTCGAGGCGTTTATCCTGCAGTTTGTTGTTTGAAATCTAATCCTCTTGCTTTTCCTTGCGAGATCGGAGCAGAAATCGTGGAAAACGATCGAAAAACGAAGAAGTGAGGTAGGGGTGTGCCGCGGTCGAGAAGGGAAATGGGAGGGAAGAGAGAGAAATCTGTTCTCCTTTTATACCCCTCGCCGATTCTGCTGTCACCTCGGTCGAGGTGGTCCCGACCGGACCGAGGTGGCTGACTGGATTGTCAGACCTAGGCGCCTCGGTTGCCTCAAGAACATCTCGGTCGAGGCGTTGTGATAGCAACCGAGATGTGTCTCAGTCAAACTCCATCTTCTCAATTTCTCGAACTTCTGTCCTTCCAGTGTTGCTCTTGAGTTGTAATCCTTCCTTAGAAAGTACCTGGTTTCTGTCTAGGACGCCAAAAACAAAACAAAGCAAAGAAAAACCAAACTATCTAAAACTAAACTAGAAAAAGGAAAAGAAAGCAATACCTTGGGTTGTCTCCCAAGAAGGGCTTGATTTAAGGTCGCTAGCTGGACCATACGGCATCCCTTAACAAGGTATTGTGGTACAATCTCCTCAACCTGGACTTCCGGTTGATACTTCTTAAGCCTATGACCATTGACCTTGAAGCTTCCGCTTGTTTCTCCCCAAATCTCAACTGCACCATAAGGGAAAACATGTTTCACAACGTAAGGTCCCGTCCATCTAGATTTCAATTTACTTGGAAAGAGGCGAAGA
Source organism: Fagopyrum esculentum (assembly GCA_033239045.1). Classification (NCBI taxonomy): domain Eukaryota; kingdom Viridiplantae; phylum Streptophyta; class Magnoliopsida; order Caryophyllales; family Polygonaceae; genus Fagopyrum; species Fagopyrum esculentum. The sequence goes on from BSUD01000001.1 coordinate 88,293,969, forward strand.
CGGGAGTTGAAGAGTAGAACTAAATCTCCTTCTTTGAATTCCTTAGGAATGGTATGCTTGTCATGCCATCTCTTCGTTCTTTCTTTGTAGATCTTGGCATTCTCATAAGCGTGTAAGCGCAACTCTTCCAACTCGTTGATGTCTAATAGCCTCTTCTCTCCGGCCTCCTTGATATCGAAATTCAACCACTTGATTGCCCAATATGCTTTGTGCTCTAACTCAACGGGTAGGTGGCAAGACTTCCCATATACAAAATTGTAAGGGGTGGTACTAATGGGAGTCTTGAATGCGGTCCTTTAAACCCAAAGAGCGTCATCTAACTTCATGGACCAATCCTTCCTCGTCCTAGAGAAGGTCTTCTCCAAAATTGCCCTGATTTCTATATTCGAGATCGTGACTTGTCCACTAGTTTGAGGGTGATAAGGGGTTGCTACCTTGTGGGTTACCCCATACTTCAATAGAAGTGCCTTAAACTTCCGGTTGATGAAATGTTTCCCTCCATCGTTGATGATGATGCGTGGTGTCCTAAAACGTGGGAAGATAGTCTAATTGAAGAACTTCACAACCACCATGACGTCATTAGTCGGAGAGGCAATGGCTTCCACCCATCTAGAGACGTAATTGACAGCTAGGAGTATGTAGAGGTTTCCTGCGGATGATGGGAAAGGTCCCATGAAATCAACTCCCAATACATCAAAAATCTCAACCTCCTGGATATTGTTGAGTGGTATCTCGTTCCTTCTAGACAAGTTTCCTGTTCTTTGGAATGCATCACAAGAAACAACAAACGTTTTCAAATCCTTAAATAATGTAGGCCAAAAGAAACCAGAACGTAATACCTTAGCGCACGTTTTATGAGCGCTAGCATGGCCCCCACAAGGAAGCGAGTGGCAATGCCGTATAACACTAGTAACTTCATCTTCTGGAATGCATCATCGAAGCATCCCATCCGGACCTCTCTTAAACAGTAGAGGTTCATCCCAGTAGTAGTGGCGTACATCCTTGAAGAATTTCTTCCTTCGAGCGTAAGTCAATCTGGGCGGTATTTCTTGGCAAACAAGATAATTAACAATGTCAGCATACCAAGGTTCTTTATTATCAGAAGATTGGTGGAGCCAGTGCTCCACCAACTGTAAATGAGTCTCAGAAAAGGGTGTAAGAAGTTTGTTGTCCTCAGTTGACAACATCTCACTTGTTGTCTCGGTCGGTGTCCGAGGTGGGTGACCGAGATGTTCTTCAGATAAGAATTCCTCGCTTGGTCCAGAAAGTGCCTCGGTAGAGGTACTGTAACTGGGACCGAAACTCGAATTTCTTCTCTCCTGGATCAGTTTTTCAATCTTAGCTCCTGGATCTGCTTTTAGTGCCTTTAAGCTCCGTCTATCTGCATCACAAGAAACATCTATACCTTCCGCCATTAAGCTAAAACTAATAACTCTTTCAAGAGGGTCATTAATAAGGATAGAGCTCACCAATTCTCTTGATTCTTCTTCATCATAGATGTTGAAGTTGTCATCCTCCAGCGGCTCTCCTTTCATTGTAGCAAGCAATGCAAACTCTACTTGATCACCGCCAATGTTGAATTTCAACTTGGCGTTTTTACAATCCACATTGCAACCAGAAGTTGCTGGAAATGGTCTCCTGAGAATGATAGGAACAGGATAATCTGTGGGCATATCAAGTACAACAAAGTGTATAGGTAAATAGAAGTTACCTAACTTAACGGGAACGTCTTTCAAAATGCCCCAAATCCACAGGACTTGATCCAGGTGTAACACCCCAAATCCACGGGACTTGGAGTGTCACATTGGGCTAGGATCTCACAATGGATCCTGACCCTAGCCTGACAACAAGTTCACTGGATCTTACAACAAGGCATGGGTAGATTAAAACCAAATACATAAAAGCTGTATATGATACATCAAAAGAGTTTACAAACTCAGAGCCGAGTACAAAACATCAAACCACAACATCTGATACAAAAGATCCTATATCCCACGCATCCTAATGTACAAAAGTCCTCGGCTGGCCACACCATCTGTCTCACCCTGTAGTCTTCCTAACCTGCATATCATCTATAACACGGTATGAAACCGTTAGCTACAACAATGAAAAGCATGAAAGTAATAGCACAACCACACATCAACATCTCATACATGAAATGCCACACACATTCATTTATTACTTTCATTACGTTATTCCATTACTCATTCAACTTCTTTTGTAACACGAGGAACCTAAAGAACCTCGTCCCTTTCCCCGTTAACACAGGAGTTTGCATTGGGGGTGATCGTCACTCGTCCCGCCCCTGTGTTACTGGTTTCCAAGCACCTCCTCCTAACCAAGAGGCGGAGACCGGTGGTTACCGCCCGTTATAATACACTTGGGCCAAATAAATGTAATAAATGTTCATCCTAGTCCGGTTTAGGTTATAAATGCACAATCATAGGAACACACACAACCATCACAATCATACAATCCACAACTACACGCTAAGTAAGTCCAATGGACTTACCTGATATACTCGTAACCTGTACCACGTCACAACTTCCCCTTGGGGAAGTAATCAACGCCTACAATAGCAAGGCACACACAATCACATACTGCAAAGGTTAGGAGACTCGTCTCACTAACCACAACAAACCTATATCTCAAATCTAAACCTCAGATCCTCAACACATTCATAAATGCCTAAGGCATATCCTCAACATAACATCTCATCATACTCGTACACATACTAAACCTTAAAACCATAACCAATATCCATAACATCATCATGATCCTCAACTCATTCTGACACCTAGCATACAACTAATCAGTATTCCTCAATCTCAAATTTAATCCTAATTTAATTAATTAACCTTTAATTATTTAATTAAATTTCACCAAAATAACGTTTTGCCCGAAGGTCAATTCTAAACCTACCTGTCATCAGATTTCATCAAACAAACAACCCATAAACACTAGAAAATATAATGATCATAATAGAATTTCTAATTATCCATTTTGAAAAGACAAAGGTCAATTTAAGCCAAATCATAGTAGGGAAAACGAATAAATTCATAACTTATTCGTTACTAACCCGATTGACGATCTGAAAGAAGATTCGGAATTACAACGACGCAGGCTACGCATATACAACATCAAATTCACCGGAATCTGAGCGACGGAACTGTCCTGGTGACATATATGCTCGACCAGGTCTTCATCTTCTTGGAAATACAGAAACTTGGTACCGATATGAAGAGAATGAAGAGAGAAATCCAGAAACTCAAACGGAATTGAAATCGGATTAGAAACGGAGAGTAGATATGAGTTTGAAGTTTGAGAGAAATCAGAGCTTTTATGAGGAAACGTGAAAGAAATGAATTAATAAACGATTTTCCGCTATTTATAGTGAAGTCGATAATTATCCTTTAGCGAAGTAGATAATTGTCCTTTAACCGATCCAATGGCGGGTTGAACCCCCATCTCCAAACTTCTGGAAATAGGAGCAATAAATCTTGAATATTGTAGGAATAATTATTCCACAATTGCCTCGAAGAACGTGTATTCCTAAGCCATCTTTCTTAGCGACTCTTTTGGCCGTTTTGCCTTTCCATGTTATTTCATATCTAGGACATGTCCGATGTCCTTATCATTTCTCTCAGCTGCATTTTTATTAATTGCATCTCCCAAGTGCTCCAAATAATACCGGAGGGTAAAAATAAATACCCGGGGGAAAAAGTGAAAATTTCACCATAAGCCCAAAATTACGCCGGGAACATAACGGTGGGACTTATACTCAACACTTACGCAATCTTCGCGAGTTATATGTCAATTACTATCACTGATTAAGTTAATCAACATTAATTAGAATTCGGAAATCCTAGCTATTACATCACACACCCCTTAAGAAAAAGTTTCATCCTGAAACTTGAACGATTCCCAAATCCTCTCGGACCTATACGCCGAGGTATAGACACTCTCTCTATCGGAGGTAGCACATCTCCGTTCAAACGTATCAACCAATAACACTCTATAACCTCAAAACACAACATGGAGGAATCACCAACTCCAACAACAAGATCATAACGCAATCCAAAGGCATAGAGGAAAAAAATCATCTATAGCCAACTACTAACCACGTCACAAGGCATGGAGAAAAGCCGTCTCCAGCCAATCGTACTCGTAACACAACTATGTGGAGGAGAACCGTATTCACGCACACTATATCGATCGGTAATAGCATGGAGGAAAGAACCATCTCCAGCTAATCCTAAACATATTACAACAGAATGGAGGGAAGAACCATCTCCAGCTATACCTATATCGTGCTAGCAAACAAGATCTAACAGATCAAATGCACATATCAAAGCTAGCACGAAAACACATCATATCACATAAGCACATAGCATACAAGCACTCACCAAAAAGGCACTAAGATCTACTCGTGGATCCTACGGGTGCCTCTAACTCCGCATAGAACTCTGGATAGTTCATCTGGATACTATCCTCTATCTCCCAGGTAGCCTCATCCGGTCCCCGTCTCGACCACTGTATCCTCATCATAGGAATATCCTTCAAATGCAAGGGTCTCACATCTCTCTTTCTAGAACTACAAAAGGTTGTTCTACAAAAGTGTGGTCCGGCTCAACCACTAGATCATCATAACTCACAATGTGCTTCAGGTTTGGTATGTACTATCTCAGTTGAGACACATGAAACATAGGGTGAACACCCTCTAACTTCGGTGGAAAAACCAATCTTTGCACTGCTTTCCTAACTCTATCCATTATCTCGAAAGGACTAGCATATCGGAGACTCGACTTCCCTTTTATGCCATAACGTCTGACGCCTCGCGTCAGAGTTACTCTCAACCAGACATGAGTTCCTACCCTGAACTTTAGAGGTCGACGCCTCCTATCTGCATACAACTTCTGGCGACTTTGTGCACCCAACATCCTCTCTCTAATCAGCGTTACTCGAGCCATATCATCCTGAATCTGTTCTAGCTCTATCCCACTGGTACTGCTAGGCTCCTCCCAGCATAAAGGTGTATGACACCTATGTCTACACAACGCCTCATAGGGGCCATCCCTATAGATGCATACCAACGATGGTGATATGAGAACTCAACGAGTGGGAGATAAACATATCGTCCCTGTTCCCAATCCATCTCACAAGCTCACAACATGTCCTCTACGGTCTGGAGGGTTGTCTCAAACTAACCGTCTGTCTGAGGTAAAACTCAATCATCATATGTGGACACGTTCCCCAAGTAGTCTGAATCTGGTATCAAAAGCTCAAAGTAAACTGTCTACTACAATCATAGTCGATCGTCCTCGGTACACTTATGGAGTCCCACCATCTGTGTAGTGTACTCCTTTGTTACTTCATTCGCTGGTCACGTCTCTCTATAAAGATGGAACGTGTCGCCTTCGTAAATCTGTTACTAATAATCTGGATAACACCAAAACTCTTATTGGGTCTCAATCCCATCACAAGTCCACAGAAAAATCCTCTCACTTCCACTACAACACTGGTAGTGGATGAGCTCATCTCCAGGTTAGTAACACTTTCACCTGATTTACTACTTCTTGGTACCTCTTATTCGTACATGGATGTACTAAAGATGGTGTACTATGAGTGTAATGTAATCTTCTCCACTCGACTCCGCATAAGCGGTTATACTGACGCAGTTGCAACGCCTCATACTCCTTCTGTTCCATTAAAGAACTGTGGTGCCTCGCCATGAGGCATCGTTCCATCAAGTTCCCTCAGGGTCAGACAAGTCCCCTGTTTTTGTTGGACCTCATCCAACAAACTAGGTAAAATCTCTAAACATGAAACTAACGTCCTTATCAGTAGTTGTAGGTCCAACTCTAACCAAGCTAGATCATTTTGAAACCGAGACTGTACAGCAATTCCAACAATCGCCTTCTCTCGAAGCTTCTTCTTATTCAAGGCATCAGTGACCACATTCTCCTTTTCAGAATGGTACAAATCTCAAGGTCAGCGTCCTTGATCAACTCAAACCATCAACGTTGGTAGTTATTCAACCTTTATTGCATAAAAATATGCGTCGACTTCCTATGATCTGTGAAACTCTGACACGATATGTCACACAGGTATTGTCTTCAAATCTTGGAACTTGAACTACCACCACTAACTAGAAATCAGGAGTGAGGCAGTTCTCCTCATACGTTCTCAGCACCGTAGTCACGTGATTCCTAGAATGTTCTGATTATCACCGAATAGAAGCAGAGGTCAAATACTTCCTCTACTCTTCAGAGCTTCGACATACTACTTCAACCACACAATTATGGTGGTCTACCTCAGAAGACTCGTAAATGGATGCACAATCACATAGAATCCTTCCTTAAAGCGTTGGTAGCAATCGGCTGGGCCGAGAACTACGCATTCCCTCAATGTTCATCAGTATCATCCATAAGACTTCATACTTACTTCTCGTCACATCAATCATGATCCTACTGGCGGAACAACATGACCTTGAAGGTTACTTATGGCATCTCAATTCACATTTAGGGAGCATAGCACACTGGCTTCTATCCCTCGGATTCTACAAAACCGTCCTCAAATAACCGGTACGTTCCTCTCCGTTGTGAGAGTACACCAAACATCATCAATATGGTCTACCACCAACTGATCAAGGAAGTAGATGAAGAAACTGTTCATCAACTCCTATAACGACTACTAGGACGTTCCTCAACTCAAATGACAACACTACAACTCATAATGTCCATAACGGGTATGGAATGATGTCCTATGCCCACGCTGCTCTCTCATCCTTAGCTAATGATATCCTAAGCATATGGAAGTCTTAAAAACACAATTGCTTCTCTTAGTTGATCTAACAAGTCGTCCATACGTAGCAATGAACGTGCTAGGGCGAACAGGGCCCGTCTCAAACCACTCTTCAAATTGCTTCTTCAATTTCTAACAACTCAACAAGCCATATACTTCATAGGCCTTCTCCCAACCAGTCTCGTACCATACATTAACGCAATATCAAAGTCCTCATTCCGTTGACGCGATAGATTAGACGGTTCAGTAACACGTCTATAAAATCATATACCACTGGAATACTCTTCGGCGTGGAACTATCTGTTTCCTTCATGGAACCACATAAAAAAAATATCACCCTCTGGTGTTATCAACCTCGCTGCTCATACGGCACTAAAGACAACTCACCTCCTCAAAGATCATAACCTCGGAAAACCTCTACTTAGTCGATCTCAATAGAGACTATAATAGTCCTCCTACTGCTATCTAAGCCAACATGATATCTATTCGTCAACCACACACATAAAGACCTTCTCATGCACCTAAGGCATGACAAAGAAGTCTTCAAGCCATACACAAGTCCCTGAACAAAGGGAACAACCACATATCTCGTGGGTACCTAAGACCCGTAACTCATAATCCTATGAAGGAAGATCTATCTTCTACTATATCCACAGTTAACTATTAACACATGCATCGAAAGACAAGAGGTGTATAGCACTCAGAACAAACAAAACTCCACTAGGTAAACCATTAACAAGAATGGTACTGTAACAGCTAACGCCCGAAGCTCTACTGCATATCATTACTCAATCTCAGACCTATATGCGGGATACATCAAAAGAGTTTACAAACTCAGAGCCGAGTAGAAAACATCAAACCACAACATCTGATACAAAAGATCCCCTATCCCGCGCATCCTAATGTACAGAAGTCCTCGACTGGCCACATCATCTGTCTCACCCTGCAGTCTTCCTAACCTGCAAATCATCTACAACACGGTATAAAACCGTTAGCTATAGCAATGAAAAGCATGAAGGTAATAGCACAACCACACATCAACAGCTCATACATGCAATGCCACACACATTCATTTATTATCTTTCATTAGGTTATTCCATTACTAATTCAACTTCTTTTGTAACACGAGGAACCTAAAGAACCTCGTCCCTTTCCCTGTTAACACAGGGGTTTGCATTGGGGGTGATCGTCACTCGTCCCCCCCTGTGTTACTGGCTTCTAGGAACCTCCTCCTAACCAGCAGGCGGAGACCGGTGGTTACCGCCCGTTATAATACACCTAGGCCAAATAAATGTAATAAATGGTCATCCTAGTTCGGTTTAGGTTATAAATTCACAATCATATGAACACACACAACCATCACAATCATACAATCCACAACTGCACACTAAGTAAGTCCTATGGACTTACGTGATATACTCGTAACCTGTACCACGTCACAACTTCCTCTTGTGGAAGTAATCAACGCCTACATTAGCAAGGCACACACAATCACATATACAAAGGTTAGGAGAATCGTCTCACTAACCACAACCAACCTATATCTCAAATCTCAACCTCAGATCCTCAACACATTTATAAATGCCTAAGGCATATCCTCACAATAACATCTCATCATACTCGTACACATACTAAACCTTAAAGCCATAACCGATATCCATAACATCGTCATGATCCTCAACTCATTCTGACACCTAGCATACATCTAATCAGTATTCCTCAATCTCAAATTTAATCCTAATTTAATTAATTAACCTTTAATTAATTAATTAAATTTTACTAGATTAACGTTTTGCCCGCAGGCCATTTCTAAACCCGCCTGTCATCGGATTTCATCAAATAAACAACCCATAAACATCAGAATGATATAATGATCATAATGGAATTTCTAATTATCCATTTTGAAAATCATAAGGTCAATTTAGGACAAATCGCAGTACGGAAAACGAATAAAAAATTATAAGTTATTCGTTACTAACCCGATTGACGATCTAAAAGAAGATTCGGAATCACAACGATGCAGGCTACGCATGTACAACATCAAATTCACCGGAATCTGATCGACGGAACTGTCTTGGTGACATATATGCTCGACCAGGTCTTCATCTGCTCGGAAATGCAGAAACTTGGTACCGATATGAACAGAATGAAGAGAGGAATCCAGAAACTCAAACTGAATTGAAATCGGATTATAAACGGAGAGTATATCTGAGTTTGAAGTTTGAGATAAATAAGAGCTTTTACGAGGAAACGTGAAAAGAAATGAATTAATAAACGATTTTTAGCTATTTATAGTGAAGTCGATAATTATCATTTAGCGAAGTCGATAATTATCCTTTAACCGATCAAATGGCGGGTTGAACCCCCTTCTCCAAACTTCTCGAAATTGGGGCAATAAATTTTGAATATTGAAGGGATAATTATTCCACAATTGCCCCGGAAAACGTGTATTCCTAAGCCATCTTTCTTAGCCGTTAAGAAATGAAATATCGATTCTTTTGGCTGTTTTTCCTTTCCATGTTATTTCATATCTAGGACATGTCCGATGTCCTGATCATTTTCTATCAATTGCATTTTTATTAATTGGAGCTCCCAAATGCTCCAAAAAATACCGGAGGGTAAAAATAATTACCCGGGGAAAGAGTGAAAATTTCACCATAAGCCCAAAATTACGCCAGGAACATATTGGTGGGACTTATACTCAACACTTACGCAACCTTTGCGAGTTATATGTCAATTAATATCACTGATTAAGTTAATCAACATTAATTAGAATTCGGAAATCCTAGCTATTACACCAGGCTCCTGGCTCTTCAATGGAGTAGAAGAAGAAGAATAGGGGTTAAAAGAATTATTAGAATTTGAATTAGAATAAGGGTTACCCGAATTTTGTTGATTAGATCTCCAATTGTTGTTCCTTGACCCTTGGTTGTTGTCTCTCGACCCTTGATATCCTTCATCTTCCTTCTTCGTGTGAGCCACCAAAAGGTCCTTCAATCGCTTCACATCGTTCTTAAGGGAGATGTGTTGATTATCATTTGATGGAGTGTCCTGAAAATTAACTCTCTTAACTCCATTTTCGGCTCCTTGGTGGGAGTATTTCTCCATGTGCAAAGCTTGTTTCTCAATGAACTTCCAAGCTTCATCTCCGCATCAGTAGTTGAAGATTGAATTGAGTAGCTCCATCCAATCCCTTGAAGTATATCTCCAGCAATTCTATCTTTGGAATCCCATGATGTGGGCAATCCCATAGAACATCCTTGAATCTCTCCCATGACTTGGACAAACTCTCCTTGTCCTTCATGATGAATGCATTGATCTTCCTTCTCATTTCAGCGGTCTTGGAGGGGGGAAAGAACTTTGTTAGAAACTCCGTCGTCATCTCTTCCCAAGTGTTGATCTTTCCGGGTGGAAGAGATTGATACCAAGTAAGCGCCCTATCCTTCAAAGAAAACTAGAAAGGCCTTAGCTTGTAGTTGTTATTTTCTAGCCTTGAAGTCTCAAGGTCTCCATCAGGATCTCACAGTATTGCAAATGTTGATGCGGAGACTCCCTCTCTAAACCTCCAAACTGGCATTGGCGGATCCTGGATAGAACTTGCGGTCGAAGTTCGTTATCATGCTCCGCTGGATCACCTAGGTTGACTCCTGGACGCCTCACTTGCTGATTAGGGTCCATCCTCTGTCCTAGGGTTTGTGGAATTCCTGCCAAAAGAACATCTCGGACAGGCATCCGAGGTGGATGTATCTCGGCCGCGGCAACTGGGACTGGGTCCTGCCTCGGTCGAGGATCTGGTCGATGCAGAATCCGGGCTCGTAGATCGGCCATATCTGCTTGGATCTCTACAGTTCTGGTGCGAGTCTGCTCTCTTTCTTGCTGCAATTCTTCCTTATTGAGGCGCAACTGTTCCAGCGGCTCCTTCAATTCGGCCTCAAGATCGCGATTCTCTTGGTTGGCCATCTTAGCTTCTTTCAAGGGTCGTTTGTATGTCTTTTCTGGTTCGGGATCGTAAGGAACGATTTCCTTCCTAGCATGGGTTCTTCGCATAAACCTAAGAAAAAGATCCCGCGAAAGCACTCAAGTAGAGTGGTTAGTAGCAACAAGGGCAATTGCCCCGAAAGACAACCGCAACTGGCTCGGTCTAGACCAAGTCCCCGACAACGGCGCCAAAAACATGTTCACTCTAAACGGTGTGTGCAAGCTTTAAATTTATATCCCAAGAAATATGCTTAAAACAAGGATGCGAACCCGCCGTGTACGGATCAATTATAGTAAAAAGCAAGATTTCCAGGGGTCGATCTCAAGGACTTAGGTGAAACTAAGCAAGAATAGGTTGTCAATGTAACTAATAACCACAAAAGCAATTAAAGTAATCAAAGATGATAGTAAGGTCAAATAAGGGGGAAATAAGGATTTTAGGGATTAAAGCATCTAGTTGTGGTTCCAACTCAAGATCTCTAAGGATAACACGGACAAAGCTGAGATTTTGCAAAGGGAAGGTGTTTCGAAAGTGGGAATAGATTACCGGGTAAGTCTCACTACTCACTATCCCAAACCAAAGTTCCTATTACCGGATAAGTCTCAAAGTACTAAGGTAAGGAACTATAATCTCAAACCAAAACACCACCCAAGGGAATAGAATCAACCTTTACCCGGTAAGTCTCAGGCTAACTCACAAAGATGGGAAGAAGGCACACTCAAACCCCAATAAAGGATAAACCTTTATTACCTACACTTATGATCTTGGGTAAACAAACTAAGGAATCACCAGGTAAGTCTCATCCTAGGCTTGCATTGAACCAGGAAAGGTGTAATAAGAATAGGATTTGGCAAACTAGAACACTTAACTCTTAGTTTCGGATCCGAAAAGGTCACCTCGTTTAGTCAAGTTCCACCCCGGCCGAGATGTTCATCGACTGAGTGAGGTACTCTAGGGTTAAGGTTAAAGACTCGAGCTTTCAGCGTCCTGCTGGGATTAAGATCATTTTAGCATCGTCTTTCCCACAACTTTCAGCCAATCACCCTCGAATCGCACAAGAAATTTAGTCACTCATCATCATGAAAACAATAATCGAATAAAAGAAGAAGGAATGAATATTCGAACAAGTAAACCTTAAGAAAAAGGCCTCAATAACTGAATCGAATAAACAAAAAATCAGCGTTCCTCAAATCACAAGTCGAACAAGACAATAAACCAAAGAGAATTTAAGAAAATCTTACAAACTCCTTCTAAAGCTATCTCAAAACTATGAATCTTCCTTCCTTCAATCTTCAATCCATCTTCAAGCTTCCAGAAATCTCCTAATTGCTGCGTTGATCTTAAGATATCTGATGATGAAAGATGGCTGAATTGTAGAAAATCCAACCCTTTATATAGGAGAATTATCTTCCAAAGATAATAATATCTTAAAATTTTAATTTCCAATAAAATATATCATATCTCTAAGATAGATCTCCCAAAAAATAAGATCTTCCTTCCAGAAATCCAGCCCAAAAATAAAAGATATCTTCTTTCCAAAAATAAAAGATCTCAGCCAAAAAATATGATCTCGCCGGCGCCAGGGTGTTCGCCTCGGTCGGGACACTCCTCAAGATCACCTCGGTCAAGGTGACACTGTAGTTGACCGAGGTGAATCTCAACTGAATGTAAAATCTCTCAAATCTGGTCTAAAGTAAATCTTCTCCATTAATTCCATTCTTCCTGAGTTCTTCTTTAAGCTCCGGAATATAGCTCCAATGACTCTTTAGCTCCATTTTAGTCCAAAATGTGCCATTTTACCTACGATTACAACGAAACTTGGTGCAGACCTCGATTCCCGTAAAGGTAGATGAAACAACAATATAATCACATAATATACATCCATACATGCAGATTTATGAAGATAAAACGTCCAAACAAGTCCCAAAATATAGACTATAATACATGCTATCAAAAGCTTGTTACACTCAGGATGTGATACGCAATAGGCTTTAAATTTATACTCGTTATATTTCTCCTAACTCCTAGCGAACCCGCAGTGTACGGGACGTTTGTAGTAGGGATAGTATTCCGAGGTCGAACACAAAGACTAAGGTGAGATTGATTTGATTTATGATTAAGTTTAGTGAAGATCTAGGTTAAGAAAAGAAAAGGGAATAAAGAAAAGAAAATCTCGAATGTTTTTGGTTGGTTTTTAGGTGATCAATCAAAGATCTCAATTCATGCAAAGTAAACAATCAACTAAACTAACAAATCAATGCAAATAAACAAGCTAAACACGAGATATGAATCAAATAGAGAAAAGCGGATTCTAGGGGTTGGAGGTTCCGGTTATGGCATAGGACTCAAGCTATCTAATCGTTCCTTGGATTAACTATGATATGTTGGGAGTGAGGGTTTCTAGATTGGGATCAATCACCGGGTAGGTCTCATGGTCCACTAGTCCGTCCCTAAGGTCTCATCACCGGGTAAGTCTCTAAGAACCTAAGAGATGGAATTCTACACAAACCGGATTGTCACCTAGGGATCTAACCTATCCTCACCGGGTAAGTCTCGAAATAGTTAGTCCTAAACAACTATCCTAGCACACTTAGTCCAATGGCGGCTTATGAGGCTTACCACTACCTAGGGTTTGTCATCTTTGAAATCTAAGAGTAAGAATCACCAGGTAAGTCTCTTCTAACACTTAGTTGCTAACACTAGGTCACCCTAGGGTAGATTTAACTCAACAAACTCTAGGATTTCAACATTCTAACAATCTAAAACTAGATCCATCGAACCAGGGAGAATCACGGGCTGTTCTACCAAGTCCACGGCCGTGGTCTGGCAAGAACAAACCGTGGACTCCAACAGAGGCTACGTTCAGGTAAGTAACTCATCTAAGGGCAAATCTAAGTCCATCCTATCATAGTCCTAGCCATAACCATCCTTTCCTTACCCTAGAATCACATCTATTTAGCCTACAACATTCATCATAACAATCGAAATCATCAAACATAAAATCATGGCTTCCATTTGCAAGATAATGAAGAGAAAGAGATGAACAAATGAAGTAAACAAAACCAAGCTGAAAGTAAGATTAAAATGACTCACAACCCTTCCAAAAGAAGGTTTAGATGGTTCATACAACTCTAGAAGTTAATTCCGAAATTCTTCACTACAAAAGCTATCAAGGTCTAACAATGGTGTGTTCTTCTCCTTCCTCTCCAATGGAGCTCTTCTTCCTCCTCCAATGGTAGCCTTCCTCCTTAGAGAATCTTCTTGTTGTCGGAGTGAATGTGGAATTGGATGGTGGAATTCCCCGATACTCTCTCAGCCAATTCAGGACCACTTTTATACTACAACTTTGTAAGAGCTGACCAAGAGATCGTGGCACAACTGTCACAACCGCCTGGCAAGAACCACGGTTGGTTCCACGGCCGTGGACCTTCAGTGAACCGTGGTTTGGTGCTTCAGCGTTGCCTTGGTTCATTAAGCTTTGATTTGGTGCATGGCTTGTGTTGGCAAGGTTCCATGAGTCCTCCTTAGCCCTTAGCTTGCATCCTAATGGGTCTGAGGGTGTATCATCTTGATGAACGATCCTCAAACGTATCGTTTAAGCATCTAAATCTCGCAAAATACCTACAAAGCAATGCAAAAGTCCGTGTAGACGTCTATCTCGACAAAATACGTGAATTTAGTGCAAACGTCGTGATCTAGTGCTAAACCATGCATGAACGAGTGAGAAATCTATCTAAATGACTACCTAAACCTAATTCATAAATCGTGTTATCAAAAATTCCCCATACTTAAGATTTGCTCGTCCCCGAGCAAATTCTCAACTATAGACTAGGAGATGACATGATTTTTGTATGCAGAAAAATGGCAAAATCTTTTTGGGTTTGTGCTTCTACTATTGGATCACCTTCATAGTCATGTTTCATGGCAACGGACAAGCAATTATGTATCAAATAAATGAAAGCATGGAAAGACAATTATACTTAACTCGAAAGCATGCTTGAAATGTAAAAATGAGGAAGTCAAGATGATCAAGAGCATATCCAATCTAGATTACTAAGTCTTACAAACATGCAAATAGGTCATAAGGTCTTATGAAATAAAAGGCCAAGAAACGTTGTGATTAGGTGGGGATTTTTCTAGGCTATGTGATGCTAATCCGGGAATGGAACTAGCTCCACAATTTTGTCCTCGATCAACTTCCCTCAAGTGTATATTTTCTCCATCTTTTCTATCTTTTCTTTTTCCTTCACTTTTTTTTGAGACAATGGCATTGGTGTACAAAAGCCGAAACCTTGGTGATTAGCCATCCTCGGGCTTTTTCTATTTTTTCGAGGTGCATCCACACCGGGCACACATACCAAAGCTTGTTAGGACTATCGGTTTATTTGACTTTGGCAAGGCACCAACACCCGATTATGTGAAGTGTGCCGAGTTACTTGTCATTTAAACCAACGTCCCCAAACCTATATTTTTGTATACACTTTCACAACAAATTCAGCATTTTGTTCATGGCATTCTTTCATCAACATCTTCACCCCACACTTGCTTTTCACACACATCAACACACTAACATGCTCCTATTCCCGGATGGGTCAAAAGAGGTCAAATTTACATCAATTGAGGTGCTCAAACATCATGGTCAAGATGAGAAGAAGAGAAAAAATGAATTGCCTTATTCATTCCTAGATGGTGTGCAAGAACTAGCATGTAATTTCGACTTTCAATACTCAATCTATTCTAGGCAAACATCATGGTCACAAATCATTCATGGAATTCAAGAAAAGTACTTCAAGTCCACATATGCATTCATCAATTTAACACATAAGGCTATCCATAACTAATCCACAAGACAAGATTCATCATTAGGGTCATATCCAAGCCTAGAAAGCACAAAAATTTTTTTAAATTTTCTGAATTTTTATGGGATTTTCGAAATGAATATATACAATGCAAGACATGTGAAAATTTTAAACTAACCTAGGTGCTCATCATGCAAAGGATCATGGAAACCCCACCCCATACTTAGAAACACATTGTCCCCAATGTGTAAATGAAGTAAAGAAGAGTGAAAGAAGGTTCTCACAATGTAAAAATGGTTTGCCATGGTATTTGGGATTTCTCAAGTGAATTGATGGTGGATGATCCTATCAACAATGGTAGAGAGCTCTAAGTGTTCATCAAGGCGTCGGGACCCGCGCTAGACACCGCTAGCCGTCCAAGTTCCGCGTCTGCTCCACCCATAATTGATGAGGGGTTCATCATCATCATTCACATGCCATGCAAGGCTTCCAATGCTACCAAGACTCTAGCACCCACACAAAGCACACAAAACACACGCAAAAACAGAAAAATCAAAAACAAAAATAAAACGAAAAAGGGAAAACATTACCAATGGGTTGCCTCCCACCAAGCGCTTCTTTAAGGTCATTAGCTTGACCAAACTCGGGGGTGTCTCATTCAAGGTGAAGTGGGGCAATCATATCCACCGGAGCTCCCGGGATATACTTCTTCAACCGGTGCCCATTCACCTTGAAATCTCCACAATGCTCCCCTCGTATCTCAATAGCTCCATGGGGGAAGATCTTCTTCACCACGTATGGCCCGGTCCATCTTGATTTGAACTTTCCGGGGAAGAGCCGCAGCCTTGAGTTGAAGAGAAGGACAAGGTCGCCTTCACTCAACTCCTTCGGGATGAGGCACTTGTCATGCCACCGTTTGGTTCTCTCCTTGTAGATCCGGGCATTCTCATAAGCATCCAACCGGATCTCTTCAAGAGCGTTCATATCAAGCAACCTCTTCTCTCCCGCTTCCTTGAGGTCAAAATTTAGCCACTTAATGGCCCAATAAGCTCTATGCTCCATCTCTACCGGAAGGTGGCAAGACTTGCCATAGACTAACTTGTAGGGAGTGGTGCCAATGGGTGTTTTGAAGGCGGTTCTATATGCCCACAAGGCATCATCGAGCTTCATAGCCCAATTCTTTCTCGTCCTAGAGACCGTCTTCTCAAGGATTCCCTTTATCTCCCGGTTGGAGATCTCCACTTGGCCACTAGTTTGGGGATGGTAAGGTGTTGCCACCTTATGAGTCACCCCATACTTAGCCAAAAGTGCTCCAAAATTCCTATTGGTGAAATGCTTCCTTCCATCACTTATGATCACCCTTGGTGTTCCAAACCTAGGGAAGATCACTCGGTTGAAGAACCGCACCACCACCTTGGCATCATTTGTAGGAGAGGCGATTGCCTCCACCCATCTTGAAAGATAGTCAACCGCCAATAGGATGTAGAGGTTGCCACATGAAGAAGGGAATGGTCCCATGAAGTCCACACCCCACACATCAAATATCTCCACTTTTTGTATGTTGTTCAAGGGCATCTCATTCCTCCTTGAGATGTTGCCCGTCCTTTGGCAAGCATCACAAGCTACCACAAAGCTTTGCACATCCTTGAACAAACTTGTCCAAAAGAAACCCGATTGCAACACTTTCGCACATGTCTTGTGTGAGCTAGCATGCCCTCCACATGGCAAGGAGTGACAATGGCGGATCACACTCTCCACCTCATCCTCCGGTATGCATCTTCTAAACATTCCATCCGGCCCTCTCTTGAACAAAAGTGGTTCACTCCAATAGTAGTGCCTCACATCTTTGAAGAACTTCTTTCTTTGGGCATATGTCAATCCGGGAGGCACTTCCTCACACACAAGATAGTTCACAATGTCGGCATACCATGGTTCACTTCCTCTAGACACTTGGAACAAGCATTCCTCCACCATTTGCAATTGCTCATCCCGGAATGAGTCATCAATCGGGGTGTCATCTCTTTCAAGCTCCAATGGTGGGAGTCTACTAAGGTGATCCGCACGGAATTCTCGGATCCCTTCTTGTCCCGGATTTCCAAATCAAACTCTTGAAGAAGAAGGATCCACCGAATCAACCTTGGTTTGGCATCCTTCTTTGTAAGGAGGTAATGGATAGCAGCATGATCCGTATAAACTATGACCTTCGCTCCAACAAGATATGAGCGGAACTTCTCAAATGCATACACAACCACTAGCAACTCCTTCTCGGTGGTAGCATAATTGAGTTGGGCATCATCTAGCGTCTTGCTAGCATAATAAATGGCATGTGTGCGCCCATCTTTCCTTTGCCCCAAAACAGCCCCAACGGCTACGTTACTTGCATCACACATGATCTCAAATGGTAAACTCCAATCCGGAGGTTGCATGATAGGTGCGGAGATCAAGGCGTTCTTCAACCTACAAAAAGCTTCAAGGCAATCCTTGGAGGAAACAAATTTAACATCCTTCATTAGTAGGTTAGTAAGAGGCTTAGAAATTTTAGAGAAGTCTTTAATAAACCTCCGGTAGAAACCGGCATGCCCTAAGAAACTCCTTACCCCCTTCACCGAGGTAGGTGGTGGCAATTTCTCTATCGTTTCAATCTTGGCCCTATCAACCTCAATGCCACGGTTAGACACCAAGTGTCCTAACACAATTCCTTCACTTACCATGAAGTGGCATTTTTCCCAATTCAAGACAAGGTTTGTCTCCTCACATCTTTTCAATATTAATGACATGTTAGCCAAGCAATTATCAAAGGAAGAACCATAAACAGAAAAATCATCCATAAACACTTCCATGATGTTCTATATGTATTCCGAAAAGAGAGCCATCATACACCTTTGGAAGGTGGCGGGTGCATTACACAACCCAAATGGCATTCTCCTATAAGCAAAAGTACCCCATGGACATGTAAAAGTAGTTTTCTCTTGGTCATCGGGGTGGATAGGGATTTGGAAGAATCCACTATAGCCATCTAAATAGCAAAAATGAGAATGTTGAGCTAACCTCTCTAGCATTTGGTCAATGAAAGGGAGAGGGAAGTGATCTTTCCTAGAGGCCATGTTTAATTTCCTATAGTCAATACACATCCTCCATCCCGTAACCGTCCTAGTTGGGATTAGTTCATTGTTCTCATTAGTCACTACGGTCATCCACCCTTCTTAGGAACTACATGAACGGGACTAACCCACTTACTATCCGAAATAGGGTAGATAATTCCCGCATCTAGCAACTTAATGATCTCTTTCTTGACTACCTCTTTCATTATAGGATTCAATCTTCTTTGATGTTCAATAGAGGGTTTATGGTTATCTTCCATCAATATCTTATGCATGCACAAAGAAGGTTTTATGCCAACTAGATCATCAATGGTATAGCCAATGGCTTTCCTATGCAATCTTAGCTCATGCAACAACTTAGCAAGTTCATCATCATTCAAGCATGCATTCACAATCACCGGATATGTAGAATTCTCACCAAGGAAAGCATACTTTAAATGAGAGGGGAGGGGTTTGAGTTCAAGTTTAGGAGGACCTTTATCGAGTGGAGACGATCCAAATAACGTTGGATGGGATGAATCCAAAGCAAATGAAGACCCTTCAAGGCTCCTTGAAGCTTGATCATCAATGAAGGCTGCTTCTGGGGGAACCACGGCCAAGTCCACGGCTCTTGGCACATCCACGGCCGTGGAAGTTGCCAAGCTTGCACGTTGGAGCTTTCCAGAGAGTTCTACGGCCGTGGAACACATTCCACGCCCGTGGAACTTACAAGTGTTCAGCATGCCTTCGTGGTCTTCATTTTCAACTCTTGTCTCCTTTTCTAGTGCTTCCAAGGCTTTTATTTCTTCATTGCAAGCCTTCTCATCACCTTCTTCCATCAAACTTAAACTAAGAACCTTCTCCAAGGGGTCCTTGATCAAGATCGAGCTCACAACTTCTCTAGACTCCTCTTGCTCGACTATGTTGAATACATCTTCATCAAGGGTTGACCCTTTCATCATCGTGGACAACTTGAACTTGATGTTCTCTTCTCCAATGTTGAAGGAGAGAACCCCATTCTTGCAATCCACTAGGCATCCAGAAGTGGCTAGAAAAGGTCTTCCTAAGATGATGGGAACGGGATAGTCCGCCGGGATGTCCAAAACAACGAAGTCTATGGGCACATAGAACTTCCCTAGTTGCACCGGAATGTCTTCTAAGATCCCAACCGGGTGAGTGATAGAACGGTCCGCCATGTAGAGGGTCATCTTGACCGGTTTTGGCTCTGCTAGCCCAACCTTGTTGCAAAGTGCAAGCGGTATGATGCTTACACTTGCCCCAAGATCACAAAGGGCTTCATACTTCACATCTCCCACTCCAATTGGGACGCAAAATGAACCAGGGTCTCTTAGCTTAGGAGGCATCTCCTCCTTCATTGTTTGGATCAATTCCGAGGACCTCTTCGTCATTCTTATTTCCCCATACTCCTCCAACTTCCTTTTGTTGGAGAGTATCTCCTTCAAGAACTTGCCATATGCCGGCATACCTAAGATAGCATCCATGAACGGAATATTAATATGCAATTTAGACATTAGTTCAAGGAATTTACCAAAGTGATTGTCCAAGCGAGCTCTTGCTCGTGATTGTGGGAACGGTAGTGGCGGCTTGTATGGAGGCGGTGCCACATAGGTTGGCTTAACATCCTTGCTCTTGCCTCCATCTTCTTGCAAGATCTCTTCTTCTATCACCACTTGCTTTCCCTTAGCATTTTCCTTGGGCAAAGGATCTTTCATACTCAACCCGCTCCTCGTTGTAATGGACAACACTTGGCCTCTTGGGTTGTCTTCGGTCCTTCCGGGATGCTTTCCCGGATCTCTATGGGCTTCACCCGCCTTTTGGCACACTTGTGCTTCCAACACCTTTTGAGCCTTAGAAGTGGAAGTCACGGTGCACTCAAGACCACTCAACCTTCCAAGCAATTGCTCAAACATCATTTCGGTCCTATCCTTTGGAGGTTGAGTAAATCCGGGTGGAGGTTCTTGTGAAGCTTTTGGTGGTGGAGTTGTGCTTGTGGAAGCGGGAGGGTTAAAGGCTCCATCCGGGTTAGAATAGGAAAACCCGGGATGGTTGTGGTTGGGCCGGTAATTGTTGAATTGCCGGTTGTTGTTGTAGTTCCTTGGGCCTTGGTAGTTGTTGTAATTGCCCCTTCCCATGTAATTGACATCCTCCTCTTTGGAAGACAAGTTAGCTTGCACTTGCACTTGGGGAGTTGCTTGGTTCTTCAAAGTTGTAGCACACAACTCCCTCAAAGACTTCAATTCATTATTGATGGCATCAAGCTTGAAATTGCTGATGGTGACTTCACTCACCTCATATGCTCCCGCCTTTCTCCCTTCACTCTTCCTATGGGAGTATTTCTCAATCACTAGAGCTTGTTTCTCTATAAATTCCCAAGCTTCATCTACATTCTTCTCCATGAAAGTCCCCCCGGAAAGAGATTGGAGCTTGAATTGGCTATCTTCATCAAGTCCTTTGAAGTAGATCTCAAATAGCTCAATTTTCGGTATACCATGGTGTGGACAATCTAGGAGAAGGTCTTTGAACCTCTCCCAAGACTTGAATAAACTCTCTCTATCCTTCATCACGAAGACATTGATCTTCCCTCTTAACTCGGTAGTCTTGGAAGGTGGGAAGAACTTAGTCAAAAACTCGGTTGTCATCTCCTCCCAAGTACCAACTCGCCCTTGTGGAATAGATTGATACCAAGCCAAAGCTTTATCCTTAAGAGAGAAGGAGAAAGCCCTAAGCTTATGGTTGTTGCTCTCCAATCTAGGCTGTCTAAGAGTCTCCATCAAGATCTCATAGTTCATCAAGTGTTGATGAGGAGACTCTCCTTCCATCCCTCGAAATTGATTATGCCGGATCATTTGTAGAACTTGAGGGCGGAGCTCGTAATCATGGGTTGCGGGATCTCCTAAGTTCACACCCGGACGGTGTGCTTTTTGTGCCGGATCCATACGTTGCCCCAACGTTTGTGGCTCTTCCATAGCAATGGGCACAACCCTAATATTCACCGCCGCCGGCTGCGGTTGTGGTGGAGGTGGAGGAGGTTGTTGACGGTTAAGCTCTCTTTGCACAAGAGCTTGCCTAATCTCCTCAATCTCCCTCCTAGTTGCCTCTTGCCTCTCATTGGCAAGTCTCCTTTCATTCTCCAAAGCTTCATCCCTTATCCTAATTTGCTCTAAAGCCTCATCCAACTCAACTTGGAGATCTCTTCCGGCCATCTCTTTTCCCTTTTTAATGCTCTTGGATCTAGATCTAAGGGTTTTCTCCGGTTCGGGATCGAATAGAGCTAAATCCTTGCCACGAGATCTTCGCATACACCTAAAGAGTGAGAGATGTCCTCAAAAGCAAAGACACAAACCAAAAAGAGATCAAAAGCAACAAGAAAGATCTACACTACAATCAATCACAAAAAGACTCAATCTAGACCTAGTCCCCGGCAACGACGCCAAAAACTTTGTTACGCTCAGGATGTGATACGCAATAGGCTTTAAATTTATACTCGTTATATTTCTCCTAACTCCTAGTGAACCCGCAGTGTACGGGACGTTTGTAGTAGGGATAGTATTCCGAGGTCGAACACAAAGACTAAGGTGAGATTGATTCGATTTATGATTAAGTTTAGTGAAGATCTAGGTTAAGAAAAGAAAAGGGAATAAAGAAAAGAAAATCTCGAATGTTTTTGGTTGGTTTTTAGGTGATCAATCAAAGATCACAATTCATGCAAAGTAAACAATCAACTAAACTAACAAATCAATGCAAATAAACAAGCTAAACACGAGATATGAATCAAATAGAGAAAAGCGGATTCTAGGGGTTGGAGGTTCCGGTTATGGCATAGGACTCAAGCTATCTAATCGTTCATTGGATTAACTATGATATGTTGGGAGTAAGTGTTTCTAGATTGGGATCAATCACCGGGTAGGTCTCATGGTCCACTAGTCCGTCCCTAAGGTCTCATCACCGGGTAAGTCTCTAAGAACCTAAGAGATGGAATTCTACACAAACCGGATTGTCACCTAGGGATCTAACCTATCCTCACCAGGTAAGTCTCGAAAGAGTTAGTCCTAAACAACTATCCTAGCACACTTAGTCCAATGGCGGCTTATGAGGCTTACCACTACCTAGGGTTTGTCATCTTTGAAATCTAAGAGTATGAACCACCGGGTAAGTCTCTTCTAACACTTAGTTGCTTACACTAGGTAACCCTAGGGTAGATTTAACTCAACAAACTCTAGGATTTCAACATTCTAACAATCTAAAACTAGATCCATCGAACCAGGGAGAATCACGGGCTGTTCTACCAAGTCCACGGCCGTGGTCTGGCAAGAACAAACCGTGGACTCCAACAGAGGCTACGTTCAAGTAAGTAACTCATCTAAGGGCAAATCTAAGTCCATCCTATCATAGTCCTAGCCATAACCATCCTTTCCTTACCCTAGAATCACATCTATTTAGCCTACAACATTCATCATAACAATCGAAATCATCAAACATAAAATCATGGCTTCCATTTGCAAGATAATGAAGAGAAAGAGATGAACAAATGAAGTAAACAAAACCAAGCTGAAAGTAAGATTAAAATGACTCACAACCCTTCCAAAAGAAGGTTTAGATGGTTCATACAACTCTAGAAGTCAATTCCGAAATTTTTCACTACAAAAGCTATCAAAGTCTAACAATGGTGTGTTCTTCTCCTTCCTCTCCAATGGAGCTCTTCTTCCTCCTCCAATGGTAGCCTTCCTCCTTAGAGAATCTTCTTGTTGTCGGAGTGAATGTGGAATTGGATGGTGGAATTCCCCGATACTCTCTCAGCCAATGCAGGACCACTTTTATACTACAACTTTGTAAGAGATGGCCAAGAGATCGTGGCACAACTGTCACAACCGCCTGGCAAGAACCACGGTTGGTTCCACGGCCGTGGACCTTCAGTGAACCGTGGTTTGGTGCTTCAGCGTTGCCTTGGTTCATTAAGCTTTGATTTGGTGCATGGCTTGTGTTGGCAAGGTTCCATGAGTCCTCCTTATCCCTTAGCTTGCATCCTAATGGGTCCGAGGGTGTATCATCTTGATGAACGATCCTCAAACGTATCGTTTAAGCTTCTAAATCTCCCAAAATACCTACAAAGCAATGCAAAAGTCCGTGTAGACGTCTATCTCGACAAAATACGTGAATTGAGTGCAAACGTCGTGATCTAGTGCTAAACCATGCATGAACGAGTGAGAAATCTATCTAAATGACTACCTAAACCTAAGTCATAAATCGTGTTATCAAAGCTCAACCAAGTCAACCTTCATCATGTCTAAGGACCATCTTGTGGATCAGCCACGAACACATCTAAACCAAGATGATAAATGGAGCTTAAATTGTATTTCTAGTTGTTGTGCAGGACTTGGGACGCATTTCAAAGGACAAACGGAGGCTTGAAATCAGATACAAGGGGTTTCACGTGTGTGCATGTGCATGGTTGGAACATTCATTTAAGTATGTGGACGTGAGATGCTGAATAGGAGAGTTTAATTAGGCTCAATTGTGTTCTATGTTTGATGGGCTTTATTTAACTCTCTCTCAATGCAATTATTGTAATTAGTTTCTTTTTTCTGTTTTAGAAGAAAAGGTCTAGGATTTATATAAAGCCTCTTCTCTCTTCTTTTGTGGTTAGACAAGTTTTATACAAGTTTTGCTGAGAGCATTTCAGAATTAAATCCAAGAGAATTCAATCATTCTTGTCTCGTGAGATTAGGTGTGTGTGATCTAGCTTTCTTGTTCTTGTGTATGTCAATCTCCTTCGGGATTGGTGTTGCAAGTCAAACAAGGTATCCTCTTTGTTCTCTCGATTCTCCGATCGATTGTGTGGAGTTGTAAGACGCGAGGTCGAATCGTCACTGGTTTGGTTCTTGGATCTCGAATCCAAGAGTTCTATCATTGTTCCTTTCGGTTCTTCTTGTCCTTTTTTGTTTTCTCGTTTTCATTGTTGTCTTTATTTGTTAATTTCGTGTGTTCTTCATTCTTCAGAACATGTTGTTCATCTAGATCCATTCTTCGCGGCTAATTCCCGTATCATGATGAAGTTGAGGTAAGTCCTTACCTCAACCTCGTACAATCACAACCACGATCAACCTCCAATCCTGAGAGGGACACTACCTAATAACAAGGAATAAAGAGATATCAATACTCCCATCAATCAAAAAGGTCACACCTACACCCAAGGGATCCAAAAGGATCATACTCAATCTATAAGCCTCACAACCAACTAAACCTCAAGATGTCAACATAACTCACAATTCCTCAAATCTCAAGGAAGTATCTAATGAACATTCCTCAATCTCAATCCTAATCCTAAATTAATTAATTAACCTTTAATTAATTAATTAAATTTGGCCAAAATAACGTTTTGCCAATAGACAATTTCTAAACCCACTGGTCAGCAGATTTCATCAAACAAAATACCCATAATCACCAGAATAATATAACGACCATAATGGAACTTCTGACAAGCCTAAACTCAATTTACGCCAAATCTTAGTACGGAAAACGAATAAATTCATAACTTATTTCAAACTAACCCGATTGACGATCTAAAAGAAGATTCGGAATCACAACGACGTAGACTACCCGTGGACAACATAAAATTCACCGGAATCTGAGCGACGGAACCTGTATAGTGACATATATGATCGACCAACTCTTCATCTGCTCGGAAATGCAGAAACTCGGTACCGATATGAAGAGAATGAAGAGAGGAAACCGGAAACTCAATCGGAATTGAAATCGGACTAAAAACGGAGAGTAGATATGAGTTTGAAGGTTAAGAGAAATCAGAGCTTTTACGAGGAAACGTGAATGGAATTGAAATAATAAACGATTATCCGCTATTTATAGTGAAGACGATAATTGTCCTTTAGCGAAGTCGATAATTATCCTTTAACCAATCCAAAGGCGGGTCGAACCTCCTTCTCCAAACATCTCGAGATTGGAATAATAAATCTGGAATAATAAATCAGGAATAATAAATCTGAAATATTGTAGGGATAATTATCCCACAAATGCCTCGGAAAACGTGTATTCCTAAGCCGTCTTTCCTAGCCGTTAAGAAACGAAATAGCGACTCTTTTGGCCGTTTTGCCTCTCCATGTTATTTCATATCTAGGACATGTCCGATGTCCTGATCATTTTTCTCAACTACATTTTTATTAATTGGAGCTCCCAAATGCTCCAAATAACACCGGAGGGTTAAAATAATTACCTAGGGGAAAAAGTAAAAATTTCCCCAAACGTCCAAAATTACGCCAGGAACTTAACGGTGGGACTCATACACATGACTTACGAAATCTTCGCGAGTTATATCAATTAATATCAACGAATAAGTTAATCAACATTAATTAGAATTCGTAAATCTTAGCTTTTACAATTTCTCTCCAAAAAATACACCTCTTAATATAGGAGAATCACCTTCCTAAGATAAAATATCCTTAAAGGCAATTTCCTTCTTTAAAATATCTTCCAATCTTCCAAATAAATCAGACACAAAGATATGCTTCCTTCCAGAAAATCATCCTAAAATATTTAAAATTCACGTTCCAAAAATAAAAGATCTCAGTCAAAAGAAAAGATCTTATGGCCGTTATAATATTTGCCTCGGTCCAGCCTGTCTTGAAGATCACCTCGGTCGAGGTGTTACTGTAGCCAACCGAGGTGAATCTCAACTGAGTGTAAATCTCTCTAATCTGGTCCAAAATTAATCTTCCACCTCATTTCCATGGTTCCTAACCCTTTCTTATAGCTCCTCAATGCTCCATAATGTAGCTCCAATCACTCCTTAGCTTCCTTAGCTCTATTTTTTTCCAAAACGTGCTATTTTCCCTACAATTACAACGAAACTAGATGCAGACCTCGATTCTTGCAAAGGTAGATAAAACAACATAAAGATCAAAGAATATACATCAACACATGCAGATTTATAAAGATAAAACTTCCAAACCAATCCAAAAATATAGACTATAATACATGCTATCAATGACCTACAAAGAACCTTCCAAACTCCCTCAAAATGAAAGGGAAAAGTTATCACTGCCACTGCAAGGGGGCTAAACATAGGTCGATAATATTCAACATCGCATGCTATAATCCACACAACAATCACCACTCATGCATACATCCAATATAGGAATGCAAATAAGTAAGTCCCAATGACTTACCTCAAACTCAAGATAACTTCAACCACGATCAAACTCCAACCCGAAGGAAAGCACTGCCTAATAACAAGGCATAAAGAGGTGTCAAACCTCCTATCAATCAATGGGATCACACCTAGACCCAAGTGATCCATAATGATCATAAACATCGTATAAACCTCGAATAGCATCCTAAACTTCAAGCCACCTCAAGGCATAAAACCATAACATGATATCATCCTCAAACTCTCATCCATAAACTCTAACATGATCCTCAAGCAAAGCCTAAGCCAAGGAAGGAAGAGAACTTACCAACAGTTGGTAAGTTCTGAGAAAGGCGCAGGGGCGGCGACTCACACCCACAGGGGCGGTGACATACGCAGACCGCGGGGGCGGCGATGATGATCCGCGGGGGCGGCCATGATAATCCGCAGGGGTGGCAAGCTTGACAAACGACATCTCTCAAGAGTAGTTCGATCCCTCTCTTTCATCCTTTTCGTCTCCACCTCCGGGATTCCAACACCAACACTCTAGCCTTCAGATATTAACACATATACACATCTAGAACAACCACAAACTCATCATCAATCCATGTGTAACACCCCAAATCCACGGGACTCGGAGTGCTACTGGGCTAGGATCTCACAATGTATCCTGACCCTAACCTGACAACAAGTTCTCTAGATCTTACAACAAGGTAGAGATAGATATAAAACCAAATACATAAAACTATATAAATATATACATCAAAGCTTTACAAAACACAGCCGAGTGCAAAATGGCAACAATATATCCAACATGTACCAAATATCCCCAAAACCCTCGCATAGCCTAGTGTAGGGAAGCCCTCGGTTGATCACCCATCTGGCTCACTCTGCAGTCTTCCTATCTTCTAAAATATCTACAACACGGTAAAAAACCGTTAGTTAATAGATCATGAATAAGAATGAAGCAATAGCACATATAATCATCACATCACAACATGCTATGTACACACATGTCCATTTATTATCTTTATTAAGTTATACCATTACTAATTCATTCCATGTGACACGAGAGTGAAACTCTCTCGCCTCTGTCCCCATTTCTCCTCAGGTTCGGAGTTGGTGCCAATCATCACCACCTAGAGGACTGGTCGTAGAGAACCCCCTAACTACCCAATTTTGAGCTAGACAAGTTATCACCGCCCGTTATCATACACTTGGACAAATTAAGATATGTATAAGGTCATCCTAGTCCGGTTTTGTAATATGGCTAGGATTTCTGAATTCTAATTAATGTTGATTAACTCAATCATTAATAGAAATTGACCCATAACTCGCGAAGATTGTGTAAGTTATGAGTATGAGTCCCACCGTTATGTTCCTGGCGTAATTTTGGGATTATGGGGAATTTTTTACTTTTTCCCCCGGGTAATTCTTTTTACCCTCCGTCGTTATTTGGAGCATTTGGAAGCTCCAATTAATAAAAATGTAGTTGAGAGAATTGACCAGGACATCGGAATTGTCCTAGATATGATATAACATGGAAAGGAAAAATGGTCAAAAGAGTCGCTATTCCGTTTCTTAACGACTAAGAAAGAGAACTTCGGAATACGCGTTTTCGGAGGCAGTTGCGGAATAATTATCCCTACAATATTTTAGATTTATTAATCCAATTTCGTGAAGTTTGGAGAAGGGGATTCAACCCGCCATTGGGTCGGTTAAAGTATAATTATCGACTTCGTTAAAGGATAATTATCGTCATCACTATAAATAGCGGAAAATCGTTTATCAATTCATTTCCTTTCATTCCTCGTAAAAGTTCTGATTTCTCCCAACCTTCAAACTCAGATCTACTCTCCGTTTCTAATACGATTTCAATTTCGTTTGAGTTTTTGGATTCCTCTCTTCATTCTCTTCATATCGGTACCGATTTTTTGCATTTCGAGTAGATGAAGACCTGGTTGAGCATATATGTCACCAGACCGGTTCCGTCGCTTAGATTCCGGTGAATTTGATGTTATCCATGCATAGCCTGCGTCGTTGCGATTCTGAATCTTCTTCCAGATCGTCAATCAGGTTAGTCACGAATAAGTTACAAATTTATTCGTTTTCCTTACTGCGATTTGGCCTAAATTGACGTTAGGCTTGTCAACATGGATAATTATAAATTCCATTATGGTTGTTGTATTATTCTGGTGATTATGTGTTGTTTGTTTGATGAAATTTTATGATAGGTGGGTTTAGAAATTGTCCGCGGGCAAAACGATATTCTGATTAAAGGTTAATTAAATAAATTAGGATTAGAATTGAGATTGAGTAATGTTGAGTAGATGCTAACTTGAGATTTGAGAAATTGTGAGTTATGTTGAGATATTGAGGTTTAGTGGGTTGTGAGGCTTATAGATTGATTATGATCCTTATGGACCCTTGGGTCTAGGTGTGACCTTTTTGATTGATAGGAGTATTGATATCTCTTTATGCCTTGTGATTAGGAAATGCTATTCTCAGGATTGGAGTTGATCGTGGTTGAGGTTATCTTGAGGTTGAGGTAATTAAGTCCGTAAGACTTACTTAGCTACCATCCCTATATTGGATGTATGCATGAATGGTGATTGTTATATGCTTGGTAGCATGCGATGTTGATTATTACCGAACTATGGTTTATTGATCAACCCCCTTGTAGTGGTAGTGATAATCTTTCCCTTTCATCATTTAAGGAGTCTGAGAGGTTCTATGTAGGATAGGCCAAACCTGGTATACAGGATGGGCGCTTCACCACTCGTTTAGGGTACACGTGAGGTGCGCCGATACTACTCCAGCTGGCTATCAGGCCCCGAGGTGAGGATGATATATTCCTCGTGTCACATATTTTCATATATACATATATATACGATTTGAGTGTATGACATTATAAAGATAATTAAATAGGTAAATGTGTGACAACATGATTGAGTATTGACCTTTTATGGAATGTGTATGTTCTTATGCATTATCTTATATATGAATAGTTAGCTAACAGTTTCATACCATGTTGTAGATGATTTGTAGGTTAGGAAGACTACAGAGTGAGCCAGATAGGGTGATCAGCCGAGAGCTTCTGTACAATAGGATATGCGAGGGTTTTGGTGTGTTTTATCCTTGTATGGATATAATGTTGTTGTTTTGTACTCGGCTGTGATTTTGTAACCTTTTGACGTATATATTTATACAGTTATGTATTTGGTTTTAATCTATCTGTGCCTTGTTGTAAGATCATGTGAACTTGTTCTCAAGCTAGGTTCAAGATCTATTGTGAGATCCTAGACCAGTAGCTACCCGAGTCCCGCGGATTTGGGGTGTTACAAAGTTGGTATTAGAGCCTTAGGTTGACAACAATGGCACTTGCAATCGGCAATGAAGGTGAATTAGATAAATAAACAGAACCCGAAAGGGGTCTGAATTTTGAAAATGGGGTTTTTATACGAGTACAGATGTTTTGGGATAATGTGTACAAGAAGCCATCACCCTTCTGAGGATCTCGATAATATATATAAATATATATATATATATATATATATATATATATATATATATATATATATATATATATATATATAGATAGATAGATAGATAGATAGATAGATAGATAGATACCTATTATGTGCTGATGTGTTTGCATGCGACCTTGAGTATTATATATATAGATACATATGGCATTATATAGCCTTTTACGTAGCTATTATATTATCGCTGATGGCTCAGACTAGATCAACATCTCCTATAGGACGGGGAAGAGGTAAACCACCTCTATCTTCGGTAATCGTAAGTCGTGAACGAGATGGTGGACCTCTAGTCGCGAGAGGTCGGAATTAAGTCCCCATTGTTGAAGTCGCCAAATGCGGAAGACCAAGTTATGAAAGACGTTGAGAATGTAATTTCCAAGACTGTCGGCGACGTGTGGATCCCATTAATTAAGGAACGAGATAGTAACCCTACTTAGATTGTGGAGTACCCAAGTGGTTGATTAAATTTGCACCTCGATGAAGCAACGAGCTTGAGAAGACGCCTAGCGTGTAACAGAAGTGGCGAAGAAAGAAAGATGTGTTCCATATCCTTCGACATCACTAGATCCGTTGAGGTATTGTAAGAGGTGATTTCGGTGTTAGTTACACCAAAGAGGATGGATAAGGTTGTTAAGGATCAAGAGAAATCAAGAACACCAACGCCAGATTTATGATTGAGTTGAGGTGAACCTGATTAGAGGGGTTGTTCGGTCTAATAAGCAAAAGAAGAAGCCGAGATTAGAGTATACCAATATTAAGAGTTGAAGTTATGATAATGACGAGGTTCGATAGAGAAACAAACGGGTTATTCAAGTATATGATATCTTCCTTCGTGGGATCCTGTACAGAGACGAAGTCGTGATAATAGACGTGTGAGTAGTATTGTTAATTCCAAAGAAATGCACTTGTAGGTGTTGGAGTTGAAGATCCAACATCACCTGCTACTCTAGGTACCATTCACATTAATGGTTGACCTGTCAGAGATTTTTGTGATTTGAGTGCTATGCACTTATTGATTTTTGTCTTATGTGTTGAGCGTTTGTCCTATTGATTAGGAACTTGTGATTTGCTTGTGGACTTCTTTGTCATGCTGCCAGTGCGTGAAGAAGTCATTTTGGATATCGATTGGATTGATAGACATCGTGTTATTTTTAGATGTAGGTAGTAGGACGTGATAGTCTTTACCGAATTAGGTCAAATCGAGATTTTATGAGGTTGGGACCTTGGAAAGATGGGTATGGTTATTAGCACAGTCTGAGCAGCGAGGTTGATTACACAAGGTGCCAAGCCTTCTGGTGTTATGCCATGAAGGAGAGTGAGAGTCCAACGTTAGAGGACATTCCTATGGTTTGCGAGTTTAGAGATGTGTTTGCCGAGCCGTCTAGTTTTGCCGCCTTAGAGGAGTGTAGACTTTAATATCGAGTTGGAGCCTAGAACGAGCCCGATCTTGATGGCACCATATTGCATGGCGCCTATCGATTTGTTTGAGCTGAAGAAACAACTCGAGGAGTTGGCTGAGAAGGGCTTCATCCGCCCCAGGGTATCCCCGTGAGGAGCACCTGTCCTCTTCGTACGGAAGAAGGACGGGTCGTTGAGATTGTGTATCGACTACAAAGAGTTGAACAAGGTGACCATCAAGAACAAGTATTCATTGCCTAACATCGATGACTTGTTCGATCAGCATCTGGGAGCGAATTTGTTCTCAAAGATTGACTTGCGCTCGGGTTATACCTAGTTGAGGGTGAAAGAGCAGGATGTGCATAAGACGGCATTTCGGACTCGATGTGGCCACTACGAGTTTGTAGTGATGCCATTCGGGCTCGTGAATACGCCCGCCGTCTTTATGAAGGTGATGAATGGTATATTCATCGACTTCCTGGATTAGTTTTTTGTGGTCTTCATAGACGATATCTTGGTGTACTCTCGTAGCCGAGAGGAACACGCATACATCTGAGGACAATGTTGCGAGTTTTGAGGGATAGAGAACTATATGCCAAGTTCTCTAAGTGCGAGTTTTGGATGCCAAAGGTTGCATTTCTGGGTCATGTTGTCTCCTCCGATTGGATCAAGGTTGATCTGGCGAAGATCGTGTCTGTAGCAGCGTGGTCAACACTATCGAATGTCAAGGAAGTACGCAACTTTCTTGGCTTAGCCGGTTATTACTGAGGTTTGTGGAGGAATTTTTTGCGATTGCCCGTCCACTCACTAGCATATTGATGAAGACTACCCTGTTTGTATGGTCCGAGTTGTGTACTCAGAGTTTTGAGGAGCTGAAGAGACGTCTGACTTCCGCTCCCATCTTAGAGAAGCCGGAGGGCACAGAGGACTTTGTAGTCTACAGTGACGCATCCAAGCTAGGTTGGGATGTGTTCTGATGCAGCGAGGTAGAGTGATTGCTTATGCGTCCAAACAACTGAAGACCTATGAGGAGAACTACCCAACTTATGATCTATAAGTTGGCAACGGTAGTTCATGCATTGAAGATCTGGAGACATTACCTATATCTACATGTAAGATCTTCACAGATCACAAGAGTCTGAAGTATATTTTCATGCAACGGGAATTGAATTAGCACCAACGTAGATGACTTGAGCTGATCAAGGACTTTGACCTTGACATTCTGTACCATCTAGGGAAGGCGAAGGTTATCGCCGACACCCTGAGCAGGAAGACACCTCAAGAGATGGCGATTACGAGAGTAACATTTCAGCATCAGTTGTAGAAGGATCTAACATGGCATGAGATGAACATCCAATTCCCTAATGAGGATGACCGGTTAAGTACCTTAGAGGTTCTACCCGGTGTCTCGAGGTGAGGGACCATAGTTCTCCATAGGAGCAGATGGAGTGATGAGACGCCTCGACCGTGTCTGTGTACCCGCCGATGCGGATCTGAGACAGAGGATTCTACACGAGGATCACTCCACACCTTACTCATTACACCCAGGTGCGAGTAAGATGTATCAGGATGTAAGACGCTCATGCTAGTGCGGAGGGCTGAAGCCCGATGTAGCCAGATAGTGGCTTAGTGTGCGACCTGTTAACATGTCAAGATATAGCATCGTAGACCAGGAGGGGAGCTCCATCCACTGCCTGCACTACAATGTATGTGGGAGGACATCTCCATGGATTTTGTGACAAGATTGAGGCCGAGCAAGAGCTTTGATGCCATTTGAGTTGTAGTTGACAGATTGACAAAGACTACACGTTTCATCCCTATCAAGGAAACATGGCAAGTTAGCAAATTAGCGGAGGAGTTCACTAGGGAGATAGCGAGACTCCATGGTGTACCGAAGAGGATCGTCTCTGACCGAGATGGACGATTTACCTTGAAGTTCTGCCAGCAGATTCAAACTGCTTTAGAGACGAGTTTGCACTTCACGACTGCATTTCATCCTCAAACAGGTTGTCAGTCAAAGAGCACCATTCAGACGTTGAAGGATATGTTGCGAGCTTGTGTGCTGGATTTGAGACAGGGATGGTCAGATCACCTCCCATTGGTTGAGTTCTTGTACAACAATTGTTGGCATGCATCGATTGGGATGGCCCCGTATGAGGCACTGTATGGACGGAGATGCCGTACCCCGTTGTGCTGGGAAGAGCCTAGTAGTTTCAGCATTATAGTGCCTAAGCAGATTAAAGACGATATTGCACGAGTAGCGTTGATTAGAGAGAGGATGTTAGCTGCACAAAATCGCCAAAAGTCGTATACAAACAAGAGGCATCGACCTCTAGAGTTTAGGGTAGGGGCTCATGTCGGGCTGAGAGTATCTTTGACGCGAGGCATCAGACGTTTTGGCATAAAGGGGAAACTAAGTCCCCGATATGTCGGTTATTTTTGAGATACTGGACAGAGTTAGGAGAGCAGCATACAGATTGTCTTTACCACCTAGATTAGAGGGTGTTCACCCCGTGTTCCATGTGTCTCAGCTAAGGAAATACATACTAGATCCGAGAAACATCGTCAACTATGATGACTTAGTAGTTGAGCCGGACCACACTTTTGTTGAGCACCCGATTGCAGTCCTAGAGCGAGGTGTGAGACGCCTGCATTCAAAGGATATTCCTATGTTGAGGATACATTGGTCTAGATGAGGACCTGATGAGGCTACATGGTAGATTGAGGATAGTATCAAGAGGAATTATCCAGAGTTCTATGCTGAGATAGATGCACCTGATTAGTGCTATTTTGGTGAGTGTTATGATTATGTTCTTATGTGCTTTGATTTGTTTTCGTGCTTGCTGTGATGTATGCATACGATCTTATTAGATCTTGTTTGCTAGCGCGAGCTGTGTTTATAGCTGGAGATGGATCTTCCTCCATGCTATTGAGTTGTGATTAGGGTTTAGCTGGAGATGGTTATTCCTCCATGCTATTGTTTATGGACATAGTTTGAGTGGAGACAAATTTCCTCCACACGGTTGTGTTACGAGTGCGATTTGGCTGGAGCCGTTTTTCCTCCATGCCTTGTGACGTGGTTATAGGTTGGCTAGAGATGGTTTTCCTCTATGCCTTTGGATAGTGTTATGATCTTGTTGCTAGAGTTGGTGATTCCTCCAAGCTATGTTTTGTGGTTATAGAGTGTTATAGGTTGATACCTTTAAACGGAGATGTGATACCTCCGATAGAGAGATTGTTTACACCTCGGCGTATGGGTCAAGAGGATTTGAGAATTGTTCAAAGTTTCAGGACGAAACTTTTTCTTAAGGGGTGTTTGATGGAATAGCTAGGATTTCTGAATTCTAGTTAATGTTGATTAACTTAATCATTGATAGTAATTGACTCATAACTCGTGAAGATTGCGTAAGTGATGAGTATGAGTCCCACTGTTATGTTCCTGGCGTAATTTTGGGTTTATCGGGAATTTTTCACTTTTTCCCCCGGGTAATTATTTTTACCCTCCCATGTTATTTGGAGAATTTGGGAGCTCCAATTAATAAAAGTGCAGTTGAGAGAAATGATCAAGATATCGGACATGTCCTAGATATGAAATAACATGGAAAGGCAAAATGGCCAAAAGAGTCGCTATTCTGTTTCTTAATGACTAAGAAAGACAACTTAAGAATAAGCGTTTTCCACGGTAGTTGCAGAATAATTATCCCTACAATATTCTAGATTTATTATTCCAATTTTGAGAAGTTTGGATAAGGGGATTAAACCCGCCATTGGATCGGTTAAAGGATAATTGTTGACTTCGCTAAAGGATAATTATCGTGTTCACTATAAATAGTGGAAAATCGATTATTAATTCATTTCCTTTCATTCCTCGTAAAAGTTTTGATTTTTTTCAACTTTTAAACTCACATCTACTCTCCGTTTCTAGTCCAATTTCAATTCCGTTTGAGTTTCTGGATTCCTCTCTTCATTCTCTTCATTCTCGTCATACCGGTACCGAGTATCAGCATTTTCGAGCAGATGAAGACCTGATCGAGCATATATGTCACTAGACTGGTTCCGTCGCTTAGATTCCGGTGAAATAAATGTTGTCCATGCGTAGCCTGTGTCGTTGTGATTCCGAATCTTCTTTCAGATCGTCAATCGGGTTAGGCACGAATAAGTTATGAATTTATTCGTTTTTAGTGCTGTGATTTGGCATAAATTGACCTTAGGCTTGTCAAAATTGATAATTATAAATTCCATTATGGTCGTTTTATTATTCTCGTGATTATGGGTTGTTTGTTTGATGAAATATGATGACATGTGGGTTTAGAAATTGCCTGCGGGCAACACATTATTCTAATTAATTAAATTAGGATTAGAATATAGATTGAGGAATGTTGATAAGATGCTACCTAGAGATTTGAGGAATTGTGAGTTATTTTGAGATATTGAGGTTTAGTTGGTTTTGAGGCTTATAGATTGATTATGATCCTTATGGATCCCTTGGGTCTAGGTGTGATATTTTTAATTGACAGGACTATCTATATCTCTTTATGCCTTGTCATTAGGCAGTCCTAATCTCAGGATTGGAGTTGATCGTGGTTGAGGTTATCTTGAAGGTGAGGTTAGTTAGTTGGACTTACTTAGCTACCATCCCTATATTGGATGTATGCATCAGTGGTGATTGTTATATGCTTGATAGCATGTGATGTTGATTATTACCGACCTATGGTTCATTGATCACCCCCCTTGAAGTGCACCGATAATCTTTCCCTTTAATCCTGTAAGGAGTCTAGGAGGTTCTCTGCAGGTCAGGCCAGACCTGGTATACGGGATGGCACTTGACCACTCCCTTAGGTACACGAGAGGTGCACTAATACTACTCCAGCTGGCTATCACTTCCAGAGGCGAGGATGATATATTCCTCGTGTCACATATTTTCATATATACATATATATACGGTTTGAGTGTATGACATTATAAAGATAATTAAACGGGTAAAAGTGTGACAATATGATTGAGTATTTACCTTTTATGACATGTGTATGCGCTTATGCATTAAATTATATATGAATGGTTAGCTAATAGTTTCATACGTGTTGTAGATGATCTGCATGTCAGGAAGATTGCAAAGTGAGCGAGATAGTGTGATCAACCAAGGGCTTCTATACACTAGGATATGAGAGGGTTTTGGTGTGGTTTATCCTTATTTGGATATGATGATTTGGTGGTTGAGCCGGACCACACTTTTATTTAGCACCCGATTGCAGTCCTAGAACGAGGTATGAGACGCCTGCTTTCAAAGGACATTACCATGTTGAGGATGCAGTGGTCGAGACGAGGAACTCAGAAGGCTACATGGGAGACTGAGGATAGTATCCAGAGAAACTATCCAGAGTTTTATGCTAAGATAGATGCACCCAGGGTCGATGAGTACATCTTAGTGCTATCTTGGTGAGTATGTGGTTATGTGCTTATATACCTTGATGTGTTTATTTTCGTGCTAGTTGTGATGTGATATATGATCTTATTAGATCTTGTTGTGCTAGCACGATTCATGATTATAGTTTGAGATGGTTCTTTCCTCCAAGCTATCTAAGTGTGATTAGGATTTCGCTGGAGATGGTTCTTTCCTCCACGCTATCTTGATGGACATAGTCCTATTGGAGATGTTTTCTTCCCTGCTTTATGTACGAGTATGATCTGCCTAGAGATGTGCTTCCTCTATGCCTTGTGATGTGAGTATGGCAAGAGATGTGATTCCTCTATGCCATTGGATAGCGTTATGATCCTGATTTCTAGAGTTGATGATTCCTATATGCTTGTATTTGAGGTTATAGATTGTTATAGGTTGTGACCTTTTGAGCGGAGATGTGATACCTCCGATAGAGAGAGTTATACCTCGGCATATGGGTTCGAGAGGATTTGGGATTTTGCAAGTTTCGGGATTAATGAAGGATCATCTGAGCTAACTCCTTCTTCACCACCTCAAGGGACTCTAACAAGAGCGCAAGTTAAACGTCAAGCTGAGATGGATGCTGTTTTCCTTAACATGGTCCATGAAGCTCAACCAAGTCCACCTTCATCAAGTCTAAGGACCATCTTGTGGATCAGCCACGAACACATCCCAACCAAGATGATTAATGGAGTTTAAATTGTATTTCTAGTTGTTGGGCAGGCCTTGGGATGCATTTCAAAGGACAGACGGAGGCATTGAAATCAGATACAAGGGGTTTCACGTGTGTGCATGTGCATGGCTGGAACATTAATTTAAGTATGTGGACGTCAGAGGCTGAACAAGAGAGTTTAATCAGGCCCAATTGTGTTCTATATTTGCTGGGCTTTATTTAACTCTCTCTCAATGTAGTTATTGTAATTAGTTTATTTTTTATGTTTTAGAAGAAAAGGCCTAGGATGTATATAATATGTTTTCTCTCTTCTTTTGTAGTTAGACAAGTTGTATACAAGTTTTGCTGAGAGCATTTTAGAATTGAATCCAAGAGAATTCAATCATTCTTGTCTCGTGAGTTTGTGTGTGTGATCTGGCTTTCTCGTTCTTGTATATGTCATTCTCCTTCGGGATTGGTGTTGCAAGTTGAACAAGGCATCCTCTTTGTGCTCTCGATTCTTAGATCGATTGTGTGGAGTTGTAAGAAGCGGGGTCGAATTGTCACTGGTTTGGTTCTTGGATCTCGAATCCAAGGGCTCTATCATTGTTCCTTTTGGTTCTTCTTGTCCCTTTCTGTTTTCTCGTTTTCATTCCTATCCATGTTTGTTAATTTTGTGTGTTCTTCATTCTTCAGAACTGGTTGTTCATCTAGATCCGTTCTTCGCGGCTAATCCCCATATCAATTGGTATCAGAGCACAATTGACATCCAACCACCGAAAAGAGTTGGTAAATCAATCATAAAATCACAAAAGGAGTCTGTTTTGATCATTGTCTTTTGTTTGAGTCTATTTCCGTTTCTCTCTTCTACTCTAAGCTTTTTTTGAGTCTAACGAGTTTGTACCTTGTTTGTGAATTTTGGACACCGGATACCACCATAGCACTACACCAACCACCATCACACCACCATCAACCACCATTTTTCCCTCAGCCACATTTTCCACACTTGAACCAGTTGAACAAAAACCAAACGTTTCTGCTTCTTTTCCTACATCCAGTACACTCAGAATTGAAGTTGAAGTAGATTGTTTCCCTACATCCAATACACGCCAAAATTGGAGTTGATTCAGCGTGTTTCCTACAAATCCGGCGCAGAGCTTGAAGTAGTTGTTTCCTCTTGCAGATCTGGCACGTTGAATCAGTTGCAACAATCTAGGAGCTGAGATATGATCTTATCCTGAAGATTTGCAACAACTTGGCCCACGTTTATCTACAAACAAGAATTTTTTTTTTCTTTCAATTTTTGTTTGTTCTTCTTTTTTGATTTCCTGAATCATAATGTTCAAAAAAAAAGAAAAGAAAAGAAAAAGGATAAAAAAAAGAGAAGAAAGAAATCCAAAATCAAAAAAAAAAAGAAAAGAAAAGAAAAGGAATAGATCTATTCATTTCATTCTAGTTTATTTTTTTTTCATTCTTTCTTATTCATAGTTTGTAATTATCCTAGTGTTATTACATTTATTTTAGTGTTATTCAGCAACAAAGAGGACTTCAAGAAAGGACTTAAGTCAAGTATCTTGTCTCATTCGGAGGAAGAACCAAGCATCTCATTGAACCTATATACCCACACCTAGCTACTGTCCATTTTCGGCCATCAAACACCATAGCTCAACCTTCCTTAACCTCATCCTATGGTGTCCTGGGTTCACTTCTTGGGTCTTACGAGTAAGTTCTTTCAAAGTTTATCTTGAGTTCTAAATTTTGAGTCATCTAATTGCATATAACATTCGTGCAATTTGTCCCTTCCGTTTGAGTGTTTTCTTCTATTTTTTGTTGAGTCAAACACGTTGGTGAAGTGACTGAAACCGAATCTTGTTTCTAACTAAAGGCTTTAGTTTGACTAGGCATCGAACTCACATGAGGTTTTGATTACTACAAGATGAGCCATCAACAAGCTTGTATCACAACACTAGAGAGTGAGAGAACCTTTTTTTCTGAGTGATACACTTGCGAGGTGTTTTTGTCTAAACTAACCTAACGTGTTTGCTGTTGTTGAGTGTTTTGCATCATGTTAGGGACTTTTGCAGGTTCAAAGAGCCCTGAGCCTATCACACCGGAGTTGTTCAGTCTCATTAAGAGCTTGAAAGATAACATTGAGGGGCTAACTACAAGGATATCTACCTTGGATACCTCTAAGGTGACCCCGGATTCTCGACCACTAGGATGTAACTTGGATATAGGAGACAACTCGAGAGCGCAACACCAAGGACAAGATCGAGTTCCCCTTCAAAGTCAGCAAGCTGCGTTCCAAGCAACAAGGAATTCGAATGTTCCGCAGCCTTCTAGGCATGCCAATGGTTTAGGCAACAATGCTTCCCAACCTGGTTGGAGAAACCTTTGCTTTTGAGGAGCATATTTCTATCCATTCTTCTCCAATTATTAATGATAATATGCCTAACTATCCTCACCAATTTCAGAATCCAGTTTATGATAATATGTCTAACTATCCTCCCCAATTTCAGAATCTAGTTTATGACCAGGAAGAGGAGGACGATGGGGAGAATGAGGAATGGAGACCAGAATGGATGCCTAATGGACAGAGGAGGCGAGATCAGCCAAGCAGGCATCAGGAAAGGCGACATAACGATGAATGGAGACGTGAGCCCTATGGAGTCCAGCAAAGGAGAGACCGAGAACCGGAACATGACGGTCTTGGCAAAGTGAAGGTGAAAGTCCCTAGTTTTGAGGGAAAATGTGATCCTGATGTGTATATGGCATGAGAGGCAAAGATAGAGCAAATATGGTCATGCCATAACTATCCCGAACACAAAAAGGTACACTACACATCCCTTGAATTTATTGACTATGCTATGATATGGTGGGATGATTTGGTGAAGGAAAGGAGAAGAACTTTGGATACACCAGTAGCTACTTGGGAGCATATGAACGCATTGATGACAGCTCGGTTTGTTCCCCAACACTATACAAGGGAATTGAGGCAACGGTTGGAGAACCTGAGGCAAGGATCAATGATTGTTGAAGAGACCTAAAATTCCATGTAAATGGCCATGGTAAAGGCCAATGTGCGAGAAGATGAAGAATCAACAATGGCTAGGTATCTTCGTATCCTTAATTCAAGTTTTGCTAACGAAGTAGATCTTTTTCCCTATGGATCTATGACTGAACTACTCCATCTCGCAATCAAAGTGGAATGGAAGATGAAAGCGAGAAATCAAGGAGGAAAGGCTTCTTATGGTGTCTCCAGCTCTTGGAAGAACCAGGGGAACCGCCAACATGGAAGTTACAATAGGGAAGTGTCAAATAAGGAGAGAACAACCCCAAAACAAGGAGGACAGCGTAAAGCACCTTTTGCAGCCTTTCCTAAGCCCATGGCTACCTTTCCAAAGGGAACACAAGGGAGTACTTCTAACGCTTCATCTAGAGCTAGGGACATAGTTTGTTTTAAGTGTGAAGGTAGAGGACACATGATGAAAGACTATCCTAACAAGAAAACATTGTTAATCAACCATTTAGGACAATATGAGTCCGAAATCTGAGCATGAGCATGATAATGATGATTTTGAGCCTAATATGCATGATCATGATGATTTGGATGACGATGATGGGATTGAATATTAGCAGGGGGATTGTTTACTAGCTAAAAGAGTGTTATTTGACCATCCTAGCTCATTTCTAGCTAATAACTACGTGCTTTGTGATCTTGATTCTCAAGATGAACCTAATGAGCTTGAAAACGCAGGAAATGATCGTAATAACATTGTTTGTAATGAAAATTTTGAACATTATAATTCCTTGATAGCTAGGAGAACTTTGAGTGCAAAACCTGGCCTTTGTGAGGATAACCAAAGAGAGAACTTGTTTCATACTAGGTGTTTGGTTAAGGGAAAGGTGTGTAATGTTATCATTGATGGTGGTAGTTGTTTGCAACATTGCTAGTACAAAATTGATCTCTAAGTTGAAAATTCCTACATTTTGTCACCTAGACCATATAAGCTGCATTGGATGAATGATTGTGGTGAATTGAAGGTTAATAGGCAAGCTAAGATCACTTTCACTCTACGACACTATGAGGATACTGTTTTATGTGATGTTATGCCGATGCAAGCTTGTCATGTGTTATTAGGCCGTCCTTGGCAATATGATAGGAGAGTTATGCATGATGGTTTTACCATTAGGTATTCATTTACTTTTAATGAAAAACCCGTTAATTTAAAATCTATGACTCCCTTGCAGATTACGGAGGCATTTGAGAAGAAGAAGGCGGGTGAACAAGAGCAAGGACCAGCTAAGAAGGGGAGCAAGTCATCGAGGCACCAAGAACATGCCATAGACACGTCCCCAAGCTAACAACCTAGTGCTCTCTTGGTCACGCCCACAACTCAACCTCCTACGGCCTTGTTAGCTTCAAACTTGAGTTCCAAAGTGAGTATCTACCCTTAGATGCCATCTTGATGAGGTTGTGTAAGCATGTAACTTAGTGAGTGAAGAAACAAAGGCTATCTTACCCCCCTACCATTACAGCCATCCTATAGGAGTTTAAGGATGTGTTTCCGGAAGAGATACCTCATGACCTTCCACCTTTGAGAGGCATAGATCATCAGATTGACCTTATCCCCGAAGCTACCCTTCCTAACAGACCAGCCTATAGGATGAACCCTAAGGAGAGTCAAGAGATCCAAACCCAACTCCAAGACCTCCTAGACAAGGGATATGTTAGAGAAAGTCTTAGCCCTTGTGCCGTTCATGTCCTATTAGTGCCTAAGAAGGACAACACTTGGAGAATGTGTGTTGATTGTAGGGTTATCAACAACATAACCATTAAGTAGCGCCACCATATTCCCCGCCTCGATGACATGCTTGATGAGCTCCATGGCGCCACTACATTCAACAAGATAGACCTTCGGAGTGGCTATTATCAGATCCGAATGAAGGAGGGGGACCAGTGGAAGACAACCTTCAAGACTAAATTTGGGTTGTATTAATGGCTTGTTATGCCATTTGGGTTAACCAATGCTCCATCTACTTTTATGCGTTTAATGAACCATGTGTTAATACAATTCATAGGGAGATTTGTTGTAGTATATTTTGATGATATCTTAATTTATAGCAGGTTCCTAGAGGAGCATGAAGAACATTTAAGGGAAGTTTTTTCTACCCTTAGGGCTTAACACTTCTATACCAACCTGAAGAAATGTAGCTTTTGCACTAATGAAGTTATATTTCTTGGTTTTGTAGTGACTTCACAAGGTTTACAAGTGGATAAGGAGAAGATTAGAGCTATTCGAGATTGGTCAACACCTACATCCATTAGCGATGTAAGGAGCTTCCATGGTCTTGCAAGTTTCTATATGCGCTTTGTAAGAGCATTTAGTTCCATTGTTGCACCCTTGACGGAGATTTGCAAGAAACATGCACCATTTGTGTGGGAAGCACCTCAAGAACGTGCTTTTAACAAGCTGAAGTTGGTTCTCACCGAGGCACCCTTACTAGCTCTCTTTGACTTCACTAGGCCTTTCGAAGTGGAGTGTGATGCATCGGGAATTGGCATAGGAGGTGTGCTTATGCAAGAAGGTGAGCCTATTGCCTTTTTCAGTGAAAATCTTAAACGAGCATGTCTTAACTACTCTACGTATGATAAAGAGTTGTATGAATTATTAAGAGTACTTAAGTCATGGAAACACTACTTGTGGCCTAGAGAGTTTATTTTGCATACTGATCATGAATCTTCGAAACATTTTCGGAGTCAAGATAAACTAGATAGGAGGCATTGTAGTTCGATGAAATTTATTGAGACTATTCCCTATGTTATCAAGTATAAAAAGGGAAAAGACAATGTAGTTGCGGATGCTCTTTCTAGGAGGCATACATTGCTAACTACATTGGATGATAGGGTGTTAGGATTTGTTTATATTAAGGAGCTCTATGAATCTGATCTTGACTTTGGAGAAACATATAAGCTTTGTGTGCAAAAAGGTTCCGTAGATAAATTCTATTTGTTTGAGGGAGTTTTGAGTAGATAAGGTGTGCATACCTAGGTGTTCCCTTCGTTTGTTGTTAGTGGAGGAAGCCCAGAAAGGAGGTTTAATGGGTCATTTTGGGAGGGATAAAACTTATGCTATGCTGCACTCGCATTTTTATTGGCCATATATGCTTAGGGATGTTGAAAATGTGCTTAAAAGGTGTTTAGAGTGCCTTAGAGCTAAATCGAAAGTGAAGCCTCATCGATTGTATACACCTTTCCCAATCTCCACAACCCCTTGGGAAGAGATTAGCATGGATTTCATAGTGGGATTACCTAGGACTAGAAGAGGTAGGAATTCGATATTTTTGGTTG
The DNA here is from genome assembly GCA_033239045.1 of Fagopyrum esculentum. Lineage (NCBI taxonomy): Eukaryota > Viridiplantae > Streptophyta > Magnoliopsida > Caryophyllales > Polygonaceae > Fagopyrum > Fagopyrum esculentum. The sequence goes on from BSUD01000001.1 coordinate 88,338,173, forward strand.
TAGATCGATTCTCTAAGATGGCTCACTTTATTGCTTGTAACAAAACTGATGACGCAGCCAAAGTAGCTAATTTGTTCTTTCGGGAAGTAGTTAGGTTACATGGTATTCCAAGGACAATAGTGAGTGATAGGGATGTTAAGTTTTTGAGTTACTTTTGGAAAACTCTTTGGGGAAAGCTAGGAACTGAGTTGCTATTTTCTACATCAAGCCACTCCCCAAACTGATGGGCAAACGGAAGTAACAAATAGGACCCTAACAACACTTCTAAGGGTTGTCATCAAGAAGAATTTGAGAGAATGGGAAGATGTCTTGTCACATGTTGAATTTGCCTATAATAGAGTCATCCACTCATCTACTTCCATCTCTCCCTTTGTGTGTGTTTATGGTTTTAATCCACTAACCCCTTTTGATCTTACACCGTTACCTAAGAAGGAGCGAGTGGATTTAAGTGCTAAAACATAGGTTGAACACATCAAGGAGCTACATAGTAGGACAAGGATCAAGCTCGAGGAGAAAGGCAAATACAACACAAAAAAGGCTAATCAAGGACGCAAGAAGATTATATTTGAATCTGGCGACCTTGTATGGCTACATTTGAGGAAGGAGAGGTTTCAGCAGCTTCGGAAATCCAAGTTCTCCCCAAGAGGAAATGGGCCTTTCAAGGTGTTACACAAGGCGGGTGACAACGCCTATGTACTTGACTTGCCGGATGATTATGGTTGTGATCCCACATTCTATGTGAGGGATCTAAGTCCTTTTCTCCTCTTGGAGGATGATCAAAGCAATTCAAGGTCGAATTCTTCCAAAGAAGGAGAGAATGATGAAGGATCATCTGAGCTAACTCCATCTTCACCACTTCAAGGGACTCTAAAAAGAGTGCAACCTAAACGTCAAGCTGAGATGGATGCTCTTTTCCTAAACATGATCCATGAAGCTCAACCAAGTCAACCTTCATCAAGTCTAAGGACCATCTTGTGGATCAGCCACGGACATATCCCAGCCAAGATGATTAATGGAGCTTAAACTGTATTTCTAGTTGTTGGGCAGGCCTTGGGACGCATTTCAAAGACATACGGAGGCCTTGAAATCATATACAAGGGATTTCACGTGTCTGCATGTGCATGGCTAGAACAATCATTTAAGTATGTGGACGTGAGAGGCTAAATAGGAGAGTTTAGTTAGGCCCAATTGTGTCATATGTTTGTTGGGCTTTATTTAACTCTCTCTTAATGTAATTATTGTAATTAATTTATTTTTTCTATTTTTTTTAAAAAAAGGCCTAGGATGTATATAAAGCCTTTTCTCTTTTCTTTTGTAGTTAGACAAGTTTTATACAAGTTTTGCTGAGAGCATTTCAGAATTGAATCCAAGAGAATTCAATCATTCTTGTCTCGTGAGTTTGTGTGTGTGATCTTGCTTTCTCGTTCTTGTGTATGTCAATCTTCTTCTAGATTGGTGTTGGAAGTCGAACAAGGCATCCTCTTCGTGCTCTCGATTCTTAGATCGATTGTGTGGAGTTGTAATAAGCGGGTCGAATCGTCACTGGTTTGGTTCTTGGATCTCGATTCCAAGGGTTCTATCATTGTTCCTTTTAGTTCTTCTTGTCCCTTTCTTTTTTCTCGTTTTCATTGCTATCCATGTTTGTTAATTTTGTGTGTTCTTCATTCTCCAGAACAAGTTGTTCGTCTAGATCCGTTCTTCGCGGCTAATCCTTGTATCAGGGATATAACTTTCTTTTAGGGGGGGTGAGATGTAAGAGCCTTAGTCTTTGTGGAACGGTAGTGCTGAGTTTATGCTTGAACCGCCCCTGCAGCCAAGGCTAGGCGCCCCTACGGGCCACCTGATCCACCCCTACGGCCACCTGATCTTCCCTGCGGTTTAGGGTGTGCTGCAGCCGTCTTCGTTGACTTGTGCCTTTGCTTTTGACCCTTCCTTCCTCTTTAAGTTTCCTTCTCTTCCAAATGAGGGTTCTTCACTCTCTCTCCAGCTTCATCTTCTCTCCTACGCTCTTCCCGTATTCTTCTTTTCTTCCTTTGAATCTTCTTCTTGTTTTCTTGATCTTATATGAGTTTTGAAGAGAGTTTTGTGTAGCTTTTGATGATGTTGATGATTGATGATGTTGTTGTACCTTTGATGATCCAACCTTGAGGTTGTGGTATGGATTCTCCCTCTATTAGGTTCAGCTTGGTAAGATCTTCCCCTTCCCCTCCTTTCTTTCTTCCTATCTTCTTTTCCTCCTTCTTAGCTTAGGATTCCACAAGTTGAGTCTTGTGATGAGATTCCTAGGCATATGTTGATGTATATATGTGTATGTATGTATGTTTGGCTACTGGATGCTGAAGAAGTTAAGAGAGGCAAGTGAAGGATCAAATAGAAGTCGAAGACGAGCCCACTGTTGTTCAGCAGCCCCAACTCCCTCTAAGGGCCGCCCCTGCGCCTAGTGAGCCACCGCCCCTGCGTGTGGAACCGCCTCCCCTGCGCCTCTCTGTATTCCATCCTTGTGTTGCTCTTGTCACACAGGTTTGTCTCGCTTCCGGGCTCGCCTAAGGATGGCATTGTTCCTTCCTTTCCTAGTGTGAGTGTATAGTATCATGCTAGTTATAGATGAGTATGTGATGCTGATCTTATGGTAATCTTATGCCTTGTATGGCTTTGAGGATTAGTAGGATGTGAGGCTTAGGTTGATGATGATCCTATGGATCCCTTGGGTCGAGGTGTGACCCCTTTGAATGATAGGAGATTCATATATCTCTATGCCTTGTTATTAGGTAATGTGCCTCTCAAGATTATAGGTTGATCGTAGTTGAGTTTGTACAAGGTTGAGGTAAGTCCCTCGGACTTACTTAGCTACTTCCAGATGGATAGCAGGCCAAGAGGCGAGGATGATACGGTCCTCGTGTCAGATAGTTTCATATATATATACGATTTGAATGAATGACTACTTCTATAAAGATAATAAAAACGGGTAAATGTGTGAGAGCATGATTATGTGTTTATCTTTCATGACTTGTGCTTGTGCTCAATCATTACCTTATATACGTGTGGTAAGCTAATGGTTTCGTACCATGTTGTAGATGTCTCGTACGATAGGAGAGCTGCAGAGTGATCCAGCAAGGTGACAGGCTGAGGACTTTCGTACATTAGGTGGTTATGGTTTTGGGATTGATATATATATACCTCCTGTGTGAGGATGATGTTTTGTATACCTCCTATGTGAGTATTGTGTTTTATACTCGTCTATGATCTTGTATACCTTCTGATGTACAGTTTTATACAGTTTTATGTATTTGTTTTATATTTGTCAGTGCCATGTTGTAAGGTTCAATGAACTTGTTGTCAGGCTAGGGTTATGTTCCACTATGAGATCCTAGCCCAAGGCGGCGGGCGCATTCTTGAGCCCGAATGGCATCACCACGTACTAATAGCGGCCTTACCGGGTCTTAAAATGCCGTCTTAGGCACATCCTGCTCTTTCACCCTAGACTGGTGATATCCGGAGCGCAATTCGATCCCGGAGAACATAATCGCTCCCTCAGACTGATCTAACAAATCATCGATGCGGGGCAAAGGATACTTGTTCTTGATGGTCACCTTGTTGAGATCTTTGTAGTCGATGCACAATCTCAACGATCCGTCCTTCTTCCGCACGAAGAGGACAGATGCTCCCCACGGGATACGCGAGGGCGGATGAAGTCCTTCTCAGTCGACTCCTCGAGTTGCTTCTTCAGCTCTAACAACTTGACACGCGTCATACAGTATGGGGCCTACGTGATCGGTCTCGTCTGTGGCTCCAACTCTATGCCGATGTCCATGCTCCTTTGAGGCGGCAAACTAGAAGGTTCAGCAAACACATCCAGATCTCGCGAACCACGGGGATATCCTCTAAAGGTGGACTATCGCACTCCTTCATGGCATAACACTAGAAGGCTTTGCACCTTGTGCAATCAACCTCTCTGCTCGGACTGCGCTAATAACCATACCCGTCTTTCCAAGGTCCCAATCTAAGAAATTCTCGATCTAACTTAACTCGGAAGAGACCGTCACGGTCCTACTACCAACATTTAACACATCACGATGTCTATCCATCCAATCTATACCTAGAACGACTTCCTCATGGACTAGCGGCATGACAAAGAAGTCCACAAGCAAATCACAAGACCCTAATGAATACGACAAACACGTATCTCGTGGGTACCTCTGGCCCTACTATTATCGGGTAACCCTATAATAAAGAGTGGAGCTTATGATAATGACGAGATTCGATGGAGAAACGAACGGGTTATTCTAGTATATGATTTCTTCCTTCGTGGGATCTTGTACCGAGACCAAGTCGTGCTAATAGATGTGTGAATAGTATCGTGAACACCTAAGAAATTCACTTGTGAGCATTTGAGGAAAAGAGCCGACATCACCAACTACTGCAAGTACCATTTAGATTAATGGTCATCCGCCGACAGCCTTGAAAATTACATTCTTAACGTCTTTCATAATGTGGTCTTCCGTCTCTGGCAACTCAGCAATGGGGACTTAACCCCGACCTCTCGCGGCTGGAGGTCCACCACCTCGTTCATGACTTACGATTACCGGAGATAGAGGTGGTCTACCTCTTCCCCATCCTATAGCAGATGTTGCTCTAGTATGAGTCATCAACGATAATATCATAGCTACGTAAAAGGGTATATAATTCCATATGTTTAGATATATAATATTTAATCCAACATACATTCACAACAACACATAATGCATATTTATATATATATACATTGTTGAGATCCTCAGAAGGGTGATGGCTTCTGGTACACACTATCCCAAAACAGTTGTACACTTTTCAAAACTAAAATTTTTTTTGAAAAGTCAAACACCTTTCGGGTTCTATTTATTTTTCTATTCGACCTTTATTGCAGATTACAAGTGTCATTGTTGTCAACCTTAGGCTCTGATACCAACTTTGTAACACCTTGAATCTGCGGGACTCGAGACTTCACTTGGCTAAGATCTCACAGTGGATCCTGACCCTAGCTTGACAACAAGTTTAGTAGATCTTACAACAAGGCACGGATAGATTAAAACCAAAACATCAAACTATATAAATATATACAAATCAAGGTTTACAAAAGCACCGTTGAGTACAAAACGGCAATCCATGCATACACAATATATTCCATAAACCCTCGTGCAATCCTAGTGTACGGTATCCCTCATCGATCACCCATCTAGATCACTCTGCAGTCCTCCTAACCTGAAGATCATCTACAACACGGTATAAACCGTTAGCTAACCATTCATATATAAGATAATGCATAAGCACAAACACAAGTCATGGAATCATAAACACATAATCATGTTGTCACACATTTACCCCGTTTAATTATCTTTATAACGTCATACACTCAAGGTATATATATAGATGAAAATACGTGACCCGAGAAATATATCATCCTCGGCTCTGGGTACCATACCCATTTGGAATAGTATCGATACACTTCCTGTGTACCCTAAGGGAGTGGTGAAGTGTCCATCTCGTATACACGTACTGGCTTGACCACAAAGAACCTCCCAGACTCCTTACAAGATAAAAGGGAAAGGTTATCACTTCCACAGCAAGGGGGCTATCCAATAAAACATATGTAGGTAATAATCAACATCGTATACTATCAAGCATATAACAAGCACCACTCATGCATACATCTAATATAGGAATGCAGCTAAGTAAGTCCTTCGGACAAATCTCAACCTCAAAATAACCACAACCACGATCAACTCTAATCCGGAGGATAGGACTGCTTAATAACAAGGCATAAAGAGATATCAAATCTCCTATCAACAAAAGGGGTCACACCTAGCCCCAAGGGATCCATAAGAATCATATCCATCCTATAAACCTCATAACTACTAAACCTCAAAGTCATAACCGGCTTATATCGATATCATGATCATCCTTATCCTATACTCATAGTCAAGCCTAGCATGCTTCAAACCCACCCATACTAGGAAAGAAAAGGATCAATACCACTCTAGGTAGGTCATGCACAAGACACACCTGCATGACAGGAAGGCGCAGGAGCAAGACACTAGGAGGGGCATGGACGACGGCACACTCACGTAGGGGTGGCGGCACACCAGGCGCAGGGGCGACTCCTTGGTGGCGCAGGGGCGGCTGTCTGTGCAAAAGGTGATATCCGACTTCTCTTTGATCTTTCACTTGCTCTTCTTCACCTCTTCATCATCCAACAATCAACCATACACATAAAGAGATATACATATATATATATATATATATATATATATATATATATATATATATATATATATATATATATATATATATATATATATATATATATATATATATATATATATATATATATATATATATATATATATATATATATGTATATATATATATCAATACAAGCCTAGGAGGATCAACACAAGATCAAGCTTGTGGGAATTCATCACCAAGGAAGAGGAAGGAAGAAGAAAGAAGAAAGAAAGAGGAAGAAAGGACGAAGCTCACCACAACAAGCTCAGGACAGGGGAGAACTCTCTCAACCATCTATCCATAGGACAACATCAAACTAACAACAACATCAACCTCAATCTATACATCAACATCATCCAAACACTCTTAAAGCCAACTCTTGAAAGGAATCAAGAAAAACCAAGGAAAGAGGAGAACGTGGAGAGAAGATGGAGCTAAGGAAGGAGAATGAGGTTTCCTCATCAGAAAAGAGAAGAAGGAAACTTATAAGGGAAGGTAGGGCAAAAACAAATGTCAAGAGTCAACAAAGACGGTTGCAGCTACAGGAAACCGCAGGGGCGGATCCTGTGAGGTGCAAGGGCGGCTCATTGATGGCGCATGGGCGGCTCAAAGATGGCACTAGGGCGGTTCACAAAGGGTGGTGGGGCGGCTCAGTAGCAAAAGACCAAGGCTCTTACATGTAAAATTTGGCATCAACATAACTAACACTTTCTCCATGAAAAGGGTATGGGTCATCCAGAAATATCCTTTTGTTTCCATCTTTAATGGATTTACTACCATCAAGCCATGGTCGAATAAGTAAGGTATTATAATAGGTGTCCGCATCTATGATATGGAACAAAGCATCTTTTTAAAGATCATTAAGAACCATCTTTAATGCAATGGTACTCATGTCCTTTTATCCCACTTGATTGAAACCTTGAATGGTTAGCAAAGTAGGAGACGAATGTGTATTGTCAACCCCATTATCCTTAGTGCCCTTAATAACAGAAGATTTACTACATATCCACAGTCCAAAAGGGTTTGATTGACCTTTGTATCCCAATGGTGTATGTAACATATAAGGGCCGATTATGATATTTATTCCTCAATTGACGATCTTCATGTGATAATGTTATCCAATCCATACATGTGGCATATTAAGTTGACAGACATAGAGAAACATCATTAACCTCCACCAGTTCAACTTGATCTTTATAATCATCAGGATCCATAAGATCTTGGATTAGAGCTTTCCTCAATTCATTTGACATTAGTAGGGCATAATAAGAACTCAAACATGCAGGAATGCGCTTCAACTGACTAATGACTTCATATTTAATTTTTTTCTATGTACGGAGCGTTATGAAGGGAAACCGGACTAGGATGACGACCATTTATACGTAATTGGCCCAAGTGCATTATAACCGGGGGATGACCACCTGTTAGAACTCGCCGAGTGAAGAAGGTGCTCGAAAGCCAATAGCACAAGGGGGAGGTAATTCCATCCCCACGCAAACCCTGTGCTAACGGGGGAACAGGCGAGGTTCTTTAGGCTTCTCGTGCCACAAAATAAGTTGAATTAGTAATGGAATAACTTAATTAAAGATAATAAATGGATGTGTGTGTGACATTGCATATTGTGATGTGTTGATGTGTGTATATGATATTACTTCATTCTTATTAATTTCTGTTAGCTAACGGTTTATACCGTGTTGTAGATATTCTGCAGGATATGAGGATTGCAGAGTGAGCCAGATGGGTGATCAGCCGAGGGCTTCCGTACACTAGGTTGTGCGAGGGTTATGGGGTGTTTTGTACTTTTATGGATTTGATGTTCCTGTTTTGTACTCGGTTGTGTTTTGTAAACCTTTGATGTATATATCTATACAGTTTTATGTATTTGGTTTTTATCTATCTTTGCCTTGTTGTAAGATCCAGTGAACTTGTTATCAGGCTAGATTTAGGATCCATTGTGAGATCCTAGCCCAGTAGCGCCCTGAGTCCCGCGGATTCGGGGTGTTACAAAGTTGGTATCAAAGCCTTAGGTTGAAAACAATGACACTTGCAATCTTCAATAAAGGTGGAGTAGATAAATAAACAAAACCCGAAAGGGGTCAGACTTTTGAAAAGAATTTTAGTTTTCAAACGAGTATAAATGTTTTGGGATAGTTTGTATAGGAAGCCATCACCCTTTTGAGGATCTCGACATTATATATATATATATATATATATATATATATATATATATATATATATATATATATATATATATACATATGCCATTATATAGCCTTTTACGTAGCTGTGATATTATCGCTTTTGCCTCAGACTAGAGCAACATCTGCTATAGGACGGGGAAGAGGTAGACCACCTCTATCTCCGGTAATCGTAAGTCGTGAACAAGCTGGTGGACCTCCAGTCGCGAGAGGTCGGGATTAAGTCCCCATTACTGAAGTTGCCAGAAGCGGAAGACCAAGTTATGAAAGATGTTTAAAATGTAATTTCCAAGGTTGTCGGCGACGTGTGGATCGCATTAAGGAACGAGATAGTTACCCTACTTAGATTGTGGAGTACCCAAGTGGATGATGAAAGTTTCACCTTGATGAACCAACGAGCTTGAGAAGACTTCTACTGTGTAACAGAAGTGGAGAAGAAAGAAAGACGCGTTCCATATCCTTCGGCATCACTAGATCCGTTGAGGTGTTGTAAAAGGTAATTTCGGTGTTAGTTACACCAATGAGGATGGCTAGGGATGTTAAAGCTAAGAGAAGTCAGAGATTAGAGCATGCCAATAGTGGGGAATGAAGTTTCTTATTATGACGAGATTCGATAGAGAAACGAACGGGTTATTCCAGTATATCATATCTTCCTTTGTAGGATCCTTTACCGAGACGAAGCCGTGATAATAGACGTGTGAATAGTATCGTGAATACCTAAGAAATTCACTTGTGAGCGTTGGAGTTGAAGAGCCGACACCACCAACTACTGCGGGTACCATTCAGATTAATGGTTTACCTCTTAGTGATTTTTTATTTTTGTCGTATATCTTGATCGTTTGGTGTTAGATACGATAGAAGGGATACCCTTTATTATAGGGTTAGCCGATGATAGTAGGGTTATATGTACCCGCGAGATACGTGTTTGTCCTATTCATTAGGGACTTGCGATTTGTTTGTGGACTTCTTTGTCATGCCTCTAGTGCTTGAGGAAATCATTCTAGGTAAGGACTGGATGGATAGACATCGTGATATGTTTGATGTAGGAAAGAGGACCGTGACGGTCTCTACCGAATCGGGTCAGATCGAGATTTTCCGAGGTTGGGACCTTGTAAAGTCGGGTATCGTTATTAGCGTAGTACAAGCAGCGAGATTGATTACACAAGGTTGTGATGCCTTTTGGTGTTATGCCATTAAGGAGAGTGAGAGTCTATTGCTAGAGGACATCCCAGGGGTTTGCGAGTTTACAAATGTGTTTGCAGAGCCGTCCAGTTTGCCGCCTCAGAGGAGCGTAGACTTCGGCATCAAGTTGGAGCCTGGCACGAAACCGATCTCGAAGGCCCCATATCGCATGATGCCTATCGAGTTTTTTGAGCTGAAGAAGCAACTCAAGGAGTTGGCTGAGAAGGGCTTTATCCACCCTAGAGTATCCCCGTGGGGAGCACTTGTCCTCTTCGTGCAAAAGAAGGACGGATCGTTGAGATTAGGCATCGACTACAGAGATCTGAAGAAGGTGACCATCAAGAACAAGTATCCATTGCCTCACATCGATGACTTGTTGGATCAGCTTCAGGGAGCGATTGTGTTCTCCAGGATTGACTTACACTTGGGTTATCACCAGTTGAGGGTGAGAGTGTAGGATGTGCATAAGACGGCATTTCGTACTTGATAGGGCCACTACGAGTTTGTAGTAATGCCATTTGGGCTCACAAATGCGCCCGCCGTCTTTATGAAGTTAATGAAAGGCATATTCATCGACTTCCTGGATCAGTTTGTGGTTGTCTTCATAGACGATATCTTGGTGTACTCTCATAGCAGAGAGGAACACGTAGGACATCTGATGACGGTTTCGTAGGTTTTGCGAAATAGAGAATTGTATGCAAAGTTCTCTAAGTGCGAGTTCTGGATGCCAAAGGTAGCATTTCTGGGTCATGTTGTCTCCGTCGATGGGATCAAGGTTGATCCGGTGAAGATCGAGTTTGTAGCAGTGTGGACGACACAGACGAACGTCAAGGAAGTGCGCAACTTTCTTGGCTTAGTCGGTTATTACCGACGGTTTGTTGAGGAATTCTCCGTGATTGCCCATCCACTTACCAACCTGTTGAGGAAAACTCCTCGGTTTGTACGGTCCGAGCCGTGTACTCAGAGTTTTGAGAAGCTGAAGAGACGTCTAACTCCCGCTCCCATCTTAGCACCACCGGAAGGCACAAAGGACTTTGTAGTCTATAGTGACGCATCCAAGCTACTCTTGAGATGTGCATTGATGCAGCGGTGCAAAGTGATTCTTTATGCGTCTAGACAACTAAACACGTATGAGGAGAACTACCCGACTCATGATTTGGAGTTGGCAGCGGTAGTTCATGCCTTGAATATCTAGAGACATTACTTGCATGGCGCTACATGCCAGATCTTCACAGACCATAAGAGTCTGAAGTATATTTTCACGCAGCGGAAATTTAATAACAGCCAACGTAGATGGCTTGAGCTGATCAAGGACTTTGACCTTGAGATTCTGTACCATCCAGGGAAGGCGAATGTTGTCACCGACGCCCTGAGCAGGAAGACGCCTCGAGAGAAGGCTATTGCGCGACTGACAATTCAACCTCGGTGCAGAGAGATCTAGCACGGCTAGAGATGGACATCTAGTTTCTTGATGAGGATGCCCAACTGTGTACTTTAAAGGTTCTACCTGATCTATTGGGTGAGATCCACCAGAAACAGGAGAAATGCCCGACGTTGAGAAGCATACGAGATATAATGTCTCGTGGTGAGGCACCGCAGTTCTCCATAGAAGCATATGTAGTGATGAGACGCCGCGACCACGTCTTTGTACCCGCTAATACGGATCAGAGACAGAGGATCTTACAGGAGGTTCACTCCACACCTTACTCAGTGCACTCCGATGCGAGTAAGATGTATCAAGATGTGAGACGTTCATATTGGTTGGTAGGGCTGAAGCCCGATGTGGCCCGATTTGTGGCTCATTGTGCGACCTGTCAACAAGTCAAGATAGAGCATTGCAGACAAGGAGGAGAGCTCCACCCACTACTAGTACCGTAGTGGATGTGGGAGGACGTCTCCATCGACTTTGTGATGGGATTGAGGCCGAGCAAGAGTTTTGATACTATTTGGGTTGTAGTTGACAGACGGACAAAGACTCATCCCTATCAGGGAAACGTGAACAATAAGTAGATTGGTTGAGGAGTTCACTAGACAGATAGTGAGAGTCAATGGTGTACCAAGGATGATCGTTTCATATCGAGATGACGATTCACCTTGAGGTTTTGACAACAGATTCAGACTGCCGTGGGGACGAATTTATACTTTACGAATGCTTTTCATCTCAAACAGATGGTCAGTCGGAGAGGATCATTCAGACGTTGGAGGATATGCGGCGAGCTGGTGTGTTTGACTAGGGACAAAGATGGTCAGATCACCTCCCATTTGTTGAGTTCTTGTAAAACAACGGCTGACATGCATGTATTGGGATGGCCCTGTATGATATTGCACGAGTAGCGCTAATTAGAGAGAGGATGATGGCTGCACAAAATTGCCAAAAGTCATATGCACACAAGTGGCGTCGACCTCTAAAGTTCAAGGTTGGAGCTCATGTCTAAGTTAGAGTATCTCCGACGCAAGGCATTAGACGTATTGTCATAAACTGAAAGTTGTGTCCCCGACATGTCGGTCCTTTTGAGATTTTGAATAGAGTTGGGAGAGCAGCATACAAGCTTGCTTTATCACCGAGGTTAGAGTGTGTTAACCCTATGTTCCATGTGTGTCAATTGAGGGAATACATACCAGATCCGAGACACATCGTCAACTATCATGACTTACTTGTTAAGCTGGACCACACTTTTGTTTAGCACCCGATTGCAGTCCTAGAACTAGGTGTGAGATGCCTGCGTTCGAAGGAAATTCCTATATTGAGGATACAGTGGTCGAGACGAGAACCTGATGAGCCCACATGGGAGACAAAGGATAGTATCTAGAGGAACTACCTAGAGTTTTATGCCGAGATATATGCACCTGTAGGATCGATGTGTAGATATTAGTGTTATTTTGGTGTGTTATGATTATGTGCTTATATGCTTTGATGTGTTTTTGTGCTAGCGTGATGTATGCATACATGCTTGTTATATCTTGTTTGCTAACGCGAGCTGTGTTTATAGCTGGGGATGGTTCTTCCTCCATGTTGTTGAGTTGTGATTAGGTTTAGTTGGAGATGGTTATTCCTCCATGCTATTGTTTATGGACATAGTTTGAGTGGAGACGGATTTCCTCCACGTGGTTGTGTTACGACTGCGATTTGTCTATAGACGGTTTTCCTCGATGTGGTTGTGTCACACCACCATCAACAACCATTTTTCCCTCAGCCACATTGATGCAGCGGTGCAGAGTGATTCTTTATGCGTCTAGAAAACTAAACACGTATGAGGAGAACTACCCGACTCATGATTTGGAGTTGGCAGTGGTAGTTCATGCCTTGAATATCTAGAGACATTACTTGTATTGCGCTACATGCCAGATTTTCACAAACCATAAGAGTCTGAAGTATATTTTCATGCAGCGGGAATTTAATAACCGCCAACGTAGATGGATTGAGCTGATCAAGGACTTTGACCTTGAGATTTTGTACCATCGAGGGAAGGCGAATGTTTTCACCGACGCCCTGAGCAGGAAGACGCCTCGGGAGAAGGCGATTGCGCGACTGACAATTCAACCTCGGTTGCAGAGAGATCTTGCATGGCTAGAGATGGACATCCAGTTTCTTGATGAGGATGCTCAATTGTGTACTTTAGAGGTTCTACCTGATCTGTTGGGTGAGATCCACCAGAAACAGGAGACCTGCCCGACGTTGAGAAGCATACGAGATATGATGTCTCGTGGTGAGGCACCACAGTTCTCCATAGAAGCAGATGTAGTGATGAGACGCCGCGACCACGTCTTTGTACCCGCTGATGCGGATCTGAGACAGTGGATCTTACAGGAGGTTCACTCCACACCTTACTCAGTGCACTCCGGTGCGAGTAATATGTATCAAGATGTGAGACATTCATATTGGTGGGGAGGGCTGAAGCCCGATGTGGCCCGATTTGTGGCTCAGTGTGCGACCTGTCAACAGGTTAAGATAGAGCATTGCAGACCAGGAGGAGAGCTCCACCCACTACCAGTACCGTAGTGGAAGTGGGAGGACGTCTCCATGGACTTTGTGATGGGATTGAGGCCGAGCAAGAGTTTTTATGCTATTTGGGTTGTAGTTGACAAACGGACAAAGACTCATCCCTATCAGGAAAACGTGACCAATAAGTAGATTGGTTGAGGAGTTCACTAGACAGATAGTGAGACTCAATGGTGTACCAAGGATGATCGTTTCATATCGAGATGGCGATTCTCCTCGAGGTTTTGACAGCAGATTCAGATTGCCGTGGGGACGAATTTATACTTTACGAATGCTTTTCATCTCAAACATATGGTCAGTCGGAGAGGATCATCCAGACGTTGGAGGATATGCGGCGAGCTTGTGTGTTGGACCGTGGACAGAGATGGTCAAATCACCTCTCATTGGTTGAGTTCTTGTACAACAACGGCTGACATGCATTAATTGGGATGGCTCCGAATGATATTGCACGAGTAGCGCTGGTTAAAGAGAGGATGATAGCTGCACAAAACTGCCAAAATTCATAAGCACACAAGTGGCGTCGACCCCTAGAGTTCAAGGTTGGAGCTCATGTCTAACTGAGAGTATCTCCGACGCAAGGCGTTAGACGTATTGTCATTAACGGAAAGTTGAGTCCCCGACATGTCGGTCCTTTTGAGATTCTGAATAGAGTTGGGAGAGCAGCATACAAGCTTGCTTTATCACCTAGGTTAGAGGGTGTTAACCCTATGTTCCATGTGTGTCAACTGAGGGAATACATACCTGATCCAAGACACATCGCCAACTATGATGACTTACTAGTTAAGATGGACCACACTTTTGTTTAGCACCCGATTGCAGTCCTAGAACTAGGTGTGAGATGCTTGTGTTCGAAGGAAATTCCTGTATTGAGGATATAGTGGTCGATACGAGAACCTGATAAGCCCACATGGGAGACAAAGGATAGTATCTAGAGGAACTATCTAGAGTTTTATGCCGAGATAGATGCACTTGTAGAATCGATGAGTAGATATTAGTGCTATTTTGGTGAGTGTTATGATTATGTGCTTATACGCTTTGATGTGTTTTTGTGCTAGCGTGATGTATGCATACGATCTTATTAGATCTTGTTTGCTAACACGAGCTGTGTTTATAGCTGGAGATGGTTCTTCCTCCATGCTATTGAGTTGTGATTAGGTTTAGTTGGAGATGGTTATTCCTCCATGCTATTGTTTATGGACATAGTTTGAGTGGAGACGGATTTTCTCCACGTGGTTGTGTTACGAGTGCGATTTGGATGTAGACGGTTTTCCTCCATGCCTTGTGACGTGGTTATCGGTTGGCTAGAGATGGTTTTCCTCTATGCCTTTGGATAGAGTTATGATCTTATTGTTGGAGTTGGTGATTCCTCCATGTTATGTTTGAAGTTATAGAGTTCTATAGGTTGATACCTTCGAACGAAGATGTGATACCTCTGATAGAGAGAGTGTTTATACCTCGGCGTATGGGTCCGAGAGGATTTGGGAATTGTTCAAGTTCTGGGACGAAACTTTTTCTTAAGGGATGTGTGATGTAATAGGTAGGATTTCCGAATTTTAAATAATGTTGATTAACCTAATCATTGATAGTACTTGACCCATAACTTGCGAAGATTGCGTAAGTGATGAGCATGAGTCCCACCGTTATATTCCTTGCGTAATTTTGGACTTATTGGAAAATTTTCACTTTTTCCGCCGGATAATTATTTTTACACTCCATTGTTTTTTAGAGCATTTGGGAGTTCCAATTAATAAAAATTCAGTCGAAAGAAATGATCAAGACATCGGACATGTCCTCTTAGATATGAAATAACAAGGAAAGGCAAAACGGCCAAAGAGTCGCTATTTCGTTTCTTCATGGCTAAGAAAGGCGGCTTAGGAATACACGTTTTTCTAGGCAGTTATGGAATAATTATCCCTACAATATTCTAGATTTATTATTCCAATTTCGATAAGTTTGGAGATGGGGGTTCAACCCGCCTTTGGATCGGTTAAAGGATAATTATCGTCTTCACTATAAATAGCGGAAAATCGTTTATTAATTCATTTCCTTTCACGTTTCCTCGTAAAAGCTCTAATTTCTCTCAACCTTCAAACTCAAATCTACTCTCCGTTTCTAATTCTATTTCAATTCCGTTTGAGTTTCTGGATTCCTCTCTTCATTCTATTCATATCGGTACCGAGTTTGTGCATTGCCGAACTAATAGAGATTTGGTTGAGCATATATGTCACCAGAACGGTTCCATTGCTCAGGTTCCGGTGAATTTGTTGTTTTACATGCGTTGCATGCGTCGTTGTGATTCTGAATCTTCTTTCAGATCGTCAATTGGGTTAGTAACGAATAAGTTATGAATTTATTCATTTTCCGTACTACGATTTGGCCTAAATTGACATTAGGCATGTCAAAATGGATAATTGAAAATTCCATTATGGTCGTTATATTATTTTGGGAATTATGGGTTGTTTGTTTGATGAAATCCGATGACAAGTGGGTTTAAAAATTGCCTACGGGCAAAATGTTATTCTGGTGAAATTTAATTAATTAATTAAAGGTTAATTAATTAAATTAGGATTACAATTGAGATTGAGGAATTTTGATTAGATTCTACCTTGACATTTGAGGAATTGTGAGTTATGTTGTGATATCGAGGTTTAGATGCGAGTTATAGTTTGGTTGTGGTTACGGGGTATAGGGGACGAGTCTCCTAAACTTTGTAGTGATTGATTGTCTGCCTTGCTCATGCAGACGCTAATCGTTTTCTCGAGGGGAAACTGTGACGTGGTACAAAATTACGAGTATTTTAGGTAAGTTCATAGGACTTACTTAGCGAGCAGTTGTGGATTTGAGTGTTTGTGATGGTTGTGTGTGCGCGCATATGATTGTAGCATTTATAACCTGAACCGGAAGAGGATGACAACAACTTATACGTAATTGGCCCAAGTGCATTATAACCGGGTGGTGACCACCTGTCAAAGCTCGCCGAGTGGAGAAGGTGCTCGAAGCCAATAGCACAGGGGGGGAGGTAATTCCATCCCCACACACACATGTGTTAACGGGGGAAGAGGCGAGGTTCTTTAGGTTCTTCGTGCCACAAAAGAAGTTGAATTAGTAATGGAATAACATAATTAAAGATAATAAACGGATGTGTGTGTGACATGCATATTGTGATGTGTTGATGTGTGTATGTGCTATTACTTCATTTTATTCAATTCTGTTAGCTAACGGTTTATACCGTGTTGTAGATATTCTGCACGATAGGTGGACTACAGAGTGAGCCAGATCGGTGATCAGCTGAGGGCTTCCGTACACTAGGTTGTACGAGGGTTATGGGGTGTTTTGTACTTGTATGGATTTGATGTTGTAGTTTTGTACTCGGCTGTATTTTGTAAACCTTTGATGTATATATTTATACAATTTTATGTATTTCGTTTTAATCTACCTGTGTCGTGTTGTAAGATCCAGTGAACTTGTTGTCAGGCTAGGGTCAGGATCCACTGTGAGATCCTAGCCCTGTAGCGCCCCGAGTCCCGCAGATTTAGGATGTTACAAGTGAGAGGCTTAGAAATTTTAGAGAATTATTTAATGAATATCCGGTGAAAATCGACATGCCCAAAGAAACTCCTTACCCCTTTTACCGAGGTAGGTGATGACAACATCTCTATTGTCTCAATTTTTTCTCTATCAACCTCAATGCCTCTATAGGAAACCAAATGCCCCAACACTATACCTTCACTAACCATGAAGTGGCATTTCTTCCAATTTAAAACAAGATTAGTCTCTTCACATCTCTTCAACACCAAAGATAGATTAGCAAGACAATCATCAAACGAAGATCCATAAACCTAGAAGTCATGAATGAACACTTCCATGATATTTTCAATATATTCAAAAAAAATAGTCATCATAGACCTTTGAAAGGTGGTGGGTGCATTACACAACCCAAATGGCATCCTCTTATATGCAAATGTTCCCCATGGACAAATGTAGTTTTTTCTTTGTCATCCGGGTGGATTGGGATTTGGAAAAACCCACTATAATCATCAACATAACAAAAATGATAATGTTTAGCCAACCTTTCTAGCATTTGGTCAATAAAGGGGAGAGGGAAATGATATTTCCTAGAGTTCACATTAAGTTTCCTATAGTCAAAACACATCCTCTAACCCGTAACTGTCCTAGTTGGGATTAGTTCATTGTTTTCATTAGTTACTACGGTCATCCCACCCTTCTGAGACAGTACATGCACGGGACTAACCCAATTATTATCTGACATCGGAAAAATGAATCCCTACATCTAGCAATTTTAAGATCTCTTTCTTGAATACCTCTTTCATAATTGGGTTCAATCTCCTTTGAGGTTCAATAGATGGCTTATGCTTGTCTTTCATTAAGATTTTATGCATGCATAATGATGGTTTAATGCCAACTAAGTCATCAAATGGTGTAACCTATAGGTCTCCTATGCAATTTCAATTCAGTCAAAAGCTTCTCAAGCTCATCAACATTTAAAGATGCATTCACAATCACATGATATGTAGAATAACCACCAAGGATAGCATACTTTAAATGAGAAGGGAGAAGTTTAAGTTCAAGTTTAAAAGGACCTTTCTCAATGGGATGTGCTCCGTATAGCTCAACCTTAGATGATTCCAAAGACATTGAAGACTCTCCAAGAGCCTAGTTGAACCTTCTTCTTAAAGTTGAGGAGCATCGGCGGGCTCAAGTGTAAGAGCCTAGTTGCTGAGAGCTGAGAGAGGGAGCAAAGGGGCCAGGTTTATGCCTGAGCCGCCCCTGCGTGACCCAGAGGGCGCCCCTGCGCCTTACCTGGTCCGCCGCTGTGGCTCACTGAGCCCGCCCCTGCGGCTCTGTGTTTTGCAGCCATCTTCTTTGACTACTTTGACTCGTGCTTTACTCTTTCACCACCCTATATATATATCTTCTTCCTTACCCTAATGAGGGTTTACACTTTCAGATCTCTCTCTCTCCTTATATACTCTCTCTTCTTCTCCTCTTCTCCTTTGGATCACCTTGCTTGATCTTCCTTGTGTTTGTGTGTGTTTTGGAAAGCCTTTGCTTGGCTTGGATGTTGATGTAGGTTGCTAAGCTTTGTGAGCCAGCTTGAGGACGTCTTGGTTAGTTGGAGAGCTTCTGGATCTTCAGCTTGGTAAGCTTTCATGGCTTCCATCTCCTTCCTCTTCTTTTCTTCTTCTTGTCCCTTTTTCCTCTTCTCCTTAGTCTAGCATGGCTTTCCTTAGGAGCTGAGGGGTGTTTTCTGCACACCAGCCGCCCCTGCGCCACCAGAGAGTTGCCCCTGCGCCGGCCTGTGCATCGCCCCTGCGCCACGAGAGAGCCGCCCCTACGCCTGCCTGCACCAACTTGGTGTTTCCTTTGGTTTTACAGGTGTGTGTTGCTTCTAGGCCTTCCTTAGGGTGCCTTTGTTCCCTCCTTTCCTAGTATGAGGACTTAGGATCATGCTAGATGTGTGAGGTTGAGTTTTGATGATGTTTATGATCGGTTTATGCCTTGTATGGCTTTTGAGGTTTGTTAGGTTATGGGTGAGGTTGAGGTTGATCCTTTGGATCCCTTTGGGTCTTGGTGTGACCCTTATGTGGTTAGGAGTCTGATATATCTCCTTATGCCTTATTTATAAGTTGTATTGTCCATCTAATGTAGAGGTGATCCTGGTTGAGTTGTGATCAAAGTTGAGGTAAGTCCGTAGGACTTACATAGCTGCCATCCTTGTATTGGGTGTTTGCATGAGTGGTGTGTACTTTGTATGTTTGCTATGATAGCATGTGATGTCGTATATACCAACCTATGTTTTATTGATTGCCCCGTATGCGTGGTTATGATAACCTTTCCGCCTTATTCCTCCGTGGAGTCTGGGAGGTTCTCATGAGTTAAGTCAGACCGGTTTATAAGAAGGGCACAATCCACTCCCACAGGGTACATAGATTGTGTGACCGATACTAGTACGGATGGCTAGCAGGCTCAGAGGCGAGGATGTATCGGTCCTCGTGTCACATAGTTTCTTATATATTATATATATTCGTTTGGAGTGAATGACCATTATATTGAGATGAATCAATTGGTAAATGAGTGGAAGCATGTTGATGTGGTTATCTTTCCGTACGTGTGCTTGTGCTTATGCATTACTCTATATATGTGTATGGATAGCTAATGGTTTATAACCATGTTGTAGATGTCCCACAGGATAGGCATGCTGTTGGGTGATCTAGTAGAGTGGAAGGCCGAGGACGTCTCGTACATAGGTTGTGTTGGCTTTTGGGTTTATATATTTTCCTCCGGCGTGAGGATAGTCTTTTGTTACCTCCTGTGTGAGGGTATTATGTTTCTTACTCGGCTATGATGTCTTACATTTTGCGTTGTACAGTTTTATACAGTTTTATGCCTTTGTTTTCATATCTGTCAATGCCATATTGTAAGGTCCAGTGAACTTGTTGTCAGGCTAGGGTCACGATCCATTGTGAGATCCTAGCCCAATGTGGCACTCCGAGTCCCGCGGATTCGGTTTGCTACAAAGTTGGTATTAGAGCCTAGGTTGACAACAATGGCACTTGCTACCTACAATGAGGTCTAATAGGTATAATAAACAGAACCCACATGGGGTGTGACGTTTTAAAAAGGTTTTAGTTTTAAATGTGGTTTGGGTTAGATGTACGAGAAGTCGCCACTCCTGCTATGGATCTCTGCAGTGTAGATATGATATGTATGTATGATGGTTTATGTATGTGTTGTGTTGAGTATATATATATATGTACTTATGGCCTATATAGAGCCTTATAAGTTAGGTGCGCATACCCCGCAGATGGCTTGGACTAGAGCTACTGCCGCTGTAGACAGAGGTAGAGGTAGACCACCCCGTCCTCCGGGTGTGGTAGGTGAGGGACCAATTTCCGCTGTTGATCCACTAGTGGTAGAAGAGATACATGAGGAGGTTGCAGAGAGCGTCTTCCCAAAGACGAGTGGATCTGTGAGACATCATTAACATCGAGCTCAGTTTGAGGAAGCTGACCGTGTCTCTATAGGAGGACCGGAGTTTAGAGAGTACCTTCGATTTTTCGAGGAGGATATTAGGGCTAGAAGGCGAGCCCCAGATTTACCAGTACCTGAGGGATCTTCTGAGAGATCTCAAAGAGCGACCGGGTGCCAGCTGCACCTACATGTGTTGTTGATCTAGCCCGAGTCCCAGTGGAGACTAGAGGGCCTCAACCAGATGCTTGGTTGAAGGCATTTCACCAGCAGGGAGTGCCACACTTCTCAGGAAAGATTGGGTTAGAGACCGAGGTGTGGATCGGGCTTGTAGACTCAGCCTTAGAGTCTATCAGATGTCTTGAGAACAGACGGATCTAGCTAGTTTAGTCTCTATTCCGTGACCTCGCACACTAGTGGTGGAGGACTGTCCGGACCAGAGCTACCAGTTATGACCACATGAGACACATTATTAGAGAGCAGTTTTGCCCTGCCTCACTGAGGAGGGAGAAGCTGTAGGATTTTAAGGATGTGCCTATTACTGATGCCATCCGCCGTTTCCAAACCGAGTTAGCTTTGCTAGGTCCAGCTGCACCATCTGAGGACCAGCATGTGTATCTTTTCTCTCATCGTTTGAGAGAGAGCACTCGTTCATATATGGCAGGATTCCATTGTGAGTCCCTAGCAGATTACCAGGACCGGGCTTCTGCTTTTGAAAGAGAGTGAGCCAATTAGAGGACCGAGTAGAGGTAGAGGTAGAGATATTGGCACCAGTGATGCCAGAGGAGCCCGAGGGCGAGCTTTTGAGTTGAGGAGTGCAAAGGATCCACCTGCACCGGCTGCTACAGGTACCATTCTACTTCATGGTTTACTTGTTAGAGTTTTGTTTAATACTGGTGCTACGCATTCATTTATTTCTGATACTTGTGTTAAGCGTCTGGGTTTAGCTACCATAGAGTTGATACCCTTTACTATAGGGTTACCTGATGGTAGTTGGGTCAGAGGTACCCGTGAGATCCGTAGTTGTCCCCTTCGTTTAGGGACTCGTGTTTTACTTGTTGAGTTCTTAGACATGCCATTGATGCATGAAGAAGTCATTTTAGGTATGGACTGGATGCGTAGACACCATGCAGTTTTGGATGTTGGTAGACGGACTGTTATAGTCCCTACCGAGTTTGGTCAGATTGAGGTCTTCCGGGGTTGGGACCTTGGGAAGACAGGTTCGGTTATTAGTGTCGTACGAGCAGCTAGATTGATTGCACGGGGTTGTGATGCCTTCTGGTGCTACGCCATGAAGAATGGAGAGAGTTCACCTCTGGAGGATATTCCAATGGTCTGCGAGTTTACTGATGTGTTTGCTGAGCCGTCGAGTTTGCCGCCTCAGCGGAGTGTGGACTTCAGCATAGAGCTAGAGCCTGGCACGCGACCCATCTCGAAGGCCCCATACCGTATGGCACCTGTCGAGATGTTGGAGCTGAAGAAGCAACTCGATGAGTTGGCTGAGAAGGGCTTCATACGCCCTAGTGTTTCACCGTGGGGTGCACCTGTCCTCTTCGTGTGGAAGAAGGACGGATCTTTGAGGTTATGCATAGACTACAAAGAGTTGAACAAGGTGAGCGTCAAGAACAGGTATCCATTGCCTCGTATTGACGATCTACTTGATCAGCTTCATGGAGCTATAGTTTTCTCCCGGATTGATTTACGCTCAGGATATCACCAGCTGAGGGTGAGAGAGCAGGATGTACACAAGACGGCATTTCGTACCCGTTATGGACACTACGAGTTTTTAGTGATGCCATTCGGGCTGACGAATGCCCCAGCAGCCTTTATGGAGTTGATGAACAGCATATTAATCGATTTCCTTGATCAGTTTGTGGTGGTCTTCCTTGATGATATTTTGGTGTACTCTCGTAGTAGAGAGGAGCATGCCGGTTATCTGAGGACGGTTTTGCAGATTTTGAGGGATAGATAGTTGTATGCTAAGCTCTCTAAGTGTGAGTTGTGGATGTCTGAGGTTGCTTTCCTTGGACACAGTGTCTCCACCGATGGGTTTATGGTTGACCTAGAGAAGATCGAGTCTGTTGTTGCATGGACGACACCGACGAACGTCAAGGATGTGCGTAGATTTCTTGGCCTATCCGGTTACGATAGACGCTTTGTGGAGGGTTTTTCTGTGATTGCCCGTCCACTGACGAGTCTTCTGAGAAAGACTACCCAGTTTGCATGAACCGACTAGTGTGCTCAAAGCTTTGAGGTGTTGAAGAGGCGTTTGACTTGTGCTCCTGGCCTGGCACATCCAGAGGAATCTGATGATTTTGTGGTCTACAGTGATGCTCCAAGCTAGGCTTGAGATGTGTGTTGATGCAGAGAGGTAGAGTGGTTGCATATGCGTCTCGACAACTGAAGACGTATGAGGAGAACTACCCGACTCATGATCTGGAGTTGGCAGCGGTAGTGCATGCTTTGAAGATCTGGAGACATTACTTGTATGGTGCTACATGTCAGATCTTCACAGACCATAAGAGTCTGAAGTATATTTTTACGCAGCGGGAGTTGAACAACTACCAAGGTCGATGGCTTGAGTTGATCAAGGACTTTGACCTTGAGATTTTGTATCATCTTGGAAAGGCGAATGTGGTTGTTGACGCCTTGAGCAGGAAGACGCCTCGAGAGAAGGCGATTGCGAGATTGAATATACAGCCTCAGCTTTAGAGGGATATAGCTTGGCTAGAGATGGACATCCAGTTTCCTGATGAGGATGCCCAGTTGTATGCTTTAGAGGTTTTACCTAGTCTGTTGGAGGAGATCCAATAGAAGCAGGGAACCTACCTGACCTTGACGAGGATTAGAGAGTGGATGTCTCATGGAGAGGCACCACAGTTTTCCATTGGAGCTGATGGAGTGATGAGGCGACATGATCGTATTTGTGTTCCTGCTGATGTAGAGTTAAGACAAAGGATCTTACAGGAGGCTCACTGTACACCTTACTCTGTACATCCAGGTACGAGTAAGATGTACCATGATGTGAGACGTTCATATTGGTGGGGAGGACTAAAGCCTGATGTAGCCAGATTTGTGGCTCAGTGTGCGACCTGTCAGCAGGTCAAGATAGAGCATTGCAGACTTGGAGGTGAGCTCCATCCACTGCCAGTGCCGCAACGGAAGTGGGAAGACGTCTCCATGGATTTTGTGACGGGATTGAGACCTAGTAGGAGTTTTGATGCCATTTGGGTTGTTGTTGATAGACTAACGAAGACGGCACGTTTCATCCCTATCAAAGAGACGTGGCCGTGAGTAGGTTGGCTAAGGAGTACACTAGCCAGATAGTGAGACTCCATGGTGTACCGAGGACGATCGTCTCTAATCAAGATGGACGATTCACCTCGAGGTTTTGGCAGCAAATTTAGACTACTTTGGGGACAAGTCTACACTTCACGACTGCGTTTGACCCCCAGACTGACGGACAGTCAGAGAGGACCATCCAGACTTTGGAGGATATGCTGCGAGCTGATGTATTGAATGGGGACAAGGATGGTCTGATTACCTCCCACTTGTTGAGTTCTCATACAACAACAGCTGGCATGCCTCTATTGGGATGGCTCCTTATGAGGCACTGTATGGAGGTAGGTTCCGTACACATTTATGATGGGATGAGCTTAGCAGTATCAATGGGATAGCGCCAGAGCAGATTCGTGATGATATGGCTCGAGTAGCGCTGATTAGAGGGAGGATGTTGGGTGCACAGAGTCGCCAGAAGTCATATGCAAACAAGAGACGTCGGCCTCTAGAGTTCAGTGTAGGACCTCATGTCTGGTTTAGAGTGTCCCCGATGTGTGGCGTCAAACGTTTTGGCATAAAGGGCAAGTTGAGTCCCCGATATATCGGTCCTTTTGAGATACTGGACAGAGTTAGGACGGCGGCCTACAGATTAGCTTTGCCTTCGAGATTAGAGGGTGTTAACCCTGTGTTTCATGTGTCTCAGCTGAGAGAGTACATACCAGATCCGAGGCTCATCGTGAGTTATGATGATTTGGTGGTAGAGCCGGACCACACCTTTGTTGAGCATCCTATCGCAGGCCTCGAACGAGGAGTGAGACACCTGCGTTCGAAGGACATACCTATGATGAGGATACAGTGGTCAAGACGTGGACTTGAGGAGGCTACATGGGAGAGTGAGGATAGTATCCAGAGGAACTATCCAGAGTTTTATGCCGAGATAGATGCACCTAGGGTTGATGAGTAGATCTTAGTGCTATCTTGGTGAGTATGTGATTATTTGCTTATGTGCTTTCATGCCTTGATGTGTTTTTTCGATGCTAGTGATGTTATGCCTTATGATCTTATTAGATCTTGCTATACTAGCATGATATATGCATAGCTGGAGATAATTATTCCCTCCATGCTACTTGAGTGTGACTTATGTTATAGCTGGAGATGGTTTTTTCCTCCATGCTATCTGAGTGGATTAGGCTTCAGCTAGAGATGGTTCTTTCCTCCATACTACTTTGACGGACATAGTTTCAACGGAGATGTGTTTCCTCCATACGATGTATATACTTATGGATCTGCTAAAGACGAATTTCCTCTATGCCTGTGTTATGTTTTACTAGACATGTGCTTCCTCTATGCCATGTGATGTGATATAGCGAGAGATGTGATTCATCTCTACCTCTAGGTAGCGTTATGGCCTTGTTTTCTGGAGTGGATGATTCCTCCATGTTGATGTTTATGGTTATAGATCTGTTATAGGCTATGACTTTCTGATCGGAGGTGTGATACCTCCGATAGAGAGAGTGAGTTATACCTCGGCTTATGGGACGGAGAGGACTTGGGATCTTGCAAGTTTCGGGACAAAACTTGTTTTTAAGGGGGTGAGATTTAAGAGCCTAGTTGCTGACAGCTGAGAGAGGGAGCAGAGGGGCCAGGTTTATGCCTGAGCCGCCCCTGCGTGACCCAGGGGGCACCCCTATGCCTTACTAGGTCCGCCCCTGAGGCTCACAGAGCCCGCCCCTGCGGCTCTGTGTTTTGCAGCCATCTTCTTTCACTGCTTTGACTCGTGCTTTACTCTTTCACCACCCTATATATATCTTCTTCCTTACCCTGATGAGGGTTTACACTTTCAGATCTCTCTCTCCCTACATACTCTCTCTTCTTCTCCTCTTCTCCTTTGGATCACCTTGCTTGATCTTCCTTGTGTTTGTGTGTATTTTGGAAAGCTTTTGCTTGGCTTGGATGTTGATGTTGGTTGCTGAGCTTTGTGAGCCAGCTTGAGGACGTCTTGGTTAGTTGGAGAGCTTCTGGATCTTCAGCTTGGTAAGCTTTCATGGCTTCCATCTCCTTCTTCTTCTTCTTTTCTTCTTCTTGTCCCTTTTTCCTCTTCTCCTTAGTCTAGCATGGATTTCCTTAGGTTTTGATCCTATTCCAGCCATGTTTGGCTTGTGTTGATATATGTATATGTTGTATATGATACATGCATGTTGTTGTTGGAGTGAAGAAGAGTAAAGTACCGAAGGAAAAAGTGAAGAAAGGAGCTGAGAGGTGTCTTCTGCACACTAGCCGCCCCTGCGCTACCAGAGAGCCGCCCCTGCACCGGCATGTACACCACCTTTGCGCCAGCATGTGCACCGCCACTACGCCACCAGAGAGCCGCCCATGCGCCTGCCTGCACCAGCTTGGTGTTTCCTTTGGTTTTTCAGGTGTGTGCTGCTTTTAGGTCATCCTTAGGGTGCCTTTGTTCCCTCTTTTCCTAGTATGAGGACTTAGGATCATGCTAGATGTGTGAGGTTGAGTTTTGATGATGTTTATGATCGGTTTATGCCTTGTATGGCTTTTGAGGTTTGTTAGGTTTTGAGTGAGGTTGAGGTTGATCCTTTGGATCTCTTTGGGTCTAGGTATGACCCTTATGTGGTTAGGAGTCTGATTTATATCCTTATGCCTTGTTTATAGGTTGTATTATCCCTCCAGTGTAGAGGCGATCCTGGTTGAGTTGTGATCGAAGTTGAGGTAAGTCTGTAGGACTTACTTAGCTGCCATCCTTATATTGGGCGTTTGCATGTGTGGTGTGTGCTTCGTATGTTTGTTATGATAGTATGTGATATCGTATATACCGACCTATGTTTTATTGATTTCCCCATATGCGTGGCTGTGATAACCGTTCCCTTTCATTTCGCCGTGGAGTCTCGGAGGTTCTCATGAGTCATGCCAGACCGGTTTACAGGAAGGGCACAATCCACTCCCACAGGGTACACGGATTGTGTGACCGATACTAGTACGGTTGGCTAGCAGACTCAGAGGCAAGGATGTATCGGTCCTCGTGTCACATAGTTTCATATATATTACTTATATTAGTTTGGAGTGAATGACCATTATATTGAGATGAATAAATTGGTAAATGAGTGGAAGCATGTTGATGTGGTTATCTTTCCTTACGTGTGTTGGTGCTTATGCATTACTCTATATATGTGTATAGATAGCTAATGGTTTATTACCATGTTGTAGATGCCCCACAGGATAGGCATGCTGCTGGGTGATCTAGCAGAGTGGCAGGCCGAGGACGTCTCGTACATAGGTTATGTTGGCTTTTGGGTTGTTATCTTTCCCTCCTACGTGAGGATAGTCTTTTGTTACCTCTTGTGTGAGGGTGTTAATGTTTCTTACTCGGCTATGATGTCTTAACTTTTGGGTTGTACAATTTTATACAGTTTTATGTATTTGTTTTCATATCTGTCATTGTCAATTGTAAGGTCCACTGAACTTGTTGTCAGCCTAGGTTCAGGATCCATTGTGTGATCCTAGCCCAATGTGGCACTCCGAGTCCCGCAGATTCGGGGTGTTATATCAGGGGCATTTCGGTCGAGGTATGAACCGAGGTGAGGTTTTGTTGTGTTCACCTTTGATGGCCCTAAACTCATCTCGGTCTAGATGACTTGCTTGCAACCGAAATCCATGTCAGCTTTGCACAACTTCTCAATTTCAGCACTTGGTTCCTCTTCTAGTGCTTCAAATTCAGCATTTGGCTCTTCTTCTAGTGCATCGAATGCTTGGATTTCTTCATTGCAATGCTCCTATAGACCTTCCTCCATGATGCTCATGCTATGAACTTTTTCCAAGGGGTCCTAAATCAAGATGGAACTCACCACATCTCTAGACTCTTCATCATCACAAATGTCAAAGATATCTTCATCAAGAGTTGACCCCTTCACCATTGTGGAAAATTTGATCTTTATGTGCTCCTCCCCTATGTTAAATGAGAGGGTTTAATTCTTTCAATCAACTAAACATCCGGATATAGCTAAGAATGGCCTTCCCAAGATGATGGGAACGGGATAATCCGTCGGGATGTCTAGCACAACGAAGTCAATTGGTACATAGAACTTTCCGAGTTGCACTGGGATGTCCTCTAGTATTCCTACCGAATGGGCGATGGATCGGTCCGCCATATAAAGGGTCATCTTGACCGGCTTTGGCTCACCTAGCCCAACCTTTTTGCATAGTGCAAGCGGGATTATTCTTACACTAGCTCCAAGGTCACACAGAGCTTCATATTGCACTTCACTAACACCAATCGGCACACAAAATGATCCCGGATCATGAGCTTAGGATGCATTTCCTCCCTCATAGTTTGAATCAACTCGGACGATCTATTTGTCATCCTAACTTCACCATACTCCTCCAACTTCTTCTTGTTAGAGAGTATCTCTTTCAAAAAAATTCATAAGCCGGCATACCTAATATGACAACCATGAACGGAATGTTAATATGCAATTTAGACATAAGTTCAAGGAGTTTACCAAAATATTTGTCCAACCGAGCTCTCGCTCGAGATTGGGGAAATGGTAGCGGTGGTTTGTATGGAGGAGGTGGCACATAAGTAGGATCAACTTCCTTGCTCTTGCCTCCTTCATCTTGCTTTGGTTCTTCCTCCACCATCACCTTCTTTCCCTGGTCAATACACTTGGGCAAAGGATCATTTGTGTCTCTCCCGCTTTTTGAAACACTTGTACTTCTAGCACCTTTTTAGCTTTGGTAATTGATGTGATGGTACACTCAAGACCACTCAACCTTCCAAGGAGTTGTTCAAACATCAATGCGGTCCTATCATTTGGAGGTTGAGCAAAACTGGGTGGTGGCTCTTGTGAAGCCCGTGGTGGTGGTGCTTGGCTTGTTGAAGCGGGAGGATTTAAGGCACCATCCGGGTTAGAGTATAAGAAACCGAGATGGTTGTGGTTGGGGCGGTAGTTGGTGAAGTTCCTATTGTTGTTGAATTTCCTAAGGCCTTCATAGCCTCCATTGAAGTTACTTCTCCCCATATAATTCACATCTTCCTCCTTAGAAGGCAAATTTGCTTGAGCTTGCACTTGAGGAGTTGCTTGATTCTTCAAAGTGGTAGCACACAACTCTCTCAAGGATTTTAACTCATTGTTGATGGCATCAAGCTTGAAGTTGCTCATGGTCACTTCACTCACTTAATAAGCTCCCGGTCTTCTACCATCACTCTTTCTATGGGAGTATTTCTCTATCACCAATGCTTGCTTCTAAACAAACTCCCAAGCCTGATCCACATTCTTCTCCATAAATGTTCCTCCGGAAAGTGATTGGAACTTGATTTGACTATCCTCATCAAGCTCCTTGAAATAAATCTCCAAAAGTTCTATCTTCGGGATTCCATGGTGTGGACAATCTAGGAGGAGATCCATGAATCTCTCCTAAGATTTTAATAGGCTCTCTCTATCTTTCATGGTGAAGGCATTTATCTTCCCTCTTAGTTTGGTTGTCTTGGAAGGAGGGAAGAACTTTGTCAAGAACTCGGTTGTCATATCCTCCCAAGTAGCCACTCGTCCTTGTGGTATGGATTGGTACCAAGCCAAGGACTTATCCTTAAGTGAAAATAAAAAAGCCCTAAGCTTATGGTTGTTCTCTCCAATCTTGGCGGTCTTAGAGTCTCCATCAAAATCTCGTAGTTCATCAAGTGTTGATGGGGTGACTCTCGTACCATCCCTCCAAATTAATTGTGTCGAATCATTTGTAGAACTTGAGGGCGGAGCTCATAGTCATGAGATGTGGAACTTTCTAAATTGACACCCGGACGGTGTACTCTTTAAGCCGGATCCAAGCGTTGTCCAAGTGTTTGTGGCTCCTCAATAATAATCAGCTCAAACCGAACATGTGCCACCGGTTGAGGCGGTGGTGGAGGTGGTGGTTGACGAAGATTAAGCTTCCTTTGCTCCAAATTGCCTAATTTCCTCAATCTCCCTCCTAAAAGCTTCTTGCCTCTCGTTTGCAAGACTCCTCTCATTTTCCAAAGCTTCTTCCCGAAGCCTCATTTGCGCTAGAGCTTCTTCTCTAAGTCTTAGTTGCTCTAAAGCTGCTTACAATTCAGCCCTAAGGTTTGCTTCGGCCATCTCCTTCTTCTTCTTAGCACGTTTGGTTCTAGTCTTAAGGGTTTTCTCCGTTTCGGGATCCAATGAAGCTAATTCCTTGCCACGAGATTTTTGCATGCACCTAAAGAGTAGGAGATGTCTTGAAAAATCAAACACACAAAACAAACAAGATCACAAGCAAAAGAAAGACCTAAACTATAAGCAATCACACACAATGATTCAATCTTCCTAGTCCCCGGCAACGGCGCCAAAAACTTGTTAGGTGATTTCTAGGATGTGATGTTAAGCAAATCCGAGGCAAGAATGCCAAGAACTTGTTTGCCCAAATCATGCACACAAAGTCTTAAATTTATAAACTCGAACTAAATCCTAAACTCCTAACCAACCTGTAGTGTACGAATCGCAAAGTAGAAAGGAAAGTATTCCGAGGTCGAACACAAAGACCGAGGTGAGATTAAATCAAGCAATGATCATGGATAGTAAATGTCTAAGATGAGAAAGGAGATGGAAACAAAGAAATGAAAATCATATGTTTTTATGGATTTTTGTGGTGATCAAGCAAAGATCACAACCAAACAACAATGTCAACCAATCAATAAATCAAACACAAGATATAAGATCGATGTATAGAAAGCGGATTCTAGAGATACGGATATCCGTTTATGGTAAGGACTCAAGCTTTTAATCAACCTAGGAACAAGCTACGGTATGTTGGGAAGGAATATTTCTCTAGTGGGATCAATCATCAGGTAGGTCTCTTGGTCCACTAATCCATCACCCAAGGTCCTATTACCGGGTAAGACCTTAGGAACCTAGGGTTGGGAATTCTACACAAGCCGGGTAACTACTTAGGTGTAAAACCTTTCCTTACCGGGTAAGGCTCGGAAAAGCAAGTCCTATCCTAGCACACTCTATCCAATAGCGGCTGTTGAGGCTCAATACTACCTAATGTTTGTCATCTTCTATACCTAAGAGCGGGAATTACCGGGTAAGTCTCATCCCTAACCTAGTTTACTAACATAGGTCACCATAATGCTATATTATGCTCAACAAACACTAGGATTTAAACTCTCAAACTCTCAACACATGAAGATATATCTCTATAGGAACAACAACTCACACACCTCGGGTGGATCAAGAGCATCTCGGCCGAAATGGATGAAGAACAGGCCGAACTTGTAAACTGAGCTAGGGATTTGGAGCAAGCAACTATCCTAAGATACATCTAAGTCCAATATATCATTATCCTAGCCATAACATTTCATCCATCTCCCCAGAATCGCATCCTACTTAGCCAACAACTATCATCTTAAGTTCATTCATCATCAAAACAACCAACATGCATGCCATAGCTAGATGAAGGTAAAGGAAGCAATATAAATCAAGAACAAGCTGAATATTAAGTTTAGAACAAGCTTACAACCATTCAAGAGTAGCTTCGAAACGAGGTCAGCAATCTCTACAACTTTCCTCACTACAAAAGTCTCAAAAACTCACTCTAAGACTATAAAAATGTGTGTTCTTCTTCTTCCTTTCAACGGTGTCTTTCTTCTCTTCTCTTCTCCTCTCTATGGATTGCCCAACAAGATTCAAAATTAGGAACAAAGTTAGAAGTCCCTGCAATATGTGTGCAAGTTGCAATAAGACACCTCCCATCCATCATGGGGAGAAAGGTCGTGGGCTAGAAGTTTTGTGCCAAGTGTCAAGGTTGTCTAGCATGCGATCTCGGATGGTCCAAAAAGCATCTCGGCCGAGATGAATGTGCCTTGGACCGAGGTGAGCTGCTGCATGGCTTGAATCATGACTAAACACAAAGCCGGTGCATGGCTCGCACCAACTTAGGTCAATTTCTTCTTCTTTTCTCTATGCTTTCTCCTTTGGGACCTTGAATTCGGGCTGTCACGAGGCTTGAACCTTGGATATGATCAATAACGCATGAAAGCTCCCCAAAATACCAACAAAACCGACAAATGCTCGTGTAGACGTCTATTCCAATGAAATAACTCGATAAAGCATAAAACGTCCCGAACATGTGCAAAACCGTGCATGAATGAATGTGAAAACTACCTAAAAGAGTGCCTAATCTAGTGTCATAAATCACGTCATCACTTCCTTTAACCTATAAAAAGCATCTAGACATTCCTTCGAAAACTCAAAAATCACATCATTCATCAGTAGGTTAGTCAATGGTTTAGAAATCTTAGAAAATTCTTAAATGAACCTTCAATTGAAACCTGTGTTCCTAGAAAACTTCTTACCCCCTTTACAGATGAAGATGGAGGTAGCTTCTCAATAGTCTTCATCTTCCCTCTATCAACCTCAATCCCGTGATTGGAGATCAAGTGAACTAAAACAATTCCTTCACTAACCATAAAGTAACACTTCTCCCAATTCAAGATAATATTAGTGTCTTTACATCTTTGAAAAACTAAAGAAAGGTTAGTCAATCAATCATCAGAAGAGAACCATGACAGAAAAGTCAACCATAAAAACCTTTATAATGTTCTCAATGTACTCAAAGAATATAACCATCATGCATCATTGCAATTTAGCTGGTGTGTTGCACAATCCAAAAGGCATTCTCCTATAAGTAAATTTACCCCAAGGGCACGTAAAATTACACTTCTCTTGATCGTTAGGATGGATGGGGATTTGGAAGAATCCACTATATCCATCTAAGTAATAGAGTTGAGAATGTTGCGTCAATCTCTCAAGCATTTGATCGATGAATGGAAGAGGAAATTGATCCTTCCTTGTTGCTATGTTCCATTTTATGTAATCAATGGACATTCTTCATCCCGTTACTGTCCTTGTAGGAATCAACTCTTTGTTATTCTTGGTTACAACGGTCATTCCTCCCTTCTTGGGAACCACGTAGACGGGACTCACTCAATTGCTATCACAAATTAGAAAGATGATCTTGCATCAAGCAACTTAAGAATTTCTTTCTTCACCACCTCTTTCATGATCGGATTTAATCGTCGTTGAGGTGCACGTGAAGGCTTATGATCATCTTCCATAAGAATCTTATGCATGCACAAAGAATGCTTAATACCAACAAGATCAAAAATAGTATATACTAAAGCTTTTTTATGCAATCTTAACTCATGCATCAGCTTGTTGAATTCATCATCATTCAAATTAGCACTCATAATGACAAGATATGTAGAGTTACTTCCTAGAAAATAATACCTTAAGTGTGAAGGAAGAGGTTTAAACTCCAATGTAAGAGGATCTTTAAGTGGAGAATCGTGACCTTCCAAAGCATCTTGGGATGCTTCTGTAGGAAGAAGTATTATTGCATCCTAAAACACTTCCATTCAACTTCGAAAAAGATTCCGAAGTTTCAGAAATCTCGGGTTCATTGTGGAAATCTCGACCGAGATTTTGGTCTAAGTTGCTCTTTGCAATGAAATTCTCATGACTTAATAAAAATCTCGGCCGAGATTTCGGCTTCTTGACCAGGATTTTTAGGATCTTTTGTGCCCTCTTTCAACACTCAAACTTAGCCTTGGGATCTTCTTCCAAGGTCTCTAAAGCTCGGACCTCAGTATTGTAGTCTTGTTCTATTCCTTCTTCCATAATGATCATACTTATGACTCCTTCAAGTGGATCTCTGAGCAAAATTGAGCTAACTAATTCCCATGATTCTTCTTCACCATATATAATGAAAATATCTTCTCCAAGGGCTGACCCTTTTACCATAGCGTGGCTTTCTTGCAATCAACCATGCATCAAGAAGTTGCAAGAAATGGTCTTCCAAGAATAATTGGAATTGAATAATCTGCAGGATTGTCTAACACCTCAAAATCAATAGGAATATAGAACTTACCAAGTTGTACGGGAATGCCTTCTAGAATTCCCACCGGATGTGTTATTGATCTATCCGCCATGTACAATGTCCGTTTGACGGATCTTGGCACTCCAAGACCAATTTTCTCACACAATGCAAGTGGTATGATGTTCAAGCTTGCTCCAAGGTCACATAAGGCCTCATAAGTCACCTCTCCAATGCCAATAGGAACGCAAAAGGATCCGGGATCCCTTAACTTTGACGGAATTACTTCCCCAACATCTTCCAATTTCCTCTTGTTAGACAGGATTTCCTTCAATAATTTCCCATTAGAGGGTTACAATGGCATCCATGAACAGAATATTAATATGCAATTTACCGGGTAAGTGTCATCCTAGGCTTTCATTGAACCAGGAAAGGTGTAATAAGAATAGGATTTGGCAAACTCTAACACTTAACTCTCAGTTTCGGATCAGGTGGGGTCACCTCGGTCAGAAGAATTCCACCCCGGCCGAGATGTTCATCGATTGAACGAGATGTTCTAGGGTTAAAGATAAAGACTCGTGCTTTCAGGGTTCTACTGTTATTAAGATTATTCTATCATTGTTTTTCCCACAACCCTCAGCCAATCACCCTAGAATCACACAAAGAAATTAGCCAATCATCATCATGAATGCAATAATCAAATATATGGGAAGAAGGTAAATAATTGAACACAAAAACCTTAAGAGAAAGGATTCAATAACTGAATCAATTATTAATCAAACAAGCGTTCCTTGGATCAAAATCCAATAAGACAATCAACAAAGAAGGGAATCTAAGAAAGTCTTACAAAACCCTTCACAAAAGCTATAAAAGCTATCAACTTTCTTCCTTCAATCTTCCTTCAACCTTAAAAAAGGTTCTTCAAATCTCCCAACTATAGTGGGGTAAAACGACTGTAAGCGAATCTGCATCCCTAAGCGGTGTATGCGGCCTCCGGGTGATAGCGGATGTTGGATTTGTGGAAAATCCAACCCTTTTTATAGGAAAATTACCCTCCAAAGATAAGATATCTTAGAAAGATCTTTTCCCATAAAAATAGGTAAAATATATGGGCTAAATTATCTTCTTCCTTCCAGGAATCCAGCCTAAAAATATAAGATCCTCTTTCCAAAAATAAAAGATCTCAGCCAAATGAAATATATCTCTCGCCGCGTCCAAGGTGTTCGCCTCGGTCGAGTCAGCTCCTCTGGATCACCTCGGTCGAGATGGTACTATAGTTGACCGAGGTGAATCACAACTGAATGTGAAATCTCTCAAATCTGGTCCAAAGTGAATCTTCAATCCATTTTCATGATTCCTGGATTCTTCCTTAAGCTCCTGAATGTAGCTCCAATGACTCCTTAGCTCCTTTTGCTCCATTTTGATGTAAAACATGCCATTTTACCTACGATTACAACGAAACTTGGTGAAGACCTTGATTCCCGCAAAGGTAGATGAAACGATAATATAATCACATAATATACATCCAAACATGCAGATTATTGAAGATAAAGCGTCTAAACAGGCCCCAATATATAGACAATAATTCATGCTATCAAAATACCCCATACTTAGCCCTTGCTTGTCCCCAAGCAAGTTCCGAATATAAAATACAAGATAGAATGGATTATAAGTCATGAAGATCAATGAAAAAGTCTTTCAAAACATTTTAATGGTGTGCTACAATCATAGTCACTCTAAGAGAATGCTTCATGGAATTTAAAATCAAAATATTATCAAAACATTTTATAAATATAAGAAAATCGTTCATCTTTGCATAAAATCATAGAATGCATAATAAATCATAATCATCGAAATTAATCATGTATAATCCAGTTTAAACCACTAAGTCAATCAACAAGCTCGAGGTCTCAAGGGCTTTCAAAAGAAAGGTCAAAGAAACGTGTGAGGGTGGGATGTATATAAGGAATGTGGTGCTAGAATCCGGGAAAAGGATCTTTTCTTCACTTGCTTTGAACTTCACATCTTCCACCAATAAGCTTTGCTTATTTACTTTTTTAATTTTTGGGATGCATGGACAGAGGTGCACAATAACCGAAGCCTAGGAAATCAGCAATCATCAATTTCTCGAGATGCCTCAAACCCTTGATGCACATACCATGTCCCGTTAGGAATATCGCTCAATCCGACTTTGGCAAGACACAAACACCCGGCTATGTGAATGGTGCCGAGTTACTCATCATCATGATTGACTTCCCCAAACCTATATGTTTCTTTCTAACTTTCAGCCACATCTCAACTTTTTCTTTCACTTGCTTTTCACTTTTGCTTGCTTCCAAATTCCCGGATAGGTAAAGGGAGGCAAATATGTATATGAGGGGCTAAGCATGATCAAGAAGAAGAAGAGAAGAGAATGAATTTCCTTGGTCTTCCTAGGAAGAAAGTGAGAGAACTCATAATGTGGTGTCAACCTTCAAATTCAACATAATTTGGATAAAAACAAAGTATTAAACATGCCACATATTTCAAACAAAGCATTTAGCAACTTAAACATATCATAAAACATTTCAAACATATAAAGATTTCAAAACCAATTTGCAAACAAAAATCTTCCCTGAGGTCATATCCAGAAAAGAAGCACAAAAATCGTTTCGAAATTGTTTTCAATTAAAACGCCCCGGTCGAGATGTTCTAAGTCAACCGAGGTGAAGTACCTCGTCTGGCCTGAATCACTTCGGTCGAGGTCATAATATTTTTTTTTTCAAACCAATTTTTGACGTTTTTCTCAATCAAATAACTTGTATGCATGCATATAATCTCAGATAAGCACATAGAGCAAAATAAAACATAAATATCCGATAAAGTGAAGTCATACATCCATAGTCAAATAACACATCAAATACCCCATACTTGGGACACATTGTCCCAATGGGTCAAAATAAGTCTAGAAAATAAAGTACTCACCGGACATAGTTGAGCTGCATAATAAATAAAGAAAGAAAAATCCTGCAAGCTCTCAGTAATCCCGATCCGGTGGTGGTATAGTTACGCTGGGCTTCATCTAGCGTCTTGCTGGCGTAGTAATGGCGGAGCTGACAAACTCGAGGGTCGGCTCTAAGTAGGTCGGAGCTCTAATCTCTGTGAACTGCTCCAGGCCCACAGCAGATATCATCCGCCTCAAGTCCTCATCAACATAGAGGCAATCAAAAGCAGATATGTCCAAGAAGCGTGGTGCAACGACTGGACGGGCCGCTATGCGGTCATAATCGACCTGGTGTCGCTCGTGGATCACCGGTCTAGTACGGCGGGAGGAAGAAGAAGGGGAAGGAGAAGATTTGTCTCTCAGGACCAACTGCCTGTCAGAACTCATTTTCTGCAACCTGTCAGATCACCTTGGTTGCCCTGACAACTCTGTAGAACACCTCAGCCGAGGCACAGGCCGAATGGACCGAGGCAAAACACTACTCGATCGATTCCCTCAAAAATCCAGTTCTTTTCCCCCAAAATCACTACCAAAGGTTCCTATGGGGTACTTAATCCTTTCCTCAGCAAATGCAGGGGCAACCAAAGCCCAAATCGAAAGGAAACAGTGGAGAATAAGAGGGTTAGGGTTTTTTCGGATTTTACCCAGATTCGGTCGATTCGGTTCGTTTTTGCTGCAGATTTGTGCTTACAATGCGATCTTTTACCCTTTCCTCTCAGTTTAGAAGCAAGAATCGTCAAAAATGAGCGAAGAACGAAGGAACGAGGTGAGAAGTGCACCGCGGCGAGAAGGGAAGTAGAGGAGGAGAGAGAAATTTCAGCCCCCTTTTATACCCTTTTTGGAACTGCTGTCACCTCAGTCGAGATGGTCTCGACTGGACCGAGGTGTACGGACGGAGGTGGATCTTCAGAAACCCTAGTCGCCTCGGTTGCTCAAGAATCATCTCGGTCGAGGTGTTGTCACAACAACCGAGATGTGTCTCAGTCAAACTTCGTCTTCTCTAATTCTCGAACTTCTGTCCTTCCAGTTGTGCTCCTGGTTTGTATTCCTTCCTTAGATGTCACCTATTGTCTGTCTAGGACGCCAAAAACAAAGCAAAGCAAAGCAAAAGCAAAAGCAAACTATCTAAAGCTAGACTAGAAAAAGGGAAAAGAAAGCAATACCTTGGGTTGCCTCCCAAGAAGCGCTTGATTTAAGGTCGCTAGCTGGACCGTACGGCATCTCTAAGCGTGATGGGAGGTATCCTCACCCCATACTTCACCTTCATCATGGGGTGAGATAAGTAAGTCTATCAAACGTTCCAATAAGTGCAAGTGCTCATCGGGGAATGAATCGTCTATGGGTGGTTCGTCCTTCTCGCGTGAAGATGGAGGTAGCCGGCTGAGGTGATCCGCAACAGAATTTTCGGATCCCTTCTTATCGCGGATCTCTAGGTCAAACTCTTGAAGCAAGAGAATCCATCGAATAAGGCGTAGTTTGGCATCCTTCTTAGCAAGCAAGTAACGAATGGCTGCATGGTCGGTGTAGACAATGACCTTCGCCCCTACTAAGTAAGAACGAAACATATCGAAAGCATATACAACCGCCAATAGATCTTTTTCGGTGGTGGCGTAGTTACGCTGGGCTTCATCTAGCATCTTGCTAGCGTAGTAAATGGCGGTGGTCCGCCCATCCTTCTTTTGTCCAAGCACCGCTCCTATTGCCACATCACTAGCATCACACAAGATCTCAAAGGGCATGGTCCAATACGGAGGCTGAATAATGGGAGCGGAGATCAATGCTTCCTTAATCCTGTAAATTGCATCAAGACACTCCTGCGAAAACTCAAAAACAACATCTTTATTCAAGAGGTAGTTAGTGGTTTAAAAATCTTCGAGAAGTCCTTGATGAATCTCCTGTAGAAACCTGTATGCCCGAGAAAACTCCTCACACCTTTAACAGAACAAGGGGGAGGGAGTTTCTCAATGGTCTCGATCTTAGCGCGATCGACCTCAATACCTCGATTAGAAACGAGGTGTCCTAGCACAGTGCCTTCATAAACCATAAAGTGACACTTCTCCCAATTCAAGACAAGATTAGTGTCTTCACATCTTTGTAACACTAGAGAAAGGTTAGATAGGCAATCATCAAAAGATGAACCATATACTGAAAAATCATCCATAAATACCTCCATGATCTCCTCTATATACTCGGAAAAGATCACCATCATGCATCGCTGGAAGGTAGCGGGTGCATTGCATAGTCCAAATGGCATCCTCCAATAAGCGAATGTCCCCCATGGACAAGTTAAAGTGGTCTTCTCTTGATCATCCGGATGGATAGGAATCTGGAAGAAACCACTATAGCCGTCTAAATAGCAGAAGTGTGAATGTTGGGCCAACCGTTCGAGCATTTGATCAATGAAGGGAAGTGGAAAATGGTCCTTCCGAGTGGCCGCGTTCAGCTTCCTATAGTCGATGCAAACCCTCCAGCCTGTGACGGTCCTAGTTGAGATTAACTCGTTGTTCTTATTCGTCACAACGGTCATCCCTCCTTTCTTCGGAACTACATGTACTGGGCTAACCCACTTGCTATCCGAGATAGGAAATATGATACCTACATCCAACAACTTAAAATTTTCTTTCTTCACAACCTTTTTCATGATTGGATTTAACCGTCTTTGAGGTTCCTGTGAAGTCTTATGATCGTCCTCCATTAGTATTCTATGCATGCAAAAAGAAGTCTTAATGCCAATAAGATCATCAATAGTATAACCCAAAGCCTTTTGATGCTTCCTCAGGACATGCATTAGTTTAGATAATTCAGATTCGGAGAGGGAAGCACTAACAATAACGGGATAAGTAGAATCCGGTCCAAGAAAGACATACCTCAATTGACTTGGGAGTTGTTTAAGCTCCACAAATGGGGGTGCTTTCTGAGGGGGATCCTTGCTTCCTCCTTCCAGTGGAGTAGATTGAAGAACTGGACTTCCAGAAGTCTCAATTGACATCATCTTGCTTTCGACCTCGGTCGAGGTCCAGAGAGGTTGACCGAGATGTTCTTCAGCCACCTCGCTTGGTCCAGAAAGTGCCTCGGTCGAGGTACTGCAACTGGAACCGAAACTGGAGATCTTCTTCTCCTGAATTAGTCTTTCAATTTTAGCTCCTGGAACTTCTTCCAGTGCTTTTAAGCTCCGTATATCTGCATCACAAGAAGCATCTATACCTTCCTCCATTAAGCTAAAACTAATAACTTTTTCAAGTGGATCTTTAATAAGGATAGAGCTCACAAATTCTCTTGATTCTTCTTCAACATAGATGTTGAAGATATCATCTCCTCGCTGCTCTCCCTTCATAGCCGCAAGTAATGCAAACTCCACTTCATCTCTGCCAATATTGAACTTTAGCTTGGCGTTCTTACAATCCACATTGCAACCCGAAGTTGCTAGAAATGGCCTCCCGAGAATGATAGGAACGGGATAATCTGCGGTAATGTCAAGCACAACAAAGTCTATAGGTAAGTAGAAGTTACCTAACTTGACCGGAACGTCTTCCAAAATGCCCACGGGATGGGTAATGGAGCGGTCCGCCATGTATAACCGTATCCTCACCGGCTTGGGCTCTCCAAGTCCGATCTTAACACATAGCTCCAGCGGGATGATGCTCACGCTGGCTCCTAGATCACATAAGGCTTCATAAGTGATATCCCCAACTTGAATGGGGATGCAAAATGAGCCGGGATCTCTCAACTTGGGTGGCATCTTCTCCTTCACGATTTGAATAAGCTCCGAGGATTTATATGTCATCCTTACTTCACCAAAGTCTTCCAACTTCCTCTTCCTTGATAGAATCTCTTTCAAAACTTCCTATAGGCGGGAATCCCTAGAATAGCATCAAGGAAAGGGATATTAATGTGTAGTTTATTCATCAAGTCAAGGAACTTACCAAAATGCTTGTCTAGATGTGCTTTGGCCCTTGACTGGGGGAATGGAAGTGGTGGTTTATATGCAGGAGGTGGAATGTAAACTTCAGTTTTCTCCTCCGCTTTTTGTGGCTCCACCTCGGTTGGCATCTCGGCCGAAGTGTTCTTCGACTGCACCTGGACCGAGGTGGTCTTCATCTGTACTACATCGACCGAGGCACTAGATATGCAGTCTTCAGTCCACTCCTCGTCGTTATGGCCATAATCTGGCCCTTAGGGTTGCTTTCCGTCCTTGCTGGAAGCTTCCCTGGATCTCTTGGCGCTTCATTCGCCTTGTTAAAGAATTGTTGTTCTAAGGCTTTTTGTGCCTTCGAAAATGAAGTCATGGATGTCTCCATAGAGTTGAGCTTGATCAAGATGGCCTCCAGCACTGCATCTTTCTTTTCCGGCTGGGACGAACTCGATCCTTGCTCCTGGATCTTTAATGGAGTAGAAGAAGAAGAGGAAGAGAGGAAAGGATTAGAGGAATCATTCGAATTGGAGTTAGAGTAAGGGTTACCCGAATTTTGGTTGTTTGCCCTCTAATTATTGTTGTTGGATCCTCTATGGTTGTTGTAGTTGTTGTTCCGGGAACCGTTGTTGTTGTTACGGCATCCATTGTTGTTCCTTGATCCTTGATCTTCCTTCATGGTTTGAGCAACTAAGAATTCCTTCAATTGTTTCACATCATTCTTCAAAGATGTGAGTTGATCATTGTTAGGTGGAGCATATTGAAAGTTGACTCTTTTAACTCCACCTTCAGCTCCTTGGTGGGAGTATTTCTCCATGTGCAAAGCTTGCTTCTCTATAAACTCCCAAGCTTCATCAATTGGCATGTCCATGAACATGCCGGCGGATAGTAGTTGAAGGTTGAACTGGGTGCTTCCGTCCAGTCCCTTGAAGTATATCTCCAACAACTCTATCTTTGGAATCCCATGATGTGGGCATTCCAAAAGAATGTCTTTAAATCTCTCCCATGACTTGGACAAGCTCTCCTTGTCCTCCATGATGAATGCATTAATCTTCCCTCTCATTTTAGCGGTTTTAGAGGGGGGAAAGAATTTA
Source organism: Fagopyrum esculentum (assembly GCA_033239045.1). Taxonomy (NCBI): domain Eukaryota; kingdom Viridiplantae; phylum Streptophyta; class Magnoliopsida; order Caryophyllales; family Polygonaceae; genus Fagopyrum; species Fagopyrum esculentum. The sequence continues at coordinate 88,379,949 of BSUD01000001.1, forward strand.
GTCATGAATTCCGTCGTCATCACCTCCCAAGTATTGATTTTTCCTGGAGAAAGAGATTGATACCAAGTAAGAGCTCTATCTTTCAAAGAGAAGTAGAAAGGCCTTAGCTTGTAGTTGTTGTTTTCCAGCCTTGAAGTTCTCAAGGTCTCCATCAAGATCTCATAGTTTTGTAGATGTTGATGCGGAGATTCCCTCTCTAGCCCTCCAAACTGGCATTGGCAAATCATGGAAAGAACTTGCGGTCAAAGCTCATAATCATGGTCCGCTGGATCACCTTGGTTGACTCCTGGACGCCTCAGTTGTGAATCAGGGTCCATCCTCTGCCCTAGGGTTTGTGGAATACGTGCAAAAAGAACATATCGGACTGGCATCCGAGGTGGAAGTATCTCGGCCGGGGCAACAGGTATTGGATTGTGCCTCGGTCGAGGATCTGGAACAGGGTCTTGCCTCGGTCGAGGATCTGGGTTCGGTCGAGGTAGATACTGGTCTCGTAAAGCTGCCATATCTACTTCGATCGCCTCAGTCCTTGTGCGAGTTTCTTCCCTTTCCAGTCTCAGTTCTTCCTTGTTGAGGCGTAGTTGTTCTAACGCCTCCTTCAATTCGACCTCAAGATCGCGATTGTCTTGGATGGCCATCTTTGCTTCTTTCAAGCGTCTTTTGTATGTCTTTTTTGGTTCGTGATCGTAGGGAACGATTTCCTTCCCAGCGCGGGTTCTTCGCATAAACCTAAGAAAAAGAACCTGCTAAAGTCACTCAAGTAGAGTGGTTAGTAGAAACAGGGGCAAGTGCCCCGAAACAAAACCGCAACCGGCTCGGTCTAGACCAAGTCCCCGGCAACGGCGCCAAAAACTTGTTCGCTCCAAACGGTGTGTGCAAGCTTTAAATTTATAACCCTAGATGTAAACTTAAAACAAGGATGCGAACCCGCAGTGTACGGGTCAATCGTAGTAAAAAGCAAGAAATTCCAAGGGTCGATCACAGGGACTTAGTGAAACAAAGCAGGAATAGGTTGTCAATGCAACTACGAACCACAAAAGCGATTAAAACAATCAAAGATGATAAAAAGTCAATTAAGGAAATATGCAATTCTAGGGATTAAAGCATCTAGTTGTGGATCCAACTCAAGATCTAAAGATAAGTGGACAAGCTGAGATTTTGCAAAGGGAAGGCGTTACTAAAGTGGAATAGATCACCAGGTAAGTCTCACTACTCACTAATCCGAAACCATAACTCCTATTACCGGGTAAGTCTCAAGGAATTAAGGAAAAGAACTATAACCTCAAACTAATACTCCAACTAAGGGAATAGAATCAACCTTTACCGGGTAAGTCTCAGGCTAACTCACAAAGATGAGATGAAAGCACACTCAAACCCCAATAAAGGATAAACCTTTATTACCTACACTTATGATCTTTGGTAAACAAACAAAGGAATTACCGGGTAAGTCTCATCCTAGGCTTTCATTGAACCAGGAAAGGTGTAATAAGAATAGGATTTGGCAAACTCTAACACTTAACTCTCAGTTTCGGATCAGGTGGGGTCACCTCGGTCAGAAGAATTCCACCCCGGCCGAGATGTTCATCGACTGAGCGAGATGTTCTAAGGTTAAAGATAAAGACTCGAGCTTTCAGGGTTCTACTGTGATTAAGATTATTCTATCATTGTTTTTCCCACTACCTTCAGCCAATCACCCTAGAATCACACAAAGAAATTAGCCAATCATCATCATGAATGCAATAATCAAATATATGGGAAGAAGGTAAATAATTGAACACAAAAACCTTAAGAGAAAGGCTTCAATAACTGAATCAATTATCAATCAAACAAGCGTTCCTTGGATCAAAATCCAATAAGACAATCAACAAAGAAGGGAATCTAAGAAAGTCTTACAAAACCCTTCAGAAAAGCTATCAACTTTCTTCCTTCAATCTTCCTTCAACCTTCAAAAAGGTTCTTCAAATCTCCCAACTATAGTGGGGTAAAACGGTTGTAAGCGGATCTGCAGCCCTAAGTGGTGTATGCAGCCTCTGGGTGATAGCGGATGTTGGATTTGTGGAAAATCCAACACTTTTTATAGGAAAATTACCCTCCAAAGATAAGATATCTTAGAAAGATCTTTTCCCATAAAAATAGGTAAAATGTATGGGCTAAATTATCTTCTTCCTTCCAGGAATCCAGCCTAAAAATATAAGATCCTCTTTCCAAAAATAAAAGATCTCAGCCAAATAAAATATATCTCTCGCCGCGTCCAAGGTGTTCGCCTCGGTCGAGTCAGCTCCTCTGGATCACCTCGGTCGAGATGGTACTGTAGCTGACCGAGGTGAATAACAACTGAATGTGAAATCTCTCAAGTCTGGTCCAAAGTTAATCTTCAATCCATTTTCATGATTCCTGGATTCTTCCTTAAACTCCTGAATGTAGCTTCAATGACTCCTTAGCTCCTTTTGCTCCATTTTGATGTAAAACGTGCCATTTTACCTACGATTACAACAAAACTTGGTGTAGACCTCGATTCCCGCAAAGGTAGATGAAACGAAAATATAATCACATAATATACATCCAAACATGCAAATTATTGAAGATAAAACGTCTAAAGATGCCCCAAGATATAGACAATAATTCATGCTATCACATAACTTTCCCCTTAGGATTATTTTCAGTGTTTCCAAGAAACTTTCCTGGATCTCTAGGAGCTTTTCCTACATTATGGAACACCTACTTTTCTAACTCCTTTTGAGCCTTAGAAATAGAAGTAGTTGTGCTCTCCAATCCGCTCAATCTTCCCATCAATTGCTCAAACATCAGCTTTGTCCGATCCTTGGGAGTTTGATTAAATCCCGGTGGAGATTCATGAGTCTTTTGTGGTGGAGCTTGACTGGAGAAAGCTAGAGGATTCAATGCACCATCCGGATTTAATTAAGAAAATACGGGATTATTATGGTTAGGGCGCCAAATATTTCCTCCATGGAAATTCCTGTTGTTGTAATTTAGTGGTCCTTGATAATTTCCTCTACCCATGTAATTCACATCTTGCTTGTGCCGGTGCCGGTGCTTAGCTTGTGCCGGTGCTTGAGCTTGAGTTCTCACAAGCTCCTTCAATGCTTTAATCTCATTGTTAATAATATCAAATTGAGAATTATTAGTAGTAATGGTACTAACATCATAGACTCCGGGTCTCTGGAGTCTCTCATCAACTCTTCTATGGGAATATTTCTCAGTCACTAAGGCTTGCTGCTCTACAAATTCACATGCTACATCAACGGGCTTCACCATAAAAGTCCCTCTAGAAAGGGATTGAAGCTTAAATGTATTTTGCTCATCCAAACCCTTAAAATAAATAACAAGAAGCTTGATGTTTGTCAATTACAGAGGAACCTCGCAAACTAGCTAAGATAAGCTTCGAACAATACCGACAACGAGGGGTAAAAAGAGAGAAAATCCGACAGTGGGTGGTTTCAATTTTACTAACCTAATACGTTTGTTTGTTGTGAATATGTCTGCTTCCATAGGTAAGAATTTTGACAATACGGAGCCCGCTAAAGGAATAAACCACTATATACATACGATTCAAATACAATTAGATCAAATTCGACAAACTAGAAGCCCGAGGCCGCGAGCAACAACCACCACTTCTCCGACAAACAAGAGAAGAAGACGACGATCATGTATCTCCCATACGACCTCGCCGACCCTTCCGTTAATGGATCATACAACCCTGACGGAATACCCGAAGAGCCATCAAATTTGAGAATGAAACTCACAAAGTCCCCCGAGATCAAGGCCGAGAAACATATATGTTCCCAAAAACCAATATTAAAATCCCTCGTTTGAAGAGAAACGTGATATAGATATCTATCTAGCTTGGGAAGCTAAGGTAGAATAGATTTAGAGTTGTCATCACGTCCTTGAATGACAAAAGGTACAATATGTTGCGCTTGATTTCACTAATTATGCTATAATTTGGTGGACTAACCTCAAAAAGGATAGAAGACGAAACATGATCGAGGACATCACCACATGGGATCAAATGAAGGCCGTCAAAAGATCTCGATTTTTCCTGCCCCACCATGGCAGAGAACTACGCCAAAGATTAGAGAACCTTAAATAAGGTTCAATGGATGCCGAAGAGGCATACAGTGCCATAAAAATCGCAATGGTCCAAGATGATGCGTATGAGGAAGAAGAATTTAACATGGCCATATACCTACCAATTGTCCACCCCTTACTAGCAAGTGAGGTCAAACCTAAACCAACATGCCTAATTTGCTACACTTTGAAATTCGGGTTGAAAGGAAATTGAAGTTTAGAAATCAAGACCGACGAGCCGCACCAATATGGAGGACGAACCCAAGTAGGGACCCACCTACATCTACTGTGAGCCTAGTCCTTATATGGAAGTCACGTCAACGCGCCCCCGGCTATGACCACGACACCTCAAACACCCGCTTCGATAGATCACGGAAGTAATTTGTCTGTCACTTATTGTAATTGTTATGGGAAGGGACATGTGATGAGAGATTGTCCAAATAAATGGACATTTCTAACCAATGACCAAAGATAATATGAATTTGGGTCTGAGAAGGAAGAAGAGTCCGAAAGACCCACAATCTTGGGCGAGAAAGAAGATGATGCTCAAGTCCATTTTGAAAGAGGACCATGCATACTCACCGGCAAGATCATGGATGACTCACGCACCAACGGATGCTCTACTAACATTGAAAATCATCATAATAAGATGCCCTTCATTGCATTGTTCAAGCAAGAAGGTCAAGAAAAACCGCCAAACAAGAAAAAGAGGAACACAAATCCCACCAAAACATGTGCTCTCAGTGTTGAAATTACGGCTCATACGATCAATGATTATGCATCTTCTCTCTTAGACGTGTGTGAAATATGAACGAAAATAGCATTAAATTTATACTTGAAATAAAAGCCAAAGCAAATAAGCGGAACCGCAGTGTACGGATAAAGCGCAGCAAAAGAAAATATTTCAGGGTCGATCACAAGAACTATGGTGAAAACAAGCAATAAAAATCATTAATAGTCAAGATTTATCCAAATTCAAAAGACAAAAGCAATCAATATGAATATATGTAGCAATCGGGAGAATGCACATTCTAGAGATCAGGGTATCCAATTGTGTTTTTTTATTTCAAGACTTCTAAAAACTATGGACAAAGTTGGGATTGTTAAGGAAAAGTGTTTCTAAGGTAGGAAAGATTACGAGGGAGGTTTTGCTATCCACTATTCCAAACCAAAATTCCTATTACCGGGAAGTCTCGAGGATCTAAGGAAAGGAATTGTAAACTCAAACCTACCACTCATCCTAAGGGTCAAGAACTAACCTTTACCGGTTAAGTCTCATGCTAGATCACTGAAGCAAGAAGAAGGCACACTCAGACCTACTAAAGGGTTGTGAATCCTTTATTACCAAGAACTCATCATCTTAGGAAACTAAGAAAGGGAATCACCGGGTAAGTCTCTTCCATTACTAGAAACACGGGTCATTAACTACGCTTTGGCTTCGACGCTTCCTATTGTGTCGGCTAAAATTTCAGCGCTTCCAACAAGCGTTTAACGTTTTCGACGCTATATAACGTCAAGATAAAATGGACACTTATAAATAACGAAAAATTTACAAAGCGTCAACAAAATTACCAATTTTCATCACCCGCGGAAGACAAAACGTAAACCCGCCTCTTTTTTTAAGTCAAAAGCGAAACCCGCCTCTAACTTTTTCATTTTTCTCTCCTACAGACCCCTTCTCTCACTTTTTTTTCCTCAAACCCTAATACATCTCTACGACTCTCTATCAGCATCTTCATTGCTCTCTTTAATAAAGAGGAGGATACCCAACTCCGAATACAATCCCTACGAATCCTAGTATGTCCTTGCTGCTACAAGTCACAGCGAATCTCCGGAGACCTACACTTCTCCGTTTTCAAACCTTCCTTGGCGGCTCAATCAACGGAGATCAAAAACCGCTCCGACTATAACTCCGTGCAAATCCAAGTAAGTATTTTGAAATCTAAACCATTGCTTTTTTCTGGAAGTTCCATTCAGGGTGGTTGTTGTGTTAATTCTTAGTTGATGAAGCGCTAAATGATGTTAGGGTTTTTGATCCAGATCTAGTGCTCCTCGCTTCTGGATGTGCGATGGGTTGGTGTTCATTCCTATTGCTCTGGAAGGGGAGACCATATTGTGTGGTGTTGTTTGATGAAGTACAGAAGGCTCACACGTCCATTTTCAGCATTCACCTTAAAGTTCTAAGAGATAGAAAACTAACATATGAGCAAGGCCAAACTATGACTTCAAGAACACGGTGATTAATGACTTCAACCCTCGGTGCAAAGCATCTATTAGGCAAGAGAACCATGAAGGCTTCTCGTGAGGGTGTAATGCTAGAGGTAATTCAATTCAGATCAGACCTTATAGCCTTGAATGGTAATGTAGCTATATAATATAACCTTGTATTTTGTTAACATTATTCAGGTAAAGAAACACTTTAAACTAGAGCTCTTGAACAAATTAGATGAGATTGTGACCACAAGCGAATACCAACTCTCTATGAACATGAACAACCTAGGTAGATACCAGTAGGTACCATAAATATGTTGCTAACGGAGAGATAGAGGATGCCCATAAAGTGTTCGATGAAATGTCCAAGTGAAATTGCTCATCTTGTAAGTATCCAACTTAATCAAACTCCACTTTTCGATTATTTGATATACATAATGAAATTTTTATATCGAATTTCATTCATGTGGTTGAATATGTTTTGCCTCTTTTGTTTCTTATTCTCTTTTATTTCTTATTTTCACAGAAACATTAATGCAGGAGATCAACATGGCAGCTCGAAATAACACCTTTGGTAGCATCTCTAAAGGATCCAGAGAAAGCACAGGATTGAAGCACAATCTTGAATTGTACTCTCATGAACAGGTATGTCCATTAACTTGCATCTAATTTTGACATTAAACCCGGGGAATGAATGGTTGTCTTGGACATATTTTTACTATCTTCCTCACTTTGCAATGAAGATCTTAGTTTAGGATGTACTATATAGTGAAGATATGAATCCTAATATTTGATCTATAATTGTCTGCTGCAGTTTCTATATACTAGGAAAGACACACCACCATGTGAAGGTTGTGGTTTAAGCCTCCTGCTTGAAACTAAAAACTCATCAAAAGTGCCAAGCCATTTGTACTGTACAATGTACATCTTGTGCAAAGGTGAGTGTCTACAAGCTGGACTTCTTGTAATATTACTTTCATGTGCAGCATCATCTAATTCACACAAAAACGAACCATCTTTTAGTTTCAGCTTGTCTTCTTAGATTGGTTGTATATTTTGGTAAAAAGTATACAATTTTTGTGAAATGATTCTTATTACAATCCTTGAAGCTAAAACAGTACAGAGGCATATGCAAAACGATTGGAACCCCATCAGATATTGGGAAATGGGTAAGGCGACTTTTGATATATTCTTTAGTCAGTTTAAAATATTTATTTCTCCAAATCGGTTAAATGAAGTTGACTACTTTGTACACTATCAGGTAAAATGTGATGGTTGTAAAGTATGGGTACATGTTAAATGAGACAAAAATATCTAGCAATGTTTTCAAGGTTTGTTGATCCTATCTTGTTTACAAGGGGTGTCATTATTACACGTGGATTATCCTCATTATTTCCTTGTTTTTAGGATCTTGGGTGCACCGATTGTTATTGCCCTGATTGCAAAGTAAAGTTCAATTTTGAATTGTCAGATTCAGAGGAAGGGCAGCCTATAGTCAAGTAAGTTTAAAAATTGTCAAATTTTTATGACTCATGCTAGCAAATTTTGTCCTATGTGTCCTGTAGTACACGAAGCCATGTCGTTGCTTCGTTTCTTTTGTTTGCTATTCAAGCTTAACTATGATGAGTTGATAATTAACTTCTACTTCCAAAATATTTTTCATTGTTCATTGTGTAACTAAAGTCCATCTTTAACTACCCAACCATTAAGGTTTATTCTAGCTTAGTATTACTCGGGAAGTGAGCTCTTAACGTCTAAATCCACAAATTACTACAATGAAGTTGATAGTAGTTTTATTATTAATCAGATTGTTATAGGAACTTATAGCTAGATGAGAAATCAAATCAAATGTAGTTGTTGGTGTTCTTCTTGTTGGAAAATCTTCACTCTTGTGTATATATTGTTTTTTAAATTCTCATTTTTATGTCACTAGCTTCACATGAAATAGTATATTACAAGTTTGACACATGCATTGGCGTATTGTCATGATAAGAATGTCATTCACAGGGACATCAAGCCGGAGATTTTATTGCTTGATCACGAGGTATCTTCTATTTGCACACTCTCTCACTTTAATCTCGATGCTTAAGTTGTTAGTTGGCAACTTGCTATTACTAAGTATGGTCTACAAAATGTGGTATAAGTTGTGAGACTATCAAAACTGAAAACCAAAAAAGTTACCATATTTCAGTCTTAGTCAAGAGAATATTGTGAAAGAAAATTCAGAACATTTAGTTAGATCTTTGTAAATGATGGTGGTAAGAGCAATAGTTTAGTTGAGTTGGCTATGTGAACATTACTAGCAAGTTTATGATTGATTTTTGTGATGCAGATGATGGAGAAGAATGGTGGCAAGTACTCCCAGGTATAACAAATCTTGAAATACAAAATATATTTACCATCAGAATATTACAATACAAAACTCCTTTCAGGCCAAATAAGCTTGTGAGTCTACACTTGAAGAATTGTTCAACAATAAAACTTCTCCCACCACTTAGGTGTCTTCTTCTCGAGGCACTTACTCTTCGGATCTTGGATAAGCTAAAGTTTGTAAAAGATGATGGGCAACAAATGAATGAAATAGTAACAACAAGCTTTGCTTTGTCAACATTTTTCCCTTCTCTTTTAAGACACTTAAACTATTCCATCTCCCAAAGTTGAAGATATGGTCAAGGAAAGTTGAGCTTTGCAATGTCAAGGAAACAAGCTTATCTTCTCACGGCACATTCATTTCCTCTTCTTCAACACCTGAATATTTGTAATTGTAGTATCTCATGTTGTAGATAGTTTATTTAGCCTTAACTGATGCCGAGGTACTTATTGTAGCGTTAGGGAGATTAATTTGTATGTACGATTTATATTGTAAATGCTTGTTTTGTGATGAAGTTTTGTAGAGGATTTTCATTATAATGGAGTATAAAGTGTCAATAATGTTTAGCGTCAACAAATGCAATAAAAAATAAATGGGCGTGAAATATAATCGATGCTTGACAATGTAGACAAATGCAATAAAAAATTGGCGGGAAGTTGGTTGGAACTTGGCGGGCATACAAATAGACAGTTTTAAGTGTCAACAAATGCACATAAAATTGGCGGGAATTTGAAGGTAACTTGGTGGGCAAAAATCTCGACGCTTTATAATGCCCATTGTATTTAATTTTTTTTAAAAAAATCAAAAAATAAAAAGCGTCGATAATGAGCTACCGACCATGTATAGCGCCAACAATGTTCGACGATAAAAAGCGTCGACCATTCTCCGCGTCGCGAATAACTACGCTTAGTGAAAGCGTCAAGAGGTTTTTTCTCGACAATATTTAACGCCGAGAAAGCCTTAAAAAAGCATAGTTAAATGACCCGTGTTTCTAGTAGTGTTCCCAAACTTAGATGTAAGCTTGTAAGGTTCAACAAGGCTAGGATTCGGAAAATCTATAACCTAAGCATAAAGATATAACATAAACGGATCAATTGAAGAAATCTCGGGCAATTCTTGGTGAAATCTCGGCCGAGATTCTCAAGAACAGACCGAGATTTGTAATCTACGAGGGTTAAACCAACTTTCAAGGTCCAATCTAACCTTAAAGGCTTTGTTTATCATCATCTATGTCACAACCATAAACCAATGACCCTAGAATCACATGGGTTTTATCCAACAACACACATATTCAAATCAAGAATGATATATGCAATCAAGAAACTCATAAAACAAAAATAACCAAAAGATGAGTAAGAAATACTTTGCAAGGTGTCTTCAATAATCAAAACCAAAACCAATCCTCTAACAAAGATATCTTATAAAAGAATCTAGGGTTTTAGTTTTTAGGGTTTTGAGCCGTTTTACACTAAATTTCGGTTGAGCCTGATAACAATCTCAGCAGAGATTTCTATAAATAGACTGAGATTTGTATTCTGTTGCGTGTTATCCTTAGCTATTTGATTGTATCCTTTTGATGATGACCTTGCTCTCCTTTATATGCTCTAGTATGATCTCCTTTTGATGCCTTATCTTTACATGCTCTCTTTTGATCTAGAATCTACCAAAATTCCTACAATTGTCGCAAGAATATGTGTAGACATATTTTATAACAAAGTATGCAAATATAAGCTCAATTACTATGGATATATGTCTGTGCATGCAAAACAAAGGGAAAAACTACATATATGAGTGTCTATATTAAGGTCATAATTCATGTTATCATTGCACCTAAGAATGACCTTGCTATTGTTAAATTCATGGCACCTCATACATCGTGTGCTAAAGTTAAAATTCCTAAGATCGAGTGTAGTATTAAGGTAGGTGATCTGATTGAACCCTTAGGCGCCCACACTGTAAAAAGGAGCTTGTTGAAATTTTTTAGGGCTTGAAGAGTTCACACCCAAGGTTTTCACCTTATTCGTTGATTATTGTTGGGATCCTACATTCACCCTTTTTGAATGTTGATTGCCTTGTAAATAAGAAGACTCTAAGTGTCATTCCTCTTAAGAATGAAGATGACAAAAGAGAAATTTTTTTCCATACATGGTGTTTAGTCCAAGAAAAAGTATGCAATATTATCATTGATAGTGGTAGTTGAATCAACTTGGTGAGCCTCAATTTATGCACAAGTTACAACTAGATATTATTAATCATCCATTGCCATACAAGCTTGGTTGGATGAATGATTGCGAGGAAATGAAGATAAAATGACAAGCCAATATCACATTTTAAGTCGAAGCTTATAAGGACAATATTTGTATGATATTGCTCCTATGCAAGCTTATCCGTCTAGGTCGGCCATAACAATTCCACAAAGAATAAGATCAGAAGGACATACCAACAAGTAAGTATTGCTTTACTTTCAAGGGGAAAACCTTAATGCTAAAACCCATGAAGCCAGACGAGGTATTTGACTACTACAAGAAGAAAAAGAACAGGGATGCCAAGGAAGAACCCCGAAAGTTGGAATTTTGGATGCCTCAAGGACGTTACAAACCCCCCGGGTTTTTCATTGACCTTGATGACATACCACTAGTAAAGGACTCCAACTTTACTATGACAAAATTCCCTATCGTTAAATATTTGTTCAAATAATTCTTGGCATTCATGCATGATTTAGGGATATTAGTGGCATTAATTGATCATCTTTGCCTAACTTATGTAAATCCCCGAATCCGCGTGACTCGGGATGCTACGGGCGGAGATCACACAGTGGGTCCCGACCCTTATACTGACAACAATTTCAACGGATCTTGCAATAAGGCACAAATAAAGGCCAAAACCAAAATTACATTTTTATCCATGATAGAATATACAAAACTCCAAACAATTTTACCGGATCTTGCAACAAGGCACAAGTAAAGACCAAACGCCATACACGCGGCATACAGTGATACGATATACAAACTCCAAACATGAATCCAACCAAAAAACCCTCTTAAAATGTACGGAACCCCGGATGCCCACTGTTCGTGATCTCTCGGCCGCATTCCTAACCTTCAAGGCAACTACAACGTCGGTATAAAACCGTTAGCTAATATTCAAGTCATTAGAATCAAGGTGATGAGACACACACACAAATAACCACAAACACACAACATGCTCCTACACACAAGTCCGGTTCGTTATCATTTTATTATTAAGTCATATCCCGTTCTAATTCACCTTTCGTCTATGACACGAGAATCACCGTATGATCTCGCCTCGGTTCCTACTCACCGTCAAGTAATGGCACTGATGCATATGGCCGTCTACCTGCCGGGGCTAGTCACCGAGAACCCCCTAGCTCTCCGCAAGAGCTAGGAAGTGTTGTCACCGCCCGTGATCATACACTTTGTCCAATATAAAAATATAAAGTCGTCATATGTCCGGTTTCGTTGTTATTACATAAACAATAAATACACACCACCAAGCACGCATCGAAACTAATACAAGGAATACGAGTTAAGTAAGTCCAGAGTCTAACCTCGTCCCAAACGCTAACTCACAAAATGCTCTCGCTTCCCTTGGAAAGAAGCATACAACCTGCTCACAAGAAGATATCTATTAAAACCCGCTCAACTCAAGAAGTCTAGGACTTCTACACAAATGATCTATGCAAGATCATTCAACTCTCATTCTAGGACCGCATCCTAGAATCTATCATACTCACATCTTACTCAATGTATGAGGAGATCTCTCAACAACCTACGAACTCTCATATGATCATTCTCAACGGCCAAGAACAACGTAAAAGCATATGAGGTCCCAACATGCTCATCACACTCGCCTAAGGTCCCAAAAAGCCACTACATGACATTCACTCTAAGTTATGCTAGATCCAACCTAGCATGATATTACCATTAAACATAACTAGACCGAGTAAGATCATAAGCTCGGGGGAGAGGGTACTCATGTGACGTCAAAAGACGGAAGACGGTCTATGGATGTCGAATGCTGATTCGTTGGGCCTTTATTGGGGTGCTTCCGAACCTAAAACCACAACTAAACAAATTTAGCATAACGCTAAATTTGGGTCATAGTATATAACGTTTATGAAATAAGAATAAACCCCGTACTAAAAAAAGAGTCAAAATCTCAAAAACACTTTCCGGGTAAATTATCCAATATATAAAATATGGTCATAATTCGAAATTAAATCTTTGAGCAATAAACAAAATTTAGTCCAACAAAGGCATAATATATAGTGTATATAAATATAAGAATATGAATCGAAGTAAAACCCAAGTCTAAAAACCGTAAATACATTTTATGGGCACAATGAAAAACTCTAGAAACTTGGGTCATTTTCCGTAAAAAAATCCTTGGGCCAAATCTTCAATTTATTCAAATCAATAGGGGCATAATTTTCAAATACAACATACCGGGTCACAAATGTATTTAACACAATAAGGAGGGAGGCCGAAATAAATAAACCCTAAAAAGGGTTCTTCTTCAACCTCTCAACACGCAGTGGCGGCGGCTGGAACGTATTGGGGCTTCGGCAGGCTAGGCGAGGCAGGCTCCTCTTCGGCGTTGTTCCTAGCGGCACAGCGTGGAGGCGGCAGTTCCGGCGGTTGCTGCTCCAATATAGCGGCTGCAGAGAAGAGGTGAAGGGAAGGAGGTGGCTGTGTTGCAAGAGCCAAGGCGAGGCATCTCCGGCGTCTGGTAGCACCAGTATCAGGGAGGCGGTGGCGCAACACCTCCTCTTGTGTCGTGGCGTTCCAAGGGAGATGAAGAAGTTGCTGCCGGAGTTTCGAGACGGCAACCTTCCCCTGTTTTAGTCTTGAATCGAGCCGGAGTGAAAGACGGGGAACAGAGAAGAACCAGAGGGAGGCCGTGAAGATAAAAGGAGAAGAATGGAGAGGGAATGTGTAACACCCCAAATCCTAGAGGACTCGGAATGCTACGAGTTGGGACCTCACAATGGGTCCCGGCCCTTAGCCTGGCAACAACTTCATCGGACCTTACAACATGGCACAAATAAAAAGGCAAAACATAGAGTTTTATATCATGAGCGAAAGGGAAAGTACAAAACTGAAAACAATCCAGCCAAGTCTCAAAACCGAAGTAACAACATAAGTATCAATAGTCGTGAAATAAAAAGATAACAGTCCCGTCCTATAATGCACGGAACCCCGACTGCCCACTACCGCCGGATCACTCGATCGCCTCTCTAACCTGCAAAGCATCTACAAGCGGTATAGTTAGCTAACAATCTATGCATAAGTATAAAGGTAAAAGCACAACCACACATCATACAAAATCAACATGCAACATTCAATCCTTTTATTATCTTTAATTAGGCGATATGTCATTACTAATGATACTTATTTTGTGACACGAGGGATTCCTAAACCTCTCCCATGTCCCCATTTACCAACGCATATGGTATTAATGCATTTGAACGTCTACCTGACAGGGTTGGTCGCAGGGAACCTCCTAGACTCTCGCAACAGCTAGGCAGATAATGTCACGACCCGTTATCATACACTTGGGTCAATTACACAGTATACTAAAGTCGGCCTATTCCGGTTTCGTTGTTTATCATAACTAACAAACACCACTCATACACATTACACTCATACACATTACACTCATACAAGAAGCCAGCTACGTAAGTTCATGGACTTACCAGAATCAATTCTCGACTCTCTTAATAACCACTCAATCGGTAACTACAAAAACTCAGTTGCCTGTTAGAGGAGGCATGTGGGTCAACACATTTCCCTAGGTACTTAGAAGTCTAAAACTCCTAAGATGTAAGATCCTATTTGAACAGAAATTATTACAGTACTTATTTAAGGTAACATGACTATTTTACCCTTGGTCCCGAGACTTCCAAAACTCGTAATACGTACTTAAATTCTTACTTGAGGTTAACTAGCCGTAATCTACTCTCTAGGATGATTTTAGGTACTACAAGAGAAACTACACACTTTTCTATTTCCCGAAAAGTCATTAAGGTCCAACTTCATCTTTAAATATGAAATTAGAATAAACTTATACAAATTCTAAAATAAATCTCTAAATTATCTATGATATCCAATCTACTCATAGGAGCAAGAATTTCTTAAAACTGTTCAACTATCACTTCTACAAAAAACCTGAAAGTTGGCTACAACACTAAAATGTTCCTATACTTGGTCAAAATTCACTGCTGGAAAAACAGCTCAACTACTCTACTTTGAGAACCTATAACTTTCAATCCGACCGTTCATTTATTCTCCAATTTTAACACAGTAAACTATATATATCCATCTATGATCTATCAAAAATTCAACGGTGGATCTTCAACCAATCTTTTTAACATTGATTCACAACAGTGACCATTTTTGACTTACCAAACAAAGGTTTAAGAAAAGTTTGTCACTTCTATTTCTGTTGTTCACCTTTACAGCCACAACACATTCCTATAGGTCCCTACTTCAAATCCTATTATCAGTATAACTCACCCTTTACCTACCCCGAAGTCCTTAGTTCGAATCTTTCAAGGCACCGTCTAAACATCAACCTAAATCTAACCTCCTAAGGTCTTTTCTAGTGCAGTCATCCTTGTACACATACATGATTAATATATATGTTGTACCAGCTTATCATCATAGAGACTTTACTTACCGGACTGTAGTAAGGAGGAGGGTACGTCACTACTGGGTTGCTCGACGCCACCAATTCAAGGAGTTGAAGACTGAGTTTCAAAGCTGCAGTAGTTGGGAGTTCATCCGGCACAGAGGATAGGAGTGTGAGTGCTCAAACACATGACAGAATAAGGAGATGGAAGGAGAGATGAAAGCTTGGTCATACCCGTAGGAACAGGAGGGAACATGATCGATCGAAGCAGCGACAGAGGGCAAGATAATTGTACCAACTCTCCCACTGTGTTTGCAGCAACAACTCATGGAGGTGAGTTGAACCTATGCAGAATCAAGCCAGGTGCACCGTGATTGTGGAGCGTGAAATGGGAACAAGAGCGTTGCAACCTTCTCTCTTCTGACGTGAACATATGAGTTGTTACATATATTTAATTGCCTCATTTATGCAGTTGTTACAAGGGTTGTGGAGTGGATGACGGCTGCTCCACTTCCTTGTTGGGCTGGACGTGAAGCTGAGCCAACTTTTAAAGACAACACCGGCTGGGGCTGGAGCTGGGCTGACGCTGGAGCTGGGCTAGCGCTGGAGGTGGGCTGGCGCTGGAGCTGGGCTGAGGCTGCTTCAATCCGCCAGCAAGGGGAAGGACGAGGGCTGGCAAATTCAATCCAAATAAGCCACAAAGTTGTCGGGCTGAAAGTTTGTCAAAACTTGTCATAAACTCGTCATGGCTTTGTCAAGCCCATGCATGACCTTGTCACAAAGTTGTCGGGCTTCATGATGACCTCGTCTCAACTTTGTCATGGTCTCATCACAATTTTGTCTTGGTCTCGTCACAAGTCGTCGTTCAGAACAATTAAAAGAATTAGGGTTTGATATAATTCTATCTTTTTATGTGAATTAAATTCTACATAAAATGATAAAATTTGTGGAGAAAGAAATACTAAGATAGAATGGGAAACAGTCAACGGATCGAATTCCGATTTGATTCGGAATTAAACGGAATAAAAATTTCGGATATTACAGAATGAGGGATCTTCTCCGGCGGATCGAAGGGTAAGCAATGAGAGATAGACGAAGGCCGCAAAGGGCTTGTTCCAACATTGGCTCGATCCAGAGGAAAGGGACACAATGATCCTTCCGGTGGTGTTGTCGGTGCTTGTTACTAGTGTCGATGAAAGAAAGCAAAGGAGATGGCTGTCTGGGGAGATGGCTGTCCGGTGGTGTTGTCGGTGCTTGCTACTAGTCTAGAGAAGGGAGGTGAGAGGTGTGGTTGTCCCTGTAATATCCGGAATTTTTATTCCGTCTAATTCCGCCGTTGACGGTTTCCCTTTCTATCTAGTATCTCTTCCTTCACAAATTTCATTATTTTATGTAGAATTTAATTCACATAAAATGATAAAATTATATCAAGCTCTAATCCTTATAATTATCTATTATTTTATATAGAATTTCATTCACATAAAATGATGGATTTATATCAAACCCTAGTTATTATAATTCATTCTTATCGATGACAAGCTATGACGAGATCATGACAAGTTGTGACGAGACCATGACTAAGCTGAGACGAGGCCATGACAAAGCCCGACAAATCTGTGACAAACTCATTCATGGGCCTGACAAGGCCATGACGAGTTTTGACAGATTTTTGACAAGCAATTCAGCCCATCTTTCTTGCATGTTTCAGCCACTATTCTTACCTTAATTTCAGCCCAGCTTGACTTTGAGCCCAGCCTGCAGCAGTCCAGGAGAGGCTGGTTACGAGCCCATTAACAGCCCTCTCCAGCCCAGCACGTTCAGCCTGCAACAGTCCAGGAGAGGCTGGTTACCAGCCCCACACCGAATTTATGCTGCCCAGTAATCACACCTTCAGCAGCCCATACACTCAGCTGCCTAATGAGACTTGCAGCAGCCCAGAGACGCCTTGACACCAGCCCCGAACTCCATCAGCCTGCTCCTAACTTTGCAGCCCAAGAAGCACAACGTTACCCTATCTTCCACGTTTAATTGCCAGCTCTTCCCCTTCCTTATATCACATAACAGCAGCATAAATGAGGCAAATTAATATCTGAAACAACCCCTATTTTTTCACGCCAGAAGGGACGATAGTTGCAACGCCATTGTCCCATTTTCCAGCCCACATTCATGCTCCACATTCACGCTGCATCTAGCTGGCTTCTGCACACATTCAGCAACGTTCCAACCACAAGATATTGCAAGGAAAGGAGCCAGCAGAGGACAGAACCTACAACAGCTAGGCGTCTATCTCTTTTGGGGTTGCTCGCTGCAAAGCCTCGCCAGAAGCCGGAGTAGTGTAAGTGAATTTCATTCAACCCTTCTCCACTCAGTTTCCTCTAGAAATCTAACTCTCAATACACACTCCTTCCCAGAAGATAACGAGTTTAGAGTGCCGCACATCCCTTTCCCTGCGTTGACAGAAGAGGAGATCCTTCCAGCGGCCACCTTGGAATCAAACTCTCCCTCACTGCTGCAGCAGCTTACCTTCTGCAGTCATCAAAACCTTGGGTAAGGGACCAACCATTCTCCCTTTATCTTGGCTGCAGTTCATTCTGTAAATTATAGGTGAAATAGACATGTGTGTACCTAGGTATTTAAATGTTTTAGTGTGGTGGTGAGGAGAGATCAAACTAGAGAAGTGACGAGTAGTAAGCGAGTTGTTGTAGCCTCCTAGAGTGTCCAATTTCTGACCATTAGATAACCTAGTGAAGTAGATCAGATTATTATATAAATGGAAGTGAGAAACTCCCCTTAAAAACCTCAGTTTTGAAAGTAAAAAAGGGTCACGGTTGTGAATCAATGTTAAAACGATTGGTTGAAGATCCAGCGTTGAATTTTTAATAGATCATAGATATATATACATAGTTTACCGTGTTAAAATTTGGGAATAAATGAACGGTCGGATTGAAAGTTATAGGGTCTCAAAGTGGAGTAGTTGAGTTGTTTTTCCAGCTGTAAATTTTGACTAAGTATGGGAACATTTGTAGTGTTGTAGCCAACTTTAAAGATTTTTGTAGGAATAACGATTGAACAGTTTTAAGAAATTCTTTCTCCTATGAGTAGATTAGATATCATAGATGATTTACAAATTTATTTTAGAAATTTTATAAGTTTATTTTATTTTCATATTTGAAGCTGTAGTTGGACTTTAGTGACTTTTCGGGAAATAGAAAATGGGTATTTTTTATAGTTGTCACCTAAAATCATCCTAGGGAGTAGAATATGATTAGTTAGCCTCAAGTAAGAATTTAAGTACATATTACGGGTTTTTGGAAGTCTCGGGACCAAGGGTAAAATAGTCAATTTACCTTAAATAAACACTGTAATAACTTATGCACATAGAATCGTACATCTTAGGAGTTTTAGACTTCTAAGTATCCAAGGAAAAGTGTTGACCCACGTGCCTCCTTTGACAGACAACTGAGTTCCTGCAGCTACTGATTTAGTGTTGTTAAGAGAGACGAGATTTAATTCGGTAAGTCCACTGACTTACTTAGCTAGCTTCTTGCACGTGTGTGATGTGTATGAGTGGTGTGTGTTAGTTAAGATAAATAACGAAACCGGAATAGGCCGACTGTAGTATATTATATAATTGACCCAAGTGTATGATAACGGGTCGTGACATCATCTGCCTAGCTCTTGCGAGAGTCTAGGAGGTTCCCTACGACCAGCCCAGTCCGGTAGACGGTCACATGCATTAGTACCATTCCGCGTTGGTAAACGGGGACAGGGGCGAGGTTTGGGAATCCATCGTGTCACAAAATAAGTATCATTAGAAATGACGTATCACTTAATTAAAGATAATAAAAATGAATGAGTGTTGCATGCTGATTGCGTATGTTGTGTGTTTGTGCTTTTACCTTTATACTTATGCATAGAATGTTAGCTAACGGTTTTATACCGCTTGTAGATGCCTTGCACGTTAGGGAGGCGATCGAGTGATCCGGCGGTAGTGGGCAGCCGGGGTTCCGTTCATTAGAGGACGGGACTGTTATATTTTATTTTATGACTATTGAGACTGATGTTGGTATTTCCGGTTTTTGAGACTTGGCTGTATTGTTTTCAGAATTTGGATTCTTTTTATTTTCGCTCATGTTATAAAACTCTTTGTTTTGCCTTTTTATTTGTGCCGTGTTGTAAGGTCCGATGAAGTTGTTGTCAGGCTAAGGGCCGGGACCCATTATGAGGTCCCAGCTCGTAGCATTTCGAGTCCTCTAGGATTCGGGGTGTTACAGTCCCAACATCCAAGAGGGAAAGAGGAGCTTGCGTGAGAGATGGCAAGGAACAGAGGGGAGCCAGAAAAACGAGAGGTCGGGGTGCAAAAGCTGCTCATCAACTAACAAGGAGAGAGAAAGAGATAAAAAAAAAAGAAAAGGAAAAGAAATTGGACCTGAAACAATTAATAAAAGAGTAGACTCATTTTCTAACGTTCGGAACGGGATTTACGAATCGGAACAACCTTCCGACCTTTTCCGGAAGTAAACCAAAAATATAAATATACTCGGGAAAATATTTTACTCCTTAAAATAGTTTTAAATAAAATACTTGAGCTAATAAAATATCGATAAAAGTAGTAAAATAAATATCGAAATGCACCCAATAAACAGGGTGTTACACTTATGACATCTATTGGGACATTTTATTGTCCCATGTGGGCAACCACTGGCATACCCTATGCACCCATTTAAATTATGGAAAGTATCCTTGTACCTCTATGTTTCTTAGTGATATTAAATTGCTAGCCCCTAATGACGGCATTCTAGGACACCAGTTGAAAGAAGAATTCTCTTCCCTCAGAGATGAGAAATTAAAATTACAAAAAGTTGAACTTTTAGCCTTTTATAATGAAATGTGTATGCTTCTTCTTCATTTAGGTACAACATAACAAGAGCCGCCACCCCCAAAGACAAATCAAGACAACTTAGATTCGAGGTCGAATACTTTTAAAGAAGGAGATGTTGGTACAAGAGCATCTCAAGAGCTAGGAGCATCAGCATATCATAAATTAGGAGCAGGAGCACCTCTAGAGCTAGGAAACACACCTCTTGTTGGCAAGAGGAAGAAGGCAAGAGAAATAGAAGTCATGATTACATGAGACTTAAGTAGGAGAAGGAAAGATCTATATGAAATCCGAACAAAGAGAAAGATAATGCATTATATAGCCCAATATATTAGATGATCGCGCATGCATCGATACATAAGAGCTTACTCAGAAGCAATAAGTAGAACATATATATAAAAAAAAGCTACACTCCTCTACAATAGAAGACCCTGGTCCCGTCCACCTTGGAGCCAACCAGCCAAGCTAGACCGACAAAAAAATAAGCATGCACAAATAAAGGGTCAGCCATGCACACGTCCGATTCGGGACAAGCATGCATGGACGAAGGGCCAACCATGCACACGTGATGCAAGTGCGCCAACGGGCGACGAATGTGGCTGAGTTTGGATCGAAGCATTATATTTTTAACCCATAAGGACATCTTTAAATATGGGTTAATTTTGGGTATTCAAATGTTATTTTCATCCCATGTTTATTTTAATTCTTTTTTCAAATAGTTTAAGTCTTCTAATAGGGAAGTTTAAAGATAGATTGAGAAAATTATATTTTGTAGATATTGTTTTATCAATCTTAGAAGATCAAATCTTTTTAGAACATGGATCTTATATTTTATCAATCTTGAAGGTTACTCAATCCACACCCCTATATATAGGGAGGTTCGAACCTCTTGTAACGTACCTTTATTTGAATCAAACACATTTCATTTCGGTATTTGCTAGGCAATCCGATTTTTAGGCTTCCGCTTGGGAAATAGAGAGCGAGTGACACCTTGGTCGACCTTTAACTTGGACTTGTCTGAGTTATTCTACTTGCTCTTGGCGAGTAGGATTTTTCAAGCTTTTTACAGGCACTCCTCCTTGTGCTCTAGGGACCATCGTTGCCTTTTGTGTAAGGTTGTACGGAAGGGTTCTAGGATCTCGTCTATCGGTTGTATGATAAGACCATCGTGTGCTTATCGTGGTTTTAGAGTCGTCCTTAGGGTTTGCCCTTGATCTATCCATCTATTGATCCATTCAATCATTGTATCTTCTTCTTTTCATATCTCTTTTTATTGCGTTTTTTATCGAGTCTTTTTGGTGTCAAAAAATCAGGTCATCCAATTACAACTAACCCCGTACCAGTCTGCGTAACCTTCCAATTTCAAATTCAAATTGATATCAATGTTTCCGAGGAATTTAGAGAGAGAGAGAAGGTTTGTTGAGGACTAGTCTAGCGCCTAGTTTGGGATCGGAATCTAATGGCTTTAAATCGATAAGAAAAACTCCGATGAGCTGAGGGGGAGTAGTTAAGGTTTTGGCAACTGATCGAATGTGGAATTGTTAATTTTATAGTGAGTTGGAGAAGCAAATAATATTGTAAACGAATAGAGAGAAAGAGAGGCAAAAGTGGTATCTCAAAAGTATGCGCCCCAAGAAACGCATGAAGCAAATATACTTTGGCATCGATTATGTCCAATAATGACCTTTTTAAAAATAGATTATTTGGATGCGAGTTTTTTCTAGTCGTGTTGGTAAGCACGATTATTGTAAAAAAAAAAACCTTTAAAGCTCTAAACATTCTACTAGAGAGAGCATGACACTATAATTATTATTCATGTTATTTTTGTTTATTGTTATAGTGTCATGCTCTCTCTAGTGGAAAATGACTTGAGGATTATATGCCCTTAAAGCTCTTTTTCAAAAGGTCATTATTTGACTTAAAACGCATGATGCAAACATATTCAATATTTGCCCAATCATTCTTGTCCCAATGAAGAATCTTGTCCGAAATTTTGACCGAGATTTGCCTCTATTGCGGAACCACGGTGGAAACTCGACCTGAGGTTAAATGCCTCTAGTTATCTATTATTTATTATTATTTTAATACCTTTAAAGCTCAAAAAATTCTAAAGGTATCTTTTTCTTTTTGATCCTATCTTTTGGATTATCTTCATTTTATCTTTTACAAGAATCTCTTCTATAAATAGTCTGAGAGGACGAGATTAATAGATAGATTTGATTTTGATATTTTCCACATACATTATGAGATACTCACTACTTCGTTTATGAAGTTTTTGTTTTATTCATTTCAATTCAATAAAAAAAAGAGAGTCTTTAATTAAATCGTTGTAGTCCTTGCTAGGTTGTTCTTGTGTGTGTTAATCTTATTGAAGATTGGTGCTACTAGTCAAACTAGTCTCTCCTTGTGCTTGTCTTATTAAAAAGGCTTGTGTAAGTTTTAGAAGGGAGGGTTTTAAGATAAGCTCTTTGTTAAGGGATTTTGATCCAATTGGTCAATGTTCTTTGCAAGAATATGTTGGTTCGAATCTTCCTATATTTCCATTAATTCATTCCATCATTCATCATCTTATCCTACCATCATCATTCCATCAACTCACGTTCTTTGTGTTCAAGTTTAACAAATCGCGGCCTTACCATACAAATCACACCTGAGATTTGCACCGAGATTTTCTTTTGTCGTTGATTTCATGAACTTTAGTCTAGATCAGGAAACTAAGGCATCAATTGCATCAACATGGTATCATAGCTAATCAATTGAAGTTCAAATAAAACCTTTGTTCTCAAGATAAGTATATATTGTTTGAGTATTTTGTTTGAGTCTTCTTTGAGTCATATAAAAATCGAGTATTTTCTAGTTTTCATCTTTTTGAGATTTTTTGAGCTTAATGTATTTTGTCGATTGACTATTGGAGAAGAGAGAACAACCATAGCCAAACACAAGCCAACCAAAACAAAAACTCAAACCTGGACTCGAGATTCCGTTGCAGAATGAAAATATCGCCCAAGGCTATCAAATCTCGCCGGAGATTTTATGTTAACGGCAAGATCTTTTCTCTCCAAATCCAAACTGATCTTGATGTGGGGTCATCTCCAACACGTCATCAAGGACCACTTACTAGATCACAAGCTAAACCATTGAAGGACAAGCCAACTACACCTACACCTTCTTCATATCCTATCATGGAAGGAGCAATCACGAGGTCAAGAGCAAACTCTATTCAAGATGAAGTTACAAGCATACTTACAACATGCACACTCATGGAGACCTTACTCTCAGGAAACCTTTAGTCACATTATTGACTGTAATGGAAGAGCCAAACCATGACCAAGAAAATCCATCAAGCCTAGAAGGACGAAGAGAGAGTTTCAGAGAAGAATTCTCGGCCGAGATTTCCAACCGAGATTTATCCTCTAACACGCGCTTGAAGATCCGGCAAACGATCTTATTTTTGGCAACTATATTTTTATATTTTATTACCTTAGATCTCTCAAAAATTCTTAAGGTAATTGCTGGTTGTTTTATTTTTGGGATTATTATTATATATCTTTTAAGATATCTTTCCTAAAGATTATCTTTTAGAAGATATCCTTCCTAGTTTGTATAGTTGATATCCTTTATAAATAACCTTAGTGGGGGAGATTGTTAGGTAGATTAGATTTGATATATTTCCACAAAATGTCTGAACTTGCAACTTCATTTATAAAGTTGTATTTTATTCATTCCTATTCAATCAATCAAAGAGAGAGACCTTGATTGAATCGTTGTGAAGTCCTTGCTAGATTGTACTTGTGTGTGTTAATCTTTTTAAAGGTTGGTGCTCCTATTCAATACTAGTCCCTCCTTGTTATTGTCTTACTTAGAAGACTTCTATAAGGTTAAAGAAGTGAGGGTTAAGGTAAGATCTTCGTTAAGGGGTTTTGACACATCATTGGTCAAGGTTCTTTGCGGGAATACCTTGTTTCGTATCTTCCTATATCAATCATTTATCATTCCATATTCATTTTCTTATCTTTCCATATCATCCACTAATCCGTTTTCTGAGTTTCTTAAAATCTCGGACTGTTCTTCACGAAATCTCGCCCAAGATTTCTTCTATCCATCCGAGATTCGCATCTGGCAAAGGACTTTCATTCAAGATCGGGAATTGCGGCTTAACCCCGCATCAAAGTGGTATTATAGCTAAACAATTGAAGTTTGTATCAGGTTTAAGTAAAATTTTATTTGAGTCTTCTTTGAGTCATATAAAAATTGAGTATTTTCTTGTTCGCTATCTTTGTGAGATTATTTGTGATTAATGTGCGTTGATTTGTGTATGTTTTGGAAGATAGAAACCCCACAGCCAAACACTATGAAAACTCCACCTTGATTATAAAGTTATCCAGGAGTAGATGATGGAAGACTTAGTGGAGGAGATTGTTAGATGGATTAGATTTGATATATTTCCACAAATTGTCTGAACTTGCAACTTCGTTCATGAAGTTGTATTTTATTCATTCCTATTCAATCAATCAAAGAGAGCGACCTTGATTGAATTGTTGTGAAGTCCTTGCTAGATTGTGCTTGTGTGTTAATCTTTTTAAAGGTTGGTGCTCTTGGTCAATACTAGTCCCTCCTTGTTATTGTCTTACTTAGAAGACTTCTATAAGGTTAAAGAAGTGAGGGTTAAGGTAAGATCTTCGTTAAGGGGTTTTGACACATCATTGGTCAAGGTTTTTTGCGGGAATACCTTGGTTGTATCTTACTATATCTATCATTTATCATTCCATATTCATTTTCTTATCTTTCCATATCATCCACAAATCCGTTTTCTGAGTTTCTTAAAATCTCGGATTGTTCTTCACGAAATCTCGCCCAAGATTTCTTCTATCTATCCGAGATTTGCACCTGGCAAAGGACTTTCATTCAAGATCGGGAATTGCGGCTTAACCCTACATCAAAGTGGTATCAGAGCTAAACGATTGAAGTTTGTATCAGGTTTAAGTAAAATTTTATTTGAGTCTTCTTTGAGTCATATAAAAATTGAGTATTTTCTTGTTCGCTATCTTTGTGAGATTATTTGTGATTAATGTGCGTTGATTTGTGTATGTTTTGGAAGATAGAAACCCCACAGCCAAACACTATGAAAACTCCACCTTAATTATAAAGTTATCCAGGTGTAGATGATGCAAGACTTAAACACAAATGAAGTAGTTTGATTCACTAACTAATGAATTGATTATATATCGAGTTGCTTTGTTTGGTATAGTGGTTTGGATTAAATGAAGTACAGGTTTTGCAAGAGACTTTAAAAGACCTTGGAAGACCGGAGCTTAGAGGCCTTGAAATGAATTCCAAGGGAACGAAGAAGTCAAGGCCGCACGTTCAAAGATTTCAAAACACAAAGAAGATCTTCCACGAGAGATTTGCTGAAACAAGAAGATATGATCAAGTGAAGATCTCAACCGGCCATTAAAGAAGATCTTACAAAGATCCTCAACCGAAAAACACGAAGATTTTCTCCTCTGAAATTGAATATTGTTACAACAAATATGAGAAGATCAAGGAGCGACAATCAACGTGTTCTCAGGAGATGAAGATCCACAACGTCTATCTCATCTCAACCAAGAAGCGATCTTCATGGAGAAGAAGGGTGATCTCCAAACGGTCATCTTTCCAACGGCTAGAAGACCTCTCCATAGAAGGTTATAAATGAAGATGGTGATTGAATAGTCTTCAAGGTGTAAGAGCCTTAGTCTTTAGAGCCTAGATGAGCTAGAGTCTGCTTTAGCTTGACCAGTCAGTCGCCCCTGCGCCTCACTGGACCAGCCGTGTCTCTTGCTTCTGTTAATGCATACCTTTTTGGTTTGTCTTCCTTCCTTCCTTTCCTTTGACCTTGGCTTAGTTGATAGCTAATTTAGGATGGTTAGGATGAGTTGTATGATAGAGATGTCCCTTAGGCACTTGTGTTGATATTGAGATTATGCTATAGGCATATGTGATCTTGGTATGATCTTGAGGTTGTAGATTGGTTCTAGTTATGCAGAGGAGTCTACTAACCCTTTCAGGTTGTGATATTATGTGCCTTGCTATTACAGGCGTTGGTTTCTTCCCCAAGGGGAAGCTGTGACGTGGTAGAGGATACGAGTGTATCAGGTAAGTCCATAGGACTTACTTAGTGTTCAATTATGGATTTTTATGATTGTGGTGGTTGTGTGATCTCATATAATTGTGCATTTATAACCTAAACCGGATAAGGACGACCATATATTACTTTTAATTGGCCCAAGTGTATTATAACGGGCGGCAACCACTTACCTAAAGCTTGTCCAAAGTGGAAGGAGGTGCTCGGAAGCCAGTAGCTCAGGGGGAGGTAGATCCCCATGCAACACCTGGGTTAAAGGGGGAAGAGACGGGGTTCTTTAGGTTCCTCGTGTTACAAAAGAAGTTGAATTAGTAATGGAATAACGTCATTAAAGATAATAAATGAATGTGTGTGACATTGTATGTATGAGATGTTGATGTGTGTTTGTGCTATTACCTTCATGCTTATTTCATTGTTGTAGCTAACGGTGTATACCGTGTTGTAGATGATCTGCAGGTTAGGAAGACTGAAGAGTGAGCCAGATGGTGTGACCAGCCGAGGACTTCTGTACATTAGAATGCGTGGGTTTGGATATTTTGTAACATATGTTGTTGTTGTTATGGTTTTGTACTCGGTTTTGAGTGTGTAAACTCTTTTGATGTATCATACAACTTTTATGTATTTGTTTTTACTCTACTTGTGCCTTGTTGCAAGATCCAGTAAACTTGTTGTCAGGCTAGGGTTAGGATCCATTGTGAGATCCTAGCCCAATGTAGCATCCCGAGTTCCGCGGATTCGGGGTCTTACAGAGTTGGTATCAGATCCCTAGCTTGACAACAATGGAACTTGCTATCTACAATAAAGGTAGAGTGGATAAATAAACAGAACCCACATGGGGTCTGAATTTTTAAAAGATTTTGGTTTTAAAGCGAGTACATATGTTTTTGGGATAGTGTGTACAGAAGTCGTCACCCATCTGAAGATCTCGATAGTATAAATATATATATAGATACATCTTATGTGTGTGCATGTATTATTAAGTATATATACATCTATACTTATGGCCTATACATAGCCTTATACGTTAGGTGTGCATACCCCGCAGATGGCTCGGACTAGAGCTACTGCGGTTGCAGGCAGAGGTAGAGGTAGACCACCTCTTCCTCCAAGAGGGATAGGACAGGGACCAGCTCCCGCTGCAGATCCACCAGTGGTAGAGGAGGTTTATGAGGAAGTTGTTGAGAGCGTAGTTCCTGCTACAAGGAGTGGTGGGTCCAGGAGACAGCAGACCCATCCAGGCCAGTCTGATGGCTCAAACCGTGTTTCTATGGGCAGGTCAGAGTTCACACATTACCTTCGACATTTTGAGGAGGCCATTAGAGCGGGTAGACGAGCCCCAGATCTGCTAGGGCATGAGAGATCATCTGGGAGATCCCATGGAGCTACTCAGGTGCCAGCTGTGCCAGTTCGTGTAGTTGAGCCAACTCGAGTTGTGGAGGAGACTAGAGGGCCTCGACCAGATACCTGGTTGAAGGCATTCTACCAGCAAGGGGTACCACACTTCTCTAGGGAGATCGGCCTAGAGACTAAGGTGCGGATTGGGCATGTAGACTCAGCTTTAGAGTCTATTCGTTTCCCAGAGGACAGACGGATAGAGCTAGTACAGTCTCTATTCCGTGACCTAGCATAGCAGTGGTTGAGGACAATTAGAGCACGAGTCAACACCTATGAGCAGATGAGGACTATGTTGAGAGAGCAGTTCTGCCCTGCCTCATTGAGGAGGGAGACACTGCAGGACTTCGTGGAAGCGGGTTTTGAGGATGTACCCATTACTGACACCATTCGCCGCTTCTAGACTGAGCTAGCATTGTTGGGTCTAGCTGCACCATCTTAGGACCAACATGTGTACCTTTTCGCCCGTCATCTGAGGGAGAGCACACGCTCATACATGGCGGGATTTCACTGTGACTCATTAGCAGACTACCAGGATCGGGCCTCTGCCTATGAGAGAGAGAGAGAGCTAGCCAGAGGAGGACTTCTTAGACAGGACGGTCTGAGAAGAGACAGCGTACCGCACCTACTGCTGCAGGAGCATCCAGATACGGGTGAGGTCAGACTCAAGGTCGCTCGAGTGTTCTAGTGTCTGCACAAACAGCTTAGAGATGCCGGCAGTGTTACAACTGCGGGGCCTATGGGCATATGAAGACTGATTGCCCCAGAGCACCACTAACTTGCTACTCGTGTGGGAAGCCAGGACACAGAGCTACGTTTTGCCGTCAGGGAAAGGCGTTATGACAACAGGGTTCTTCACCTACGGGTGCAGTAGGAGGTGGGCAGAGACCGCCTCAACATCAGACATAGGGACATCAAAGAGTCGCAGACACGCCTGCTACTCAAGGGTCAACTCCAAGACCGAGTAGAGGTAGAGGTAGAGAGGTTGGTACCAGTGATGCCCGAGGAGCTCGTGGCTAAGTTTTTGAGTTGAGGAGTGCGGAGGAGCCGCCAGCACTAGCCGCTACAGGTAACATTCTGTTACATGGTTTACCTATTAGAGTTTTATTTGATACGGGTGCTACGCATTCATGTATTTCTGCTTCTTGTGTTGAGCGTTTGAGTTTGTCTACCATAGAGGGGGCACCCTTTACTATAGGGTTACCTGATGGTAGTAGGGTCAGACGTACCCAGGAGATACGTAGTTTTCCCCTACGGTTAGGGACTCGTGTACTACTTGTTGACTTCTTAGTCATGCCTTTGATGCATGAAGAAGTCATATTAGGTATGGACTGGATGCATAGACACCGTGCGGTATTAGATGTGGGTAAGAGAATTGTTACAGTCTCTACCGACTTAGGTCTGATAGAGTTCTTCCGGGGTTGGGACCTTGGGAAGACAGGATCTGTAATCAGTGTTGTACGAGCAGCTAGACTGATTGTACAGGGATGTGATGCCTTCTGGTGCTACGCCATGAAGGATGGAGATAGTCCATCTTTGGAGGACACACCCGTGGTTTGTGAGTTCACATACGTATTTGCAGAGCCATCTAGCTTGCCACCCTAGAGGAGCATAGATTTTGGCATTGACTGAGAGGCTGGTACGAGACCCATCTTGAAGGCCCCATACCGTATGGCACTTGTCGAGATATTGGAGCTGAAGATGCAACTCGAGGAGTTGGCTGAGAAGGGCTTCATACGCCCTAGCGTTTCACCATGGGGTGCACCGGTCCTCTTCGTGCGGAAGAAGGACGGATCGTTGAGATTGTGTACAGATTACAAAGAGCTGAACAAGGTGACCATCAAGAACAGGTATCCACTACCTCGTACTGATGATCTACTTGATCAGCTGTAGGGAGCGACAATCTTCTCCAGGATTGACTTGCGTTCCGGATATCACCAGCTGAGGGTGAGAGAGCAAGATGTGCATATGACGGCATTTCGTACCCGTTACGGACACTACGAGTTTGTAGTGATGCCATTTGGGCTGACGAATGCCCCAGAAGTTTTCATGGAGTTGATGAACAGCATCTTCATCGACTTCGTGGATCAGTTTGTGGTAGTCTTCATTGATGACATTCTGGTGTATTCTCGTAGTAGAGAGGAGCATGCAGGACTCTAGAGGACAGTTTTGCAGATTTTGAGGGATAGAGAGTTGTATGCCAAGCTCTCTAAGTGTGAGTTATGGATGTCTGAGGTTGCATTTCTCGGGCACATCGTCTCCGCCGACGGGATTATGGTAGAGCCGGCGAAGATCGAGTTTGTTGCTACATGGATGACACCGACAAACGTCAAGGACGTGCGTAGCTTTCTTGGCTTAGCCGGTTATTAGAGACGCTTTGTGGAGGGATTTTCTGTGATTACCCGTCCACTGACGAGTCTTTTGAGGAAGACTACCAGATTTGTATGGATCGACCAGTGTGCTTAGAGTTTTGAGGAGTTGAAGAGGCGTTTGACTTCTGCTCCTGTCTTGGCACAACCAGAGGGTTTTGATGATTTTGTGGTCTACAATGATGCATCCAAGCTGCACTTGGGATGTGTACTGATGCAGAGGGGCAGAGTGATTGCATATGCGTCTCGACAGCTGAAGACGTATGAGGAGAACTACCTGACTCATGATCTGGAGTTGGCAGTGGTAGTTCATGCTTTGAAAATTTGGAGACATTACCTGTATGGTGCTACATGCCAGATCTTCACAGACCATAAGAGTCTGAAGTATATTTTCACGCAGCGGGAATTGAATAACTGCCAGCGCCGATGGCTTGAGTTGATCAAGAACTTTGACCTTGAGATTTTGTATCATCCTGGCAAGGCAAATGTGGTAGCTGACACCTTGAGCAGGAATACGCCCCGAGAGAAGGCGATTTGCAAGACTTACTGTACAGCCTCAGCTTCAGAGGGATCTAGCCTAGGTAGAGATGGACATCCACTTTCTTGATGAGGATGCCTAGTTGTTTACTTTAGAGGTTCTACCATGTCTGTTGTATGAGATCCAACGGAAGTAGGGGACCTGCCCGACCTTGGCGAGGATCAGAGATAGGATGTCTCGTGGAGAGGCACCCCAGTTCACTACTGGGGTAGATGGAGTTATGAGGCGACATGATCATATATGTGTTCCTACAGATGCAGAGCTGAGACAACGGATATTACAAGAGGCTCATTATACACCTTACTCAATACACCCTGGTACGAGTAAGATGTACCATGATGTGAGACGTTCATTTTGGTGGGGAGGGCTGAAGCCCAACGTAGCCAGATTTGTGGCTCAGTGTGCGACTTGTCAGCAGGTCAAGATAGAGCATTTTAGGCCTGGAGGTGAGCTTCATCCACTGCCAGTACCACAGTGGAAGTGGGAGGACGTCTCCATGGATTTTGTGACTGGACTGAGGACCAGTAGAAGCTTTGATGCCATTTGGTGTCGTTGATAGATTGACGAAGATGGCACGTTTCATCCCCATCAGAGAGACGTGGCCCGTAAGCAGACTGGTTGAGGAGTACACTAGACAGATAGTAAGACTCCATGGGGTACCGAAGACAATTAATTCTGATCGTGATAGACGATTTACATCGAGATTCTGGCAGCAGATTCAGACTGCTTTGGGGACGAGTCTACACTTCACGACTGCGTTTCACCCCCAGACAGATGGTCAGTCAGAGAGGACCATCCAGACCTTAGAGGACATGCTGCGAGCCTGTGTGTTGGATTGGAGACAAGGATGGTCTGATTACCTCCCACTCGTTGAGTTCTCATACAACAACAACTGGCATGCATCTATAGGGATGACTCCTTATGAGGCACTGTATGGATGTAGATGTCGTACACCTTTATGCTGGGACGAGCCTAGCATTATCAGTGGGATAGCGCCAGAGCAGTTTCAGGATGATATGGCTCGAGTAGCGCTGATCACAGAGAGGATTATGGCTGCACAGAGTCGCTAGAAGTCGTATGCAGACAAGAGGCGTCGACCTCTAGAGTTCAGAGTAGGAGCTCATGTCTGGTTAAAAGTATCTCCGACGTGAGGCGTCAGACGTTTTGGCATAAAGGGGAAGCTGAGTCCTAGATATGTCGGTCCTTTCGAGATACTAGATAGAGTTGGGTGAGCAACTTACATATTAGCTTTGCCTCCGAGGTTAGAGGGTGTTCACCCCGTATTTCATGTGTCTCAACTGCGGAAATACATACCAGATCCGAGGCACATCGTGAGTTATGATGATCTGGTGGTTGAGCCGGACCACACGTTTGCAGAGCACCCTATTGCAGTCCTAGAGCGAGGTGTGAGACGCCTGCGTTCGAAGAACATTCCTATGTTGAGGATACAGTGTTCTAGATGAGGACCAGATGAGGCTACCTGGGAGACAGAGGATAGTATCTAGAGGAACTATCTAGAGTTTCATGTTGAGTTAGATGCACCCATAGGATCCACAAGTAATTCTTAGCGCCTTCTTGGTGAGTGCATGTTATATGCTTATGTGATATATTGTGCTTCCGTGCTAGCTGTGATATGTGCATATGATCTGTTAGATCTGGTTGCTAGTACGAGAAAGGTATAGCTGGAGATGGTTCTTTCCTCCATGCTTTGGTGTGTGTTAGTATTAGTTGGGGAGGGTTCTTCCCTCCTTGCTACCTTTGATGGACATAGTGTGAGTGGAGATGGTTTTCCTCCACATAGTAGCGTTATGCATACGTTGTGGTTGGAGACGGTTTTCCTCCATGCTAGTGTGATGTGGTTAGTGTTTGGCTAGAGATGATCTTCCTCTAGGCCTTATGTAGAGTTGTTATGCTGGAGTTGTGATTCCTCCATGATGTGTTGAGGATATAGAATGTTATAAGTTATGACCTGACGTTCTTGAGGAGAGTGTTTTACCTCGGCTTACAAGTCCAAGAGGCTTTGGGATTTTGCAAGTTTCGGGATGAAACTTGTTTTTAGGGGGGTGAGATATAAGAGCCTTAGTCTATAGAGCCTAGACGAGCTAGAGTGTGCTTTAGCTTGACTAGTCAGCCGCCCCTGCGCCTCACTGGACCAGCCGTGTGTTCTTGCTTCTATTAGTGCATACCTTGTTGGTATGTCTTCCTTCCTTCCTTTCCTTTGACCTTGGCTTAGATGATAGCTAGGTTAGGATGATTAGGATGAGTTGTAAGATAGAGATGTGCCTTAGGCACTTGTGTTGATATTGAGATTATGCTATAGGCATATGTGATCTTGTTATGATCTTGAGGTTGTAGGTTGGTTCTAGTAATGGACACGAGTCTCCTAACCCTTTCAGGTTGTGATATTGTGTGCCTTGCTATTGCGGGCGTTGGTTTCTTCCCCAACGGGAAGTTGTGACGTGGTAGAGGATACAAGTGTATCAGGTATGTCCATAGGACTTACTTAGCGTTCATTTATGGATTTGTATGATTGTGATGGTTGTCTGTGCTCATATGATTGTGCATTTATAACCTAAACCGGACTAGGAGGACCATATATTACTTTTAATTAGCCCAAGTGTATTATAACGGGCGGCAACCACTTGCCTGAAGCTCGCCGTGAGTGGAAGGAGGTGCTCGGAAACCAGTAGCTCAGGGGGCAGGTAGATCCCCATGCAACACCTTTGTTAAAGGGGGAAGAGACAGGGTTCTTTAGGTTCCTCTTGTTACAAAAGAAGTTGAATTAGTAATGGAGTAACGTAATTAAAGATAATAAATGAATGTGTGTGACATTGCATGTATGAGATGTTGATGTGTGTTTGTGCTATTACCTTCATGCTTATTTCATTTCTGTAGCTAACGTTGTATACCGTGTTATAGATGATCTGTAGGTTAGGAAGACTACAGAGTGAGCCCGATGGTGTGACCAGCCGAGGACTTGTGTACATTAGAATGCGTGGGTTGGGATCTTTTATAATAGATGTTGTTGTTGTTATGGTTTTGTACTCGGCTTTGAGTGTGTAAACTCTTTTGATCTATCATACAACTTTTATGTATTTGTTTTTACTCTACTTGTGTTTTGTTGCAAGATCCAGTAAACTTGTTGTCAGGCTAGGGTCAAGATCCATTGTGAGATCCTATCCCAATGTAGCATCCCGAGTCCCGCGGATTCGGGGTGTTACACATGGGATCCAAAAACATCTTCATTCGATCAAATAGTTTGTATTTCTCTCTTTCTCTTAAAAGCTTTATCCCCTAGAGAGAGATAAAACTCGAGAGCTCTATTGGCATATTTAAAGAGTGTTATACTCGAGTGTGTGTTACTCTGCAAAGTAACTAGGCTATTATAGAAAGGTGAAGAGTTGGAGCTAGATCGTAGCATTGGCTACAGTGAGAGAAGAAGGGGATTTCTTCTAGTTTGTATCTAGGACTCTTTGAAGCTGATAATAGATAGTTAGATCCTAAGGCTATACCTTGGGACGGAGAGTAGGCTATTTAGAGCCGAACTTCGTAAACATATCCTTGTGTCGATCTTTTACATTCCGCACTATATCTTGTTTTATTGTGACCATCTTTGAAATAACAGTGTTTCAAAGAACTACAAAGCAATGATCTCAAGGCCTTGAAATCAATTTCAAGGGTCTTGATGTCGATCTCAATTCATTGTGAAGCTTTGATTTCAAGGGCTTTGAAACAACTTTCAAGGGCCTTGACTTTGAACTCCTGCAAAACAAAGTTAGTCACAATAAACAAGATATGGTGCGGAATGTAAAAGATCGACACGAGGATATGTTTACGAAGTTCGGCTCTACATAGCTTACTCTCCGTCCCAGGGTATAGCCTTAGGATCTAACTATCTATTATCAGCTTCAAGGAGTCCTAGATGCAAACTAGAAGAAATCCCCTTCTTCTCTCACTGTAGCCAATGCTACGATCTAGCTTTAACTCTTTACTTTGCTTTAATAGCCTAGTTATTTCGCAGAGTAACACACTCGAGTATAACACTCTTTAGATATTCGAACGGAGCTCTCGAGTTTTATCTCTCTATAGGGAATAAAGCTTTTTTGAAGGAGAGAAAGAAAAACTATGTTTCGAAAATGAAGATAGGTTTTGTTTGCTTGAAGACTTATGTCGTTTCTGTGCAGGCTTTCCACTCGTTCTTCAGATGCCATCTTCATTTATAATCTTCTATGGAGAGGTCTTCTATCCGTTGAAGAAATGACCGTTCAAAGATAATTTCTTCTTCTCCATGAAGATCGCTTCCTGGTTGAGATGAGATAGACGTTGTAGATCTTCATCTCCTAAGAACACGTTGATCTCTTAGTTCCTTAATCTTCTCGTTGATTGTTATAGCAATCATTAATTCCAGAACAAAGAATCTTCATGCTTTTTGTTTTAAGGATCTTGTAAGATCTTCTTTGTTGGTCGGTTGAGATCTTCTCCTGATCAAATCTTCATATCTTCTCAAATCTCTTGAAAAATATTTTCTTTGTTTTTTGAAATCTTTTCGTTCTTTCTTCAGCCTTGTCTTCCTTGTTCATTTGAAATTTTCTTCAAGGCTTTTGAGATGGTTCGTTGTGCGTCCTTGTCCTCTTTGTTCCTTTGAAATTCATTTCAAGGCCTTTGAATACTTTGGTAAAACCTGCACTTAAAAACAAACCAACCAAGCATCTCGAAATATAATAATTCATTTGTTAGTGTATCAAACTACTTCATTTGTGTTTAAGTCTTCCATCAGCAGCACCTGTAAAACCTTTATAATCAAGCTGGAGTTTTCAATCTCCCCCTTGATGGAAGACAACACACAAATCTTTTCGTACCTGCGTTTTGTTAGTTTAGCAATTCATATGAAAATCAAAAACTAAAATGCAAAATGCAGAATATCGAATGTCGGATCACATTCTTTTCTCCCCTTTTGTCTTTCAACAAGGGAGAAAAATAGTTAAAGCACGAGAGTATTAAAAACAATTACAGACCCAAGAGTATTTTCACAAAAAACAAAAAAAGAATTTGTAAAAAACAAGCCGTTGATAATACTATCAAGGTCTTGGCAGTCATGACAATCAGAGAGCTTCAATTTTCTTTGTACCATCTGGATGAACTTTGAAAAATCCACCTTGTTTATAGTGTTTTATAGGTGTTGATGATGGAAGATTTAACACAAATG
Source organism: Fagopyrum esculentum (assembly GCA_033239045.1). Lineage (NCBI taxonomy): Eukaryota > Viridiplantae > Streptophyta > Magnoliopsida > Caryophyllales > Polygonaceae > Fagopyrum > Fagopyrum esculentum. The sequence goes on from BSUD01000001.1 coordinate 88,415,776, forward strand.
AAGTAGTTTGATACATTAACAATGTCTTCATTATATTCTCTAGATGTTTGGTTGGTTTAAATTCAGTGCAGGAACTATTGAATGATTTAAAAGGCCTTGATGTCAAGGGCCTTGATATTTAACTCAAGGACAAGGAAGATAGTGCTACAAAGGGACGATCTCAAAAGCCTTGAAGTTTTATTGTTGCACAAAACAAGGATACAAAATGCAAAGAAGATTTTCCAGGAACGATTTGCTCAACAGAAAGATTTGAGGGAAGATCTTTTAACCGAAGATTACAACCGAAGATTAGAGAATCTTTTCAGAAGATTTTCTAAAACCAAAAAGCATTGAGATTTCTTCTCGTTCGGTTCACCAGAAAACGAGAAGATCAAGGAGCTAAGGATTCGACGTGTTCTCAGGAGTTGAAGATTTGCAACGTCTATCTTATCTTGAAACAGGAAGCGATCTTCATGGAGAAGAAGATTCATCTTCAAACGGTCATCTCTCCAACGGCTAGAAGACCTCTCCGTAGAAGAGTATAAATGAAGATGATGGTCGAAGAAGAAAGGACACACAAGCATATATGGAAAACATCTTTATGTATTCAAGCAACCTAAACATCTTCATTTGATTCGTTGTTTTTTCTTTCTCTCATTTACGCAAAAGCTTTATTCCCTTAAAGAGAGAAAACACAAGAGCTCCATTAGAAGATCTAAATAGTGTTATACTAGAGTGTGTGTTACTCTGCGAAGTAACTAGGCTATTATAGCTAGGTTAAGAGTTGGAGCGAGATCGTAGCATTGCTACAGTGAGAGAAGAAGGGGATTTCTTCTAGTTTGTATCTAGGACTCTTTGAAACTGATAATAGATAGTTAGATCCTAAGGATATACACTGGGACGGAGAGTAGGCTATTTAGAGCCAAACTTTGTAAACATATCCTAGTGTCAATCTTTTATATTTCGCACTACATCTCGCTATTGTGACTAACTTTTTTTGCAGGAGCACGAAGTCAAGGTCCTTGAAAGTTGTTTCAAAGCCCTTGAAATCAAAGTTTCACAAAGAGCTCAGATCGACATCAAGGCCCTTGAAAGGAGTTTCAAGGCCTTGAGATTTGGTTTGCGAAAAGTTCTCATACTCTATTTAACACCCCTTCTAAAGTATCTTTTAATTATTTGTTTCACCTACAGGATATTCTGATGAAGGTTGGCGAATAGGTTTATCTTTGATAATCTTATGACACTGTGTCATGAATTTTTAGCATCATTCTTGGTCGCTTGTCCATCATCTTCTGAGAGAGGCTTGATGCTACTGGCAGCTTTAAGAAAGAGCATTAACATGAAACATTTGATTAATTTTCTAGTTAAGAATACCTAGTAAACCTTGTGTTTCATCCATCTTGTCGGTAACTGATGCTCGGAAAAAGATAAGATCGGTTCTTAGTGAGTCCACTGCCCTGTCTACAGCTTCCAAACGCTGCACTATGGTGAAATTCCATTCTGGTTGCTCCTTTAAAACCCATATTATACTATAATCAACTTGTGTCTTCTGAATTCCTATAGTTTCAAAGAATGCTTCATCCAATCCTCCATTAACAATATGTTACACCTCACCAAAATAATCAACCTGTGTCTTCGGAAAAAGACAAGATTGGTTTGCGAAAAGTTCTCATACTCTATTCAACCCCCCTTCTCGAATATCTTTTAACTTATTTATTTCACCTACCGGTTCTTCAATTGGTATCAGATCTAGAATCACGTATATTGATTTAAACATCAGTGAGACTTATCATGAATCTTGTAGGTGATGGTGGTTTTGCTCAAGGAAGATCCTCATCTCGACCACCACACTTTTGTGGCAACAACTTTGCTCATTGGAGAGCACTCATGCATATCTTCATTATTGACCAGGACATGGAGCTTTGGAGCATCATTCAAAATGGACCTAAATTTCCATTGACAACGGTTGAAGATGTCCAAGTCCCAAAAAAGGAAGCTGACTTCACACAGGCTGACCTGGACAGTGTGTCAAAGAATTACAAAGCAATGAACCTACTATATTGTTGATTAGATGCAAATGAATTTAGCCGCATCTCATCATGCAAGAGTACAAAAGAAATATAGGACAAGCTTGTGGTCACATACGAAGGAACAAGTCAAGCCAGGGAAACAAAGATTAGCATCTTCCTCAAACAATACGAGCTATTCAAGATGAATCCAAATGAAACAGTCAAAGAAATTTTCACAAGATTCACTGAGATCGTGAACAACTTCGACTCACTAGGAAAGATCTTCACAAATTAAGAGAAAGTTAGGAAGGTTCTAAGGAGTCTACCTAAAGCTAACTGGGGACCAAATATGACTGTTATTGAAGAAGCTCGGAATCTCACAACTCTTCCTCTTGATGACCTCATTGGAAAACTCATCACACATGAAATGGTTCTTGGTGAAGAAGACGAAGAGCTCCCATCCAACTCCAAGAATTTGGCATTAAAATCAAGAAGAGATGAATTACCTTATGACGATGAGGATAGTGATGACGATGATGAAGAAGATGTTATTGTCATGATCTTTAAGGGTCTCGCAATAATTCTCAAGATAAAGAAACAATCTTCTAATAGAGAATATCCACGAGCATCAAAACCCCGAGGTAAGTTGTCAAGAAAAATGATCGAAAGAAGAAAGCTATGGTTGCTTCTTCGAGCGATTCAGAATCATCAAATGAATCAAAAGACGAGAAAGGACAAGCAAACTTGTGTCTAATGGCCGATCATGAAGAAGAATCAAATTTGTATGTTGACAATGTTGTAAGTACAATCATGTCTCAACCTAAATCTGACCTAAAACAATTCCTTAAAGATATTATCATATGTGATAAGGAACATAAAATAAGGCTAAATTCTTTAAAAGAAAAGCTATTTGAACAAGAAAAACAACTAAGTGAAATGTCTCTAGAGATTGAAAATCTTAACACAGAAAAGGTAGACCTTGATGACAATATCAAGGCCTTGGAATTAGAGAACCTGATTCTCAAGGACAACCTCTCCTCTCTTCATCGAAACTATGTCGATCTAGAGAAAGAGAACGTTGATCTAAATTTGATGTGTCAAGACCAGAAGGTTGCACTTGTTAAGTTTACTCGTTCAAAAGCTAATCTTGAGAGAATGATGGGTGAACAACAATCCTCCCTTAACAAAAATGGTATAGGTTATCATAGGAGCTTTCCTAGAAAACCTACCACCACTTTTGTCAAGGCCAGAGGAAGTATTCATATGCCTACTTGTTTCTACTGTTGTAAAAAAGGTCATGTCAAATCTACATGTCCTTATAATGATCCTTATATCATTAGAAATACCTATCCTTTATGTTTAAGGAAACAAGTCAAACAAATATGGGTTCCTAAAGGTACTAGACCACCAAACATGATCGAACCTGAATATGAACCAAAATATGCCATTTGGTCAACCCGGAAAGGTTGATGTTTGTTGTTTTGCAGGATATCACCAAGGTAAAGGAGCGCAAATGGATATTAGATAGTGGTTGCTCAAGACACATGAGTGGAAAAAGCTCTTTATTCCTAGATTTAAAGAAGCAATCATCTGGAACTATTACTCTTGGTGATAAAGGAAAGTGTAACATTATTGGCATTGGTAAAATTTGCTATAATTCATCTAACTTTATTTATGATGTTTATCTGGTTGATGGTTTAAAATATAATCTGCTAAGTATTTCTCAAATATGTAATAAAGGCAATAAAGTCATGTTTGATTCTAATAAATGTGAGGTTCTAGACAAAAAGACGGGTGAAGTGGTGCTTAGTGCTCCTAGATGTAATAATGTTTATTCCATGAGTACTAACCAAGTTTCAGGAACTAAGCTAAAATGTCTAAAGATCTTGACTGATGATCCAAGGCTTTGGCATAGAGACTTGGTCACGTAAGCATGCACACCATGCAGAAGCTACTTACAAAAGATTTGGTACGTGGTTTGCCAAACCTAAATTTCAAGGTTAATGATCTATGGAAGGCTTGCACACAAGGAAAACAAACAAGAGGTTCATTCAAACCTAAGAAAATTGTAAGCAATACATCCTTGTTATAGTGGATGATTTCTCCCGTTTCACATGGATTTATTTTCTAATAGAAAAATGTGAAGCTTTATTTGAGTTTTCAAAATTGTGTAAGGAGTTACAAACTTTGAAAAACCTACCAATTGTTTCTATAAGAAGTGATCATGGTAGAGAATTTGATCAACTAAAGTTTTATTTGTTTTGTGCAAAATATGGCATTTCACATAATATTTAAGCACCTAGAACTCCTCAACAAAGTGGTGTTGTGGAACGTAAGAACCGCACTTTTGAGGATATGTCTAGGACAATTCTTTTTGAAAACAATTTACCAAAAAGTTTTTGGGCTGAAGCAGTAAACACTGCAAATTATATTTTGAATAGATGTTTAATTCGCCATATCATGAAAAAGACTCCTTATGAACTCTTTAAAGGAAGGAAATCAAATATTTCATATTTCAAACCCTTTGGACGTACTTGTTTTGTTCATAACAATTGCAAAGATAATATTGGGAAATTTGATGCACGTAGTGATGAATCAATATTCATTGGATATGCTTCAAATAGCAAAGCTTATCGCGTTTATAACAAACGTACCAAAATTGTTGAAGAAAGCATTCATATTATATTTGATGAAAGAAATGATGGTACTTTGCAGATATAAATCTGAATCAACGAGAAGATCATAATTCGGATGAAGAGGAAGATCCTAAAGATCAAGAAAAGAATATGCAGGAAAAGATTCAAGATACCGAAGAAAATCCTCAAGACCTTGAAACAGAAAACTGTGATAACAGAACTCCGCTTCAAGGGATTGAAACCCAACTTCAAGGCCTTGAGATTGGATCAACGGGTAATATATCAACGGTACCTGGATCTAGTCAAACCTATGAGTCTCAACCTTCTGGATCTGTTCCGTCTGTCAAAAGAAGACAAGTTCAACACTCCTCATATCATCCACAACAGATTGTGATCTCTGATCGAAACGCTGGAGTTCAAACTCGTTCTAAAGTGAACAATATATGTGCCTTCTCCACTTTTGTGTCTCTTGTCGAGCCAAAGAACTATGTCTTATCTCTTCAAGAACCTGATTGGATTATTGCCATGCAAAATGAACTAAACGAATTTGAGAGAAACAAAGTCTGTACTCTTACTTCAAGACCAAAACATCAATCCTTCAATGGCACAAAATGGGTCTTTCGGAATAAGTTAGATGAAAGTGGGAAAGCCATACGAAATAAAGCACGACTTGTAGCACAAGGCTATAACCAAGAGGAAGGTATTGATTATGAGGAAACTTTTGCTCCATTTGCCAGGTTAGAAGCCATACGTATGCTACTTGCATTTGCATCTTTTATGAACATAAAACTTTTTCAAATGGATGTAAAATGTGCTTTTCTAAATGGCTTCTTAGAAGAAGAAGAAGTCTACGCTGCTCAACCTCCTGGTTTTGAAAATGAAGGAATTTTTCTCAATTAATGCAAGTATACTAAAGACTTGCTTAAGAAGTACAAAATTGATCAATCTAAGGTTGCAAAGACTCCTATGAGTTCAACATTTTCGCTAGATCATGACAAGAATGGAAAAAGTGTAGTACTAAAGGAGTATCGAGGTATGATCGGTTCATTATTGTATCTAACTACTAGTTGTCCTGATATTATGTTTAGCATGTGCATGTGTGCAAGATTTCAAGCTGATCCTAAAGAGTCACACTTGATAGCTGTGAAAAGAATCTTTCGGTATCTCAATGGCACTAAGGATCTAGGGTTATGGTATCCACATCAAAGCTCGTTTCATCTTGTTGGCTATTAAGATGTAGACTTTGCAGGTTATAAGGTCGATAGAAAAAGTACTTCTTGATGTTGCCAATTATTAGGGTGATCCCTAATTAGTTGGCACTCCAAGAAGCAAAATCTTGTTGCCCTATCCACAGCTGAAGCTGAATACATAGCTGCAAGAGCCTGTTGTGCACAAATTCTTTGGATTGCTCAACAACTTCGTGACCTTCGCTTTGACTTGAAAGGTATTCCTATAAAATGTGATAATACTAGTGCTATTTCAATAACCAAAAATCCTGTGCAGCATTCAAGGACTAAGCATATTGATGTAAGGCATCACTTCATACATGATCATGTTGAGAAAGGTGTTGTTTCGATCTCTTTTATCTCAACTAACTTGCAGCTTGCAGATATATTTATCAAGCCTCTTCATGAGGAACCATTTAATTTTATTAGCTTGGAGATTGGTATGCTAAACAAGGAAGCATTAACGTAGGGGAGTAAACAAGTTTTATTGTTCCTACACATGCAGTCCAATTGCTGTTTTCAAGGGCCTTAAAATGAAATTCAATGGTCTTGAAACATGTTTCAAAGGGTATATTAATTTTACGGATCTTTTAAGAATTGATATCTTTTAGATATTTTAATTCTTAAAATATGTTTATGAGTTTTATTTGAATTTTTTAAAAAGATTTGGTGTTGTTTTATTGGTATTTAAAATAGGTCTTTTAAAAGGCTTGATTTTCTCAAGATCTTGTTATATCACTATTAAAAAGGACCTATCCTTCCTACCATTTTCATTCTTTCACATAAACTCTATTTCAAAATCCCTTACTTTCTCTCTCAAAACTCTCATCATGGCACCCAGAAGCAAGAGATCCGCTCCTCAAGCTCCCAAAAAGAAAGTCGTCCTCAGTCCCTCAATTGCTAAAGAAGAAAAACCTTCTGCGGATCTGGATATATCTCAGACAGTCTTCCCTCATCATGGTTTATCAATTTTCAAGCTTCTAGATCTTGGCTTGATGGCTTTCATAATCGACCGCTCTGTATTTGTGATCTGGTGGACACTGATTTTCTCGATACCCTTAAGATTCCTTGCATAGACAAGCTAAAGAGTTTGATTATCTGGAAGGTTATAAACCCTGGAGATTTTGCTTTTCCACGACTTACGAGACTATCCTATGTTAATCTCATCACAAAAAGGGACAAAGGATGTATAACTCTTGAATGTTCAATTAAAGGTATTGCGATTTCACTCACTTCTTCTGTTTTAAGTGAGATATTTCGAATTCCTACAGATATTGTATTCAATCATCCATAAAGATCAGAGAGTGTTCATATTTCTAAGGAGAAATTTATGGTTCCGAATTCAACCTCACGACAACTCACTCACACCTCTCTAACCTTAGAGGCTAAAATAGTTTTTACTATACTGGTTCGATGTATTGTTTGTCGTGCAAACTCAAGAGAGCTTCTGATTGATCAATCTCTGGAATTAATTCATTTGCTTATGTCTGATTTGGACATAGATGTGCCTAATCCGATTCTCAGCCATATGATACACTTTGTCAATTCTAAGCGACCTATTCCTCTTCCTTACGGAAATTTGCTGCCTAAGGTCTTTGATTACTATAAAATTGACATGTCCTCTGAGGATAAACAGTCTATTTCTGGCAAAATTGATGAGAACTGCTTAGAACGTTTGGGGGTTGAGAAAACTCTTGCAGGAACATGGATTTTAAAAGGAAAGGAAACTACTCAAATTCCAACTAAAGAAGCTAAACCTTCTCCTACTCTAGAGATCAGGTTAGAAGGTTGTGAAAAAAAAATAGTTTGTATAAGTCGTCAATTATCTGATTTTCAGTTTGACACCAAGAGGAGAATGAATAAAAATTTCGAGTTGCTAGCTACCATAAATGCTAAATTAAATGAAATGTATTTGATGAATGCTCTTACACTGACTACAATGGGATATTTTGCCCGTGCCTGAAGATGTAGCTCAACATACTCAAGAGAAAGTTGAGAATGTGTTGATGAATTGTAAAGGACGTGTACAAAATAAATCAATTTTGTATCCAACTCACATTGAGCCAATGTTTTTGCCAACAATTGAGTATGAAGTAGTTAAGAAAAGAAGAGCTGAAGAAAAGAGAAGGCGTTTAGCAGCTAAAATGGATGATTGACGCTATAAGAAATCCTCATCCAAAGGAAAAAGGAAGTTCTATGAGGAGAATTGAGCATGCTGCTGTGAAAAATTCTAGATGTGGTTTTTGTGAAAATACTCTTTTGGGTCTGTAACTGTTTTTAAAACTTCCGTATTTTTTACTGTTTTCTTCCCTTGTTGAAAGACAAAGGGGGAGAAATGCATGATCCGACATTTGATATACTACATTCTGCATTTTAGTTTTGATTTTCATATGCATTGCTAAACTAACAAATGCAGGTACGATAAAACATTTGTGTTGTCTTCCATCAACGGTGAGATTGAAAACTCCACCTTCTTTATAATGTTTTACAAGTATTGATGATGGAAGATTTAACACAAATGAAGTAGTTTGATACATTAACAATGTATTGATTATATTCTCTAGATGCTTGGTTGGTTTGAATTCAGTGCAGGAACTATCGAATGATTTAAAAGGCCTTGATATTTAACTCAAGGACAAGGAAGATAGTGCTACAAAGGGACGATCTCAAAAGCCTTGAAGTTATATAGTTGCACGAAACAAGGATTCAAAATGCAAAGAAGATTTTCCACGAACGATTTGCTCAAAAGATAGATTTCAGAGAAGATCTTTTAACCGAAGATTAGAGAATCTTTTCAGAAGATTTTTTAAAACCAAAAAGCGTCGAGATTTCTTCTCATTCGGTTCAACAGAAAATGAGAAGATCAAGGAGCTAAGGATTCGACGTGTTCTCAAGAGTTGAAGATTTGCAACGTCTATCTTATCTTTAAATAGGAAGCGATCTTCATGGAGAAGAAGATTCATCTTCAAACGGTCATCTCTCCAACGGCTAGAAGACCTCTCCATAGAAGAGTATAAATGAAGATGATGGTCGAAGAAGAAAGGACACACAAGCATATACGGAAAACATCTTTACGTCTTCAAGCAACCTAAACATTTTCGTTTGATTCGTTGTTTTTTCTTTCTCTCATTTACGCAAAAGTTTTATTCCCTTAGAGAGAGAAAACACAAGAGCTCCATTGGAAGATCTAAATAGTGTTATGCTAGTGTGTGTGTTACTCTGCTAAGTAACTAGGCTATTATAGCTGGGTTAAGAGTTGGAGCTAGATTGTAGCTTTGGCTACAGTGAGAGAAGAAGGGGATTTCTTCTAGTTTGTATCTAGGACTCTTTGAAGCTGATAATAGATAGTTAGATCCTAAGGATATACCCTGGGACGGAGAGTAGGTTGTTTAGAGCCGAACTTCGTAAACATATCCTCCTGTCAATCTTTTATATTCCGCACTACATCTCGCTATTGTGACTAACTTTGTTTTGCAGGAGCACGAAGTCAAGGTCCTTGAAAGTTGTTTCAAAGCCCTTGAAATCAAAGTTTCACAAAGAGCTCAGATCGACATCAAGGCCCTTGAAAGGAGTTTCAAGGCCTTGAGATTTGGTTTGCGAAAAGTTCTCATACTATATTCAACCCCCTTCTAGAGTATCTTTTAACTTATTTATTTCACCTACCGGTTCTTCAAACTTCCTTTCCCATAATGCTCCTTTAAACACATATCCCTCCATCAATTTTGAGCAATGATGAGGTCAAATTCTTTTCGAGAAAGATCTATTCTTCTCTTATCAGAATTCTTATCATACTTTTTGACCACTCCAAATTCTTCAATAGTTACAATGTCTGGATATTCTGTTGAAGGTTGGCGAATAGGTTTATCTTTGATAATCTTATTACACTGTGTCATGAATTTTTCAGCATCATTCTTGGTCGCTTGTCCATCATCTTCAAAGAGAGGCTTGATGCTACTGGCAATTGTAAGAAAGAGCATTAACATGAAACATTTGATTAATTTCCTAGTTATGATTACCTAGTAAATCTTGTGTTTCATCCATCTTGTCGGTAACTAAAGCTCGGAAAAAGACAAGATCGGTTCTTAGTGATTCCACTGCCCTCTCTACAGCTTCCAAACGCTGCACTGTGGTGAAATTCCATTCTGGTTTCTCCTTTAAAACCCATACTGTACTAAAATCAACCTGTGTCTTCTAAATTCCAATAGTTTTAAAGAATGCTTCATCCAATCCTCCATTAACAATATGTTGCACCTCACCAAAATAATCAATAGAGAAATCCCTAAAAACTGCGGGAAGCAGATTTCCATATGGCAGGTGACTAGTATTTGGAGAATTTATGACATTTACCATATGAGATAGAATGATTTCTGGCAGATTTACTTTAAGTCCATTAACCACATGATAGACTAGTGCCAGTAATGTGTTGGTTACCACATCCTTGTTAGTAAACCTTGGTACCACACATCTATCTAAAATAGCATAAATAATTCTGGCTTCAAGGGTTAAGCAAGTGATAGTGGATTGTGGTAAAGTATTGGGAAAAAGAAACTGTTCTCTGGCTAATCGGATAGTTCTAGTAGGGTTAGAATGATCCGATACGTCATATCGAGAAAAACCAAAAATATCAGCAATAACCTCAGTAGTAATGGTGATTTTCTTACGTTTGATAACTGAGTCCAAAATCCATTCTTCTCTTTCTCATCTTGCAATTAAGTTTGTGTAGAAGAGCTTGGTTAATCGTGGGTAAGAGACATCACCTGGGTTGAGCATAATCCAAATAGAACTTGCCTGAAGCACTTCGAGCTCTAGTAAAGAGAAGTAGGTAAAAAGTTTATTGTGGACAGGTTCACACATGCATTCATATCGGTCGTCAAACTCTGTCAACTATTTCTTGGCGGCTGTTAGACTCTCAAACCAGTTTGACGGAAACCCTATCTTGGCAAAGATCTCAACGTCACTCAGATAATCTGAAGAACTTGAGCTTGAATCAGACTCTGAGCTCGAATCTTGGTTGGAGTCGGATGAAATCTAAACTATTCTATTTCTTTTGGAGGCAGATGATGTTGCCTCATCCACTGAAGATCTCTTAGATTCCATAAGAAATTTTTGAGAAGAAGACGAAGAGGGTTTGTAAAAATGAAAGAGTAAAGCTTTGTTCTTTCAAAGGGAAAAGGAAGCGGAAGAAATAAAGAAGGAAGAGAAGAGGTTTTTAAGGGAAAAAGTCATATCAACGTAAGATCAATAAGATATTTAAGATCTTGGGAAAATCATTGTTGATTAAAATTCTTTCCATAAATTTTGGTAACCACTTTTCAAAACCAAAATCCTTTGAATCTGATAATAAAAACTTTTGAAATCCCTTTTAAAGAATAAAAATTAGATAATTGCATATCTAAAGGATATGAATTTCTAATTAATCCATTTTATTAATATACCCTTTGAAACATGTTTCAATGCCCTTGAATTTCATTTCAAGGCCCTTGAAAACATTAATTGGGTTGCATGCGTAGGAACAAATAAACTTGTTTACTCTCCTACGTTAATGCTTCCTTGTTCAACATACCAAGCTCCAATCTAATAAAATTAAATTGTTCCTCATGAAGAGGCTTGGTAAAGATATCTGCAAGCTGCAAGTTAGTCGATATAAAAGGGATCAAAACATCACATTTCTCAACAAGATCAAGTATGAAGTGATGCCTTACATCAATATGCTTTGTCCTTGAATGCTGCACAGGATTTTTAGTTATCGAAATAACACTAGTATTATCACATTTTATAGGGATACCTTTTAAATCAAAGCCTAGGTCACGAAGTTGTTAAGCAATACATAGAATTTGTGCACAACAGGCTCCCACAACGATATATTCAGCTTTGGTTGTGGATAAGGCGACAAAATTTTGCTTCTTGGAGTGTCAACTAATTAGGGATGACCCTAAGGATTGGCAACATCCAGAAGTGCTTTTTCTATCGACCTTATAACCTGCAAAGTCTGCATCTGAATAGCCAAGAAGATGAAACGAGCTTTGACGTGGGTACCATAACCCTAGATCCTTAGTGCCATTGAGATACCAAAAAATTCTTTTCACAACTTTCAAGTGTGACTCTTTAGGATCAGCTTGAAATCTTGCACACATGCACACGCTAAACATAATGTCAAGAGGACTAGGAGTTAAATACAATAATGAACCTATCATACCTCGATACTCCTTTTGTACTACACTTTTGCCATCCTTGTCATGGTCAAGCGAAAGTGTTGAACTCATAGGAGTATTTGCAATAATAGATTGATCCATTTTGTATTTTTTTAAGCAAGTCTTTAGTATACTTGCTTTGACTGAGAAAAATTCCTTTCTTTTCTTGTGAAACTTGAAGTCGAAGAAAGATATTAAGCTCTCTCATTAGGCTCATTTCAAATTCTCTACACATAAAATCTGAAAATTCCTTGCAAAGGGAATCATTAGTAGCACCGAATAAAATATCATCGACGTAGATTTGTACTACTAGAATGTCGTTGCCTCTGGTTTTGATAAATAATGTTTTATCAATCAAACCTCTTTTGAATTTATTTTCAAGAAGATATTTAGACAATCTCTCATACCAAGTTCTAGGAGCTTGTTTAATACCATAAAGAGCTTTGTCCAATTTAAAAACGTGATGTGGAACTTTATCATTTTCAAAACCAGTAGGTTGAGCAACGTAGACTTCTTCTTCTAAGAAGCCATTTAGAAAAGCACATTTTACATCCATTTGAAAAAGTTTTATGTTCATAAAAGATGCAAATGCAAGTAGCATACGTATGGCTTCTAACTTGGAAAATGGAGCAAAAGTCTCCTCATAATCAATAGTTTCCTCTTGGTTATAGCCTTGTGCTACAAGTCGTGCTTTATTTTGTATGACTTTCCCACTTTCATCCAACTTATTCCGAAAGACCCATTTTGTGCCAATGACGGATTGATGTTTTGGTCTTAAAGTAAGAGTCCATACTTTGTTTCTCTCAAATTCGTTTAGTTCATTTTGCATGGCAATAATCCAATCAGGTTCATGAAGAGATTGGACGTAGTTCTTTGGCTCGACAAGAGACATAAAAGTGGAGAAGGCACATAGATTGTTTACTTTAGAACGAGTAGGAACTCCAACGTTTGGATCAGAGATCACATTCTCTTGTGGATGATATGAGGAGTGTTGAACTTGTCTTCTTTTGACGGACGGAACAGATCCAGAAGGTTGAGACTCATAGGTTTGACAAGATTCAGGTACCGTTGATATATTACCCGTTGATCCAATCTCAAGGCCTTGAAGTTGGGTTTCAAGCCCTTGAAGTTGAGTTCTGTTATTACAGTTTTTTTGTTTCTAGGTCTTGAAGATGTGTTTCAAGGTCTTGAGAGTTTTCTTCGATATCTTGAATCTTTTCCTACATATTCTTTTCTTGATCTTTGGGATCTTCCTCTTCATCAGAATTATGATCTTCTCGTTGATTCAGATTTAGATCTGTAAAACTCTCACTCAAAGTGCCATCATTGCTTTCATAAAAAATAATATGAATGCTTTCCTCAATAATTTTGGTACGTTTGTTATAGACTCGATAAGCTTTGCTATTTGAAGCATATCCAATGAATATTGCTTCATCACTATGTGCATCAAATTTCCCGATATTATCTTTTCTATTGTTATAAACAAAACAAGTACATCCAAAGGGTTTCAAATATGAAATATTTGGTTTCCTTCCTGTAAAGAGTTCATAAGGAGTCTTTTTCAGGATAGGGCGAATTAAACATCTATTCAAAATATAATTTGCATTGTTCACTACTTCAACCCAAAAACTTTTTGGCAATTTGTTTTCTAAAAGCATCGTCCTAGACATATCCTCAAGAGTGCGGTTCTTACGTTTCACAACTCCGTTTTGTTGAGGAGTTCTAGGAGCGGAAAAGTTATGTGAAATACCATATTTTTTACAAAACAAATCAAAGTTTAGTTGATCAAACTATCTACCACGATCACTTCTTATAGAAACAATTAGTTAGTTTTTCAAGGATTGTAACTCCTTACATAGTTTTGAAAACTCAAATAATGCTTCAGACTTTTCTCGTAGAAACAAAATCCATGTAAAAGGAGAAAAGTCATCCGTAATAACAAGGATGTATTGTTTGCCTTTGGGAGATTTGACACGCATAGGTCCACAAAGATCCATATGTAACAGTTCAATGGGTCGAGAAGAACTTACAACTTTCGTAGGTTTGAATGAACCTCTTGTTTGTTTACCTTTTGTACAAGCCTTACATAGTTCATCTACCTTGAAATTTAGGTTTGGCAAACCACGTACCAAATCCTTTGTAAGTAGTTTCTGCATTGTGTGCATGCTTACGTGACCTAGTCTTCTATGCCAAAGCCTTGGATCATCAGTCAAGGCCTTGAGACATTTTAGCTTAGTTCCTGAAACTTTGTTAGTACTCATAGAATAAACATTGGTACATCTAGGAGCAGTAATCACAACTTCACCCATCTTTTTGTATTGAACTTCACATTTTTCTTAATCAAACAAAACTTTGTTGCCTTTATCGCATATTTGAGAGATGCTAAGCAGATTATCCTTCAAACCGTCAACCAAATATACATCATCAATGAAGTTAGATGAATTATAACATATTTTACCAATGTCAATAATGTCAAACTTTCATTTATTACCAAGCGTAGTGGTTCCAGATGATTGCTTCTTTAAATCCGAGAATAAAGAGCTTTTTCCACTCATGTGTCTTGAGCAACCACTATCTAATATCCATTTATGCTCCTTTTCCTTGGTGATATCATGCAAAACCCCAAACATCAACCTTTCCGGGTCGACCAAATGGCTTATTTTGGTCCATATTCAGGTTCGATCATGTTTGGTGGTCTAGTACCTTTAGGAACCCAGATTTGTTTAACTTGTTTCCTTAAAGATAATGGATAGGTGTTTCTAATAATATAAGGATCATTTCTTCTATATGGACATGTAGATTTAACATGACCCTTTATAAAACAGTAAAAGCAAGTAGGCATATGAATATTTCCTTTGGCTTTGACAAAAGTGTTAGTATGTTTTCTAGGAAAGCTCCTATGATAACCTATACCATTTTTGTTGAGGGAAGACTGTTGTTCACCCATCATTCTCTCAAGATTAGCTTTTGAATGAGTAAACTTAACAAGTGCAGCCTTCTGGTCTTGACACATCAAAGTTGGATTAAACTTCTCTTTCTCAAAATCGATATAGTTTCGATGAAGAAAGGAGAGGTTGTCCTTGAGAATCGCATTTTCCGATTCCAAGGCCTTGATATTGTCATCAAGGTCCACTTTTTATGTGTTAAGATTTTCAATTTCCAAAGACATCTTACTTAGTTGTTTTCTTGTTCAATTAGTTTTTCTTTTAAAGAATTTATCCTTATTCTATGTTCCTTGTCACATATGATAATATCTTTATGGAATTGTTTCACGTCAGATTTAGGTTGAGACATAATTGTACTTACCACATTGTCAACATATAAATTTGAATCTTCTTCATGATCGGCCATGAGACACAAGTTTGCTTGTTCTTTTTCGTCTTCTGATTCATTTGATGATTCTGAATCACTCCATGAAGCTACCATAGCTTTCTTCTTTCAATCATTTTTCTTGAAGTTGGTCCTCTTCTTTTGTGGACAATCCTTCACAAGATGATCTGTTTCACCATATTCAAAACAAGTCAATACTCTAGTTTTCTTGTTAGAGTTAGAAAACTTGCCTCGGGGTTTTGATACTCGTGGATATTCTCTATTTTATAGCAGATTGTTTCTTTAACATGAGAATTCTTGCGAGACCCTTAGAGATCATGGCAATTGCATCTTCTTCATCATCATCACTATCTTCCTCGTCTGATGATAATTCATCCTTTCGTGATTTTAATGCCAAATTCTTGGAGTTGGTTGGGATCTCTCCATCTTCTTCACCAAGAACCATTTCATGTGTGATGAGTTTTCCAAGGAGGTCATCAAGAGAAAGGGTTTAGAGATTCCGAGCTTCTTCGATAGTAATCATCTTTGGTCCCCACTTAGCTTTAGGCAAACTCCTTAGAACCTTCCTAACTTTTTCTTCATTTGTGAAGATCTTTCCTAGTGAGTCCAAGTTGTTCACAATCTCAGTGAATCTTGTGAACATTTCGTTGACTGTTTCATTTGGATTCATCTTGAATAGCTCGTATTGTCTGAGGAAGATGCTAATCTTTATTTCCTTAACTTGACTTTTTCCTTCATAAGTGACAACAAGCTTGTCCCATATTTCTTTAGCACTATTGCATGATGAGATGCGGTTGAATTCACTTGCATCTAATTCGCAGTATAGTAGGTTCATTGCTTTGTAATTCTTTGACACGCTGTCCAAGTCAGCTTGTGTGAAGTCAGCTTCATTCTTTGGCACGTGGACACCTTCTATCATTGTAGTAGGGATTTTGGGGCCATTTTGAACAATGATCCAAAGTTCCATGTCTCGATCAATAATGAACATACGCATGAGTGCTCTCCAATGAGCAAAGTTGTTGCCACAGAAGAGTGGTGGTCGAGATGAGGATCTTCCTTGAACAAATCCACCATCACCTATTGGATTCATGATTAGTCTCACTGATGGTTAAATCAATATACGTGAGTCTAGCACAAGTTGCATTTTAATTCATAGATGTGAAATGTTGCTTACTCTCATATTTACATATGATTTCAGCTTACAAACCAAATAATTTACCAAAGTTCAAACCCTTATCCACCTTATACATGAGCTACTAGGTCACTAACATAATCAGGATAGGACTCATGCAAGAGTCTAAAAACATTAATTTTAATAATCTTAATAATTGTGTCACTCGGGATTCTGTTATTATCAAATATAATTGCATTACGGGAATGCCATAAATAATAGACCGTCATAGCAAGAGTGAATCTCATGGCTGCAACCTTACGATGTTTGCTTCTCCTCTTTGTTCGAAGCCATCTCGAGGTTAAATCCAGTGTGTTGAGTCTCGATGGCATACCAAAGATGCTTCTTACTTTCCTCCAAATTAACTTAGAGTATCGGCACTTGAAAAACAAGTGATCATGCGATTCCTCCTCCCGTCAACACAAGTGACAAACCAGGTCAACTTCAAGGAAAGGCATTCTATCATGCGTAGGCAGCCGTTTTAACGTCGCCATCCAAGTAATACATGCATGCCTTGGTGTGATCCTTCTGTCCCAAACAGTCTTATCCCAAGCAACCTTGTTACCTTTAGCTCGAAGCAGGTTGTATGCTTTTGTGACTTTAAACTTCCCACCAAGCCGAAGTTGATCCAATATCTGGTCCATACTAGCACCGTCTTCACTGCATTGTCGCATGAGATCTCTTCCACGTAGTATAGCCTTTATTAACCCCGAGTCTCTTCGATGTGGAGTCCAGTCTTGTGGCTCAGTTACCGAGAGGTACCGGTGGTGCACCCATTTAATCCAGAGGCTGGCTCTTCCTTCATGAATGTGACAATAATGTTTACACATAAAGGCCATGTTCCAAGCACGTAAATCAAGTAACCCTAGCCCTCCTTCATCCTTCGGTTTGCATATCTTGTCCCAAGCAACTCGTGGTCTCGTCCATAAGAACTGGCGTGTTAGTCGAACCAACCTATCCATAATTACCCCGGGTATTTGTAACATAGATAGCCAAAAGCTATCAACTCCTTGAATGACCAATGTAATAAGCTCAGCCCGACCTGCGAACGATAGTTTTTTCTTCATCCATGCCGATATCTACTTGCATATCTTGTCCAAGAGTAGTGAATATTCAGACGACCGAAGTGTATGCGTCGTTATTGGGATACCCAGGTATCTGAATGGGAATGTGCCCATTGAAAATCCAGTGATGATGCGTAGGGTTGCTCTCTCTTCATTTGATACCGAAGCTACGAACATTGATGACTTGGTAAGATTGATTTTCAGCCCACTCATGCACCCAAATCGATGAAGTGCATTCACTAGGATCTCACTGACGGCTTATCTCCCCATCCCATGCATCCCTCCTAGCTGGCACTGTGTGTTCACCAAGTACGTAGAAAACCTTAAACGTAACACCTGTTTCCTTGCATGTCGCCATACAAACGGTAAATTGCACATGCAACCGTAGAACTTGTACGTCCATCTTCATAGGGTCCCATAATACGAGTATACGTCCCCTTTGATCCATGTTAAAATTGTGTGTATAATTCCAGTTTGGAAATTTACGCCGCATAATCACCTGCACATTTGTAATCGAGGAGTTAATACGAGTTTCGAGTATACCACAAATACATACCTTTAACTTGTTGATAATATTTTTAATCCCATTTTGTTTCCGGGGATGGTTTAGCCCCTGGATATTCCATGTCATGATGCTCATTATGCTCCTCCTCCTTGTGATTTCTCACTCGTATGTTGCTTCATTTCCAGTCGTCCCTCCTTTTGCATGGTTGCTAACCGAGTACGTCGACGTAGCCCATCCCCAGGTTGATTAAGAGCTTTGACCTGCTTCACTTGTTTTTCAATAGAAGCATTTAGCCTTCGAATGATACGTCTCTTTGCACGTGACAAGGCAGGGGTAAAAACTTCCTCATCACTTTCTTCTAACTCATCACTAGCCGGTTCAGAATCCTGCTCGTCCATCGAATAGACCTCTATATCATCTGAATCTCCATCCGTATCCGTGTCATCAGTCACCTCCTTATTGTCTGTTTTCTCATTGTCCGAGCTTGACTCTGAATCGCCTTTTGAGATAATCTCCTCAAAGGTTGCACCTTCAAATATCTTCTCTTTCCCTTTAGATTTACGTCGCTCCTCATCAATATTACCAGCTTCTTTATCTACTTCAGTTACCGAAGGTAGAACTGCTGAAGCACATAGTGTATTCACCTGTTGCTCAGTGTCCATACGTACATTTGCATCATGTCCTTTCAGAGAGGCCAAGCCATCATCATCTCTCTTACTAGTGTCCTGCTTTACATTGTCTTGGTGATCCATCCTCACCATTCGGTCACCATCACCCCTAGTGCTTCCCTTGATTACCTGGCGCCTTCTACCTTGGACAAGCCTAGCCCCTGCCTCCTTAGAGCGTTCGTTGAATGCACATATATCATCCTTGTGACCAAATTGAAGACACTTCCGACAATATTGAGGCTCATTTTCATATAGTAGTTTACAATCTAAACTAACTCCATCATCAAAGTCTAATGAAACTTCCCTCAAGATATCCTTAGCAAAATTAACTTCTATGAGGACACGAGCATATGAACCTCGCTTCCTCTCTTCAGTGACATGGTCCATAAAAAGTGGCTTACCAATAAGTGACCCAATACGACCCAGAATTAAAGGTGTCCAGAAATCATTAGGGAGGCCAGTGATACGGATCCATAAAGGCATGGTTGCAACATCCTTTTGATTAAACGCAAATTTATCCGGTACATGCTTTAACAACATAGGCAGATTGAAGATAAAATACGGCCCTCCCCTTAACACTTTATCACGTTCCTCATCATTTAAGAAAGTGAAAATCATCCAACCAGCCTCAATACGAAACTTCAGCTTGACACCCCATGATTTAATGACGTTATTGATTGCAAAAAAACAGGGTAGAATCCTACACACTGATCCAAAAGAGTGCTACCCCAAACCTGTGCTTTAGGCATACCCTCAGAACATTTAATCACAACACGTGAAGAGGATGGTTGTGTAAACTCAAGTTTGCCACCAAGACCTGAATTCATGAAGATCCTTGACGTATTTCCTTTCCAGGCTTGCCGAACCCCTTCACTAGGCCCAGGCTGACCAATCTTAGGAAATTCATGCACCGGCCGTCCAGCAATTAACAATTCATCATCTTTTGAAACCATATCCTCATTCGCATTATCACCATCCGACAATACATCACAATTGTCAACAATATCTTCACGTTCTTCCTCAATAACGATATCATCAGAATGAATTTTTTGCTTTTCATGACACTAACCTTTAATGAGAGCGTTCAATCGATTATCATCAACCTGTCGAGAATCCAAAGGGGCAGACAAAACAGGTAAATTCCCAGGTTGTTGGCTCCTTTCTTGATTTTCCAACAACAAAGGGGAGGTCCCCTTTGTCGGTATTGTTGTAGTCGTCATTTGCAAGGGGACATCCCCTTTGCCCTTCCCACTCGGTAACATTGACAGCCTAGTGAAACCCTTCCCAGCAACTTTTGCGCCAGTAGCTTTCCCATCACTTTGACGAATATTTTGTTTACCGGCGACCTTTGCGCCACCAATGTTCACGCCTCCTGCTACTTGTATCGTGCGCCCAGTAACCACTTCCGACTCAGCGATTACGTTAACATTTACGTTCTCATCAATCTTGGATCGTAGATGAGGCTCTTCTTGATTTTCTTGGGTAGTTGGGCATGTAACAGCCAAATCTTGGCCAAAATCCTAGCCAGGATCCTTTCCTTGTATTATCGGCATCCCTAATCTTGAAGCATCTGTGTCGGAACTCCCATCAGCATAAACCAAATCATGATCAACCGGTTGTTTTTTCTTCTTAGCCATGAGTGGTTGCGACCGAAGTCACAACCCTTTACGGCAAATAACCAATACCACCAAGAACAATTGTTGCAACTCCAAAAGTGATAAGGACGATCAAACCCACAAATTGTATCGACAAAGTGAACGAGAGATTCACCTAATGCCAAACCAATCTCAAGGCCTTGAAATCAATTTCAAAGGTCTTGATGTCGATCTCAGTTCGTTGTGAAGGTTTGATTTCAAGGGCTTTGAAACAACTTTCAAGGGCCTTGACTTTGAACTCCTACAAAACAAAGTTAGTCACAATAAACAAGATACAGTGCGGAATGTAAAAGATCAACACGAGGATATGTTTACAAAGTTCGGCTCTAAATAGCCTACTCTCCGTCCCAGGGTATAGCCTTAGGATCTAACTATCTATTATCAGCTTCAAAGAGTCCTAGATACAAACTAGAAGAAATCCCCTTCTTCTCTCACTGTAGCCAATGCTACGATCCAGCTCCAACACTTTATTTTGCTATAATAGCCTAGATACTTCGCAGAGTAACACACTCAAGTATTACACTTTGTAGATATGCCAATGGAGCTCTCGAGTTTTATCTCTCTCTAGGGAGTAAAGCTTTTTAGAAGGAGAGAAAGAAAAACTATGTTTCGAAAATGAAGATAGCTTTTGTTCGCTTGAAGATTTTTTACGTTTCTGTGCAGGCTTGCAACTTGTTCTTCAGATGTCATCTTCATTTATATTCTTCTATGGAGAAGTCTTCTAGCCGTTGAAGAAATGGCCGTTCGAATATAATTTCTTCTTCTCCATGAAGATCGCTTCCTGGTTGAGATGAGATAGACGTTGTAGATCTTCTTCTCCTAAGAACACGTTGATCTCTTAGCTCCTTAATCTTCTCGTTGTTTGTTATAGCAATCGTTAATTCCAGATCAGAGAATCTTCATGCTTTTTGTTTTAAGGATCTTGTAAGATCTTCTTTGTGGGTCGGTTGAGATCTTCTCCTGATCAAATCTTCATATCTTCTCAAATCTCTTGAAAAACATTTTCTTTGTTATTTGAAATCTTTTCGTTCTTTGTCCAGCCTTGTCTTCCTTGTTCCTTTGAAATTTTCTTCAAGGCTTTTGAGATGGCACGTTGTGCGTCCTTGTCTTCTTTGTGCCTTTGAAATTAATTTTAAGGCCTTTGAATACTTAAGTAAAACCTGCACTTAAAACAAAACCAACCAAGCATTTAGAAATATAATAATTCATTTGTTAGTGTATCAAACTACTTCATTTGTGTTTCAGTCTTCCATCAGTAGCACTTGTAAAACCTTTATAATCAAGCTGGAGTTTTCACTACTCTACAGCGGATTAGATGCCAATGAATTCAACGACATTTCATCATGCAAGAGTGCAAAGGAAATATGGGACAAACTCGTTGTCACTTACGAAGGAACAAGTCAAGTCAATGAAACAAAGATTAGCATCTTCCTCAAACAATACGAGCTATTCAAGATGAATCCAAATGAAACAGTCAAGGAAATGTTCACAAGATTCATTGAGATCGTGAACAACTTGGACTCACTAGGAAAGATCTTCACAAATGAATATAAAGTTAGGAAGGTTCTAAGCAGCTTACCTAAAGCAAAGTGGCGTCCAAAGATGACTACCATCGAAGAAGCTCAGAACCTCTCAACTCTTCCTCTTGATGACCTCCTTGGAAAACTCATCACACATGAAAAGGTTCTTGGTGAAGAAGATGGAGAACTCCCATCCAACTCCAAGAATTTGACATTAAAATCAAGAAAGGATGAATTACCATTAGACGAGGAAGATAGTGATGATGATGATGAAGAAGATGCAATTGCCATGATCTCTAAGGGTCTCGCGAGAATTCTCAAGTTAAAGAAACAATCTGCAAACAATAGAGAATATCCACGAACATCAAAACCCCGAGTAAAGTTTTCTAACTCTAACAAGAAAACTAGAGTGCTGACTTATTTTGAATGTGGTGAAACAGATCATCTTGTGAAGGATTGCCCACAAAAGAAGAGGACCAACTTCAAGAAATTGATCGAAAGAAAAAAGCTATGGTAGCTTTATGGAGTGATTCAGAATCATCAAGTGAATCAAAAGATGAAAAAGAACAAGAAAACTTGTGTCTCATGGCCGATCATGAAGAAGATTCAAATTTATATGTTGACAATGTGGTAAGTACAGTTATGTCTCAACCTGAATCTGACCTGAAACAATTCCTTAAAGATATTATCATATGTGACAAGGAACATAGAATAAGGATAAATTCTTTAAAAGAAAAGCTACTTGAACAAGAAAACCAACTAAGTAAGATGTCTCTGGAATTTTAAAATCTTAACACAGAAAAGGTGGACCTTGATGACAATATCAAGACCTTGAAATCGGAAAATGCGATTCTCAAGGACAACCTCTCCTCTCTTCATCGAAACTATATCGATTTTGAGAAAGAGAAGTTTAATCAAACTTTGATGTGTCAAAACCAGAAGGCTACACTTGTTAAGTTTACTCATTGAAAAGCTAATCTTGAGAGAATGATGGGTGAACAACAGTCCTCCCTTAACAAAAATGGTATAGGTTATCATAGGAGCTTTCCTAGAAAACAGACTACCACTTTTGTCAAAGCCAAAGGAAGTATTCATATGCCTACTTGCTTTTACTGTTGTAAAAAGGGTCATGTTAAATCAACATGTCCATATAGAAGAAATGATCCTTATATTATTAGAAACACCTATCCTTTATCTTTAAGAAAATAGGTTAAACAAATCTTGGTTCCTAAAGGTACTAGACCACCAAACATGATCGAACCTGAATATGGACCAAAATATGCCATTTCGTCGACCCGGATAGGTTGATGTTTGCTGTTTTGTAGGATATCACCAAGGAAAAGGAGCATAAATGGATATTAGATAGTGGTTGCTCAAGACAGATGAGTGGAAAAAGCTCTTTATTCTCGGATTTAAAGAAGCAATTATCTGGAACCACTACGCTAGGTGATAAAGGAAAGTGTGACATTATTGGCATTGGTAAAATATGTTATAATTCATCTAACGTCATTGATGAGGTATATTTGGATGACGGTTTGAAGTATAATCTGCTTAGCATCTCTCAAATATGCGATAAAGGCAACAAAGTTTTGTTTGATTCAGAAAATATGAAGTTCAAGACAAAAAGACGGGTGAAGTTGCGCTTACTGCTCCTAGATGTAACAATGTTTATTCTTTGAGTACTAACCAAGTTTCAGGAACTTAGCTAAAATGTCTAAAGGCCTTGACTGATGATTGAAGGCTTTGGCATAGAAGACTTGGTCAAGTAAGTATGTACACAATGCAGAAGCTACTTACAAAAGATTTGGTACGAGGCTTGCCAAACCTAAACTTCAAGGTAGATCAACTATATAAGGCTTGTACACAAGGTAAACAAACAAGAGGTTCATTCAAACCTAAGAAAGTTGTAAGATCTTCTCGACCCATTGAACTGTTACATATGGATCTTTGTGGACCTATGCGTGTCAAATCTCCCTCATGCAAGCAGTATATCCTTGTTATTGTGGATGATATCTCTCGTTTCACATGGATTTCTTTCCTACGAGAAAAATCTGAAGCACTATTTGATTTTTTAAAATTATGTAAGGAGTTACAAACTTTGAAAAACCTACCAATTGTTTCTATAAGAAGTGATCATGGTACAGAATTTGATTAACTAAAGTTTGATTTGTTTTGTGCAAAATATGGTATTTCACATAACTTTTCAGCTCCTAGAACTCCTCAACTAAATGGAGTTGTGGAACGTAACGATGATTTTAGAAAATAGTTTGCCAAAAAGTTTTTGGGCTGAAGCAGTAAACATTGCAAATTATATTTTGAACAGATGTTTAATTCGCCCTATTTTGAAAAAGACTCCTTATGAACTCTTGAAAGGAAGAAAACAAAATATTTTATATTTCAAACCTTTTGGATGTAGTTGGTTTGTTCATAACAATGACAAAGATAACCTTGGGAAATTTGATGCACGTAGTGATGAAACAATATTCATTGGATATGCTTCAAATAGCAAAGCATATCGTGTCTATAACAAACGTACCAAAATTGTTGAGGAAAATATTCATATTATTTTTTATGAAAGCAATGATGGTACTTTGAGTGAGAGTTTTGTAGATCTAAATCTGAATTAACGACAAGATCATAATTCGGATGAAGATGAAGATCTCAAAGATCAAGAAAAGAATATGCAAGAAAAGATTCAAGATACTGAAGAAAACCCTCAAAGCTTTGAATCACACCTTCAAGACCTTGAAACAGAAAATTACGATGTCAAAATTCCGGTTCAAGGGCTTGAAACTCAACTTCAAGGCGTTGAGATATGATCCAAGGACAACAAGGACAAACGGTACCTGAATCTAGTTAAGCATATGAGGCTCAACCTTCAGGATCTGCTCCATCTTACAAACAAAGAAAATTTCAACACTCTTCATACCATCCACAAGAGAATGTGATCTCAGATCCAAACGCTGGAGTTTAAACTCGATCTAAAGTGAATAATCTATGTGCTTTCTCCGCGTTCGTGTCTCTTATCGAGCCAACGAATTATGTTCAAGCTCTTCAAGAACCCGACTAGATCATTGTCATGCAAAACGAACTAAATGAGTTTGAGATAAACAATGTTTGAACTCTTACTTCAAGACCAAAGCATCAATCTGTCATCGGCATGAAATGGGTCTTTCGAAATAGGTTGGATGAAAGTGGCAAAGTCTTACGAAATAAAGCACGACTTGTAGCACAAGGCTATAACCAAGAAGAAGGTATTGATCATGAAGAGACTTTTGCTCCGGTTGCCAGGTTAGAAGTCATATGTATGCTACTTGCATTTGCATCTTTTATGAGCATAAAACTTTTTCAAATGGATGTAAAATATGCTTTTCTAAATGGCTTCTTGGAAGAAGAAGTCTACGTTGCTCAACCTCCTGATTTTGAAAATGATGAATTTTCGGATCACGTTTTTAAGTTGGATAAAGCTCTTTATGGTCTTAACCAAGCTCCTCGAGCTTGGTATGAAAGATTGTCCAAATATCTTCTTGAAAACGTATTCAAAAGAGGTTCGATTGATAAAACGTTATTTATCAAAACCATAGGCAACGATATATTAGTAGTAAATCTATGTTGATGATATATTATTCGGTGCTACTAATGATTCCCTTTGCAAGGAATTTTCAGATATTATGTGCAAGGTATTTGAAATGAGCTTAATGGGTGAGCTAAATTTCTTTCTTGGACTTCAAGTTACACAAGCAAAGAAGGAATTTTTCTCAATCAAATCAAGTATACTAAGGACTTGCTTAAGAAATACAAAATGGATCAATATAAGGTCGCAAAGACTCCTATGAGTTCAACACTTTCGCTTGACCATGACAAGGATGGCAAAAGTGTGGTACAAAAGGAGTATCGAGGTATGATCGGTTCACTGTTGTATTAACTTCTAGTCGACCTGACATTATGTTTAGCGTGTGCATGTGTGCAAGATTTCAAGCTGATCCTAAAGATTCTCACTTGATAGTTGTGAAAAGAATTTTTCGGTATCTCAATGGCACTAAGGATCTAGGGTTATTGTGATAACCGGTGTTATTTGGAGCATTTGAGAGCTCCAATAAATAAAGTTGCACTTGAGAGAAATGATCGGGGCATCGGATATGTCTTACATGTGAAATAATATAGAAAGCCGAAATGGACAAAAGAGTCGCCATCACGATTCTTAGCGGTTAAGAAAGGTGGCTTAGGAATGCCCATTTTACGAGATAGTTATGGATTAATTATCCCGATAATATTCTGGATTTTATATTCCAGTTTCATAAAGTTTGGAGACCGAAAAATATAACCGGATTTTAAATAAATATTTTAGATAAAAATTATTATATATATATAATTGAAGAAACGGCCAGAGGCTTCTTTCTTCATCTACATATATGTATATAATATATTATACACATAAAGCAGTGGCGGCTGCACAGAGATATATCTCATTTCAATTCATATTTGAAATGTAAAGATATGGGTCGGCTAACATATCTCCAAGTTTCAAATACACAAAAGCACAGAGAAGAACTAAACCGAGAACGAAGCAACAACGATCCATCTTTAGTCCTCCACAAACCACCCGTCTTTGATCCAATTTCAAATCCGCTTGTCCCAACGAGTCCCTTATCTTGTCCTCTACATCGTGGTACCAATTTATTTTCCGTTTGATAGCTTTTTGGTAAAGCTTCCGTTTACCGCTATCGGAACACCGACGACCACCGCAAGTCATTCGACACGGAGCCGTGCTCTTACTCCCAGCATTGCCAAGAGTCTGTATCTTCTTCCGAATCGTATATCGGGCTGTGTTGTTCCTCCAGTGTTGAGGTGATCGAGTTGTTGTTGAGCTTTATACAAGGTTGAGGTAAGTCCGTAGGACTTACTTAGCTGTCATCCTTATATTGGGTGTTTGCATTAGTGGTGTGTGCGTTGTATGTTTGTTATGATAGCATGTGATGTCGTATATACAAACCTATGTTTTATTGATTTCCCCGTATGCGTGGCTGTTATAACATTTCCCTTTCATCCCGCCATGGAGTATGGGAGGTTCTCTTGGGTCAGGCTAGACCGGTTTACAGAAAGGGCGCAATCCACTCCCACAGGGTACACGGATTGTGTGACCGATACTAGTACGGCTGGCTAGCAGGCTCAGAGACGAGGATGTATCGGTCCTCGTGTCACATAGTTTCGTATATATTATATACTTTCGTTTGGAGTGAATGACCATTATATTGAGATGATTAAATGGGTAAATGAGTGGAAGCATGCTGATGTGTTTATCTTCCCTTACTTGTGATTGTGCTTATGCATTCCTCTATATATGTGTATGGATAGCTAATGGTTTATTACCATGTTGTAGATGCCCCACACGATAGGCATGTTGTTGGGTGATCTAGCAGAGTGGTAGGCCGAGGACGTCTCGTACATAGGTTGTGTGGGTTTTTGGGTTTGTTATCTTTCCCTCCTGCGTGAGGATGGTCTTTTGTTACCTCCAGTGTGAGGGTGTTATGTTTCATACTCGGCTATGTTGTCTTACCTTTTGGGTTGTACAGTTTTATGTATTTGTTTTTATATATGTCAGTGGCATGATGTAAGGTCTAGTGAACTTGTTGTCAGGCTAGGGTCAGGATCCATTGTGAGATCCTAGCCCAATGTGGCACTCCGAGTCCCACGGATTCGGGATGTTACAGAGTTGGTATCAAAGCCAGGTTGACAATAATGGCACTTGCTACCTGCAATGAGGTATGATAGGTAAAGTAAACAGAACCCACATGGGATCTGACGTTTTCAAAGGTTTTGGTTTTAAATGTGGTTTTGGGTTAGATGTACGAGAAGTTGCCACTCCTGCAATGGATCTGTGCAGTATAGATGTGATATGTATATATGTATGATGGATTATGTATGTGTTTGTGTTGAGTATATATATATATATCAATACATATGGCCTATATAGAGCCTTATATGTTAGGTGTACATACCCTGCAGATGGCTCGGACCAGAGCTACTACCACTGTAGGCAGAGGTAGAGGTAGGGCACCCCGTCCTCCGGGTATGGTAGGTGAGGGACCAGTTCCCGCTGCTGATCCACTAGTGGTGGAGGAGATACATGAGGAGGTTGCAGAGAGCGTCGTCCCCGAGACGAGGAGTGGTGGATCTATGAGACATCATTCACATCGAGCTCAGTTTGACGATGCTGATCGTGTCTCCATGGGAGGACCGGAGTTTATAGAGTACCTCCGACGTTTTGAGGAGGACATCAGGACTGGCAAACGTGCCCCAAACTTACCAGTAAATGAGGGATCTTCTGAGAGATCTTAGGGAGCGACACAGGTGCCAGTTGCACCTGCACGTGTTACTAATCCAGTTCGAGTCCCAGTGGAGACCAGAGGGCCTCAACCAGATCCTTGGTTGAAGGCATTTCACCAACAGGGAGTGCCACACTTTTCAGGAGAGATTGGTTTAGAGACTGAGGTGTGGATTGGACACGTAGACTCAGCTTTGGGGTCTATCAAATGTCCTGAGGACAGATGGATAGAGCTAGTCCAGTCTCTATTTCGCGACCTTGCACACCAGTGGTGGAGGACTGTCCGGACCAGAGCTACCAGTTATGACCACATGAGGCGCATGATTAGAGAGTAGTTCTGCCCTGGCTCACTAAGGAGGGAGAAGCTGTAGGATTTTGTGGAGGCTGGCTTTGAGGACGTGCCTATTACAGATGCCATCCGCCGCTTCCAGACCGAGTTAGCTTTGTTGGGTCCAGCTGCACCATTTGAGGACCAACATGTGTATCTGTTCTCTCATCGTTTGAGAGACATCACACGTTCATACATGGAGGGATTCCATTGTGAGTCCCTAGCTGACTACCAGGACCGGGAATCTGCTTATGAGAGGGAGCGAGCCAGTCAGAGGAGAGCTTCTCAGACAGGACAGTCTGAGAAGAGGTAGCGCACTGGGTAGACCAGTGGAGTTGGAGGAGCATCTGGGTCTAGACGAGACTAGAGGCGTCAGAGTTACCTCTCGTCTGCACAAACTGCAGATAAGGGACGTCAGTGTTACAATTGTGGTCACCCTGGTCATTTGAGGCCAGCTTGTCCCAAACCAGTTGTGACTTGTTTTACCTCTGGTAGACAGGGACATCGAGCTACCTTCTGTAGGTAGGGTGGAGTAGCATCTCAGCAGGGTTCTTCCCCTGCCAGTGTAGCAGGAGGTGGTTAGAGGACACCTCAGCAGCAAACACAGGGACATCAGAGGGTCCCAGCACGTCCATCTACTCAGGGTTCTGCTCTAGGACCGATTAGAGGCAGAGGTAGAAATGTTGGCACCAGTGATGCCAGAGGAGCCCGATGGAGAGCTTTTGAGTTGAGGAGTGCAGAGGATCCACCTGCACCGGCTGCTACTGGTACCACTCTATTTCATGGTTTACCTGTTAGAGTTTTGTTTGATACTGGTGCTACGCATTCATTTATTTCTGACACATGTGTTGAGTGTTTGAGTTTAGCTACGATAGAGGGGATACCCTTTACTATAGGGTTACCTGATGGTAGTCGGGTCAAAGGTACCCGTGAGATACGTAGTTGTCCCCTTCGTTTAGGGACTCGTGTTTTACTTGTTGACTTCTTAGTCATGCCATTCATGAATGAAGAAGTCATATTAGGTATGGACTGGATGCATAGACACCATGCAGTTTTGGATGTTGGTAGACGGACTGTCACAGTCTCTACCGAGGTTGGTCAGATTGAGGTCTTCCGGGGTTGGGAACTTGGGAAGACAGGTTTTGTCATCAGCGCCTTACGAGCAGCTAGACTGATTGCATAGGGATGTGATGCCTTTTGGTGCTACACCATGAAAGATGGAGAGAGTCCAACTTTGGAGGATATTCTAGTGGTCTGCGAGTTTGTAGACATATTTGCAGAGCTGTCGAGCTTACCGCCTCAGCGGAGTATGGACTTCAGCATAGAGTTAGAGCCTAGCACGCGACCCATCTCGAAGGCCCCATACCGTATGGCACATGTCGAGATGTTGGAGATGAAGAAGCAACTCGAGGAGTTGGCTGAGAAGGGCTTCATACGCCCTACTGTTTCACCATGGGGTGCACCTGTCCTCTTCATGCGGAAGAAGGACGGATCTTTGAGGTTATGCATAGATTACAAAGAGTTGAACAAGGTGACCGTCAAGAATAGTTATCCAATGCCTCGTATTGACGATCTACTTGATCAGCTTCAGGGAGCTATAGTTTTCTCCCGGATTGATTTACGCTCAGGATATCACCAGCTAAGAGTGAGAGAGCAGGACGTACACAGGACGACATTTCGTACCCGTTATGGACACTACGAGTTTGTAGCGATGTCATTCGGGTTAACGAATGCCCCAGCAGTCTTTATGGAGTTGATGAACAGCATATTCATCGGCTTCCTTGATCAGTTTGTGGTGGTCTTCCTTGATGATATTTTGGTGTACTCTCGTAGTAGAGAGGAGCATGCCGGTCATCTGAGGACGGTTTTGCAGATTTTGAGGGATAGAGAGGTGTATGCTAAGCTCTCTAAGTGTGAGTTCTGAATGTCTGAGGTTGTTTTCCTTGGACACATCATCTCCACCGATGGGGTTATGGCTGACCCGGCGAAGATCAAGTCTGTCGCTGCATGGACGACACCGACGAACATCAAGGAAGTGCGTAGCTTCCTTGGCCTAGCCGGTTACTACAAACGCTTTGTGGAGGGATTTTCTGTGATTGCCCGTCCACTGACGAGTCTTCTGAGGAAGAATACCCGGTTTGCATGGACCGACCAGTGTGCTCGGAGCTTTGAGGAGTTGAAGAGGCGTTTGACTTCTGCTCCTGTCCTGGCACAGCCAGAGTGTTCAGATGATTTTATGGTCTACAGTGATGCATCCAAGATAGGCTTAGGATGTGTGTTGATGCAAAGGGGTAGAGTGATTGCTTATGCGTCTAGATAGCTGAAGACGTATGAGTAGAACTACCCGACTCATGATCTGGAGTTGGCAGCGGTAGTTCATGCTTTGAAGATCTGGAGACATTACCTGTATGGTGCTACATGTCAGATCTTCATATACCATAAGAGTCTGAAGTATATTTTTACGTAGCGGGAGTTGAACAACCGCCAACGTCAATGGCTTGAGTTGATCAAGGACTTTGATCTTGAGATTTTGTATCATCTTGGAAAGGCAAACGTGGTAGCTGACGCCTTGAGCAGGAAGAGTCCTCCAGAGAAGGCGATTGCGGGATTGACTGTACAGCCTCAACTGCAGAGGGATCTAGCTTGGATAGAGATGGACATCCAATTTCCTGATTAGGATTCCCTTTTGTATGCTTTTGAGGTTTTACCTGGTCTGTTGGATGAGATCCAACAGAAGAAGGGGACCTGCCTGACCTTGACGAGGATCAAAGAGAGGATGTCTCGTGGAGAGGCACCACAGTTTTCCATTGGAGCTGATGGAGTGATGAGGCGACATGATCGCATTTGTGTTCCTGCCGATGCAGAGTTGAGACGGAGGATCTTACAAGAGGCTCACTGTATACCTTACTCTGTACATCCAGGTACGAGTAAGATGTACCATGATGTGAGACGTTCATACTGGTGGGGAGGGTTGAAGCCCGATGTGGCCAGATTTGTGGCTCAGTGTGCGATATGTCTGCGGGTCAAGATAGAGCATTGCAGACCTGGAGGTGAGCTCCATCCACTGCCAGTGCCGCAGTGGAAGTGGGAGGACGTCTCCATGGATTTTGTGACTAGTTTGAGACCCAGTAGGAGTATTGATGCCATCTGGGTTTTTGTTGATAGACTGACGAAGACGGCACGTTTCATCCATATCAAAGAGACGTGGCCAGTGAGTAGGTTGACTAAGGAGTACACTAGACATATAGTGAGGCTCCATGGTGTACCGAGGACGATCGTCTCTGATCGAGATGGACGATTCACCTAGAGGTTTTGGCAGCAGATTCAGACTGCTTTGGGGACGAGTCTACACTTCACGACCGCGTTTCACCCCCAAACAGACGGTCAGTCAGAGAGGACCATCCAGACTTTGGAGGATATGTTGTGAGCTTGTGTGTTGGATTGGGGACAAGGATGGTCTGATTACCTCCTACTTGTTGAGTTCTCATACAACAACAACTGGCATGCATCTATTGGGATGGCTCCTTATGAGGCACTATATGGACGTAGGTGTCGTACACCTTTATGCTGGGATGAGCCTAGCAGTATTAGTGGGATAGCGCCAGAGCAGATTCAGGATTATATAGCTCGAGTAGCGCTGATTAGGGAGAGGATGCTGGCTTCACAGAGTCGCCAAAAGTCATATGCAGACAAGAGTCGTCTGCCTCTAGAGTTCAGTGTAGGAGCTCATGTCTGGATGAGGGTATCCCTGACGCGTGGCGTCAGACGTTTTGGCATAAAGGGGAAGTTGAGTCCCCGATATGTCGGTCCTTTTGAGATACCGGATAGAGTTGGGAGGGCAGCCTACAGATTAGGTTTGCCTCCGAGATTAGAGGGTGTTCATCCTGTGTTCAATGTGCCTTAGCTGAGGGAGTACATACCAGATCCGAGACACATTGTGAGTTATGATGATTTGGTGGTGGAGCCAGACCACACCTTTGCTGAGCATCCTATTGCAGTCTTAGAACGAGGTGTGAGACGCCTGCGTTCGTTGGACATTCCTATGATGAGGACACAGTGGTCGAGACGTGGACCCTAGGAGGCTACATGGGAGATTGAGGATAGTATCCAGAAGAACTATCCAGAGTTTTATGCTCAGATAGATGCACCTGTAGGATCACCGAGTAGATCTTAGTGCTATCTTGGTGAGTGTTATGATTATGTGATTATGTGCTTATATGCCTTGAATTGTTTATTTCATGCTAGCTATGTTGTGATGTATGATCTTATTAGATCTTGATGTGCTAGCGTGATTTATGATCATAGCTAGAAATGATTCTTTCCTCCATGCTATTTGAGTGTGATTAGGATTTAGCTGGAGATGGTTCTTTCCTCCACGCTACCTTGATGGACATAGTCTTACTGGAGATGTTTTTCCTCTATGCTTGTGTATGACTATGTTTTGGCTATAGATGTGCTTCCTCTATGCCCTGTGATGTGAGTATGGCAAGAGATGTGATTCCTCTATGCCTTTGGGATAGCGTTATTATCCTGTTTTCAGGAGTTGATGATTCCTCCATGCTTGTGTTTGAGGTTATAGAATGATATAGGTTGTGACCTTTTTGAGCGGAGATGTGATACCTCTGATAGATAGAGTTATACCTCGGCATATGGGTCCGAGAGGATTTGGGTTTGATCAAGTTTCAGGACGAAAGTTGTTTTTAGGGGGATCTGATGTAATAACCGGTGTTATTTGGAGCATTTGAGAGTTCCAATAAATAAAGTTGCAGTTGAAAGAAATGACCGGGACATCGGATATGTCTTAGATGTGAAATAATATAGAAATATGAAACGGATAAAAGAGTCGCTATCCCGATTCTTAGCGGTTAAGAAAGGTGGCTTAGGAATGCCCATTTTACGAGATAGTTATGGATTAATTATCCCGATAATATTCTGAATTTTATATTCCAGTTTCATAAAGTTTGGAGACCAAAAAATATAACCGCATTTTAAATAAATATTTTAGATAAAGATTATTATTATATATATATATAGAGAGAGAGAGAGTATAGATCCTATGAGAACACACCCTAACGTGAGAACATGAGAACAGATTCGTAATTATTATTAGTTTTGTTACGAATGTGTCATATCGCTTAATGTATTATTCGTAGTTATTGTTGGTTGAGTGGATTATTCGTAGTTATTGTTGGATTCCTAATTATTATTATTCGTAGTTATTATTATTTTTGATATCTACTCTAAATCTCAACCCTTAATACTCACATCCAACGGTGTACGATTGTTCTCATGTTCTCACGTTAGGGGTGTTCTCATGGGAACCACACCCTATATTGTTTGGTATTGACGAGTTATGCGCTGTTAAGAAGAGATATTTGTGACGGTGGATCTATGGAGTAGTTGTACCGACGCCTTAGAGGATTTCCTTAAGTAGGCAACGACAACCTTCATGGATGAATTAAAGGTATAAAGAGAAACGTTTTAAGGGTTACTTCTTGGCCAGTTAAGATCAAAATCCGGTCAAGTCAGGGAGTTTGGATCCGTGGTAGAAGAATTAAGAAAGTAAGCGGAAGAAGTTGTTTTTCAATCGTTGTTTTATTTTCTTAAGGCAAATAAAGAAGGTACTTGGTACTTCATCCGTATACGACTCATGGTGTAATTTGAAGAAAGAGTTTTGAGGTCAATCATTTTATACTTACAGAAAAGGTTCTTAGGATTAATGAGTGACAACAGGATAATCAGAATAGCGCAGCGGAAGCGTGGTGGGTCCTAACCCACAGAGCAAGAAGCTCAAGGGTGTTGAGGGATGTCGTGTCGAGTTTAAGATGGTGATACTTTGTGAAATGCATCCTAGTTGGAAGGAACGTGAGTTAGGCTATGTGGAGTTACTAAAAATGTTGTACGGAAACTTATGTGCATGTAGAGGTAATAGAAGGAGGTTGGTACCCTATTATGGATCCGAGTAAAGAGTGACGGCTTTGCTACATGTTTCCAGACAAGTAGTTTTGGAATTTCAAACTAATGGAATACTCTAGAGTGAGTTTTCTGGATGGATTAGGAAAGAATCAATGATGTAATAAAAGTATTTTGCATGTCCTGCACTAGAAAGCTCCAAGTGAGTAACTCCCATCCTGAGTCGAAGATACATAAGAAAGAGAGGCGACAGGAGCATACTTGCAACCTAGTAACAGTGCTTAAGGAAAGCATAATCTCGGAGTAGATTTTATGTGTAATGTTATGTCGGAACAGAACCTAGTTGCGTTTTGAGTTAGGGGGATACTATCGGGCTGGTAACAATGGTAGATAAAAGAGTGCACTGCTGATGGTATGTTAACAATTATTGAGTAGTCATGATCAAATAACGGTGTTAGGAGATCACTTTGTGTCTAATACCGTCATTCCGGACGTATTCTAAGTCACTTAAGATCTTGGAAAATGCGTGATAAACCTAAGTTGGAGCAAACGATATATGAGAGATCTGTAAATAATATAATAATGTCAGGTGAACAAAGAGGATGACCACTAGATTTGATTTTTAGTTGTCTCGAGTGTTAGACCTGAAAAGGGTAACGGTGACGATTCCGTTCCTGAGGAACATGGTGACTGAGTAATATTAAAAGACAAGACCAAGTGGGTCTTGATACAAAGAGCATTGAGCACATGGTAAGTGTTGGTGGATGTCCAAGACCTTTGACCTGATTGTGTAGACAGATTATTTTCAGAAGGCTCGAAGCAAGTGGTCATAACGAAGGGAAGAAAGTTGAATAGATCATTTTCCGTAGGGTCATCAAAGGATCTAGAACTTCAGTTTTCCACGGATACTAAGTTTAGGAACTGAGTTTGAGAATTTCAGTTGGAGAGATACCTACCAGACACGAGTTAGGTCATCAGTTAGAGGATTAGACAGTTGAGCCGGATGATATCGGTGAGACATCCGGTAACCACTCTAGAACGTGGTAATATACGCTTGTGATCTAAGTACCTGAAAAGATTTAAGATTTAGTGGTTTTATGAAAATCCGATAAGGCTACCTAAGATTGGAGATAGTAAGAGACGTAACCTTTCAAAGACCCATGTAGCGATAGTTGTAACCTCGGGAGTGACTAGTTAGGTCTTGACCTTGTATGTGTGATATTGTTTGATTGCTTGTTATTTCATGACTTAGTGTTTAGTCAGTGATGTGTTCTTTTGGTAACCTTGATGTGCGGGATACTTAGATGTGGAAACGACAAGACTTTTGTGTAGTGACCAAACACACCCTTTTGGTGCCTTAAAGGCCGATCAGGATTTTCTTACCCTAAGTTTCGGGACGAAACTTATTTTGAGGGGGATCTGATGTAACGACCAGTTTTTTTTTTTCGTTACGCTTTGATAGAGTTAGATAAGTTTAGGAAACGAATGAAAATTTAGTGAGACTAGGACATACCAGTTTAATTATGGAAGTCGTTTAATTAAGTACCTTGTCCTAAGTTTCGGGACGAAACTTATTTTAAGGGGGTACTGATGTAATATCCGGAATTTTTATCCCATCTAATTCCGCCGTTGACGGTTTCCCCTTTCTATCTAGTATCTCTTCCTTCACAAATTTCATTATTTTATGTAGAATTTAATTCACATAAAATGATAAAATTATATCAAGCTCTAATTCCTATAATTATTTATCATTTTATGTAGAATTTAATTTACATAAAATGGTAGAATTATATCAAATCCTAATTCTTATAATTATTTATCATTTTATGTAGAATTTAATTCACATAAAATGATAGAATTATATCAAACCCTAACTCTTATAATTAATTCGTAACGATGACTTTAGACGAGATCATGACAAGGCTGAGACGAGATTTCGACAAGGCTGAGACGAGACCATGACAAGGCCAGGACACGTTTTGACAAGGCTGTGACAAAGCCAAGACAACTCTTTCAGCGCACTATCCCTACCTTGTTTTCAGCCTAGTTCGCAGCCCACTCTTCCTCTGCTGCAGCCAGAAGCAGCCCGAACTCATGCCCATCCTTGCTCAGCTCCAGCTCCAGCGCCAGCTGTTCGCCCCTAGAGGTGTGTGCAAATAAGCTTTAAATTTATAAAACTAGAATCAAGCAAGCGAACCCGCAGTGTACGGATCGACGTAGTTAAGCAAGAATTCCAGAGTATCGAACACAGGGATTTGGGTGGAACGAACTCAGTTGCAGGTTATCAAGCAAGTAAATATGTGGAGCTTTGCAAATTATTGGGAAAATAACAATCCTAAAGATCCAGGTATCCAGCTGTGGCAATCGATTCAAGATATACTAAATGATATAAAGACAGAGTTGAGATATGCAAAGGTATACTAATATAAGGTAATCGTACGGTTGAGGTTCCAAAAACCTTGTGTAACTCACCTAAAAGATACTCCCTATACAGGTTGTTGAGGCTCAATATAGAAAGGTTCTAAAGACAAGGATTAGCATCAAATACCCAAACCTATAATCTAAAGATCATGACTAACTTATCCGATTGAGGTTGTTGAGACTCACAATCGAGGTAGAGGTTGTTGAGGCTTCACTACCACCTAGAAAAGACAAGTCTAAACTAAGCTAAAGCAGATCTTTAACTTTGGATTAAGATAAAAGCAAGCTCGTAAACTTAAGGAAATTACGGTTGGATCTTGAGATTCCACGGTCGTGGAACTCAAGAACAGCCCGTAATTTAGGGTTGTCGGCGATAATTCTCTAACTCTCAGGGTCTAATCTGTTTGCGATCGATCTATCATCATCTAAGCCACAACTATCAACCCTTCACCTTAGAATTGTTAAGGGTTTTTAGCCAATAACAGTCATATTGATATTAATTCAAGAATTAAAAGACAAAAGATGGAAACTTTCAAGAATTATCAATAATCTTCAAATGAATCTCAAAATCACAGTCAAGAACAAGTGTTTATCAAAAGATTCAAAACGGAATAAGCAATCACGATCTTAGGAAAGAAAAGAAACGGGATGTCAATCCGATCCTAAATCAAACCTAAGCAAGAAGAGGAATCTTCTTGCAAAATCCTCCAAGAACTTCGATCTTCCACAAACGCGAAGATCACAAACAGCCACTCTCCAATTACGAACCTTGATTTTCAATGAGATCTCCAAAATTACCTCCAAGATGAGGCTTTGTGCGTTGCTAAAACGTGAATTGTAGGCGTGCGTTTTTGCCGCTAAACTAGGGTTGAAGGGTCGTAAGCGAGCCTCTCGAAATCTCTTTTCGGCCGTCTTTTTATAGGGCAAGACGAAGTGTCGGCCCAGCCCAATCTTCAAGAAGATCATGGCTTCGAAGTGTGGCGAGAGATTCGCCAAGATCACGGTCGTGGAAGATTCCACGACCGTAATTCTAGGGCGTGGAAACAATTGCGGTTAGTTCCACGGCCGTAATATCTCCTGGAATGGACATCGAATTCTGACTCAAAATCCACGGCCGTAATTTAGGGTGAGAGCGTGGTTCTTGCTTTCATCCGTGCATTCCTCAATCTAATACTCCAATTTGCTTCCAAAAAGTGTCCTTGATCTATGGACATTTCAACTCAACTTTCTTTTGCTCGATTTCGTTCGGAAATAGCTCCAAATCACCTATAATCAACATAGAACTCGTGTAGACATCCATATTGACAATATAGGTAATACTAGCTCACATATGCACAAAGCTCAATCAAAGACTATCAATATGAATCAATTACGATTAGAAAACGTGCCTAAAATATCACAATATTTCATGCTAACACCAGCCCACTCCTTGTTGCAGCCCATACAACAACTTACAGCCCTGGACGTTGCCTTGCTGATTGCTGCTTCGCCCCAGCCCATATGTGCAGCCCAAAATGGTGCATTGCTGCTTCGCTCCAGCCCAGGGACAGACGGTCTCTTCTCCTTCTTCTTCCCAGCAACACGCCAGATCCACTCTACGCTCTCTCCTATCTCATTTATACCCGCAATTAATGGAGCAGCTCCCCACCTTCCTTCCACGTTTACAGATGTTAGCCTGCTGCGTGCCTCCCCCTGATCTTCCGCCTTACCTCACGCCTCACTTCTGGATTCCTTCCTTCTGTTGCCTTTTATTCCCGTCAGCCAGTGAGGACCTGCTGCCTTGCATCTCCCCTCGTTTCTGTCGAACAACCACACAGCAGCACAACCATCTGCGTACACACTGAAACCTGGGAGTCTTCCACCCTGGAGTCGTGCACAACAGCCTCCCATTGGACCCCTTCAGTTTCCGACAAGGCTATGAACGTGAGAGCCTTGTAGATGAGTAAGACCTCACTACTTCTTCCTTGCTTTACTTCAGCCATATATGTGCTTATAACTGGTACAAAACCCTCTAGGAAATTATATATTCCAGCCAAAGGAACAGCTGCAGAGGGGCTGTTATATCTTCCAATTTTCCAACTGTGACGAACAACCAACTTTGGACTCCGATTTAGGTATGCTAAACTCATTCTTTTTGGCTGGTTTTCGGATATGCCATATACAGTAGTACATAGTATAACATACTAAAATTTGGGAAGAATCGGAGTTACGGTTTGAGAGTTATTGTGTTTCAAAGTTGACGTTTTTATATATGTGCTGAGTGTTGGGGAAAACAGCAAGTGATGCTGTTTTGTGAGATGGTTTTGAATAAGCTCTTGATCTCCGTTGGGCTTGAATTTTGGATATGATATAGTTTACATATTGTTGTAGAACATATTAAAATTTGAGAGGAATCCAGCGAGTGGTTTGAGATGTATGATTTTTCAAAGATTGAGTCGTAAGCAGTTTTTCGGTTGTGCTGAAATTCGGTTTTGTGAGATAGTTTTAAATAGGATTTTGATCTCCTTTGCAGCTGAATTTTGGATATATTATAGATAAGATTTTATATTAGAACATATCAAAATTTGGGATAAATCCAGCGAGTAGTTTAGGAGTTATGATTTTTCAAAGTTAAGACAATGTGCTGCATGTTAAGTGTTGTGACCAACTTCGAAAATTTTTGTAGAAGTGATGGTTGAACAGTTTTAAGAAATTCTTGCTCCTAGGAGTAGATGAGATATCATAGATGATCTAGGGAATTATTTCGGAATTTTTATAAGATTATTCGAATTTTATATTTGAAGCTGTAGTTGGACTTTAGTGACTTTTCGGGAAATAGAAAATAGGTAGTTTTTCTAGTTGTTACCTAAAATCATCCTAGGGAGTAGAATATGGTTAGTTAGCCGCAAATTATAATTTAAGTACATATTCTGAGTTTTTGGAAGTTCCGGGACTAAGGGTAAAATAGTCATTTTACCTTAAATAAACACTGTAATAACTTCTGCACATGGAATTGTACATCTTAGGAGTTTTATACTTCTAAGTACACCGGGATAATGTGTTGACCCACGTGCCTCCTTTGACAGGCAACTGAGTTCCTGCCGTTACTGATTGAGTGTTGTTAAGAGAGACGAGATTGAATTCTGGTAAGTCCACGGACTTACTTAGCTGGCTTTCTTGTATGAGTGTAATGTGTATGAGTGGTGTTTGCTAGTTATGATAAACAACGAAACCGGATTAGGCCGACTTTATTATTTACGTAATTGACCCAAGTGTATGATAACGGGTCGTGACATCATCTGCCTAGCTCTTGCGAGAGTCGAGGAGGTTCCCTGCGACCAGCCCAGTCCGGTAGACGGTTAGATGCATTAGTACCATTCCGCGTTGGTAAACGGGGACAGGGGCGAGGTTTGGGAATCCCTCGTGTCACAAAATAAGTATCATTAGTAATAACCTATCACCTAATTAAAGATAATAAAAGGATTGAGTGTTGCATGTTGAATGTGTATGTTGTGTGTTTGTGCTTTTACCTTTATACTTATGCATAGAATGTTAGCTAACGGTTTTATACCGCTTGTAGATGTCTTGCAGGTTAAAACAGTTGTAGAGAGATCCGAAGGGAATGGTCAGCCGGGTCCACGTACTTATTTAGTTGGGGACGGGATGTCTTTTGTTCTTCTTATGTGTCGTTTTGGTACCTTTGCTTTGTAAGGCTGATACATATTCTTCATGTAAATATTGTTTAAAGTTTTCAAATGATTTAAATACTTTTGTGCCTTGTTGTAAGATCCAAGTTAAATTGTTGTCAAACTAAGGTCGGGACCCATTGTGAGGTCCTAACCAGTAGCTCCCCGAGTTCTCAGAATTTGGGGTGTTACAATATGGTATCAGAGCTCTGGGTTGCCAACAATGGCACTTGAAATCTTCTAAAAGACCAAATGTATAAAATAACTTGAACCCGAAAGGGGTCTAAAGTTTTCAAAAACGGATTTCTGTTTTTACACACACGCATAGTCGGGTTGTTGGGTTAGTAGTACGTTGGACCACCATCGCTCTCCGTGGATCTCTACAACTTGGATCGATATGAGTTAGCATATAGACTTATTATGATGAGTATTAATGTATGTTATATGTATGTAAATGTGTAGTATGTTTGTATCCTAAAAGATATATTATATCCTTTAGTTGTGATATCTTGAAGTGATTATCGCCTCATGATAAATCGGTAGCAGACTTGAAGAGTTTTCAACACGAGACAAAGGACTCGGACCCTGAATCAAGTATTATACTCGGGTGGCGTCCTAGTAACCCTTGTTAACCATCCAAAGAACTAATAGGCGAAGAAGTAAAGATGTGGAGATAATTTTGACCATAAGTACAATCAAATGAAGAAGAATTCCGGAGTCAACTCAGATTAAAGAAATAGAAGGTCATACAAGGGACTTGGTTGTATGAAGCCGAGAGATGAATTATAAGAACCATGCAAGAGACTACAAGAGTGTGGAGTAGAGATTAAAATATTGGAACGAGACATGTAGAATTGAGTACAACCAAGATTGTGGAATCAAGGACATTACCATCGAGGCGGATGCTCCATAGACCACTATGGGCATTAGAAACCAGAAGAGACAGAGTGTCAATCTGGGTGTGA
The DNA here is from genome assembly GCA_033239045.1 of Fagopyrum esculentum. NCBI lineage: Eukaryota > Viridiplantae > Streptophyta > Magnoliopsida > Caryophyllales > Polygonaceae > Fagopyrum > Fagopyrum esculentum. The sequence goes on from BSUD01000001.1 coordinate 88,457,347, forward strand.
TAATCTAAGGTGCATGGAATGAAGACTTACAATTGATTGTAAAAGCGAAAAGGCAAACCCCACAAATGTGGAGAAGTTTTGACCTCCTCGAAGATATAAGAAGTTTATATTACCACCAACACCCGTGAAGAAAGGGGTATATAATATATTATAATTCAAGAAACGGCCAGAGGCTTCTTTCTTCATCTACATATATGTATATAATATATTATACACATAAAGCAGTGGCGGCTGCGCAGAGATATATCTCATTTCAATTCACATTTGAAATGTAAAGATATGTGTCGGCTAACATATCTCCAAGTTTCAAATACACAAAAGCGCAGAGAAGAAATAAACCGAGAACGAAGCAACAACGATCCATCTTTAGTCCTCCACAAACCACCCGTCTTTGATCCAATTTCAAATCCGCTTGTACCAACGAGTCCCTTATCTTGTCCTCTACATCGTGGTAACAATTTATTTCCCGTTTGGTAGCTTTTTGGTAAAGCTTCTTTTTACCGCTATCGGAACATCGACGACCACCGCAAGTCATTGGACACGGAGTTTCTTACCGTTCTCTTACTCCCTGCATTGCCATGAGTCCGTATTTTCTTCCGGATCGTATATCGGGTTGTGTTGTTCCTCCAGTGTTGAGGTGATCGAGTTGTGGTTGAGCTTTATACGAGGTTGAGGTAAGTCCGTAGGACTTACTTAGCCGCCATCCTTATATTGGTTGTTCGCATTAGTGGTATGTGCGTTGTATGTTTGTTATGATAGCATGTGATGTCGTATATACAGACCTATGTTTTATTGATCGCCCCGTATGCGTGGCTGTGATAACCTTTCCCTTTCATCCCGCCATGGAGTCTAGGAGGTTCTCTTGGGTCAGGCCAGACCGGTTTACAGGAAGGGCGCAATCCACTCCCACAGGATACACGGATTGTGTGACCGATACTAGTACGGCTGGCTAGTAGGCTCAAAGACGAGGATGTATCGGTCCTCGTGTCACATAGTTTCATATATATTATATAGTTTCGTTTGGAGTGAATGACCATTATATTGAGATGATTAAATGGGTAAATGAGTGGAAGCATGCTGATGTGTTTATCTTCCCTTACTTGTGATTGTGCTTATGCATTCCTCTATATATGTGTATGGATAGCTAATGGTTTATTACCATGTTGTAGATGCCCCACAGGATAGGCATGTTGTTGGGTGATCTAGCAGAGTGGCAGGCCGACGACATCTCGTACATAGGTTGTGTGAGCTTTTGGGTTTTTTATCTTTCCCTCCTGCGTGAGGATGGTCTTTTGTTACCTCCTGTGTGAGGGTGTTATGTTTCATACTCGGCTATATTGTCTTACCTATTGGGTTGTACAGTTTTATGTATTTGTTTTTATATCTGTCAGTGCCATGTTGTAAGGTCCAGTGAACCTGTTGTCAGGCTAGGGTCAGGATCCATTGTGAGATCCTAGCCCAATGTGGCACTCCGAGTCCCACGGATTCGGGATGTTACAGTTATGGTACCCACGTCAAAGCTCGTTGCACCTTGTTGGCTATTTAGATGCAGACTTTGCGGGTTATAAGGTCGATAGGAAAAGCACTTCTGGATGTTGCCAATTCCTTGGGTCATCCCTAATCAGTTGGCAATCCAAGAAGCAAAATTTTGTCGCCCTATCCACAGCCGAAGGTGAATATATAGTTGCGGAAGCCTATTGTGCACAAATTCTATGGATTGCTCAACAACTTCGTGATCTTGGCTTTGACTTGAAAGGTATTCCCATAAAATGTGATAATACTAGTGCTATTTCTATAACCAAAAATCATGTGCAGCATTCAAGGACTAAGCATATTGATGTAAGGCATCATTTCATACGTGATCATGTCAAGAAAGGTGATGTTTCGATCTCTTTTAAATCTACTAACTTGCAGCTTGTAGATATATTTACCAAGCCTCTTCCTAAGGAACAATTTAATTTTATTAGATTGGAGCTTGGTATGTTGAACAAGGTAGCATTAACGTAGGGGGAGTATATCATTTTATTTGTTCCTACGTATGCAACCCAATTAATGTTTTCAAGGGCCTCGAAACACGTTTCAAAGGGTAAATTAAAATACGGATCAATTAGGAATTTATATCTTCTAGATATGCAAAATTTCTAATTTTTTTTAGAGTTTTCTTTAAAAGGGATTTTAAAAGGCTTTATTTTCAAATTCAAAGAACTTTGAAAAGTGATTACCAAAATTTATGGAAATAATTTTAATCAACAATGATTTTTCCAAGATCTTGAATTTCTCAATATTTTAGTGATCTTACGTTGATGTGACTTCTTCTCTTAAATACCACTTCTCTTTTTTCTTTATCTCTTCTCCTTCATATTCTCTTTGCAAACTCTGTGCTTTACTCTTTCAATTTTCACAAAACCTCTTCATCTTTCTCTCAAAAATTCTCATGGCATCCAAGAGATCTTCAGTTGATGAGGCAACATCACTGGTCCCCAAGAGACAAAGAGTGGTTCAGATTTCCTCCGACTCAGACTTTGACTCGAGCTCAGGGTCAGAATCAAGATCAAGTGCTCCAGTTCATCTGAATGACGATGAAATCTTTGCCAAGACGGGTCTTCCCTCACACTGTTTGGAAGTCAAACAACCGTCAAGAAGTGGCTGATTGAGTTCGAAGACCGACATGAATGCATGTGTGAACTTGTCAATAGAGAACTCTTCACATGCTTCTCCTTACTAGGGCTTGAAGTGCTCCAAGCAAGCTCTATCTGGATAATTCTCAACTCAGGACAAGTCTCCTTCCCCAGATTAACCAAGTTGTTTTACACCAACTTAACCGCCAGAAGAGAAAGGGGATAATGGGTTTTGGACTCGATTGTCAAAGCTTCCAATGGCATAAAGCCATTAACAGAAGAAGATGGACAAGCAACCAAAAAGGATGCTAAACAGGTTATGACACAATGCCATAAGATTATCAAAGACCGTCCTATTCTCCAACCATCGTCTGAGGATCCAAACATTCTGAATATTGAAGAATTTGGAGTAGTCAAGAAATATGATAAGAATTCTGGTCAGAGGCGAACAGACCTTTCTCGCAAAGAACTTCACCTCGTACATGCTCAAAATCATTGGAGGAAAATGTGTTTGAAGGAGCATTTTGGGAAAAGGAGCTCATCCAGGTGGTATAAAGAATGAAGCTTTTGGGATGTCAATGACTCAATCAAAGACTATCAGTATGAATCAATTACGATTAGAAAACGTGCCTAAAATATCATAATATTTCATGCTAACAAATAACCCCATACTTAGCACTTGCTTGTCCCTAAGCAAGGTCTTTCAAAAAGTTTTAAACAAGAGTTAGGATGAAATATGTGTACCTTCTTTTGGATGAAAGTGACTTCTAAAGAATAGATCATTCTCAAATCTTGCTTCAATCGTTTTTCAAACTTTCACACACTTAATTAGAGAGTAAAAGGTAAAGAAAACTCATGAATCAATTTAACTTCCAAACAAGCATTATAACCTTCAAATATTATCAAAATCAATCATAAGAACTTCAATTTAGATCACCAAGCCATATAACATTCTTTTGATCTTAAGGACTTTCAAAGAAAAGGTCTAGAGTATGGAAGGGAAGGGAAACTTTGAGGGAGAGTGGTGCATAAATCCGGGAAAGCGGACAACTACCTTCTTCTTCTTTTGCGGTTTCCGCAACACTTCACTTAGAGCTTCGCTCTCTCCTTTTCATTTTTCGACTTTACTTTTGGAGTTATGGATAGAGGTGCACAAAAACCGAAGCCTAGGAGATTGGCGTTTCTCAAAATTGCAAGAGATGCCTCAAACCCTTAGCGCACATACCATAATCCGCTAGGAATATCGCTCAATCCGACTTTGGCAAGACACAAACACCCGGCTATGTGAATGGTGCCGAGTTACTCATCGTCATGATTGACTTCCCCAAACCTATAATTTCTTTCTATTCAATTGATTGCAAATATATGCTCTCATGGCCCTCCCACATCAAACATGCCTTTTTCTCATTCACTTTCCAAGTTCCCGGATGGGTAAGGGAGGCTAATATTTCAATGAGGAGTTAGATGATCAAAGAAAGAAGAAAGAAAGTACCGAATTGCCTTAATCATTTCAACAAGAAGTATAGGAACTTATAATGTGATTTCAACTTCAATTTCTTACATGATTTAGGTAACATTTTCACATTATACAACTTGCAAAAGGAGGTAAAATTTATTCATTCAAATTCTTTTCGAATTACCATCCTTTCAAGCATGCAATTGTTATCAACTCAATTCGCAAGTAGTGATTATCATGGAAATCATATCGATTCGTTAGAAGCATCAAATTTTCAAAATTTTTCAATTTTTATGGGTTTTTTAAAGTTCTTTTTCATGCAATGCAAGAATGAAACGTGTAACATATGATGAACATGCAATGATAGTCTCGGAATGAAAGCAACATATAGAGTAGAGTTATTACAAACATTTAGTACATCCCAATCAAGAATTACAAAAACTTGTTCGCCCCTAGAGGTGTGTGCAAGTAAGTTTTAAATTTATAAAACTAGAATCAAGCAGCGAGCCCGCAGTGTACGGATCGAGGTAGCTAAGCAAGAATTCCAGAGTATCGAACACAGGGATTTGGGTGGGAACAAATTCGATTTCAGGTTATCAAGCAATAAATATGAGAGTTTTGCAAATATTGGGAAAACAACAATCCTAAAGATCCGGGTATTCAGTTGTGGCAATAGATTCAAGATATACTAATGATGTAAAGACAGAGTAGAGATATGCAAAGGTATACTAATGTAAGGTAATCGTACGGTTGAGGTTCCAAAAACCTTATGTGACTCACCTAAAAGATACTCCCTATACAGGTTGTTGAGGCTCAATATAGAAAGGAACTAAAGACGAGGATTAGCGTCAAATACCCATACCTATAATCTAAAGATCAAGACTAACTTATCCGATTGAGGTTGTTGAGACTCACAATCGAGGTAGAGGTTGTTGAGGCTTCACTACCACCTAGAAAAGACAAGTCTAAACTAAGCTAAAGCAAATCTTTAGCTTTGGATTAAGGTAAAAGCAAGCTCGTAAACTCAAGGAAATTACGGTTGGATCTTGAGATTCCACGGCCGTGGAACTCAAGAACAGCCCGTAATTTAGGGTTGTCGGCGACATTTCTCTAACTCTCAGGGTCTAATCTGTTTGCGATCGATCTATCATCATCTAAGCCACAACTATCAACCCTTCACCTTAGAATTGTTAAGGGTTTTTAGCCAATAACAGTCATATTGATATTAATTCAAGAATTAAAAGACAAAAGATGGGAACTTTCAAGAACTATCAATAATCTTCAAATGAATCTCAGAATCACAGTCAAGAACAAGTGTTTATCAAAAGATTCAAAACGGAATAAGCAATCACGATCTTAGGAAAGAAAAGAAACGGGATGTCAATCCGATCCTAAATCAAACCTAAGCAAGAAGAGGAATCTTCTTGCAAAATCCTCCAAGAACTTCGATCTTCCACAAACGCGAAGATCACAAACAACAACTCTCCAATTACGAACCTTGATCTTCAATGAAATCTCCAAAATTACCTCCAAGATGAGGCTTTGTGCGTTGCTAAAACGTGAATTGTAGGCGTGCGTTTTTGCCGCTAAACTAGGGTTGAAGGGTCGTTAGCGAGCCTCCTGAAATCTCTTTTCGGCCGTCTTTTTATGGGGCAAGACGAAGTGTCGGCCCGGCCCAATCTTCAAGAAGATCATGGCTTCGAAGTGTGGCGAGAGATTCGCCAAGATCACGGTCGTGGAAGATTCCACGACCGTAATTCTAGGGCGTGGAAACAATTACGGTTAGTTCCACGGCCGTAATATCTCCTGGAATGGACATCGAATTCTGACTCAAAATCCACGGCCGTAATTTAGGGTGAGAGCGTGGTTCTTGCTTTCATCCGTGCATTCCTCAATCTAATACTCCAATTTGCTTCCAAAAAGTGTCCTCGATCTATGGACATTTCAACTCAACTTTCTTTTGCTCGATTTCGTTCGGAAATAGCTCCAAATCACCTATAATCAACATAGAACTCGTGTAGACATCCATATTGACAATATAGGTAATACTAGCTCACATATGTACAAAGCTCAATCAAAGACTATCAATATGAATCAATTACGATCAGAAAACGTGCCTAAAATATCACAATATTTCATGCTAACAAATAACCCCATACTTAGCACTTGCTTGTCCCTAAGCAAGGTCTTTCAAAAAGTTTTAAACAAGAGTTAGGATGAGATATGTGTACCTTCTTTTGGATGAAGGTGACTTCTAAAGAATAGATCATTCTCAAATCTTGCTTCAATCGTTTTTCAAACTTTCACACACTTAATTAGAGAGTAAAAGGTAAAGAAAACTCATGAATCAATTTAACTTCCAAACAAGCATTATAACCTTCAAATATTATCAAAATCAATCATAAGAACTTCAATTTAGATCACCAAGCCATATAACATTCTTTTGATCTTAAGGACTTTCAAAGAAAAGGTCTAGAGTATGGAAGGGAAGGGAAACTTTGAGGGAGAGTGGTGCATAAATCCGGGAAAGCGGACAACTACCTTCTTCTTCTTTTGCGGTTTCCGCAACACTTCACTTAGAGCTTCGCTCTCTCCTTTTCATTTTTCGACTTTACTTTTGGAGTTATGGATAGAGGTGCACAAAAACCGAAGCCAAGGAGATTGGCGTTTCTCAAAATTGCAAGAGATGCCTCAAACCCTTAGCGCACATACCATAATCCGCTAGGAATATCGCTCAATCCGACTTTGGCAAGACACAAACACCCGGCTATGTGAATGGTGCCGAGTTACTCATCGTCATGATTGACTTCCCCAAACCTATAATTTCTTTCTATTCAATTGATTGCAAATATATGCTCTCATGGCCCTCCCACATCAAACATGCCTTTTTCTCATTCACTTTCCAAGTTCCCGGATGGGTAAGGGAGGCTAATATTTCAATGAGGAGTTAGATGATCAAAGAAAGAAGAAAGAAAGTACCGAATTGCCTTAATCATTTCAACAAGAAGTATAGGAACTTATAATGTGATTTCAACTTCAATTTCTTACATGATTTAGGTAACATTTTCACATTATACAACTTGCAAAAGGAGGTAAAATTTATTCATTCAAATTCTTTTCGAATTACCATCCTTTCAAGCATGCAATTGTTATCAACTCAATTCGCAAGTAGTGATTATCATGGAAATCATATCGATTCGTTAGAAGCATCAAATTTTCAAAATTTTTCAATTTTTATGGGTTTTTTAAAGTTCTTTTTCATGCAATGCAAGAATGAAACGTGTAACATATGATGAACATGCAATGATAGTCTCGGAATGAAAGCAACATATAGAGTAGAGTTATTACAAACATTTAGTACATCCCACCCCATACTTAGGACGAACATTGTCCCTAATGTTCACAAGAAAGAACAAAAGAAAGAAAAGAAAAAGAAACTCACAAATGGTGGCGGGAATGTCTAAAAACGAGCGGTCCGGTCATCAATCACTGCGGCGCCGGTGGAGGTGGGAATGGAGAGAAACTCGGAACGTAGGGGGGAGTCCTGCTCTGCTCCTCCACCACTCTCGTACTGCTCTCCCATGTCCTCCTCATCCTCAGCCGGTGGTGGAACGTAGGGGGGAGCTACAAGCCTGTTCGCATGCATCGCAGCAAACGTCTCCTTCCAATTGTGGCGTCCCGCCACAATGGAATACTCTGGCAGCCACTCAATACCCCTGCCTGTCCTACTCTCCCAGGGCATGCCCGCATAAGGCGGACCTCTATGTGTGGGGAAGATGAGTCCCCTAACCATGAATGCATGTAGTCCTAGAGGTACAGCGGGTATGCGGGTGCAGGCTGAAAAATCTACACCAAAGCTCCTAGCTATGTGGGTCACTATCCCACCATATCCATTGTTCCCCTTCGCTTTATTCTTGAGTTTACTCATCGTCGCCGCCAAAAGAGTAGCACAATCTGCGCGGCATCCATAAAGCATAGCGTAGAGAAGGAATAGCTCATCCGTCTTAATCTTTTGGGGCGTCTCCGTCCTAGGAAAGAGACACTCCGAAAGAACACGGTGAGCTATCTTCAAGGCTAGATGGTACATCAATCTAGCCTTGGTATCAGCTGGTTGCCAACGGTCCTCGTCGGCATAAATCATGGCCACTTCCGCCCAAAAGTCCTTGGCGGAAACGCCTCTAGGAAGTCGACCGTTATAGGTCTCATGGAACCCAAAAATGGTCCCGAACTCAACAATGCTCAAATGGTAGTCTTTGTTCATGAGACGGAAGGAGACGGTCCTATCAACATGGCTGTGCTCGAAAGATGTCACAACCTCTCGGGTGATCTCCTCATAAGCGTCTTCACGAATGTTCGTGAAGACAAGCAATCCGGCTCTATCCAAGAGCCATGTAAGGTCATCTACTATGTTGAGAGGATGTAGATCCTCCAACAACAAATATCTAGGACCTATCACTGTCCTCTTCTCTATTTTCTCAAATGCAGCTATGTGGTTTTCGTGTATGGTCGGGATGCTAGGAGGAGGGGGTGAAGATGGAGGTGAAGGTGATGATGGTGGTGAGGGAGATGAGGGTGGTGGTGCCCTAGAGGTTGAGGGGTTGCCCTTTCTTTTCTTGTTTTGCTCCCCTTTCTTTTCCTTAATCCTTCCCGACATCCTCCTTACAAAATCCATTTCTGTTCAAAATTACGGGCTGTTCTTCAGAAACCACGGCCGTGGAACCTCCAGAGACCGTAATTCGACACAGAATCTTGTGAATCTCAGCAAATTCACCAAATTTCACCACAACAAGCAGTCCTAATCTAATTCCTTCCGATCCTTGTCAGTTCTTCCTAAAAATCTATAGCAAAAACGTACCAAATTCGCGAGAATCGAAGAGAAAGAAATAACCTCTTTTTCGGATTGAAAAATCCAAAATGCGGGTTTGTTGATCGTTTTCCACTCGATTCGTTGCTTGGATCCTGTTCTTGGTTGGATTTGCTGCAGATTAGAGCGAAGAATCGTTGAAAACGATTAAAGAACGAAGATTTGGGAGAGGCTGCGGGTTTTCGGTATTTAGGGCGTGGAATTGGGGAGGAATTGTGGTGTTTTTGTGATGAAGTGTGGCTTTTATACTCGCAGGCAAATTTTCAAAAATCACGGTCTATCGGGGCATTCCACGGCCGTGGAAGTGTACGGACCCGTGGTTTTGGTGATTTTTCACAGGCCTTTGAGAATTACGGCCACTGTAGCTATGACGACCGTAATTTAGACCGTGGAACCTTCTGTAAAGCTTCAAAGTCCAAATTTCGTCACTTCTCTTTGACATTATCCTCCCTTTCTCCCTTTCCATCGATCCTACAACCAAAAACACGAATATACCGGAAGAAATCGAGGCATAACAAAGCAAAAACTTCTATTCTAAGCTAAACTATGAATCGAAAACAAAAACGAAAATGCAATACCTTGGGTTGCCTCCCAAGAAGCGCTTTGTTTAAGGTCCGTAGCTAGACCAATCTTGCACTTATTCGAGTGCGGTAGGTGCAAACTCCTCAGCTTGGAGTTCCGGTGAGTACTTCTTGAGTCGTTGGCCGTTCACCTTAAAACTTCCGCTAGCTTCACCCCATACTTCAACTGCACCATGGGGGAAAATACGCTTAATTAGAAAAGGTCCAGTCCAACGAGATTTTAACTTACCTGGAAAGAGGCGAAGTCTCGAGTTGAAGAGGAGAACTTGATCTCCTTCTTGGAAGTCCTTTGGAATGATATGCTTATCATGCCAACGTTTTGCTCTTTCCTTGTAGATCTTAGCGTTTTCATAGGCGTTCAAACGGAGTTCATCCAGCTCGTTGATGTCTAGGAGACGCTTCTCTCCCGCTTCCTTCATGCCGAAATTCAGCCATTTGATAGCCCAAAACGCTTTGTGCTCTAGCTCTACCGGCAAATGACAAGACTTCCCATACACAAGGTTGTATGGTGTGGTTCCTATGGGAGTCTTGTATGCGGTCCGGTATGCCCATAATGCATCATCTAGTTTCAAGGACCAATCCTTCCTAGTCCTTGAAACTGTCTTCTCTAGAATTCCCTTGATCTCCCTATTTGAGATCTCAACTTGTCCACTCGTTTGTGGATGGTAAGGGGTGGCGATCTTGTGAGTAACCCCATACTTGGTTAGAAGAGCTTCAAAGCGACGGGCTATGAAGTGAGAACCTCCATCACTAATGATCGTCCTTGGCGTCCCGAATCGCGAAAAGATGGTCTTGTTGAAGAACTTAACCACCACCATGGCATCATTCGTGGGAGAGGCAATTGCTTCGACCCATCTAGAGACGTAGTCTACCGCCAATAGTATGTATTGGTTTCCACAAGAAGAAGGGAATGGTCCCATGAAATCGACTCCCCAAACGTCGAAAATCTCCACCTCTTGGATGTTGTTGAGGGGCATCTCGTTCCTTCTAGAGATATTGCCTGTTCTTTGACAAGCATCGCAACAAGAAACAAAGGATTGCACATCTTTAAATAAAGTAGGCCAATAGAATCCAGATTGCAATACCTTTGCGCTAGTTTTGTTCGAACTAGCGTGTCCTCCACAAGGTAGTGAATGACAATGACGGATGACACTTTGCATCTCATCTTCCGGCACACATCGCCGAATGATGCCATCCGGACCTCTCTTAAAGAGGAGAGGCTCGTTCCAATAGTATTCCCGGACGTCCTTGAAGAACTTCTTCCTTTGTGCGTATGACAGTCCGGGTGGTATCTCCTGGCAAACTAAATAGTTAACGAAATCAGCAAACCATGGTTCGTTACCTTTGGAGACTACCTTGATGCACTCCTCTATGATATGTAGGTGTTCGTCCGGAAAGGAGTCATCAATGGGCAAATGGTCGTCCTCTAGATGTGTTAGACGACTCAAATGATCCGCAACAGAATTTTCCGAGCCTTTCTTGTCGCGGATCTCTAGATCGAATTCTTGTAGGAGAAGAATCCATCTAATCAGCCTTGGTTTCGCATCTTTCTTCGCAAGGAGGTACCGGATCGCAGCATGATCCGTGTAAACAATCACCTTTGCACCTACAAGATAAGAGCGAAACTTGTCAATAGCGTAGACAATGGCTAGAAATTCTTTTTCCGTAGTGGCGTAGTTGAGCTGGGCTTCGTCTAGCGTCTTGCTAGCGTAGTATATGGCGTGGGTTCGTCCTTCCTTTCGTTGCCCAAGAACAGCTCCAATGGCTACGTCACTAGCATCACACATAATCTCGAAAGGGAGAGTCCAATCCGGGGGTTGGATAATGGGTGCTGAAATCAGAGCTTGCCGAATGGTGTTGAATGCATCTAGACATTCCTGTGAAAACTCAAAAACTGCATCCTTCATCAATAGATTAGTGAGAGGTTTTGATATCTTAGAAAAGTCCTGAATGAAACGTCTATAAAATCCAGCATGTCCTAGGAAACTTCTTATTCCCTTCACCGAAATTGGGGGAGGAAGTTTCTCTATGGTCTCTATTTTAGCTTTGTCTACCTCTATCCCTCTACTAGAGACTAAGTGACCTAACACGATTCCTTCCTTAACCATGAATTGACACTTCTCCCAATTAAGAACTAGGTTAGTGTCTTCACATCTGTGCAAAACAAGAGAAAGGTTAGAAAGACAATCGTTAAAAGAGGAACCGTAAACGGAGAAGTCGTCCATGAAGACTTCCATGATTTCCTCTACGTATTCGGAGAAGATGGCCATCATGCACCGTTGAAAGGTGGCTGGTGCGTTGCAAAGCCCGAACGGCATTCTCCTATAAGCGAACGTACCCCAAGGGCACGTGAATGTGGTCTTCTCTTGATCATCCGGGTGTATCGGGATCTGAAAGAAGCCACTATAACCGTCAAGGTAGCAAAAGTATGAATGTTGTGCTAACCTTTCAAGCATTTGATCGATGAATGGCAATGGAAAGTGATCCTTCCGCGTTGCATTGTTGAGCTTGCGGTAGTCTATGCACATTCGCCATCCAATTACGGTTCGGGTAGGAATGAGTTCGTTGTTCTTGTTGGTGATGACCGTCATTCCTCCCTTCTTTGGAACTACTTGAACTGGGCTCACCCACTTACTATCGGAGATAGGATAGATGATACCTGCATCAAGAAGTTTAAGAATTTCCTTCTTGACAACCTCCTTCATGGTCGGATTCAACCGCCTTTGAGGTTGTCTTGAAGTTCTAAAGTCCTCCTCCATTAGTATCTTGTGCATGCATAGGGAGGGTTTAATTCCTACTAAGTCCTCAATAGTATAGCCTATGGCTTTTCTATGTTTCCTAAGGACAATCATGAGCTGTTCATGTTCGTCTATGCTTAATTCGGAACTAACGATAACCGGGAAGGTGGAATTAGATCCAAGAAAAGCGTACCTTAGATGAGTAGGAAGTGGTTTAAGTTCCATTGCTTTCGGAGCTTCCAATGATCCTTGAGGAGCTTCCGATGTTTCCTTAGAAGTTTCTAAGGATGTTGAATGGTCTGGAGAAGAATTAGAAGAAGTTGAAGAAGTATGCCGATCGCCCTTTTCCACGGTCAAAATTACGGTTTCCTCTGGTATTCCACGGCCGTAATATCCTCTGGAATGGAGGTTGATTTTGGTCGTGGAATCCACGGTCGTGGAATACAGAGTATGACCGTGGATTCGAGTATTCTCAGCCTCATCGTGGAGTTTCTCAAACTCCACTTCATGCATCTCTTCTTGTGCTTCTAAGGCTTCAATTTCCTCTTTGCACTCTTCTTCTTCTCCTACATCGGTTAGACTCATAGTAATAACCTTTTGTAAGGGATCGTTAAAGAGAATCGCACTTACCTCCTCCCTAGATAAACCTTCTTCGTCTTGGACATTGTAAATATCCTCATCAAAGATTGGCTCCTTCACTAGAGTGGAAAGAACGAACTCTACTTTCTCTTCCCCAATATCAAAAGCGAGTCTCCCATTCTTGCAATCGACCATGCAGCCGGAAGTTGCAAGAAACGGCCTTCCGAGTATGATCGGGACCGGACTATCTGCAGGAATGTCAAGTACAACAAAATCAATGGGGACAAAGAACTTGCCTAGCTTGACTGGGACGTCTTCTACAATGCCGACGGGACGAGTAATGGATCGATCCGCCATGTATAACGTCATCTTCACTGGTTTAGGGTCGCCTAAACCGATCTTCCTGCACAATGCAAGTGGTATGATGCTCACACTTGCTCCTAAGTCACATAAAGCGTCATATGTGACCTCTCCCACTCCAATGGGAATGCAAAATGACCCCGGATCTTTCAGCTTTGGGGGCATTTTCTCCTTCATAGTCTTGATGAGATCCGAAGAATCCGAACTCATCTTGACCTCTCCAAAATCTTCTAGCTTCCTCTTGTTAGAGAGGAGCTCCTTCAAGAACTTGCCATAAGCCGGCATACCTACAATAGCATCAATGAAAGGTATATTAATATGCAGTTTGCTCATGAGTTCTATGAACTTACCGAATTGCTTGTCTAGGCGCGCTCGCGCTCTAGATTGAGGGAACGGTAGGGGAGGTTTGAAAGCTGGAGGGGGAACATAGACGTCCTCCTTCTCCTTCCCCTTTTCTTTGCCTTTCTCTACGGGGACTTCAACGAACGTAGGCTGCGGATCGGTGGTAGTCGCTCCGCTCCTAGTTGTAATCGCCATTACCCTTCCCTTAGGGTTGTCCTCCGTCTTTCCTGGAAGTTTCCCTTGATTTCTAGGAACTTCCTCCGCATGGTTGAACATTTGATTTTCCAAAACCTTTTGAGCTTTGTCAACCTTAGAAATTTGATCATCAACCTTGATGATGCGGTTCTCTAACCCTTGAAGCTTTCCCAAGATTGTTTCCAACATGGTATCCGGCTTCTCCTTTCCCGTATTGTTTCCTCCATTTGATGATTGCCCCTGGCTTTTCAAAGGAGTAGAGGAAGAAGAGGGTGAAGTTAGTGAATTGGAATTGGAAGGATAGGAGTTACCGGAATTTTGTTGATTGGAGCGCCAATTGTTGTTGTTCGAACCCCGATTGTTGTTCCAATTGTTGTTATTCCGGTTGTTGTTGTTTCCATTCCAATTGTTGTTCCGGTTATTGTTCCGGTTATTGTTGTTGCGGTTGGTGTTATCACCGCCGTTGTTGTTGCCCAAATAGCCAACATCCTTCTCTTGTTGCTTTGGGAAGTTGGTTTTGATAGTCTCCTTCAACTCTTTAATCTCATTGTTGAGGGAGAAAATCTGATTTTGAGCTTCATGTGTGAGCTTTGCTCCTTGCTTCACACGATTTCCCTCCACTTTCCGGTGGGAATACTTCTCTATGACTCTTGCTTGCTTCTCAATGAAGTCCTAAGCGTCATCTTCTCTCATGTCCATGAACGTTCCGCATGAGAGGGATTGGAGGTTGAATTGCGTTCCCGCATCCAGCCCCTTGTAGTAAATTTCCAGCAAGGCAAGCTTGGATATGCCATGATGAGGGCAATCCAAGAGCAAATCCTGAAACCTTTCCCAAGATTGAAACAAACTTTCGTTAGGTCTCATAGAAAAAGCATTAATCTTACCTCTAAGTTCCGCCGTTTTGGAGGGCGGAAAGAACTTGGTGAGAAACTCTGCGGAGAGGTCTTCCCACGTTTCTAGTTTCCCACTAGGAAGAGCTTGGTACCAAGATAGCGCTTTCCCTTTCAAAGAGAAAAAGAAAGGTTTGAGCTTATAGCTGTTGGTAGTAGCGCTCTTTGGTCTCATCGTCTCCATCATACACTCAAAGTTTTGCAAGTGTTGGTGTGGAGATTCAGCGCTTGTACCGCCAAACTGGCTTTGGCGAACAAGAGTGATAACTTGAGGGTTAAAGCTAAACCCTTGTACATCTTCAGCATCAAAGTTCACACCTAAACGGCGTGGTTGTTGTGTTGGATCCATCCGCTGGCCAAGAGTTCTCGGCTCATTATCCACACGTTCGACCCTCGCATTCCTAGGTGGAATGCGGCGGTTAGCAGCTCCTTGTAGATTGAAAGGATTTATGTTGATCGTGGGATCAATCTCTTCTAACGGAGGCATGGAAGAATCACTATCATCGGTGGATGAGTGGTTTCTTCTTCTAGACCTTGTTCTCCTTCTCTAGGACTTCTTGCCCACCTTATTTTCAAGATCGCTCATCTTTATCTTCATTTGGACGATCATGTCTTGTAGACCGTTAACTTGAGATTGATGACGATCCATCTCATCCTGGAGGAGAGTCTCATTCCATCGGAGTTGAGCTTCCTTCTCCGCCAACTCAGTTTGAAGATCGCGTTCGTTCTCTTGAGCCATCCTCTTTTCCTTGCGTCTTTGTCTCAAGGTTTTCTCTAGCTCTTGATCAAGAGGTAAGAGATCTTCGGTGTTCCTAGACCTGCGCATGCACTCAAAGAAAAATCAAATAACGAGAGCAAGCTCCCAAGCTTGACAACCGGCTACCGGATTCGGACGAAGCCAAATCCCCGGCAACGGCGCCAAAAACTTGTTCGCCCCTAGAGGTGTGTGCAAATAAGCTTTAAATTTATAAAACTAGAATCAAGCAAGCGAACCCGCAGTGTACGGATCGACGTAGTTAAGCAAGAATTCCAGAGTATCGAACACAGGGATTTGGGTGGAACGAACTCAGTTGCAGGTTATCAAGCAAGTAAATATGTGGAGCTTTGCAAATTATTGGGAAAATAACAATCCTAAAGATCCAGGTATCCAGCTGTGGCAATCGATTCAAGATATACTAAATGATATAAAGACAGAGTTGAGATATGCAAAGGTATACTAATATAAGGTAATCGTACGGTTGAGGTTCCAAAAACTTTGTGTAACTCACCTAAAAGATACTCCCTATACAGGTTGTTGAGGCTCAATATAGAAAGGTTCTAAAGACAAGGATTAGCATCAAATACCCAAACCTATAATCTAAAGATCAAGACTAACTTATCCGATTGAGGTTGTTGAGACTCACAATCGAGGTAGAGGTTGTTGAGGCTTCACTACCACCTAGAAAAGACAAGTCTAAACTAAGCTAAAGCAGATCTTTAACTTTGGATTAAGATAAAAGCAAGCTCGTAAACTTAAGGAAATTACGGTTGGATCTTGAGATTCCACGGTCGTGGAACTCAAGAACAGCCCGTAATTTAGGGTTGTCGGCGATAATTCTCTAACTCTCAGGGTCTAATCTGTTTGCGATCGATCTATCATCATCTAAGCCACAACTATCAACCCTTCACCTTAGAATTGTTAAGGGTTTTTAGCCAATAACAGTCATATTGATATTAATTCAAGAATTAAAAGACAAAAGATGGAAACTTTCAAGAATTATCAATAATCTTCAAATGAATCTCAAAATCACAGTCAAGAACAAGTGTTTATCAAAAGATTCAAAACGGAATAAGCAATCACGATCTTAGGAAAGAAAAGAAACGGGATGTCAATCCGATCCTAAATCAAACCTAAGCAAGAAGAGGAATCTTCTTGCAAAATCCTCCAAGAACTTCGATCTTCCACAAACGCGAAGATCACAAACAGCCACTCTCCAATTACGAACCTTGATTTTCAATGAGATCTCCAAAATTACCTCCAAGATGAGGCTTTGTGCGTTGCTAAAACGTGAATTGTAGGCGTGCGTTTTTGCCGCTAAACTAGGGTTGAAGGGTCGTAAGCGAGCCTCTCGAAATCTCTTTTCGGCCGTCTTTTTATAGGGCAAGACGAAGTGTCGGTCCGGCCCAATCTTCAAGAAGATCATGGCTTCGAAGTGTGGCGAGAGATTCGCCAAGATCACGGTCGTGGAAGATTCCACGACCGTAATTCTAGGGCGTGGAAACAATTGCGGTTAGTTCCACGGCCGTAATATCTCCTGGAATGGACATCGAATTCTGACTCAAAATCCACGGCCGTAATTTAGGGTGAGAGCGTGGTTCTTGCTTTCATCCGTGCATTCCTCAATCTAATACTCCAATTTGCTTCCAAAAAGTGTCCTTGATCTATGGACATTTCAACTCAACTTTCTTTTGCTCGATTTCGTTCGGAAATAGCTCCAAATCACCTATAATCAACATAGAACTCGTGTAGACATCCATATTGACAATATAGGTAATACTAGCTCACATATGCACAAAGCTCAATCAAAGACTATCAATATGAATCAATTACGATTAGAAAACGTGCCTAAAATATCACAATATTTCATGCTAACACCAGCCCACTCCTTGTTGCAGCCCATACAACAACTTGCAGCCCTGGACGTTGCCTTGCTGATTGCTGCTTCGCCCCAGCCCATATGTGCAGCCCAAAATGGTGCATTGCTGCTTCGCTCCAGCCCAGGGACAGACGGTCTCTTCTCCTTCTTCTTCCCAGCAACACGCCAGATCCACTCTACGCTCTCTCCTATCTCATTTATACCCGCAATTAATGGAGCAGCTCCCCACCTTCCTTCCACGTTTACAGATGTTAGCCTGCTGCGTGCCTCCCCCTGATCTTCCGCCTTACCTCACGCCTCACTTCTGGATTCCTTCCTTTTGTTGCCTTTTATTCCCGTCAGCTAGTGAGGACCTGCTGCCTTGCATCTCCCCTCGTTTCTGTCGAACAACCACACAGCAGCACAACCATCTGCGTACACACTGAAACCTGGGAGTCTTCCACCCTGGAGTCGTGCACAACAGCCTCCCATTTGACCCCTTCAGTTTCCGACAAGGCTATGAACGTGAGAGCCTTGTAGATGAGTAAGACCTCACTACTTCTTCCTTGCTTTACTTCAGCCATATATGTGCTTATAACTGGTACAAAACCCTCTAGGAAATTATATATTCCAGCCAAAGGAACAGCTGCAGAGGGGCTGTTATATCTTCCAATTTTCCAACTGTGACGAACAACCAACTTTGGACTCCGGTTTAGGTATGCTAAACTCATTCTTTTTGGCTGGTTTTCGGATATGCCATATACAGTAGTACATAGTATAACATACTAAAATTTGGGAAGAATCGGAGTTACGGTTTGAGAGTTATTGTGTTTCAAAGTTGACGTTTTTATATATGTGCTGAGTGTTGGGGAAAACAGCAAGTGATGCTGTTTTGTGAGATGGTTTTGAATAAGCTCTTGATCTCCGTTGGGCTTGAATTTTGGATATGATATAGTTTACATATTGTTGTAGAACATATTAAAATTTGAGAGGAATCCAGCGAGTGGTTTGAGATGTATGATTTTTCAAAGATTGAGTCGTAAGCAGTTTTTCGGTTGTGCTGAAATTCGGTTTTGTGAGATAGTTTTAAATAGGATTTTGATCTCCTTTGCAGCTGAATTTTGGATATATTATAGATAAGATTTCATATTAGAACATATCAAAATTTGGGATAAATCCAGCGAGTAGTTTAGGAGTTATGATTTTTCAAAGTTAAGACAATGTGCTGCATGTTAAGTGTTGTGACCAACTTCGAAAATTTTTGTAGAAGTGATGGTTGAACAGTTTTAAGAAATTCTTGCTCCTAGGAGTAGATGAGATATCATAGATGATCTAGGGAATTATTTCGGAATTTTTATAAGATTATTCGAATTTTATATTTGAAGCTGTAGTTGGACTTTAGTGACTTTTCGGGAAATAGAAAATAGGTAGTTTTTCTAGTTGTTACCTAAAATCATCCTAGGGAGTAGAATATGGTTAGTTAGCCGCAAATTATAATTTAAGTACATATTCTGAGTTTTTGGAAGTTCCGGGACTAAGGGTAAAATAGTCATTTTACCTTAAATAAACACTGTAATAACTTCTGCACATGGAATTGTACATCTTAGGAGTTTTATACTTCTAAGTACACCGGGATAATGTGTTGACCCACGTGTCTCCTTTGACAGGCAACTGAGTTCCTGCCGTTACTGATTGAGTGTTGTTAAGAGAGACGAGATTGAATTCTGGTAAGTCCACGGACTTACTTAGCTGGCTTTCTTGTATGAGTGTAATGTGTATGAGTGGTGTTTGCTAGTTATGATAAACAACGAAACCGGATTAGGCCGACTTTATTATTTACGTAATTGACCCAAGTGTATGATAACGGGTCGTGACATCATCTGCCTAGCTCTTGCGAGAGTCGAGGAGGTTCCCTGCGACCAGCCCAGTCCGGTAGACGGTCAGATGCATTAGTACCATTCCGCGTTGGTAAATGGGGACAGGGGCGAGGTTTGGGAATCCCTCGTGTCACAAAATAAGTATCATTAGTAATAACCTATCACCTAATTAAAGATAATAAAAGGATTGAGTGTTGCATGTTGATTGTGTATGTTGTGTGTTTGTGCTTTTACCTTTATACTTATGCATAGAATGTTAGCTAACGGTTTTATACCGCTTGTAGATGTCTTGTAGGTTAAAACAGTTGTAGAGAGATCCGAAGGGAATGGTCAGCCGGGTCCACGTACTTATTTAGTTGGGGACGGGATGTCTTTTGTTCTTCTTATGTGTCGTTTTGGTACCTTTGCTTTGTAAGGCTGATACATATTCTTCATGTAAATATTGTTTAAAGTTTTCAAATGATTTAAATACTTTTGTGCCTTGTTGTAAGATCCAAGTTAAATTGTTGTCAAACTAAGGTCGGGACCCATTGTGAGGTCCTAACCAGTAGCTCCCCGAGTTCTCAGAATTTGGGGTGTTACAATATGGTATCAGAGCTCTGGGTTGGCAACAATGGCACTTGAAATCTTCTAAAAGACCAAATGTATAAAATAACTTGAACCCGAAAGGGGTCTAAAGTTTTCAAAAACGGATTTCTGTTTTTACACACACGCATAGTCGGGTTGTTGGGTTAGTAGTACGTTGGACCACCATCGCTCTCCGTGGATCTCTACAACTTGGATCGATATGAGTTAGCATATAGACTTATTATGATGAGTATTAATGTATGTTATATGTATGTAAATGTGTAGTATGTTTGTATCCTAAAAGATATATTATATCCTTTAGTTGTGATATCTTGAAGTGATTATCGCCTCATGATAAATCGGTAGCAACTTGAAGAGTTTTCAACACGAGACAAAGGACTCGGACCCTGAATCAAGTATTATACTCGGGTGGCGTCCTAGTAACCCTTGTTAACCATCCAAAGAACTAATAGGCGAAGAAGTAAAGATGTGGAGATAATTTTGACCATAAGTACAATCAAATGAAGAAGAATTTCCGAGTCAACTCAGATTAAAGAAATAGAAGGTCATACAAGGGACTTGGTTGTATGAAGCCGAGAGATGAATTATAAGAACCATGCAACAGACTACAAGAGTGTGGAGTAGAGATTAAAATATTGGAACGAGACATGTAGAATTGAGTACAACCAAGATTGTGGAATCAAGGACATTACCATCGAGGCGGATGCTCCATAGACCACTATGGGCATTAGAAACCAGAAGAGACAGAGTGTCAATCTGAGTGTGATAATCTAAGGTGCATGGAATGAAGACTTACAATTGATTGTAAAAGCGAAAAGGCAAACCCCACAAATGTGGAGAAGTTTTGACCTCCTCGAAGATATAAGAAGTTTATATTACCACCAACACCCGTGAAGAAAGGGGTATATAATATATTATAATTCAAGAAACGGCCAGAGGCTTCTTTCTTCATCTACATATATGTATATAATATATTATACACATAAAGCAGTGGCGGCTGCGCAGAGATATATCTCATTTCAATTCACATTTGAAATGTAAAGATATGTGTCGGCTAACATATCTCCAAGTTTCAAATACACAAAAGCGCAGAGAAGAAATAAACCGAGAACGAAGCAACAACGATCCATCTTTAGTCCTCCACAAACCACCCGTCTTTGATCCAATTTCAAATCCGCTTGTACCAACGAGTCCCTTATCTTGTCCTCTACATCGTGGTAACAATTTATTTCCCGTTTGGTAGCTTTTTGGTAAAGCTTCTTTTTACCGCTATCGGAACATCGACGACCACCGCAAGTCATTGGACACGGAGTTTCTTACCGTTCTCTTACTCCCTGCATTGCCATGAGTCCGTATTTTCTTCCGGATCGTATATCGGGTTGTGTTGTTCCTCCAGTGTTGAGGTGATCGAGTTGTGGTTGAGCTTTATACGAGGTTGAGGTAAGTCCGTAGGACTTACTTAGCCGCCATCCTTATATTGGTTGTTCGCATTAGTGGTATGTGCGTTGTATGTTTGTTATGATAGCATGTGATGTCGTATATACAGACCTATGTTTTATTGATCGCCCCGTATGCGTGGCTGTGATAACCTTTCCCTTTCATCCCGCCATGGAGTCTAGGAGGTTCTCTTGGGTCAGGCCAGACCGGTTTACAGGAAGGGCGCAATCCACTCCCACAGGATACACGGATTGTGTGACCGATACTAGTACGGCTGGCTAGTAGGCTCAAAGACGAGGATGTATCGGTCCTCGTGTCACATAGTTTCATATATATTATATAGTTTCGTTTGGAGTGAATGACCATTATATTGAGATGATTAAATGGGTAAATGAGTGGAAGCATGCTGATGTGTTTATCTTCCCTTACTTGTGATTGTGCTTATGCATTCCTCTATATATGTGTATGGATAGCTAATGGTTTATTACCATGTTGTAGATGCCCCACAGGATAGGCATGTTGTTGGGTGATCTAGCAGAGTGGCAGGCCGACGACATCTCGTACATAGGTTGTGTGAGCTTTTGGGTTTTTTATCTTTCCCTCCTGCGTGAGGATGGTCTTTTGTTACCTCCTGTGTGAGGGTGTTATGTTTCATACTCGGCTATATTGTCTTACCTATTGTGTTGTACAGTTTTATGTATTTGTTTTTATATCTGTCAGTGCCATGTTGTAAGGTCCAGTGAACCTGTTGTCAGGCTAGGGTCAGGATCCATTGTGAGATCCTAGCCCAATGTGGCACTCCGAGTCCCACGGATTCGGGATGTTACAGTTATGGTACCCACGTCAAAGCTCGTTGCACCTTGTTGGCTATTTAGATGCAGACTTTGCGGGTTATAAGGTCGATAGGAAAAGCACTTCTGGATGTTGCCAATTCCTTGGGTCATCCCTAATCAGTTGGCAATCCAAGAAGCAAAATTTTGTCGCCCTATCCACAGCCGAAGGTGAATATATAGTTGCGGAAGCCTATTGTGCACAAATTCTATGGATTGCTCAACAACTTCGTGATCTTGGCTTTGACTTGAAAGGTATTCCCATAAAATGTGATAATACTAGTGCTATTTCTATAACCAAAAATCATGTGCAGCATTCAAGGACTAAGCATATTGATGTAAGGCATCATTTCATATGTGATCATGTCAAGAAAGGTGATGTTTCGATCTCTTTTAAATCTACTAACTTGCAGCTTGTAGATATCTTTACCAAGCCTCTTCCTAAGGAACAATTTAATTTTATTAGATTGGAGCTTGGTATGTTGAACAAGGTAGCATTAACGTAGGGGGAGTATATCATTTTATTTGTTCCTACGTATGCAACCCAATTAATGTTTTCAAGGGCCTCGAAACACGTTTCAAAGGGTAAATTAAAATACGGATCAATTAGGAATTTATATCTTCTAGATATGCAAAATTTCTAATTTTTTTTAGAGTTTTCTTTAAAAGGGATTTTAAAAGGCTTTATTTTCAAATTCAAAGAACTTTGAAAAGTGATTACCAAAATTTATGGAAATAATTTTAATCAACAATGATTTTTCCAAGATCTTGAATTTCTCAATATTTTAGTGATCTTACGTTGATGTGACTTCTTCTCTTAAATACCACTTCTCTTTTTTCTTTATCTCTTCTCCTTCATATTCTCTTTGCAAACTCTGTGCTTTACTCTTTCAATTTTCACAAAACCTCTTCATCTTTCTCTCAAAAATTCTCATGGCATCCAAGAGATCTTCAGTTGATGAGGCAACATCATTGGTCCCCAAGAGACAAAGAGTGGTTCAGATTTCCTCCGACTCAGACTTTGACTCGAGCTCAGGGTCAGAATCAAGCTCAAGTGCTCCAGTTCATCTGAATGACGATGAAATCTTTGCCAAGACGGGTCTTCCCTCACACTGTTTGGAAGTCAAACAACCGTCAAGAAGTGGCTGATTGAGTTCGAAGACCGACATGAATGCATGTGTGAACTTGTCAATAGAGAACTCTTCACATGCTTCTCCTTACTAGGGCTTGAAGTGCTCCAAGCAAGCTCTATCTGGATAATTCTCAACTCAGGACAAGTCTCCTTCCCCAGATTAACCAAGTTGTTTTACACCAACTTAACCGCCAGAAGAGAAAGGGGATAATGGGTTTTGGACTCGATTGTCAAAGTTTCCAATGGCATAGAGCCATTAACAGAAGAAGATGGACAAGCAACCAAAAAGGATGCTAAACAGGTTATGACACAATGCCATAAGATTATCAAAGACCGTCCTATTCTCCAACCATCGTCTGAGGATCCAAACATTCTGAATATTGAAGAATTTGGAGTAGTCAAGAAATATGATAAGAATTCTGGTCAGAGGCGAACAGACCTTTCTCGCAAAGAACTTCACCTCGTACATGCTCAAAATCATTGGAGGAAAATTTGTTTGAAGGAGCATTTTGGGAAAAGGAGCTCATCCAGGTGGTATAAAGAATGAAGCTTTTGGGATGTCAATGACTGTCAAGGCCCTTGATTTTGATATCAAAGGCCTGATTTTGAAAAACCTAATTGTTTTGTGGTTTTGTGGAAATACTCTTTACTTTGGGTTGTAATGTTTTAAAACTCCCGTGCTTTAACTATTTTTCTCCCTTGTTGAAAGACAATGGGGGAGAAATGAATGTGATCCGACATTCGTTATTCTGCATTCTACATTTTAGGTTTTGATAGTCATATATATGCATCGCTAACCTTACAAATAAAGGTACGAAAAAATTTGGTTGTCTTCCATCAAGGGGGAGATTGAAAACTCCAACTTGATTATAAAGTTATACAGGTGTTGATGATGGAAGACTTAAACACAAATGAAGTAGTTTGATACACTAACTAATGAATTGATTATATATCGAGTTGTTTGGTTTGGTATAGTGGTTTGGATTAAATGAAGTGCAGGTTTTGCAAGAGAATTTAAAAGACCTTGGAACACCAGAGTTTAGAGGCCTTGAAATGAATTTCAAGGGAACGAAAAAGTCAAGGGCGCACGTTCAAAGATTTAAAAACACTAAGAAGATCTTCCACGAGAGATTTGCTCAAACAAGAAGATATGATCAAGTGAAGATCTCAACCGGCCATTAAAGAAGATCTTACAAAGATCCTCAACCGAAAAACATGAAGATTTTCTCCTCTGAAATTGAATATTGTTACAACAAATATGAGAAGATCAAGGAGCGAGAATCAACGTGTTCTCAAGAGATGAAGATCCACGACGTCCATCTCATTTCAACCAAGAAGCGATCTTCATGGAGAAGAAGAGTGATCTCCAAACGGTCATCTTTTCAACGGTTAGAAGACCTCTCCATAGAAGGTTATAAATGAAGATGGTGATTAAAGAACAAGCACACAAGCTTACACGGAAACATCAATAGTCTTCAAGCGATCCAAAAACATCTTCATTCGATCAAATAGTTTTTCTTTCTCTCTTTCTCTAAAAAGCTTTATCCCCTAGAGAGAGATAAAACCCGAGAGCTCTATTGGCATATCTAAAGAGTGCTATACTCGAGTGTGTGATACTCTGCGAAGTAACTAAGTTATTATAGCGAGGTGAAAAGTTGGAGCTAGATCGTAGCATTGGCTACAGTGAGAGAAGAAAATGGATTTCTTCTAGTTTGTATCTAGGACTCTTTGAAGTTGATAATAGATAGTTAAATCCTAAAGCTATACCCTGGGACGGAGAGTAGGCTATTTAGAGCCGAACTTCGTAAACATATCCTTGTGTCGATCTTTTACATTCAGCACTATATCTTGTTTTATTGTGACTAACTTTGTTTTGTAGGAGTAATAAGTTAAGACCCTTGAAAGTTGTTTCAAAGCCCTTGAAATCAAAGTTTCACAAAGAACTCAGATCGACATCAAAGCCCTTGAAATTGGTTTCAAGACCTTGAGATTGGTTTTGCGAAAAGTTTTCATACTATATTTAACCCCCCCTTCTAGAGTATTTTTTATCCTTTTTATTCACCTATCGGTTCTTCACACTAGTACAAAATTAGGCTCTCTCAAGCGCTTTTATCGAAGGGGAAGGCGGTTTTTGCGTCCCCTTTATACGTCTCCCTAAAAAATATCTCAAGGGTTATTTTGGACCCCTGAAAGATAAGTGGAAAGGAGGACGGTTTTTTAAAAAACCCTTAGAGATATTTCTCGGGGTTTTTAAAAAAACCTGAGAGATGTTTCTCGGGGTTTTTTAAAAAACTTCTAAGAGATGTTTCTCAGGGTTTTTTAAAAAATTCCTGAGAGATGTTTCTCAGGGGTTTTTAAAAAACCCATGAGAAATGTTTATTCATTACTTAAAATTTTAAATAACAGGGCTAAACAATTGATCGGTATTATTTTGGATATTTTTTTACTAATCGAAACATAAATATTTTAATAATACAATTTCAATATTCTCGCCAAACTGGCTCATATTAACAAATACACTTCTATTAAATTCTCAACATCCAAAATTAATAATCAATACAAAAATACATTATACTTTCAAGTTTTATTTCTTTGCACCGAGAAAATAACACCACCTCTAACTCGACCAGAGTGGCCTTCATTAACCAATGCTAAAGCGAAAATATCTTCTACCTTCTACTGTTATTTTATCCTTGCGTTTCTTGTTCTCTTATGATACCTTAGGATTAGTCTCCAAGCAACCAACACCAACTGTATCAATGAAGGCATCCTCCCATTTCAGAACCAATTGAGAAATTCGTCGGACCTGAAAAATCATATTTAAATAACAATTCAAGATCATTATTATTATAGGAAAACAAAATTAAAACTTTGCAATCAGTTTATATGTGAAATTAGTTGTGTCGGGAGATATAGATAAACTAAACCTCTTTGGGAATTGATGCGGAAAAAAGCAAGGATTGCCTTCTACGGGGTAAACAATCAACAATTCTTTTAATATCCTTGCGGAACCTTAGGTCCAATAGATGGTCAGCTTCATTAAGTATGAGCACTTTAAGTCCCATCAACAGGGTTGAGAAGACAAATTTGCACTCAACATGATCCAGGAGCCTACCAAGGGTTGCAACAACTATCTATGATGCAATAAGAAAATACATTAGCAATCACATTCAACATTTAAAAAATTGTGCAATCTCCTGAATTACGAAATAGAGAACGAAGATGAGAGATATCTTACTTCTTTTTCACTCTAAAAATAGCAACTGATATTATCACATAGCCTTTTCACTCTAAACAGGAGGAGTAGCTTCTTGTACCCGGGTCATTTGCACATAGCCTACAGCTGTCGATGCCTTGATTACCAATGGAGAAATGCCATAATCCTCGGATCTACAAAACAGAAATTAAAAAAGTTGACTACAGTAGAGAAAGAATAGAGAAAGACGATCAGAGTGGTCTAAGACAACATGATTGACAATGGCTATTAATCATAGAGGTTTAGTGTTTAAGTATAGCACATGCTCATTATTGGCGTAGAGTAACAACAAAAGAGACAAAAAAAGCATTGCATACTGATTTTATGCTTTCCAAATACATTCATTTAATCCAACAAGTTCAGTGAACATGGTAGCAGGATCCAACAAAACAAATATAATTTCCATACTAAATCGAACCTACAAATGTCTTCTCAACTACATGTACAAACAAGTGCAGAATCTCTCCATGATAAAGAAAGTAAGAAGATTTGTGTTCAAAGTAGAAAAAACACTGAAAATATGTTCATCAAGTTGAAAATCGAGTTCACCCTTTAAACTAAACTCATTGAGACAAGATACTAATGAAAATTTTATGTCACTACTAATATAATCAACAAGATGAAGGCTACTCGTAAAATAACAATATTCATAAAGTTGAAACTCAAGTTCACACTTTAAACTTCATCATCGGAGAAGGATATTGATGCAAGCTTCATGCCACTGCTAATTACATCACCAAGATGAACCCTACCCCTAATAAGCTTAATACTCATCAAGTTGAAACTACATTTTATACTTTGAACTAAGTCATTGAGAGAAGGATGCTGCTGCAAATTTCACGTGCTCATGAGATCAACAAGATGAACCTACTCCTGATAAGCACAATATTCATCAAGTTGAAACTTGGGTTCACACTTCAAACTAACTCATTGAGAAAAAGATATTGATGCAATTATGCACGATATTCTTCAAGCTGAAAGTCATCAAACATTTCAAATCAGACTCGTTAAGAAGGATACTGAGGTTAATCTTGATAAACACCAAATTTAAGATATAACCTTAGTTGGTTCTCCATTGACTAGAACAACATCATTAAGAAATCATAAAGTTCAGTAAACAGTGTAAAATATTAATTTTTTTCTATACTAGAAGAAAATATCAAATAGACTGTTTAACTTCTCTTTTGGCCCAAACTGCCACAAAAATATAAAGTATTAAATAGAGGATGCCAAATCTTGATTACGTTTTTTGCCCTTAAGAATGGAACAACATGCCAAAGAAGAAAGAATGTGAAACACAAGAGTGGAATGTGCACAGTACAAGTTTTGGAAGCTCCAGACTCTACAACAAGCAAGTGCAATAGGTAAAAAAAAATGAAGCTTTCCAATTAGTCTAAGACAACATGATTGACAATGGCTATTAATCATGTGGGTATTTTATTTAAGTTCTAACACATGCTCATTATTGGCGTAGAGTATCAATAAAAGTGACAGAAAAAATCATTACTTACAGTTTTTATGCATTTTTGCTGGCGAGGTGGCTAAGTCCCAGTACACACTTGCATTTGCAATAGATATGTTATTGCTAGTGATCAAATCTCCAAGATACACCACAAAATATGCAATAGATCTTCGTGAAATTCCATATTGATACATCAAATAATCCTCGGCTAGATCTTTGATCGTTCACATGTGAAAATGGGAAATAATTCATATCTAAATGCAGGATCAGCTATGAACTCCTCATCCCACTCTTCACTTCATGTAATGGCATAAAAGAGAAGTAAAGATTGTATGATTTCCATGTAAACTACCAGTCCGAATATGAATATATGTTATAATGAGGCAAACTACAAGCAGTTGTGCGCAACTTGTGGTCCAATTGACAAATTTAGGATTTATCGAGAGACTTAGTTAGCCTTCATTGTAACTGATGAATTAACTAAACAAGTAATATACCAACAACAAGAATTATAACAAAAATAGACCCAAATCGATAATCAGAAACATACAATTCATTCACATATATTAGGTTTGATTGTCAGTGGACAAATAACAGACCCAAATTAATAATCAACAACAAGAATTAACTGGACAAGTAATAGACCATCAATTCATTCACATCAATACATCACCAATTTATAGCAAAAGATAGTAAAGTCTAAAAAAATGTCAAGAAGGGATGTGATTCAGGTTATCATGTGAAGACTCAAGAAGAAGAACTACAAGCTTACAACTTTAGACCACGAAGGCGAAGACGGAGACTGGGGGCGAGATATGTGGCCGGCGACTGAGGAGTGAGGATGAAATCTAGAGTGAGTTTGAAACCCTAAAAAATGTGAAGAAGAAGAGACGAGGAAGAGAAGAGTAGAAGACTCAGACCTTGCGATTTTCGAATGGAAACTGAAGCCGGACGCCCTTGCGTGTTTGAAGGATGAAGACTCAGACGTTGCGAGTTGCAAATGGAAAATGGAGACTCAAACCTTGCTAATTCAAGCCGGCCGCCGGCGGATGGAGTCAGAGAAGACTGAAATGCTGAGTGCCGCAAGAAGAGACCTGGCGAGTGGCGACTTAAAGTAGAGTCCTGCCATCTAGAATAACAAAGCTTTGTGAAAGGCTAATTTAGCCCTTTATTAATTAAATATTATAAATATTTACTTTTCTCTATTCTTCTTCCAAAAAAGACGAAATAAATGGGTTTAACATGATAGTCTCACTTGAAGTGTTAAAGGGTGACATTGAGGGTTATATTTAGCTTTTTGCACCACCTTTTAACCATATAACTTTTTTTTTTGTTGGAGACCATTTTACAATAAAGTACGGCTAAAGGGGGCATATAACTCCCCTTATTGGAGATGGCCTCAGCAAGCCTTGCGAATGCGATTTTGCAGGCTGAACGGCTGAATGGCGCAACTCATACGATTACATATATGAATTAGGGTTTACCGAGGTTTTTTTTATTTAACTCCCAAGATTAATATATTACGAGATTTTTATGAGATTTTTTTAATGGGGGTTAAATAAAACTTCTGAGATTATATTTAAAATATTAAAATATATATATATAAGGCATGTTCTCATGGGTTTTTATATTACTGGGGTTTTTATTAACCCTTGAGAAATTACCCCTGAGAGAGACTATTTTTGTACTAGTGAATCACAAGCCAGCCGTTGAACTTGAAAACCTTGCCCAACCCTACAGAAAGAGCGAACAAAGTAGTGCTTAAAGTTTAGATCTTATCCATTCTTGTCGAAGCAACATTATATACACTTCTCCAACAATTAAAGACCACGAGGCAACCAAGGGGTAGCAACACAAAAGGTGATTGTTGAGCGTCGACACAAAGCGTCGATTTTTCAACAAATCTCGACCAACCCTCAGGAATCTCGGCCGAGATTTCACCCAAGATTTGCTACTGTTGTCAATTTTTGAGAAAGTTTTGAGGCATAATTTGAAGAATCCAAGTGCACAATGTGTAAGATTCCAACAGAGGAAGAGTTTCTGCATCAACCTTGAAACAGTTAAAGAGTCTTAGCCATACCCAAAACCAATCACAGCTATCTTTCTTTCTAACTTCACAAACTCAAGATACGTTCTTTCTCTCTTTTTAATCTCTTGTGTTCCTTTCTTAGCCTCTTTTCTAGTCTAAACACTTGAGTCTTATTTCTTTGGGTGTGTTAGTTAGTATTTATACTTTCTAACATACTAGTGAGTATATCCGCAATATTTTTTCTACCTTTTCGTGTGTGGAATAAACTTCCTACATGAATTCCTTAAGCATCTCACAACACAAGAACCTTTATCCGGATCAAGTTGACTACTTGAGTCGGTCTAGGAGTTCTAGTAAGACCAAGACACCGATTAGTAAAGAAGTATTAATTCATCCAAGACAATTGCATCAAACCAGCTTGCGACAACACAACAAAGCGTGAGTGCGAGAGAAAACAAGAAAGGTACTTTCGTTTTCACTAACCTTACGCGTTTGTTGTTACTTTGAGTGCTTGTGCAAATGTCGGAAAGAGATAGTCAACGAGCTTCCCAAAAGAGTGACCCTTCGGGTCCCAATGTTGCAGAAATGTTCAAACAACTAATGACCAAGATATCCAACATCGATAACCGATTAGAACAAGTGAAAGCAAGGTTCAATGCAAAATCTCGACCAGAAACTCGGTCGAGTTTGAACTGAGATCTGCATATGAAATAGGCAGCAACTCTGAGGGTCCGCCACCACCCAGCCCCCGTACCCCTACCAAACCATCCCTTAGTTCAAACTAATAGTCACCCTAATCAATTCTTTCACTCTAATCAAATCCACATTTTTGGTGAAGAATTTTAGGACTTAGGTGATGAAGAAGATGAGGGCATGTGGACAAAATATCCCCGACGCCATTATAATCCATAGAGAGGACGTGATCACGACCATTATAGGCCTCCACAGAATAATGACGGAATTGGGAGAGTAAAAGTCAAGATTTCAAGTTTCGAAGGCAGATGCGACCCGAATGCTTACATGGAATGGGAGACTAAGATCGAACAAATTTGATCTTGCCATAACTTTAGTGAGAAACGGAAGATCCAACTTGTTGTGTTGGATATCAAGGGCTATGTCTTAGTTTGGTGGGATCATCTCGTTAAAGAATGAAGAAGAACGGAAGAACCGGACCTTAATACTTGGGAGCACTTGAAAGCCTTGATGAAGGCTAAATTCATCCCTCCATACTATGGAATGGAAGTGAGACAGCGCTAGAGAACCTCAAACAAGGTTCTATGACTTTGGAAGAAGTCTACACCGCCATGCAAACGACGATGGTGAAAGCTAACGTGCAAGAGGATGAGGAGTCTATTATGGCTCGATTTTTACGAATTTTGCATCCTTCTTTACCTAATGAGATTGATTTTTATCCCTATGCTTCATTGACTAACTTACTACATTTGGCTATCAAGGTGTAGAAGAAGATCAAAGGACGGAATCAAGGGACAAATGTTTGGACGACAAAGAAGAAATATCTCGGCCATCCTACAGGAATCTCGGCCGAGATTCCAACTGAGATTTGCCTCAGAAAGACGAAGGGAAGAGATCCCTTCCTGATTCAGCAGTCCATAAGCCGTCTACTCAATCTCGTCTCTTGAATGTGCCTTCAAAGGATAACAAAGAGAGTACTTCTAACTCTACCTTACAAACTAGAGATATTGTTTGTTATAAATGTCAAGGTAGAGATTACTACATGCGGGATTTTCCTAATAAACGGGTTTATTTCTAAATCAACAAGGACAATATGAATGTGAAGAAGAACATGAGAATGATCATACACATATCAATGCATTGCATGAGCATGCTAGCAATAGTGATAGTGATTGTGTATACGAGCATGGTGAATCTTTGATTGCTAGATGCACTTTGCATGCTAAAATTGCTCCATGTGAGGATAAGCAACGTGAAAACCTTTTTCATACTAGATGTCTTGTTCAAGGAAAGGTTTGTAATGTGATTATTGATGGTGGTAGTTGTTGTAACATTGCTAGTGAGGAATTGATCACTAAGTTGCACATCACTAGATTTTATCATCCTCGACCTTATAAGTTGCATTGGATGAATGATTGTGGAGAAATGAAAGTTAACAAACAAGCTCGAATTGCGTTTACCTCGGGAAAATATGAAGATATTATTGTTTGTGATGTTGTGCCTATGCAAGCATGTCATATTTTGTTAGGCCGCCCTTGGCAATTTGATAGGAAGGTTACATATGATGGTTTTTGTCACAAACATTCATTTGAGTTTAATGGAAAAACAATTACTCTTAAACCTATGACGCCCTTCCAGATTGCTGAGCATTACGAAAAGAAGAAGGACAAACGCAAGGAAAAGTGTTACGCTCAGGATGTGATACGCAATGGGTTTTAAATTTATATTCTCGTTATATTTATCCTAACTCCTAGCGAACCCGCAGTGTACGGGACGTTTGTAGTAGGGATAGTATTCCGAGGTCGAACACAAAGACTAAGGTGAGATTGATTCGATTTATGATTAAGTCTAGTGAAGATCTAGGTTAAGACAAGAGAAAGAAATAAAGAAATGAAAATCTCAATTGTTTTTGGTTGGTTTTTCGGTGATCAATCAAAGATCACAAATCATGCGAAATATAATAATCAACTAAGCTAACAAATCAACGCAAACAAACAAGCTAAATACGAGATATAGATCAAAGATAGAAAGGCGGATTCTAGGGATTGGAAGTTCCGGTTATGGCATAGGACTCAAGCTATCTAATCATTCCTTGGATTTACTATGACATGTTGGAAGTAAGTGTTTCTAGATTGGGATCAATCACCGGGTAGGTCTCATAGTCCACTAATCCGTCCCAAGGGCCTCATCACCGGGTAAGTCTCTAAGAACCTATGGGATGGAATTCTACACAAACCGGATTGTCACTTAGGGATCTAACCTATCCTCACCGGGTAAGTCTCGAAAGGGTTAGTCCTAAACAACTATCCTAGCACACTTAGTCCAATGGCGGCTTATGAGGCTCACCACTACCTAAGGTTTGTCATCTTTGAAATCTAAGAGTAGAATCACCGGGTAAGTCTCTTCTAACACTTAGTTGCTAACACTAGGTCACCCTAGGGTAGATTTAACTTAACAAACACTTAGGATTGCAACATTCTAACGATCTAAAGCTCGATCCATCAACCAAGGGGGAATCACGGGCTGTTCTACACCTTCCACGGCCGTGGAAAGGCAAGAACAAACCGTGGACTCCAACAGAAGCTACGTCCAAGCAAGAGAGTCATCCAAGGGCTAATCTAAGTCCATCCTATCATAGTCCTAACCATAACCATTCCTTCCTTACCCTAGAATCATATCTATTTAGCCTACAACATTTATCATAGCAATCAAAATCATCAAACATAAAATCATGGCTTCCATTTGCAAGATAATGAAGAGAAAGAGATGAACAAGAGAAGTAAAAAAACCAAGCTGAAAATATGGAATTAGAATGACTCACAACCCTTCTTAAAGAAGGTTCAAATGTTCATACAACTCTAGAAATCGATTCCGAAATTCTTCTCTACAAAGCTATCAAGATCTATCAATGGTGTGTTCTTCTTCTTCTCCAATGAAGCTCTTCTCCAATGGTAGCTTCCTTCTACCTCCTTCTTCCAAGAATCTTCTTGTTGAGAGAATAATATGATTGGATGATAGTGAATAATGGAGAGCTGCTCCAAGATGCTTCTCTCAGCCAATGCAGGACCACTTTTATACTACAACTTTGCAAGAGCTGGCCAAGATATCGTGGCACAGCTGTCATGAAAACCTGGCAAAATCCACGGGCATTTCCACGGCTGTGGAGTGTCAATGAACCGTGGTTTGGACCTTCAGCTTTGCCTTTGATCATTAAGTTTCGATTTGGTGCATGGCTTGTGTTGGCAAGGTTCCATGAGTCCTCCCTAGCCTTTAGCTTGCATCCTAATGAGTCCGAGGGTGTGTCATCTTGATGAACGATCATCAAACGTATCGTTTTAGCTCCTAAATCTCCCAAAATACCTACAAAGCAATGCACAAGTCCGTGTAGACGTCTATCTCGACAAAATACGTGAATTGAGTGCAAACGTCGTGAACTAGTGCTAAGCCATGCATGAATGAGCGAGAAATCTATCTAAATGATTACCTAAACCTAAGTCATAAATCGTGTTATCAAAAAGGAACAAAAATTAACCCTCAGAGAAGAACACTCGGTAGATCTTCGAGATCTCGACTGAGATTTGATGGCCAGTCACCCTCCAATGACCAATCTCGGTCCGATCAAGGAAATCTTGGCTGAAATTCCTGTAAACCATCCAAGATTTCTCCTCTGAGACATCAACGAAAACTTATATCATCCAAAAGGGAGTGTCTTGATATATATGTTCCTTTAGATCTTTCTTAACTAAGTTTATGTAAAAGCCTAATGACCTTAAATGGTGAAGTGAATGGTGTCTTGCCTTTAAACATTTTGAAGGCTTTAGAGGAGTTTAAATATGTATTTCCGGATGAGATTCCTCCAAGTCTCCCACCTTTTCGAGGCATTGAGTATCAAATTGACTTTATTCCAGGTTCATCACTTCCTAATCGCTCTACTTATAGAATGAGTCCACAGGAAAGTCAAGAAATACAAGACCAAGTGCAAGACCTTTTGAACAAAGGTTACGTACGCGAGAGTTTGAGTCCTTGTGCGGTTCCACTTCTGTTGTTACCAAGAAGGACAACACTTGGAGGATGTGTGTTGATTGTCGAGCAATCAATAACATCACTATCCACTATCGGCACCCCATTCCTCGATTAGATGACATGCTAGATGAGCTTAGCGGTTCACCTTGTTCTCCAAGATCGATCTTAAGAGTGGATATCATCAAATCCGGATGAAGGAGGGAGACGAATGGAAGACAAAATTCAAGACCAAGTTTGGACTTTATGAGTGGTTGGTAATGCGTTTTGGTTTCACTAGCGCTCCTAGTACTTTTATGAAGTTAATGAATCATGTCTTATGCTATTTTATTGGAAAATTTGTGGTTGTCTACTTCGACGACATCCTCATCTACAACAAATCCATTGAGGAGCATGAAGAACACTTAAGAGAATTACTTGAAACTCTTAGATTAGAATCTTTATAGGTTAATATTAATAAATGCGAGTTTGGTACTAATGAAGTGGTTTTTCTAGGATTTACAGTAAGTTCAAGAGGCCTTGAAGTGGATAAAGAGAAGATCAAAGCCATCCAAAAATGGCCTACACCTATCATCGTTGGGCATGCGCGATATTTTCATGGATTGACAACTTTCTATGGGCGCTTTGTGAAAGATTTCAGCACCATCGCAACCCCTCTCACGCATCTCACGAAGAAGCAAATACAGTTTGAGTGGGGGAAGCGCAAGAGAAAGCATTTACGGAACTAGAGAGGCAACTATCGAACACACCTCTTCTTGCACTACCGGATGTCAACAAACCTTTCGAAGTAGAATGCGACGCTTCAGGTCTTAGTATTGGAGGAGTTCTCATGCAAGAAGGTAAGCTTTTAGCCTACTTTAATGCAAAGTTAAAGAGTCCATACTTGAATTACTCAACCTATGATAAGGAATTGTATGCTTTATTTCGCATTTTCAAGAGATGGTAACATTATCTTTGGCCTAATGAATTCATCCTTAAAACTGATCATAAATCTTTGAAGCATTTTCGAAGTCAAGATAACTTAGACAAGAGACATGGGAGATGGATGGAGTTCATTGAGACTTTTCATTATATTATCAAATACAAGAAGAGAAAGGATAACGTTGTAGAAGATGCCCTTTCCAGAAGGTACACTTTGATCACTACCATGGATTCCAAAGTCCTAGGATTCCATTTGTAACACTCCGAATCCGCAGAACTCGGAGCGCTACAGCCTAGGATCTCACAATGGATCCTGACCCTAGCTTGACAACAAGTTTACTGGATCTTACAGTAAGACACAGATAAATATAAACCAAATCCATAAAAACGGTAAAGTCATATCTCAAAATACATACAACCACAGCCGAGTACAAAATGGAAACATCATAAAAAGGTATACATCAACAACCCCAAATAACCCATACACATCCTAATGTACGGAAGCCCTCGGCTGATCTCCCCACCGGATCACTCTACAGTCTTCCAATCCTACAAAGCATCTACAACACGGTATGAAACCGTTAGCTAACAATTCCTTAATAAGGATCATGACAATAACACATAGAATCACAAATCACATCAATATGCAATGCTCACAACACATCATCCTTTTGTTATCTTCATTACGTCATAACATTACGAATTCATTCTGTGTGATATGAGGAGTAGAACTACCTCGCTCCTGTCCCCTTTCACCACATAGGTTTGGAATTGATTCTAATCATCACTACCTGGTGGACAGGTCATAGAGAATCCCCTAGCTGCCCCATTTTGAGTTGAACAAGTTATCACCGCCCGTTATCATACACTTGGACCAATTAAAAACATATATTGTCGTCCTAGTCCGGTTTAGGTTTTAAATGCAATATTCATATGCACACACACAAGTATCACGATCACTCAAACTCATAAACGCTAGCTAAGTAAGCCCGAAGGACTTACCTGTCACAAGGTAGTCCTATACAACCATGGTCACAGTTTCCCCTCGAGGAAACGATAAGTTTCTGTATAAACAAGGCACACAACATCAAACACTATCAAAGGCTAGGAGATTCCACCTACTAGACTCCAAGATCATACATGATCATAACCATAAACTAAACCTCGATATAACTCAACGAATCCCAAAGATGCCTAATGCATTCCTCATCATACAACATCATCAACTCAGCATAAACATCACTAACATACTCTCAG
This sequence comes from Fagopyrum esculentum, assembly GCA_033239045.1. NCBI lineage: Eukaryota > Viridiplantae > Streptophyta > Magnoliopsida > Caryophyllales > Polygonaceae > Fagopyrum > Fagopyrum esculentum. The sequence continues at coordinate 88,494,087 of BSUD01000001.1, forward strand.
ATACCAACTGATGAAGGATCATCTGAGCTAACTCCATCTTCACCACCTCAAGGGACTCTAACAAGAGCGCAAGCTAAACGTCAAGCTGAGATGGATGCTCTTTTCCTAAACATGGTCCATGACGATCAACCAAGTCCACCTTCATCAAGCCTAAGGACCATCTTGTGGATCAACCACGAACCCATACCAGCCAAGATGATTAATGGAGCTTAAATTGTATTTCTAGTTGTTGGGCAGGCCTTGGGAAGCATTTCAAAGGAAAGATGGAGGTCTTGAAATTAGATACAAGGGTCTTCACGTGTGTGCATGTGCATGGCTGGAAAATTCATTTAAGTATGTGGAGGTGAGAAGCTGAATATGAGAGTTTAATTAGGCCTATTTTTGTTCTATTTTTGCTGGGCTTTTATTTAAATATCTCTAAATGTAATTATTGTAGTTATTTTCTATTTTTCTGTTTTAGAAAGAAAAGGCCTAGGATGTATATAAGCCTTTTCTCTCTTCTTTTTGTAGTTAGACAAGTTTTATACAAGTTTTGCTGAGAGCATTTAAGAATTAAATCCAAGAGAATTCAATCATTCTTGTCTCGTGAGATTAGGTGTGTGTGATCTAGCTTTCTCGTTCTTGTGTATGTCAATCTCCTTCGGGATTGGTGTTGCAAGTCGAACAAGGCATCCTCTTCCTGCACTCGATTCTCAGATCGATTGTGTGGAGTTGTAAGAAGCGGGGTCGAATCGTCACTGGTTTGGTTCTTGGATCTCGAATCCAATTGTTCTATCGTTGTCCCTTTCTGTTTTCTCGTTTTCATTGCTGTCAATGTTTGTTAATTTTGTGTGTTCTTCATTATTCAGAACAGGTTGTTCGTAATCCCTGTATCACCAGCCCTAACACAAGGGAAAGGAAGGACACATACCACACTTGGTATGCCCTAGACAAAGACGCACCTGTGGAAACAAAAAGGCGTAGGAGCGGTGACAAGCTGCTACCGCGGTGGCTCACAACCGCAGGGGAGGTGACACGCTTCAGCCGCAGGGGCGGAGCTGACAGGGTGCGGGGGTGGCCAACACAACAAAGGGCCATTCCTTTACTCTTCTTCGATCTATCGCTCGATCTCTTCTTTTCTTCTGGAGCCAAAAGACAACCCAACATCATATACATACATATATACAATATCAATTGTCCATGAATCAAACACAAGATCAACTTGTGGGATTTAAAATAAGAAGAAGAAGAGGAAAGAAGGAAGGAAAAAGAGGAAGAAGAACTTACCACTGTAAGCTAAGGAAAGGAAGAGCACACACAACTAACAACCATAGCCCAACCTCACAACAACAACAACATCATCATCAAAACAACCATCACACACCCATTGAAAGCCAAGAAACCTTCGAAGAAAACCAAGATGGAAGAAACCAAGGAAGAGAAGGAAGAACGTGGAGGAGAAAAAGAAGCAAAGCTGGAAGGAGCAAACCCTCATCAAGAGGAGAAGATGGAAACTTATAGGGAAAGAAAGGAAAAAAAAAGGCAGCCAAAAGGCGGCACCCGACTTCAAAACCGTAGGGGTGGGTCATCCTAGCCGCGGGGCGGCTTCGCACCACCGGCCAAGCTGAGGCGCAAGGGCGGCATCCCTAAAAGACTAAGGCTCTTACACCATTACATCAAAGAATTATACGAGGATGATGCTGAATTTGGCAATATTTATATTCAGTGTAAATCTCGGCCAATTGTCAAGAATCTCGGCCAAGATTTTGACCGCGATTTGCCACTTTCATGAGGTAAGTACTTTCTTTTCGAAGGATATTTGTTCCATGAAGATAAGTTTGTATTCCAAGATGTTCTCTGAGATTATTATTATTAGTTGAGGAGGCTCATATGGAAGGCTTAATGGAACACTTTGGAAGAGATAAGACTTTTCATATGCTTCATTCACATTTCTTTTAGCCTCACATGCTTAAGGATGTTGAACATATGATTAAGAGGTGCATCATTTGCTTAAAAGAGAAGTCAAGACTAAAGCCACCCGGTTTTTATACTCCTTTACCTATTCCTACTTCACCTTGGCTTGACATTAATATGGATTTTGTTGTAGGTTTACCAAGGACTAAGAAGGTGAAAGATTATATCTTTGTGGTTGTTAACCTCTTTTCTAAGATGGCTCACTTTATTGCGTGCCATAAAACTGATGATGCATATAATGTGGCTAACTTGTTCTTTAAGGAAGTTATTAGGTTGCATGGAGAGAAACGGACTATTTTAAGTGATAGAGATGTCAAGTTCCTTACTTCTTTTGGAAGACACTTTGATACGGGGATTAGCCGCGAAGAACGGATCTAGACGAACAACCTGTTCTGAAGAATGAAGAACACACGAAATTAACAAACAAAGACAACAATGAAAACGAGAAAACTGAAAGGGACAAGAAGAACCGAAAGGAACAATGATAGAACCCTTAGATTCGAGATCCAAGAACCAAACCAGTGACGATTCGACCCCGCTTCTTACAACTCCACAAAATCAATCTGAAAATCGAGAGCACGAAGAGGGTGCCTTGTTCAACTTGCAACACCAATCCCAAAGGAGATTGACATACACAAGAACGAGAAATCCAGATCACACACACCTAATCTCACGAGACAAGAATGATTGAATTCTCTTGGATTCAATTATTAAATGCTCTCAACAAAACTTGTATAAAACTTGTCTAACTACAAAAGAAGAGAGAAAAGGTTTTATATACATCCTAGGCCTTTTCTTCTAAAACAGAAAAAAGAAACTAATTACAATAATTACATTGAGAGAGAGTTAAATAAAGCCCAACAACATAGATCACAATTGGGCCTAATTAAACTCTCCTATTCAGCCTCTCACGTCCACATACTTAAATGAATGTTCCAGCCATGCACATGCATACACATGAAACCCCTTGTATCTTATTTCAAGGCCTCCATATGTCCTTTGAAATGCGTCCCAAGGCTTGCCCAACAACTAGAAATACAATTTATGCTCCATTAATCATCTTGGATGGGATGTGTTCGTGGCTGATCCACAAGATTGTCCTTAGAATTGATGAAGGTGGACTTGGTTGAGCTTCATGGACCATGTTTAGGAAAAGAGCATCCATCTCAGCTTGACGTTTAGCTTGCGCTCTTGTTAGAGTCCCTTGAGGTGGTGAAGATGGAGTTAGCTCAGATGATCCTTCATCATTCTCCCCTTCTTTGGAAGAATTCGACCTCAAATTGCCTTGATCATAATCCAGGAGCGGAAAAGGACTTAGATCCTTCACATTGAATGTGGGATCACAATCATAATGACCCGGCAAGTCAAGCACATAGGCGTTGTCACCCGCCTTCTGTAACACCTTGAAAGGCTTATTTCCTCTTGGGGAGAGCTTGGATTTCCGAAGTTGTTGAAACCTCTCCTTCCTCAAATATGGCCATACAAGGTCGCTGGGTTCAAATATAATCTTCTTGCGTCCTTGATTCGCCTTTTCTGCGTTGTATTTGCCTTTCTCCTCGAGCTTGATCCTTGTCCTACTATGTAGCTCAAATGATCCTTCATCATGATGGGTTTGGGATGTTACCTCCATTAGTTGGCTTGGATGCTCCCGCATCATTACCCCTTTCTTGAAGATGATTCGTCCTCGAATCCGGGTCTTCTTTCGTAGCATTGACGTTGGTTGTTGGATCACGTGAAGTATCTTCTCCCGACCTGAAATTTCATTCACTCCCCGGACACTCTTTGAGCTCACTACAAATAATTGACAAAGAACACAATAAGGGCAAGGCTCAAGCGTAAAAAATATGGTCCAAGTACTTTTAACGAGGGGTAGAGAACATTAAGTGGTCTTTATGCGCTCTTAAAGATGTGTTGTGCATAAATACATCATCAATGTAAACAACAACACATAGATCAATATAAGAATCACATGCATAATACCTCAAAAGATTGAATGAAATAGGTGGTACAAGGGTTGTTTTCCTAGTCCTCATCCTCAATTCCTGATTGACTAACTTAGGAACCTTAAGAAGCATCTCTGACTTCATATAAGCATCGAAACTCCCTATGTTCCTCACAAAGAATGATTTTACCCTAAGGCCATCAATTATCATCACAATAGGGACCTTTTTCTCTATGGTCCACCAAAGAACTAACCTATAGGGTTCAATCAACTCTAAATTATCCACATGTTTTCCATCCTCCAAATGCACAAAAGACTTCCAAGCAACATGATAATCGAAATGACTCCTTAAGGACATGGCTACATGAGATTTCAAACTTAAGTCATTAAAATCACAATCTGATGCATTTCTCCAAGTAGTGTCTTCCTGTTTAAAGTCCAATTCAAAATCCCAATCAAAGCCTTTCGCATATAACTCAAACCCATCTATTTCATCCTCAAGAAGCTCAATGTCTAGACCTAAATCAGATTCATGTCCATTTATGTCTTTACCAGGTCTAAAACTAGAATTTTCACACAAATGAGCATGTGAACAACCTATGGGCAATGTAGTGCAAGAGGGTATGGAAAGGCTCCCTTGTAGATCCTCACAAGGGTCATGTGGTGCATCTAAAACCTCTTTAGCTACCAAAGGCTCAATGTGCTCAGATTCATTACTAACGCAAGCCAATTCATGACAAATAAGGCCATTACACTCAATAACACTCAAAACAGGCTTGGTAACACAATTGGGGCATTTCTTATGCTCAAGCTCATGCACATGTAAAATAACATCATTTTCCTCAACAGATTTATGTGCAAACAAATCATAGTCATCAATTTCATGCTTATCACATTCAATATCATCCAATAATTCAGATTCATGCTCAACAGTTTCATCACTGATGATAGCATGCAACATAATCTCATATTCTGGTTTTAACAAGTCTACGTGATTAAACATTAAAGTACAAGGTTTTGAATCACTTCCCTTTAGAGTTGTGGTAACCCCAATTGATGATGAAGGTGTGCTAATGGCTGATAGCGAGTTGTGTGAATCAACGTGCTTGGGGAGGTCGTGGCATGACTAGATTTTCTCCATCCTTGCCTCCTATCCCGTGTTCACATCAGGATCACATTGACCCTCGAAGTTGGGCATTTTCATCTTTCCAATGGCGTCGTGTACTGGTTCTCGAAGTGGCTCATGTCTCCATCCTTCATCCTCCAAATAATCTCATGGCTCATACACATAATTCTGATATTGGTTATGATAATAATGCATATTAGGAGTAGAAAAGAAATAATTACGCTCTTGGAAAGCATGGTTTCTTTGGCCTTGTGGATTAGGCATTGAAGGCTGCATAGAATTGGAACTTCTTTCAACCTCAAGTGTTGCCAACTTTGTACTTAGACCATCAATGGTATCTTGCAAGCCCTTGAAAAGGTTGAACAATTCGGTGTGAATCGGTTCTGAACTCTTTGCACCTGTTGGACTTTGTGACCTAGACATAGTTCCAAACAATCAACACAACAAACATGTTAGGTTAGTTTAAACAAAAACACCTCGCAAGTGTATCACTCAGAAAATCAGGTTCTCTCACTCTCTAGTGGTGTGATACAAGCTTGTTAATGGCTTGTCTTGTATTAATCAAAAACCTCACGTGAGTTCGATGCCTAGTCAAACTATAGCTTTTAGATAGAAACAAGATTCGATTTCAGTCACTTCAAAACGTGTTTGACTCAACAAAAAATAAAGACAAGACTCAAACGGAAAGGACAATTACACGAATGTTATATGCAACTAAATGACTCAAAATTTAGAACTTAAGATAAGCTTTGAAAGAACTTACTCGTAAGACCCAAGAAGTGAACCCTAGACACCGTAGGATGAGGTTAAGGAAGGTTGAGCTATGGTGTTTGATGGCCGAAGATGGACAGTAGCTAGGTGTGGTTAGATAGGTTCAATGAGATGCTTGGTTCTTCCTCCGAATGAGACGAGATACTTGACTTAAGTCCTTTCTTCAAGTCCTCTTTGTTGCCGAATAATACGAAAACGAATGTAATAACACTAGGCTAATTACAAACTAAGAATAACAAAGAATGAAATAAAAAAAATGATTATGATTCTTTTTCTTCTTTTTTTTTTATTTCTTTCTTTTTCTTTTATCTCTTTTTTTTTTTACTTTATGATTCAGGAAATCAGAAAAGACGAATAAACAAAAATTGATAGAAACAAAAAAAAAACAAAAATTCTTGTTTGTAGATAAACGTGGGCCAAGCTGTTTCAAATCTTCAAGATAAGATCAAATCTCAGCTCCTAGATTGTTGCAACTGATTAAACTTGCTAGATCTGTAGGAGGAAAACAACTGCTTCAAGCTATGCGCCGGATTTGTAGGAAACACGCTGAATCAACTCCAATTTTGGCGTGTATTGGGTGTAGGGAAACAATCTACTTCAGCTTCAATTCTACTTATTCTGGATGCAGGAAAAGAAGCAGCCATGTTTGGTTTTTGTTCAACTGGTTCAAGTGTGGCTAATGTTGCTGAGGGAAAAATGGTGGTTGATGGTGGTGTGATGGTGGTTGGTGTGGTGCTATGGTGGTTTCCGGTATCCAAAACTCACAATCAAAGGAACAAACTCGTTAGACTAAAACAAAGCTTAGAGTAGAAGAGAGAAACGGAAATAGACTCAAACAAAAGATAATGATCAATTGCAATGATCAAAACACACTCTTTTTGTGATTTTATGATTGATTTACCGACTCTTTTTGGTGGTTGGACGTCAACTTGCGCTCTAATACCAATTGATACGGGGATTAGCCGCGAAGAACGGATCTAGACGAACAACATGTTTTGAAGAATGAAGAACACACGAAATTAACAAACAAAGACAGCAATGAAAACGAGAAAACTGAAAGGGACAAGAAGAACCGAAAGGAACAATGACAGAACCCTTGGATTCGAGATCCAAGAACCAAACCAGTGACGATTCGACCCCGCTTCTTACAACTCCACACAATCGATGTGAGAATCGAGAGCACGAAGAGGGTGCCTTGTTCGACTTGCAACACCAATCCCGAAGGAGATTGACATACACAAGAACGAGAAAGCCAGATCACACACACTTAATCTCACGAGACAAGAATGATTGAATTCTCTTGGATTCAATTCTGAAATGCTCTCAGCAAAACTTGTATAAAACTTGTAACTACAAAAGAAGAGAGAAAAGGCTTTATATATATATCCTAGGCCTTTTCTTCTAAAATTGAAAAAGAAACTAATTACAATAATTACATTGAGAGTGAGTTAAATAAAGCCCAGCAACATAGAACACAAGTGGGCCTAATTAAACTCTCCTATTCAGCCTCTCACGTCCACATACTTAAATTATTGTTCCAGTCATGCACATGCACACACGTGAAACCCCTTGTATCTGATTTCAAGGCCTCCGTCTGTCCTTTGAAATGCGTCCAAAGGCCTGCCCAGCAACTAGAAATACAATTTAAGCTCCATTAATCATCTTGGCTGGGATGTGTTCGTGGCTGATCCACAAGATGGTCCTTAGACTTGATGAAGGTGGACTTGGTTGAGCTTCATGGACCATGTTTAGGAAAAGAGCATCCATCTCAGCTTGACCTTTAGCTTGCGCTCTTGTTAGAGTCCTTGAGGTGGTGAAGATGGAGTTAGCTCAGATGATCCTTCATCACACTTTGAGGAAAGCTGGGAACCAAGTTGTTGTTTTCAACTTCTAGTCACATCCTCCTTCTTTTGGAACAAACTTTGAGGAAAGCTAGGAACCAAGTTGTTGTTTTCAACTTCTAGTCACATCCTCAAACGGATGGTCAAATGGAGGTAACTAATAGAACATTGAATACTATCTTGAGAGCCGTTCTAAAAGACAATTTGAATGCTTTGGAAGATGTTTTACCACATGTGGAGTTTGCTTATAATCGTACCTTGCATTCATCTACTAATCTAACGCATTTTGAGTGTATCTATGGAGTGAATCCTTTGACTTCTTTTGATCTTATATTGTTGCCTCTAGAGGAGCGAGTAGATTGCATTGCAAGAAAACAAGTGGAGTTCATTAAGCAATTACATGAGAAGATGTGCCTAAAGTTGGAGCAAAAAGGGAAAACTGTCGCTTCAAAAGCAAATTGGAATCGCAAGGAGATGGTGTTCAGAACCGGAGATTTTGTTTGGTTGCATCTGAGGACAAAGAGATTTCCAGACAAGAGGAAGTCTAAGTTGTCTCCAAGAGGAGATTGGCCATTTAGGGTGAAACATAAAGTTGGTGTCAATGCTTATGTCTTGGAACTTCCAGCTGATTATTGTCTAAGTCTCATCTTCAATGTCGGTGATTTGAGTCCTTATGAGTTTAGAGATGAGCATGTTGATAATTTAAGGACAAATCCTTCTCAAGAGGAGGAGTCTGATGTGGGGCCATCTCCAACACGTCATCAAGGACCAGTTATTTGATCACAAGCTAAAGGATTGAAGGACAAGCCAACTACACCTATACCTTCTTCATATCCTAACATGGAAGGAGCAATCACGAGGTCAACAGCAAAGGCTATTCAAGATGAATTTACAAGCATACTTACAACATGTACACTCAAGGAGACCTTACTCACTCTCAAGAAACTTTTAGTGACATTACTGACTATAATGGAAGAGCCAAGCCATGACCAAGAAGATCCATCAAGCCTAGAAGAAGGTTAGGACGAAGAAAGAGTCTCAAAGAAGAATTCTTGGTCCACCTCTAGGAATCTCGGCCGAGATTTCCAACCAAAATTTGTCCTCTGACACGCGCTTGAATATCCGGCCAACGATCTTATTTTTGGAACTATATTTTATATTTTTATTACCTTAAATCAGTCAAACGAATACTTAAGGTAGTTGTTGGTGATTTTATTTTTGGGATTATTATTTTTATATCTTTTAAGATATCTTTCCTAAAGATTATCTTTAGTTCAAGTCTAAGGTAAGAAAAGAGAAGGAAATAACGAAATGAAAATCATATGTTTTTGATGGGTTTTATGGTGATCAAGCAAAGATAACAATCAAGCAACACTATCAACCAAACAACAAAAGAAACACAAGCTATAATATTAATGTATAGAGAGCGGATTCTAGAGATTCGGATTTCCGGTTATGGCATGGACTCAAGCTTCTAATCAATCTAGGATAAGCTGCGGTATATTGAGAAGGAATGCTTCTCTAATGGGATCAATATCCGGGTAGGTCTCATGGTCCACTAATCCCGCACCTAAGGGCCTATTACCGGGTAAGTCTCAAGGAACCTAAGGTAGGGAATTCTACACAAACCGAATTACTACCTAGGGGTGAAACATATCCTTTCCGGGCAAGTATCGGGAAGGCAAGTCCTAAACAACAATCCTGGCACACTCAATCCAATAGCGGGTAGTTAGGCTGACTACTACCTAATGTTTGTAATCTTTTATACCTAAGAGCGGGAATTACCGGGTAAGTCTCATCCATCACTTAGTTTACTAACATAGGTCACCCTAATGCTAGATTAGGCTCAACAAACACTAGTATTTCAACTCTCAAACTCCCTAACATGAAGATATAACCTTATAGGAACATCAGCTCACACACCTCGGGTGGATCAAGCACATCTCGGCCGAAATGGTTGAAGAACAGGCCGAGATTGCAAACTGATATAGGGATTTAGAGCATACAACTATCCTAAGATACATCTAAGTCCAATCTATCATTATCCTAGTCATAACCTTTCATCCTTCTCCCTAGAATCACATGCTACTTAGCCAACAACAATCATCTTAAGTTCATTCATCATCATATCATCAAACATGCATGCCATAGCAAGATGAAGGTAAGAGAAGTAATATAAAGCAAGAACAAGCTGAATAATGAGTTTAGAACAAGCTTACAACCATCGAAGATTCTCTTCAATGGAGTCTTCTTCTTCTCTTCTCCACTCTATGGCTTGCCAAATAAGATTCAAAATTAGGAACAAAATGAGAATGGAAGTGGTAATCCTCTGCAAAATGTGAGCAGCCTGCAATATAACACTTCTCCTCCATCATGGAGAGAAAATTGTGGGCTAGAAGAGGAGTGTGCCAAGTTTCATGGGGGACCAATGAAAGATCTCGGACCCTTCAATGAGCATCTCGGCCGAGATGGGTGGGGGCTGGACTAAGATGGAGCTAATTCAGCCCGGATTATGGCTAGCTAAGAGCCGGTGCAAGGCTCACACCAACTAAGGTCAATTTCTTCTTTTCTCTAGGCTTGCTTCATTGGAACCTTAAATTTGGGCCGTCACGAGGATTGATCCTCTGATATGATAAATAATGCATGAAACCTCCTCAAAATACATACAAAACCGACATATGCTCGTGTAGTAGTCTATTCTGGAAATATGACTCGATTAAGCATAAAACGTCCCGAACATGTGCAATACCATGCATGAATGGATGTAAAAACTATCAAAAAGAGTGCCTAAACTAGTGTCATAAATTACGTCATCACTCGTCCCCCCAATGAAGAGATACCACCCGAGATTTTAGAATATTGACCGAGATTTGCTACTGTCGAGACTTAACCCTAAATGGCTATCTCTCTCTAGTTGGTCAAGTTCCAGGTAAGTAAAGATCTCTTCTTAGTCTCTCGTGAGTCTATTTTGTGCCTTTTTTCCTACTCTAAACACATTGAGTCCATTATTTGAGTGTGCTAATTGGTATCTATACTTTGTGATCATACTAGTTGTGTCTACTTGCAATATTTTTTCCAATTTGTGTTAGTTGTGTAAAGAGACTTCCATGAGGTTTTATCTTGTCTATCTTCCACCACAAGAACCTTCTTCCGAGCCAAACCGACTAATTAAGTCATCCAAAGAGTTCTAGTTGAAGCTAGTCATCGATTTGTAAAGAAGCATTAATCTTCCAAGGTAATTACATCAAATTAGCTTGAGATATCACAACAGAGTGTGAGTGTGAGAGAAAACAAGTAAGGTACCTTCGTTTTTACTAACTCTATGAGTTTGTTGTTACTTTATGTGATTGTGCAGGATGTCTAAGTCACAATGTTCCAATGAGGATTGGATAAGCAGTCACAAAGCTCATGCCATGATGAATCAAATCCGGGTACATCTAGAAAACATGCACGAGCATCTAGTGATGTGGGGTTGAAGCTGCGATTGCCTGATCTAGATTGAAAATCCACGAACAGTCTCAGAAAAGTAATCTCGGTAAGGAATCTCGGACGAGATTCTGGTGTTGCCCAAGATTTATGTAATTTCGAACCAAAGAAGTTGAGTTTGATGGATTGATAATGGAAAAATAAGAAGATGGTTAAATGGAATGAAATTAATGGAAATATAGGAGATATGAACCAATATATTCCCGCAAAGAACCTTGACCGGTTATGTGTCAAAACCCTTTCACGAAGAGCTTACCTTAACCCTCACTTCTTTAAACTTACACAAGCCTTCTAAATAAGACAAGCGCGAGGAGGGACTAGAATTGACCAAGAGCACCAACCTTTAAGAAGAACAACACACACAAGCACAACCTAGCAAGCACTCACAAAGATTCAATCAAAGGCTTTCTCTTTTGATTGAATAGAAATGAATAAAACACAAACCCGTAACTGAAGCTGCGAGTTCAAACAATGTAGTGGAAGTATTAATAAAATTTATCTAATAATTTCCCCCTCTAAGGATATTTATAGGGAAGATCCTCCTAAATAGATAAAATCTATAACTAAATGATAATCCTACAAGATAGGATCAACAAATACCTTTAGAATGTTTTAGAGCTTTAAAGGTATTTGAATAATAAAAGTTATCTATAACTAATAAGATCGTGACTAGATCTTATAACTCTCGATAGGATCCAAATATCGGTCTATCTATAGAAATCACGGGCGAGATTTTTGTCCTCAAGGACGAGATTTCTTCTTCGGATCTTGTTCTTCGCCCTAGACACTTTTTATGCTTGTTGGATTATATTGGGTCTTGTATGGTCCTTCCATAATAGTCAATAATGTCACTAAAGAAGACCTAGATATGAGTGAGATCTCTTTAAGGTTACATGTTGTCAATAGGCTAGCAACTTCGTCATGCATGGCATTTTCTCTTGTTCGACTCAAAGATGATGTAGCTGCATTATTCTTTGATGTCTTAACCCCTGATCTTGTAAATAGTCCTAGAGTTGGTGTTGAGGATGGTCCCTCATCATACTCCCTGATGACATGAATTATGTACCATTATATTCATGCATATTGTAGAAGATTGTCTCAGTTTGCCTTGCATTTAGAGAGATTTTGTGTGCCTTTTACGTTCTATTCAATCATTTGTCGGAAATAGAGGTCTACACGACTTTTTGATGAATTATAGGTAAATGGAGTGGAATTAAAAGCAAAAGCGGAGCAAGGAGCATATAAGGATGTTAGGGAAGCTAAAGGAGTCTTAGAGGGATCACAAAGAGCTAAGGAATTGCAAAGGAGAAGCATAGAAGACGAGCCAAAAGAAGAGCACTTTCTGTTGAAGAAAATCGTGCCAATATGCACATAAATCGGACGATTTCCCTCCCTGGAAATCGAACGGTTTTATGTATAAATCGGCTGGGTCGATTTCCTTTGTTTTTTCGGCCAAATGAAAAGACGACACAAAGCCCAATTCTTTTGGGCTAGAGGACATTTTTGCCAAACGGCCCATTTGCAAGAAACTATAGGTGAGAACCCTAGGAACGAAAAGGAGGAGGCCGCAGCGGGAAATCTTTACACGTTTGAGAGAGATTGGAGATTCTTGGAGAAGGATTGAAGGACTTTTCCCGGGAAGCCAATCTTGATTCTTGTTTGTGAGATTTCTTTATCCATTGAAGCAATTGTGGTTTTTGAACACGTAATTGAGTTACTTAAGAGATACATTGATCAGTTTTGACGATTATTTACAGATTTGAAGGTTATTGAGTTTTTATTCAAGAATCAGGTTTATTTGCATTATTTCACTCAAACTTTAATTTGATTCGATTTTGAAAATGGTTGGCTAAAACCCTTGTGATTCTGGGGAGAATAGTTGATGATTAAGGCTTAGATGATGATAGACTGAACTCATTCAAACATTAGGACCCTGAGAGTTTAGATTTTAGTTTTGCGATAACAGGAAAATCGGACTGTTCTTGGGTAAATCGGCCGATTTCCTTATGAACATCACGATTTATTCTTCTGACGAACTTTAATTGAATCAATCTTTAACCAAAACTAATCCTTGCCTAAATCCCAACATTGATTAACCTTTTTAACCTCTAATAGAGTGTATGAAGAGATTTCAAACTTGATTCTACATTTAATAGATTGAGGTTATAAGATTTGGGTAATAAAGAGACTCAACATCCTTTATTAAGATTCTAAGTGTGCTTTCTAATCTTTGCTTTGGAGAGTCATATCCTGGAGTTTTAGATAGTTAGTTTGAACATAATTCTTGTCTTTAGATCTTTCTATATTGCAGCCTCAACAACCCTTATAGAGAGAACCTTTAGATTAGTTATATAGGTTTCGGAACTTCACCGTACGATATCTACCTTTGAACATTTAATCTTGGCAATATAAACTCTGTCCTATATCTATAGAAGTGTCTTGAATCGAAAGCCGAAATCGGATACTTGAATCCTTGGAATCATTTTACCCTTATTTGATCACAAAAGCTTTTCGCATTTTTCGCTAGATAATTGAAATTGAATTTACTCTCACCAAATCCCTGAGTTCGACTCTGGAATTCTTACCTTACTACAGCTGATCCATACACTGCGAGTTCGCTTTGCTTTGAGTTCTGGATATAAATATTAAGACTTTGACGCATACACTTTTTGAGCGAACAAGTTTTTGGCGCCGTTGCCGGGGATTTGGTCTAGACCAAATTCGGTTTTCGGTTGTCTAGCTTGAGAGCTCTTGCTCTTGTGATTTGATTTGTCTACTTGAGTGATCTTTGCAGGTTCTTTAGGTACATCCGAAAGACTAGATCCACTAAAGATCTAGTTCCTTTCGATCCCGAATTGGAGAAAACCTTGAGAAGAAAGTTGAAGGAAAAGAAAATGGCTGATAACAATGAGAAAAACCTCAAGGCTGAACTGAACGAAGCTCAACGCCAACTTCAGTTGAGTGAGAAAGCACGAAAAGATGCTGAAACGAGTCATCAATTTCAGATTGATGAACTAAGAGCTATGATATTGGACATGAAGTTGGAATTGAACGATCCAGGAAGAAGAAGAAAGTCAAGACGCCAACTAAATCCATTAGAAATGACTCATCCGATGATGAAGAGATTGATCCGGACATGCCGGAACTTGAGGAGATCGATCCATTACTTCGTCCTGTTCGAAACACCCCAAAACCACGGGTTGTTCCTCGCCTCCCAACTAGGGATGTGAGAGTTGCTAATGAAGGTAATAGACCCCGAACTTTGGGGCAACGGATGGACCCAATTCAGCAACCACGCCGTCTAGGTGTGGATTTCGGAGCTGAAGACATCCAAGAGTTTAGCTTCTCACCACAAGTCATCACCATGGTTCGCCAAAGTCAATATGGCGGAGCAAGTACTGAATCTCCACATCAACACTTGCAGAATTTCGAAATTCTCATGGAGACTATGAAGCCGAAGAAGGCTACTACAAGCAATTACAAGATCAAACCGTTCTTCTTTTCTTTGAAGGACAAGGCTCTAGCTTGGTACCAAACACTTCCAGCTGCCAAACTGACTACATGGGAGGAATTGTCTTCAGAATTCCTCACTAAGTTCTTTCCGCCATCCAAAACGGCGGAATTGAGAGGTAAGATAAATGCTTTTTCTATGAAACCTAACGAAAGCTTGTTTCAATCTTGGGAAATGTTTCAGGATCTCTTGTTCGATTGCCCACACCACGGCATTTCAAAACTGGAATTATTGGAGATTTACTATAAGGGATTGGATGTGGAAACACAATTCAACCTTCAATCTCTCTCTTGTGGCACATTCATGGACATGAGAGATGATGATGCTTGGGACTTCATTGAGAAGCAAGCCCAAGTGATTGAGAAGTATTCCCACTGGAAGGTGGACTCAAATAGCCGGAATCAAGGCGATCCGGGAGCTAAGTTGAACCAAGCTGCTCAAACACAAATATTCTCCCTCAATTATAAGATCAAAGAGTTGAAGGAAGTGCTCAAAACGAGTCTTCAAAAGACTAAGGAGCAAGAAGCCAACTACATGGGGAGGGACAACAATCAAAGGAATGATAACCAGAACTCCAATTGGAACAACAACAACAATAACAACCGGAACTCCAATTGGAACAACAACAACAGTAGGAACTAAAATAACAACAATTGGAGGTCAAATCAGCAAAATCCAGGTAATCCTTACTCTCATGCTGAAAAGGCTCTAACATCTCCATCTTCTTCTACTCCTTTAACAAGCCAGGAACAATCAAGCGGATCGAACAAACCCGATCCCATGCTAGAGACGATCCTAGGCAAACTACAAGGGTTGGAGAGCTATATAACTTCGGTTGATAAAGCTCACAAAGCTTTGGAAAGCCAAGTGTTTAACAAGGCCGGAGAGGTTCCAAGAGACCAAGGGAAACTTCCTGGGAAGACGGAAGATAACCCAAAGGGAAGGGTTATGGCGATCACTACTAGGAGTGGTATAACAACTACCAATCCTCAACCTAAAGTAGTTGAAACCACCACTAAAGAAGGAGAGGGAAAAGAGAAGGATGATATCTATGTTCCTCCTCCTGCCTACAAACCACCTCTACCTTTTCCTCAATCTAGAGTGCGTGCACGCCTAGATAAACATTTTGGTAAGTTTGTTGAACTTATGAGTAAGCTGCATATTAATATACCTTTTATGGATGCAATTTTAGGTATGCCAGCTTATGGGAAATTCCTCAAGGAGATCCTCTCTAACAAGAGGAAATTGGAAGACATCGGAGAAGTCAAGATGAGTATGGAGTCATCCGAACTCATTAAGACTATGACAGAGAATATGCCACCTAAGCTCCGTGATCCAAGATCCTTTTGCATACCCATCACTTTGGGAGAAGCTACTTATGATGCACTTTGCGACCTTGGAGCGAGTGTGAGTATCATACCACTTGCTCTATGCAAAGCAGTTGGTCTAGGAGAGCCTAGACCGGTGAAGATCACACTCTACATGGCTGATCGTTCCACCACTAAGCTGGTTGGGATACTAGAAGACATTCCGGTAAAACTCGGTAAGTTTTACATTCCTATAGATTTTGTCATTCTTGACATCCCTGCAGATTATCCGGTTCCCATCATTCTTGGGAGACCATTCCTTGCAACATCCGGATGCATGGTCGATTGCAAGAATGGCCAGCTATCTTTCCATATAGGTGAAAAGAAGGTAGAATTCATACTTTCTTCCTTAATCAAGGAGCCAGCCTTGAGAGACGATGTTTTTGATATTTTTGATGAAGAAGAGTCTAGAGAGGTAGTAAGTTCAATCTTGATGAAAGACCCTCTTCAAAAGGTTCTTAGTATGAGCATCATGGAGGAAGGAGTGGAACATGATTGCAATGAGGATGTGAAAGCATTAAATGATATGGAGGAAGAACTAGGAACAAGAATTGAAGAACTATAATTAACTCCGGAAACTGTGAAGAAAATCGACCTGCATAAACCAAATCGTCCGATTTGTGAAAAGGCAACCCGATTTTTGACAACAGAAAGAAAAATCGATCTGAATAAACTAAATCGTCCGATCTGTGAAAAGGCAACCCGATTTTTGACAACAAAAAGAAAAATTGTGCCTCAGATCGACCGATTTACTTCAGGGGAGGTCGATCCAGTGGGAAATTTTCTGGATTCTCCAAACTTTACCGCAGCTGTTCTCGACTCTAATGATGCATCACTCCCACCTCTAGAGGCCTCTCCCACAACATCCGAAGGCCACGATTCATCATCAATCAAGGCACCTCCATCATTAGAATTGAAACCACTCCCACACATTTAAGGTATGCATTTCTTGGCATTAATTCCACATATCCGGTCATAGTCAATGCGAAATTGAATGATGCTGAACTAGAGAAACTTATGCATGTTTTGAAGCAACATAGGAGAGCATTAGGCTATACTATTGATGATTTAGTGGGAATAAAACCTTCCCTATGTATGCACAAAATTCTAATGGAAGAGGATTACAAACCTTCACGCCAACCTCAAAGACGGTTAAATCCGGCAATGAAAGAGGTTGTGAAGAAAGAAATCCTTAAGCTACTTGATGCAGGTATCATCTTTCCTATCTCCGATAGCAAATGGGTGAGTCCAGTACAGGTAGTACCAAAGAAAGGAGGCATTACCGTTGTTGCCAACAAAAACATCGAACTTATCCCCACACAGACAGTTACAGGGTGGCGAATGTGCATCGACTACCGCAAACTGAACGTGGCCACTAGGAAGGACCACTTTCCCCTTCCTTTTATTGATCAAATGTTGGAAAGGTTAGCCTAACATTCTTACTTTTGTTATCTAGATGGATATAGCGGTTTCTTTCAGATTCCAAATCATCCGGATGATCAAGAGAAGACGACTTTCACGTGCCCTTGGGGTACGTTTGCTTATAGAAGAATGCCATTCGGTCTATGCAACGCTCCAACCACCTTCCAAAGGTGTATGATGGCAATCTTCTCCGAATACGTAGAGAATATCATGGAAGTCTTCATGGACGATTTTTCAGTATATGGTTCTTCCTTTGATAACTGTCTCTATAACCTTTCACTAGTTCTTAAGAGATGTGAGGACACTAACTTAGTCTTAAACTGGGAAAAGTGTCATTTCATGGTCACCGAAGGGATTGTGTTAGGTCATCTAGTATCACAAAGGGGAATAGAGGTTGATAGAGCAAAGATAGAAACCATTGAGAAGTTACCTCCTCCTTCTTCGGTGAAAGGAATTAGAAGTTTCTTAGGGCATGCAGGCTTCTATAGGAGATTCATAAAGGATTTTTCTAAGATTTCAAAACCCTTAACTAATCTTTTGATGAAAGACGCAACTTTCGAATTTTCAAAAGATTGTTTAGATGCTTTTTGCAGGATCAAAGAAGCTTTGATTTCAGCACCAATCATTCAACCACCCGATTGGACTCTTCCTTTCGAGGTCATGTGCGACGCAAGCGACGTCGCTATAGGAGCCGTACTTGGACAGAAGAAAGATGGTCGCACTCATGCCATCTACTATGCTAGCAAAACGCTAGATGAGGCTCAATATAATTATGCAACCACAGAAAAGGAACTTTTAGCCGTAGTATACGCTTTTGAAAAATTTCGTTCCTATCTTGTAGGTGCAAAGGTGATAGTCTATACGGACCATTCCGCAATTCGCTACTTATTCACGAAGAAGGATGCGAAGCCAAGGCTTCTAAGATGGATCTTACTCTTACAAGAGTTCGATTTGGAGATTCGTGATAAGAAAGGATCAGAAAACTCCGTTGCCGATCATCTTAGTCGTCTTCCGCAACTCACCGGCGAAACAGATGAACTTCCTATAGACGACTCATTCCCTGACGAGCAGCTACACGAGATTGAGGAGTGTCTTCAACACATCTCAAAAGGTAATGATCCATGGTTTGCTGACATTGTGAATTACCTTGTTTGCCCGGAGATTCCACCCGGACTTTCATATGCTCAAAAGAAGAAGTTCTTTAGAGACGTCCGGCATTTCTATTGGAACGAACCTCTTCTATTCAAAAGAGGTCCCGATGGAATTTACAGGAGATGTATCCCCGAAGATGAGGTGGATAGTGTCATCCGCCATTGCCATTCTCTACCATGTGGCGGACATGCTAGTTCCCACAAGACTTGTGCTAAGGTACTTCGTTCCGGCTTCTTTTGGCCTACACTTTTCAAAGATGTGCAAAAGTTTGTTGTTGCTTGTGATGCTTGTCAAAGGACAGGTAATATATCAAGGAGGAATGAGATGCCTCTCAACAACATACAAGAAGTAGAGATCTTTGATATATGGGGCATCCATTTTATGGGACCTTTCCCATCTTCATGCGGTAACCAATATATACTTCTTGCCGTAGACTATGTCTCAAGATGGGTAGAGGC
Organism: Fagopyrum esculentum; assembly: GCA_033239045.1. NCBI lineage: Eukaryota > Viridiplantae > Streptophyta > Magnoliopsida > Caryophyllales > Polygonaceae > Fagopyrum > Fagopyrum esculentum. The sequence continues at coordinate 88,513,116 of BSUD01000001.1, forward strand.
AATCACTTCTCCTACTAATGATGCAATGGTAGTGGTGAAGTTCTTCAATAGAACGATCTTCGCAAGGTTCGGAACTCCCCGAACCATCATTAGTGACGGAGGAACGCATTTCACAGCCCGTCGATTTGAGACTCTATTGGCTAAGTATGGGGTGACCCATAAGATAGCTACACCTTACCATCCGCAAACTAGCGGACAAGTCGAGATATCCAATAGAGAAATTAAGGGAATTTTAGAGAAAACCGTCTCTAAAACGAGAAAAGATTGGTCAATGAAGCTTGACGATGCACTATGGGCGTATAGGACAGCCTTCAAGACACCAATAGGTACGACTCTATATAATCTTGTCTATGGTAAATCTTGTCATCTTCCTGTAGAGCTAGAGCATAAAGCCTATTGGGCTATCAAGTGGCTCAACTTTGACATGAAAGAAGCCGGAGAGAAGCGGCTCTTAGACATCAATGAGCTGGATGAGATCCGGCTAAATGCGTATGAGAACGCAAAGATCTACAAGGAACGGACAAAGCGTTGGCATGATAAGCATATCATCCCAAAAGATCTAAAAGAGGGAGATCAAGTCCTTCTATTCAACTCGAGGCTTCGTCTGTTTCCAGGTAAGCTTAAATCCCGTTGGACAGGACCTTATGTAATTAAACGAATTTTCCCCCATGGTGCAGTTGAAGTATGGGGTGAACAAAGTTGAAGTTTCAAGGTTAATGGCCAGCGGTTTAAGAAATACACACCGGAAGCTCTGGTCGAGGAGATAGCTCCTATCCTCCTCCATTGAACACAAACCATACACCGTCCAGCTAAAGACGATAAATCAAGCGCTTCTTGGGAGGCAACCCATGATAGTATAGTTTTTCCCTCTTTTCATCACTTAGTTAGAGTAGATTAGTTGCTTTGTTTCTTTGTTTTCGTTTTTTATTTTGTTCCTCGATGCACTCTTGGTTTGTCGTGTCATTAATCGCAGGAAATTAGGTCCAAATTGAGAGATCCATGGAGAAAGGGAGCATAAATCAGTTAAATCTTCAATTTCCATGAAGAATAAGGAAGGAAATCGAGCTGCACTAAGTTAATCGTTCGATTCAGGAACAGAGCAAGTCAATTTTTGCCAACAGAAAGAAAAATCGACCTGGAGATCGACATGTCAAGAAAAATCGTCCGATTTTCAAGTATTCAGAGAAAAATCGAGTGGCATTAAGTTAATCGTTCGATTCAGGAACAAAGCAAGTCGATTTTTGCCAACAGAAAGAAAAATCGACCTGGAGATCGACCTGTCAAGAAAAATCGTCCAATTTTCAAGTGTTCAGAGAAAATCACAGAAAAATCACCCCGACGATTAAATCGACCTTATAAATCGGCCGATTTTCTTCACAGTTTCTCGACCCTATATAAAGACTTAAACACTTGATTTTCCTCATTCGAAAACCTTCCACTCTCGATTTCCCTCTCTCAAGAACTCCGAAAATCGCCCATACCCTACAATCCTCATTCCTTAATCATTTTGAGTGATTCTTGGCTCCAAACTGAAGCATTTTCAACAAGGAACAAGGATCTACCAACAACAAGCACGGCAATCGACTCCTCCGTACGGAATTCAGGTTTTTCATTCTAAAACCTAAGTTTCAAATTCGAAATTGAAGTTTGCTTAGGAAGTGTTTGTTTGCTGAAATTGATTGAGAAATCTGCTTAGGAATCACTATAGGAAACTGTATGTGGTGATTGTTGGAACATAACTTTACAGAATTGTGAGAATCGTAGAAATCGACAGAAAAATCGACCTAACCTAGAAAAATCGTCCGATTTTTGTGAAGAACAGGGCGATTTTTTGCTGCTTAAATGGATATTGTGAAGAGAATAACTAGAAATACGGGGAAGAAGAAGGGATCTTCTTCCAAAGCCCCTCCCCCACCTCCACCACCACCTCAAAACATTCCTAAGCTTCCCCCTCCCCTATCCAAACACAAGAAACGATATGAACGCATCTTAGATCGCCCATTCACCCCTCCTCGATACATTGTGCTAGATGACTTAGATTCACTGTTTGTTCGAGAGGATGTCGATATGATGCTTGATAGAGTTGGGCTAAGACAGTTTGCTACGATTAGGGAGGATGCCTATACCGAGATCACCTTAGAGTTCCTTAGTACATTCGAGCATGATCCTAGAGAAAGGATGGTTACCTTCCGCCTTATGAGGCATGATCATACTATGTCTATTGCTGCTTTTGGAGATTTGTTCGGTTTTGCTTATTCAGATACATGCACATTTGCGAGAGGTGTTAGTGCTAGTGACTTTTGGGAGGCTATTTCAGTGGGTGAATATGGAGGAGATAAGTGGAGACCCGGAAATTCTAAGGAGACTAGTATGTACAACCTCTCCTTTAAGGTAGTACATAAGATTCTTAGTGAGAGCCTATTTGCACGGACAAAGACTCCACAGAAGCTCAAGGCTGATGAGCTTTTCATTCTATATTGTATGACATCCACCACCATTCCCGACATCTCTACCATGCTTGCTGACTATCTAGGAAAGATAGCCAACAAAGCTAAGGGCGATATTTATACAGGAGGCCTTGTCACTCATGTGGCTAAGACATTGGGATTAGACTTCTTGGGATGCACTCTAGTTGAGAGTGCCCTTCCATTAGGCTCACAGCGGTTGGTTGTTCGACAGGTTTTGATTCCTCGAGGGAGAGGAACCCTTCATGTGCCCATGCCATGGCACAGGGATCCAAAGAAGAAACCATCCGAGATCATTTGGAAATCCGAATACACTATTCGGAGTAGGAGGAACTGGAAGGAGACGTTCGAGTTGATGCTTGAGGAGTTCTCTCCTCCTACTTATTATGATGATGATGCAGGTGACTCTGAGGAGGAGGATGAGGATGGAGGACAGTAGACCATGCTAGAGTTCGAGAGTGACACCCATAGTGGTCATGCCACGGACGCCATGGACACCGATACTCATGGTGCAGGACCTAGCCAGACTAGTAGGCTGGATGAGGAGACAGAGGATGACATGCAGCCACCTCGCCGTTCATATGCACGTGCTTCAGGCCATGGACGAGGACGTCGACCTCCCCGTCACTTTAGGGAGCTAGTCTCTAGCTTCCAGAGCCTCAGCACCGACTATCACGCTCTCCACACCGACTATGACACCCTGAACACTCAGTTCAGGAACTACAGGGCGGAGACGACGCTAGGCATTCATCCTACGATGGCCAGATAAGAGACTTATACTTCCACCAGTTCGGCCACTTCTACGATCCTAGTGCACCGATGTATCCTTATCCACCACCTCCGCCACCGACAGAGGATTGAGCTTCCACTTCTTTTACATTGTAAGTATTTTTCTTCATCTTAAGCTTGATTTTCACATTAGAGACAATGTGGATGTTAAGTATGGGGTGGGAGTACTTACAATACCTTTTGTTTCATCTTAGCACTTTATGAACTTTGCACTACTCTTGATGATTTGGCTTGTAATAACTCTTGCACTACTTGCTTTCCACTATGACACTTGCATTTGCATGATCTTTTTCAAATCCTATGAATTTTCAAAATTTTTGTGCTTCTTATGATGGAAATGACCTCTATGATGAGAAATGTGTATGTGGATAGGCAAAAAGATGGCTTAGTTGTGTTGAGATGTTAATCATAGCATGAATGAGTTTACTTTTGTTACTTGAACACATGAATAAGTTATATGATTTAGTTGTTTTGATAAGAGAATGAAATAATAGTCGAAGCTATATTGCAAGTTCTTTTACATCATATAAGGATGACTAAGGCAATTCACTTCTTTTTTTTTCTCATATCTTGATCATGCTAGCCCCTCAATGAAACATGTAACCCTCCTTTTACCATCAGGGAATTAAGATAAGTGATAGAAAAAGGCATGTTTGATGTGGGAGGGCCAAGGAAAATGTATTAAGTGAAAGTGTAGAAATTCATAAGTTTGGGGACGTTGAACATGAGGATGAGTAACTCGGCACCATTCACATAGCCGGGTGTTTGTGTCTTGCCAAAGTCCAATTGAACGACAAGTCCTACGGGATATGGTATGTGCATCAAGGGTTCGAGGCATCTCGAAATTGAGAAACGCCGATCTCCTAGGCTTCGGTTTTTGTGCACCGCTGTCCATACTCTCAAAAAAAAGTAAAGTATAAAGGAAGCAAAGCTTTCTACATGCGAAGCATGTGCGGTGAAGTAAAATTTTGAAGGTATTATGTTGTTCCTCTTTCCCGGATTAGCACCACAATTGCCAAAAAAGAATTCCTTCCCTTAATACGTTTCTTGGACCTTTCCTTTGATTAGAAAACCTTGAGACTTTTATGCATGTGTTTAAGGCTTCATGGCTTAGATTTGTTTGACTTTGATTACCTCTACATCTTTATTATGTCCTTTATTTGTGTTTTCAAGAAAGAAAAGGAAGTTAGTTCATCTTATAGTTATCATTGATACATACTTTGCCTTCTTATGCCTTGAAATATCACTTTGAGGGTGATCCAATAAGAAGAAGCACTACCAAAAGAAAAGTTTTTGAGTTTTCATACATATATAATCCATGACATCTTGTATTCTAAATTTGAGTCTTGCTTAGGGACAAGCAAGGGGAAAGTATGGGGTATTTTGATGACATGAATTATGTACCATTATATTCATGCATATTGTAGAAGATTGTCTCAGTTTGCCTTGCATTTAGAGAGATTTTGTGTGCCTTTTACGTTCTATTCAATCATTTGTCGGAAATAGAGGTCTACACGAGTTTTTGATGAATTATAGGTAAATGGAGTGGAAATGAAAGCAAAAGCGGAGCAAGGAGGATCTAAGGATGTTAGGGAAGCTAAAGGAGTCTTAGAGGGATCACAAAGAGCTAAGGAATTGCAAAGGAGAAGCATAGAAGACGAGCCAAAAGAAGAGCACTTTCTGTTGAAGAAAATCGTGCCAATATGCACATAAATCGGACGATTTCCCTCCCTAGAAATCGAACGGTTTTGTGTATAAATCGACTGGGTCGATTTCCTTTGTTTTTCGGCCAAATGAAAAGACGACACAAAGCCCAATTCTTTTGGGCTAGAGGAGAGTTTTTCCAAACGGCCCATTTGCAAGAAACTATAGGTGAGAACCCTAGGAACGAAAAGGAGGAGGCCGCAGCGGGAAATCTTTACACGTTTGAGAGAGATTGGAGATTCTTGGAGAAGGATTGAAGGACTTTTGCCGGGAAGCCAATCTTGATTCTTGTTTGTGAGATTTCTTTATCCATTGAAGCAATTGTGGTTTTTGAACACGTAATTGAGTTACTTAAGAGATACATTGATCAATTTTGACGATTATTTACAGATTTGAAGGTTATTGAGTTTTTATTCAAGAATCGGGTTTATTTGCATTATTTCACTCAATCTTTAATTTGATTCGATTTTGAAAATGGTTGGCTAAAACCCTTGTGATTCTGGGGAGAATAGTTGATGATTAAGGATTAGATGATGATAGACTGAACTCATTCAAACATTAGGACCCTGAGAGTTTAGATTTTAGTTTTGCGATAACAGGAAAATCGGACTGTTCTTGGGTAAATCGGCCGATTTCCTTATGAACAGCACGATTTATTCTTCTGACGAACTTTAATTGAATCAATCTTTAACCAAAACTAATCCTTGCCTAAATCCCAACATTGATTAACCTTTTTAACCTCTAATAGAGTGTATGAAGAGATTTCAAACTTGATTCTACATTTAATAGATTGAGGTTATAAGATTTGGGTAATAAAGAGACTCAACATCCTTTATTAAGATTCTAAGTGTGCTTTCTAATCTTTACTTTGGAGAGTCATATCTTGGAGTTTTAGATAGTTAGTTTGAACATAATTCTTGTCTTTAGATCTTTCTATATTGTAGCCTCAACAACTCTTATAGAGAGAACCTTTAGATTAGTTATATAGGTTTCAGAACTTCATCGTACAATATCTACCTTTGAATATTTAATCTTGGCAATATAAACTCTGTCCTATATCTATAGAAGTGTCTTGAATCGAAAGCCGAAATCGGATACTTGAATCCTTGGAATCATTTTACCCTTATTTGATCACAAAAGCTTTTCGCATTTTTCGCTAGATAATTGAAATTGAATTTACTCTCACCAAATCCCTGAGTTCGACTCTGGAATTCTTACCTTACTACAGCTGATCCGTACACTGCGGGTTCGCTTTGCTTTGAGTTCTGGATATAAATATTAAGACTTTGACGCATACACTTTTTGAGCGAACACTCCCCTTCTTGAAAAGGATTCGTCCTCGAATCACAAACATGCTCATCTCTAGACTAAATTGGACTCAAGTCTCCTACATTGAAGGTCTTGCTTACTCCATAGTAAGTTCGGAGATCCAAAACATAAGCGTCATCGCCAACCTTACGCTTTACTCGAAATGGTCCATATCCTCTTGGAGACAATTAGACTTCCTCTTTTGAAGGAATCTCTCTTTCCTTAGGTGCCACCGAACTAGATCTCCTGGTTTGAATAGCACTTCCTTGCGATTCTGATTTACTTTAGATGCCACGTGTTTCCCTTTATTTTCTATCCTTATGTATATCTTTTCATGTAACTACTTGATGAACTCGGCTTGTTTTCCTACGCTAAAGCCTACTCACTCCTCTATAGGCAATGATATAAGAGCAAAAGAGGTCAAAGATGTAACACCCCAAATTTTGAGAACTTGGGGAGCTACTGGTTAGGACCTCACAATGGGTCCCGACCTTACTTAGACAACAATTTCACTAGAATCTTACAACAAGGCACAAAAATATTTAAAATATTTGAAAACTTTAAACAATATATACATGAAGAATATGTATCAGCCTTACAAAGCAAAGGTACCAAAATGGCACATATAAAGAACATAAGACATCCCCGTCCCCAACTAAATGAGTACGTGGACCCGGCTGACCATTCCCTCCGGATCTCTTTACAACTATCTTAACCTGCAAAGCATCTACAAAGCGGTATAATACCGTTAGCTAACATTCTATGCATAAGTATAAAGGTAAAAGCACAAACACACAACATACACAATCAACATGCAACACTCAATCCTTTTATTATCTTTAGTTAGGTGATAGGTCATTACTAATGATACTTATTTTGTGACACGAGGGATTCCCAATCCTCGCCCCTGTCCCCGTTTACCAACACGGAATGGTACTAACGCATTTGACCATCTACCTGACTAGGCTGATCGCAGGGAACCTCCTAGACTCTCGCAAGAGCTAGGCAGATGATGTTACGACCCGTTATCATACACTTGGGTCAATTACGTAAATAATAAAGTCGGCCTAATCCGGTTTTGTTGTATATCATAACTAACAAACACCACTCATACACATTACACTCATACAAGAAGATAGCTAAGTAAGTCTATGGACTTACCTGAATCAAATATCGACTCTCTTAATCACAACTGAATCTGTAACCGTATAACTCGGTTGTTGTCAAAGGAGGCAAGTGTGTCAGCACACTTTCTAGGTAATTAGAAGTCTAAGACTTCTAAGATAGTAGATCCTATTAGAACATAATTTGATACAGTACCAATTTATGGTAAAATGACTATTTTACCCTTGGTCCCGAAACTTCCAAAAATTCTATAATTCATGCCTAAACTCTTATTTGAGACTAAAAAGTCATATTCTAACTCCTAAAGATGAGTTTGGTCACAAACTGGCAATTTACCCATTCTCCTATTTTCCGAAAGATCGTTAACGTCCAACTTAGGCTTCAAATATGAAATTCGAATAAATTTATAAAAATTTCGAAATAATTCCCTAGACCATCTATGACATCTCATCTACTCCTAGGAGAAAGAATTTATTATTTCTGTTCAACTATCACTTCTACAAAAATCTTTGAAGTTGGCTACTACACTAAAAACATTCTATACTTAGTCAAAATTCAGTGCTGGAAAAACAGCCTAAATGCCCTATTTTGGAAGCTTATAACTTCTAATCCAACCGTTAATTCATTCTCAAATTTTAATACCATAAACTAATTATATCTATTTACCCCCTATCAAAAATTCAACGGTGGATGTTTAATCTAAAGCATTAAAATTACTTCCAAAGTCAGCACTTACACAACCCCATTCTGGAGATATAAAGTGCTACTGGATGCTCCTGATTTCGACTCCTACTGGCTCCAAATGATAAAACAAAATCTAACCTATCCTCACTAGAGTGAAACTCACTGTAACATCATGTACTTCCTCCCTCTACTCACGTGCCCACGTTCCCCACAAAAGATCAGAATGGTCCTACTCGATCTCTTCACAACCATAACAAAAAGCATATGATGGTTTGAGTTACCTGTTTGCAGCGAGGAGGAAAGGCTGATGCTACTGAGGCTCGGGTGCTGATCGGTAAGGCAAGGAAGACACAAGTACGGTATAGTTGGCAGTAGAGAAATCTTTCCCGTCTGCAAGGGTGTGCGTTTGGCTAGGAGTCGTATGGGTCTGTACGGGTCTGCAGTTTGGTTGGAAGGCTCGCCCTCCTCTGTGGCCTGTGTCTGATGCAGATTTAAAAACTCAGTAGCAAAGATGGTGAGGAAACGAACAATATAAGCGCGAAAGGAGATACTCAGACTCACCTATGTCGCCGCTGTGTGCAGGAGGGTTGAGGCGCACAAAGAGCAGGAAAGAGTTCCTGCTCTGGTTGTTGTTGCTGTGGTGTTGAGCGTCCGCTTGAAGACTACCTCATGGTGTGCGTGTAAGGGACTCCGAAGCAACACAGAGGGTATGCGAGTTTGGGAAGAGCGAAATACGGCTGTGTTTGTGGAGATCGTGCAGTTAAGAGGGGTGAATAATGGGAGGCGTAACTGCTGGCCATGTAACGTGGAGAGTCACTGGCGCTACCTCGCTGTGCTTCTGGGCTGCGAGGACAAGAAGCAGCTGTCTCTTTTCTTCCTTGGGTTGCGAGGACAAGAAGCAGCTGGCCCTTCTCTTCCTTGGACTACGAGGACAAGAAGCAGCTGGCCCTTCTCATCCTTGGGCTACCAGCGGCTGGCATGCTGAGGAGGCTGCTGCAAACTTCTGGGCTGGGCCAAAGCTGCAAGCATGGGCGAATAGGCTAAATAAGGTAAAGGGGAGTTGGGCTGAAGGTTGTCCAGAACTTGTCAAAACTCGTCATGGCTTCGTCAAGCCCATGCATGACCTTGTCGCAAAGTTGTTGGGCTTCGTCATGACCTCGTCTCAGCTTTGCCATGGTCTCGTCACAGCTTTGTCGTGATCTCGTCACAACTTTGTCGGGATCTCGTCACAACTTTGTCATGATCTTGTCACAACTTTGTCGTGGTCTCGTCACAGCTTTGTCATGATCTCGTCTCAGCCTTGTCATTATCTCGTCCAAAGTCGTCGTTAAGAATTAATTATAAGAATTATGGTTTGATATAATTCTATCATTTTATGTGAATTAAATTGTACATAAAATGATAAATAATTATAAGAATTAGGGTTTGATATAATTCTATCACTTTATGTGAATTAAATTCTACATAAAATGATAAAATTTGTGAAGAAAGAAATACTAGATAGAATGGGAAACCGTCAACGGCTCAAAGTCTGATTTGATTCGGAATTAAACGGAATAAAAATTCCGGATATTACATCAGTACCCCCTTAAAATAAGTTTCGTCCCGAAACTTAGAACAACGTACTTAATTAAACGACTTACATAAATAAACTGGTATGTCCTAGTCTCACTAAATTTTTATTTTTTTTCTAAACTTCTCTAATCCTATCAAAGCGTAACGAGAAAAAAAACTTGTTGTTACATCAGATCCCCTCAAAATAAGTTTCGTCCCGAAACTTAGGGTAAGACAATCCTGATCGGCCTTTAAGGCACCAAATGGGTGTGTTTGGTCCATAACAAAAGTCTCGTCGTTTCTACATCTAAGTATCCCGCACATCAAGGTTACCAAAAGAACACATCACTGACTAAACACTCAATCGTGAAATAAACAAGCAGTCAAACAATATCACACATACAAGGTCAAACCCTAACTCGTCACTCCCGAGGTTACAACTATCGCTACATAAGTCTTTGAAATGTTACGTCCCTAATATCTTAGGTAGCCTTATTGGCTTCTCATAAAACCACTAAATCTTAAATCTTTTCAGGTACTTAGATCACAAGAGCCTGCTACCACGTTCTAGAGTGGTTACTGGATATCTCACTGGTATTATCCGGCTCAACTGTCTGACCCTCTAATCTGATGACCTAATTCATGTCTAGTAGGTATCTTTCCAACTGAAATTCTCAAACTCAGTTCCCAAACTTAGTCTCCATGGAAAACCGAAGCTACACTCTCCAATAGGGTGAGGAAAACTAGTCCATCAGTCACTTTTAAACCTCTTTAAAACTTCCAATGGTTTTCCTTACACAAATCACTTCCAGATCCTTTGATGACCCTACGGAAAATAATCTATTCAACTTCCTTCCCTTCCTTATGACCACTTGCTTCCGACCTTTTGAAAAGGTTCTGACACAATCAGGTCCAAGGTCTTGGACATCCACCAACACTTACCAAGTGCTCAATGCTCTTCGTATCACGACCCACTTGGTCTTGTCTTTTAATATTACTCAATCATCTTATTCCTCATATAAGGAATCATCACCTTTACCCTTTTTAGGTCTAACACTCGAGACAACTAAAATCAAATCTAGTGGTCATCCTCTTTTTTTCACTTGGCATTGTTATATTATTTATAGATCTCTAATATATCGTTAACTGTAACCCAAGCTTCCCACGCATTACCCAAGATCTTAAGTGACATAGAATATGTCCGGAATGACGGTATTAGACACAAAGTGATCTTATATCACAGTTATTTGATCATAAATACTCGATAAATGCTAACACACCGTCAACATTGAACTCTTGTATCCTCCACTTTTTTCGGAATAGTAATATCCCTCTAACTCAAAACGCAAGTAGGCTCTGTTCCGACATAACGTTACACATAAAATCTACTCCGAGATTATGCTTTCTTTAAGCATGGTTACTAGGTTGCAAGTATGCTCCTGTCGCTTCTCTTTCTTATGTATCTTCGACTCAGGATGGTAGTTACTCACTTTGAGCTTTCTAGTGCAGGCCATGCACAATACTTTTATTACATCATTAATTCTTTCCTAATCCATCCAGAAAACTCACTCTAGAGTATTCCATTAGTATAGAATTCCACACTACTTGTCTGGCAACATGTAACAAAGCCATCACTCTTCACTCGGATCCATAATAGGGTACCAGTCTCCTTCTATTACCTCTACATGCACAAAAGTTTCCGTACAACATTTCCAGTCACTCACATAGCCTATCTCAAGTTTCTTTCAACTAGAATGCATTTCACAAACTATCACCATCTTAAACTCGACACGACATCGATCAGTACCCTTGAGCTTCTTGTTTCGTGGGTTAGGACCCACCACGCTTCCGTTGCGATACTCTGATTATCCTGTTGTCACTCATTAATCCTAAGGACCTTTTCTATTAAGTATAAAATGATTGACCCCAAAACTCTTTCTTCCAATTACACCATGAGTCTTATACGGATGAAGTACCAAGTACCTTCTAGCCTTAAGAAAATAAAACAATAATTGAAAAACAACTTCTTCCGCTTACTTTCTTAATTCTTCTACCACGGGTCAAAACTCCCTGACTTGATCGGAGTTTGATCTTAACTAGCCAAGAAGTACCCCTTAAAACGTTTCTCTTTATACCTTTAATTCATCCAAGAAGGTTGCCGTTGTCTACTTAAGGAAATCCTCTAAGGGGTAGGTAAAGCTACTCCATAGATCCACAGTCACAAATATCTCTTCTTAACGGCACATAACTTGTCAATACCAAACAATACTTGCATGTCCTTGGTTGACATCGGTCAGTCTATAATTGACTTATCTCAATTCCATACCTCCACTGGTAATAAACTTTTGGTGCACATCACCTACTAGATTAATCCTTTTATCCTTCTTTAGATCGTCTTATGTTTCACTCTTCTACTTCCTTTGGGACAACTCTCTTTTTCAAGTCTCACTGTACCATTCGCCTGACGTCAAAAGTCATTCCTAACACTCCACGATAGATTGTAAGCGTCTTGTAGTTCCGATGACTTTTAATTACCTCCAAATTGTAGTCCCTTTATAGGGAACGTCGGTGTTGATGACCTATGTTCTGTTATAAATGGGGGTTACCCTGGGCTCTTGAGTCCAGCACATGATTCTCACAAGCACAGGTTCCTTAGTCGGCGTTGTTTGTAATATTTCCTTCCAATCTTTGTTGACTATGTTACAGGGCTTCGATCCTTTCGATACTGGCGTGTGATTCCTCTTAGAATTCTTATCTTTAAAGAAGACAAAACGTCTCCAGGATTGTGAAGTCTACCTTTCGCTCTTACATTAAGTTGTAAGTCTCCATTTCGTGTTAATTGTATTTTGTCAAAATTTTCCTTAGCTAGTAGGTAAACAGTTGCTCACAAAAATCCTTTTATACTTCTTTAGTTCTTCTACCTTCCACCCTTCCGCTTCTTATGGGCTAACTCCATTTCTCTAGTCCGATTGTGTCATTCATCTGGCATAAATAGTTGTTTCAAGTTTCCACGATAGCTTGCAAGCGTCTTTGAATTCTTATGGCCGTAATGATCATCCACTTGTAGTTCCTTTTGCATGGACCATCTGTGTTGATGGCTTAGGTCCCGTGATAAGTCGGGTTACCCTGGACTGTCGAGTCTAGCAAGGCCGTTCTCCCATACAAATTCCTTCACTGGTGTTGGTGGTAATATCGCCTTCTTGAAACTCCGTTGACCTTGCTACAGGCTTCCATTCTTTGGATATTGGCATCGCGGTTTCTTTCAAACTTCTTATATCTTTGAGGAGGTCAAAACCTCCCCACGCTTGTGGGGTCTGCCTTTTCGCTTTTACACTCAATTGTAGGTCTTCATTCAGTGCACCTTAGATTCTCACACCCGGATTGACACTTTGTCTCTACTGGTTTCTCATGCCCCGAATGGTCTATGGGGTATCTGCCTCGATTATAATGTCCTTGATTCCGCAATCTTGGTTGTACTCAATTCTACTTGTCCCGTTCCAATATCGTTATCTCTACTCCGCACTCTTGCAGTCTCTTGCCTGGTTCTTCTATTCCGTCTCTCGGCCTCGTATGCCCGAGTTCCTTGTACGACCTTCTATTTCTTCTAACTAAACTGACTCAAGAATTTGTTCCTCCTCTGATTGTGCTTGTGGTAAAAATTATCTTCACAACTTTACTTCCTTGCTCACTTGTTCTCTAGATGATTTGTAAGGATCACCAAGTGGCCCACCCGAGTATAATACTCAATTCAAGGTCTGATTCCATTGCCTCGTTTTGGAGACTCTTCAAGTCCCCTACTGATTTATCATGAGGCGATAATCGCTTCGTGATATCACGACTAAAGGGTATAAAATATCCTTTAGGATACTAACAAGCTAAGCATACACATGTATATAAGATATAATAGTAAACCTCATAAAAAGTCTATATACTCACTTCTATCGATCCAAGTTGCAGAGATCCACGGAGAGCGAAGGTGGTCCGACGTACTACTGACCCAACAACCCGACTATGCGTGTGTGTAAAAACAGAAATCCGTTTTGAAAATTTTAGACCCCTTTCGGGTTCTAGTTATTTTATACATTTGGTTTTTCAGAAGATTTCAAGTGCCATTGTTGCCAACCCGACCTCCGATACCATATTGTAATACCCCAAATTCTGAGAACTCGGGGAGCTACTGGTTAGGACCTCACAATGGGTCCCGACCTTAGTTAGACAACAATTTCACTAGGATCTTACAACAAGGCACAAAAATATTTAAAACATTTGAAAACTTTAAACAATATATACATGAAGAATATGTATCAGCCTTACAAAGCAAAGGTACCAAAACGACAAATATGAAGAACAGAAGACATCCCCGTCCCCTACTAAATGAGTACATGGACCCGGCTGACCATTCCCTCCGGATCTCTCTACAACTGTCTTAACCTGCAAAGCATCTACAAAGCGGTATAATACCCTTAGCTAACATTCTATGCATAAGTATAAAGGTAAAAGCACAAACACACAACATACACAATCAACATGCAACGCTCAATCCTTTTATTATCTTTAATTAGGTGATAGGTCATTACTAATGATACTTATTTTGTGACACGAGGGATTCCCAAGCCTTGCCCCTGTCCCCGTTTACCAACACGGAATGGTACTAACGCATTTGACCGTCTACCTGACTGGGCTGGTCGCAGGGAACCTCCTAGACTCTCGCAAGAGCTAGGCAGATGATGTCATGACCCGTTATCACACACTTGGGTCAATTACGTAAATAATAAAGTCGGCCTAATTCGGTTTCGTTGTTTATCATAACTAACAAGCACCACTCACACACATTAGACTCATACAAGAAGATAGCTAAGTAAGTTTGTGGACTTACCCGAATCAGATCTCGACTCTCTTAATCACAACTCAATCTGTAACTGTATAACTCGGTTGCCTGTCAAAGGAGGCAAGTGTGTCATCACACTTTCTAGGTAATTAGAAGTCTAAGACTTCTAAGATAGTAGATCCTATTAGAACAGAATTTAATACAATACCAATTTATGGTAAAACGACTATTTTACCCTTGGTCCCGAAACTTCCAAAAATTCCATAATTCATGCCTAAACTCTTATTTGAGACTAAAAAGTCATATTCTAACTCCTAACGATGAGTTTGGTCACAAACTGGCAATTTACCCATTCTCCTATTTTCCGAAAGATCATTAACGTCCAACTTAGGCTTCAAATATGAAATTCGAATAAACTTATAAAAATTTCGAAATAATTCCCTAGACCATCTATGACATCTCATCTACTCCTAGGTGCAAGAATTTCTTATTTCTGTTCAACTATCACTTCTACAAAAATCTTTGAAGTTGGCTACTACACTAAAAACATCCTATACTTAGTCAAAATTCACTGCTGGAAAAACAGCCTAAAGGCCCTACTTTGGGAGCATATAACTTCTAATCCGACTGTTAATTCATTCTCAAATTTTAATACCATAAACTAAATATATCTATTTTCCCCCTATCAAAAATTCAACGGTGGATGTTTAATCTAAAGCATGAAAATTACTTCCAAAGTCAGCACTTACACAACCCAATTCTGGAGATATAAAGTGCTACTGGATGCTCCTGATTTCGACTCCTACTGGCTGCAAATGATAAAACAAAATCTAACCTATCCTCACTAGAGTGAAACTCACTGTAACATCATGTACTTCCTCCCTCTACTCACGTGCCCAGGTTCCCCACAAACGATCATAAAGGTCCTACTCGATCCCTTCACAACCATAACGAAAAGCATATGATGGTTTGAGTTACATGTTTGCAGCGAGGAGGGAAATCTTTCCCGTGAAATTGTTAAGGCAAGGAAGACACATGTACGGTATAGTTGGTAGTAGCGAAATCTTTCCCGTCTGCAAGGGTGTGCGTTTGGCTAGGAGTCGTATGGGTTTGTACGGGTCTGCAGTTTGGTTGGAAGGCTCGCCCTCCTCTGTGGCCTGTGTCCGATGCAGATTTAAAGACTCGGTAGCAGAGATGGTGAGGAAACGAACACATATAAGCGCAAAAGGAGATACTCAGACTCACCTATGTCGCAGCTGTGTGCAGGAGGGTTAAGGCGCACAAGGAGAAGGAAAGTGTTCCTGCTCTGGTTGTTGTTGTTGTGGTGTTGAGCGTCCGCTTGAAGACTACCTCATGGTGTGCGCGTAAGGGACTCCGAAGCAGCACAGAGGGTATGCGAGTTTGGGAAGAGCGAAATACGACTGTGTTTGTGGAGATCGTGCAGTTAAGAGGGGTGAATAATGGGAGGCGTAACTGCTGGCCATGTAACGTGGAGAGTCACTGGCGCTACCTCGTTGGGCTTCTGGGCTTCGAGGACAAGAAGCAGCTGGCCCTTTTCTTCCTTGGGTTGCGAGGACAAGAAGCAGCTGGCCCTTCTCTTCCTTGGGCTGCGTGGACAAGAAGCAACTGGCCCTTCGCATCCCTGGGCTACCAGCGGCTGGCATGCTGAGGAGACTGCTGCAAACTTCTGGGTTGGGCCAAAGCTGCAAGCATGGGCGAATAGGCTAAACAAGGTAAACGGGAGTTGGGCTGAAGGTTGTCCAGAACTTGTCAAAACTCGTCATGGCTTCGTCAAGCCCATGCATGACCTTGTCACAAAGTTGTCGGGCTTCGTCATGACCTCGTCTCAGCTTTGTCATGGTCTCGTCACAGCTTTGTCGTGATCTCGTCACAACTTTGTCGTGGTCTCGTCACAACTTTGTCATGATCTCGTCACAACTTTGTCGTGGTCTCGTCATAGCTTTTTCATGATCTCGTCTCAGCCTTGTCATGATCTCGTCTAAAGTCGTCGTTAAAAATTAATTATAAGAATTAGGGTTTGATATAATTCTATCATTTTATGTGAATTAAATTCTACATAAAATGATAAATAATTATAAGAATTAGGGTTTGATATAATTCTATCATTTCATGTGAATTAAATTCTACATAAAATGATAAAATTTGTGAAGAAAGAAATACTAGATAGAATGGGAAACCGTCAACGGCTCAAAGTCCGAATTGATTCGGAATTAAACGGAATAAAAATTCCGGATATTACAAAAGAATTCAACCCATAGACACATTTAGAAGGCGTTAGGTTAGCAGATGAATGCAATGTACGATTATAAGCAAATTATACATGTGGTAAAACATCCTACGAGACATTCAAAATGTCCTTCAAAACAACCCTTAAAATAGTGGTTAAAGTCCTATTAGTGACTTCCATTTGTCCATCCGTTTGAGGATGATTAGAGGGTGAATAGTTCGTGGCACTCCATGCAACCTAACAACTTCCTTAAAGAACAAGTTAGCCACATTATAAGCATCATCGGTCTTATGACAAACAATAAAGTGAGCCATTTCAGAAAAACGATCAATAACCACAAAAATAGAATCTCTCCCCTTCTTAGTCCTTGGTAATGCTACAACAAAATCCATACGAATATCAAGCCATGGTAAAGTAGGTATATGTAAGGGAATATACAAACCATGCGGTTTCAATCAAGCTTTAACTTTCAAGCACACAAATCATCTCTTAAGCATGTTCTCAACATCTTTAAGCATATGAGGCCAATAAAAGTGTGAATGCAGCATGTCATAAGTCTTAGATCTACCAAAATGTCTCATTAAACCTTCCATATGAGCTTCCTCAACAAGAAACAGTCAAAGGAGAACATCTAGGAATACACACCTTATCCTCATCGAACAGGAAAGCCTTCAAAAATATAGTATTTTTCATGCAACATTGGCAAATCTCAATCTGAATTTCGGGTGAGATTTCTGGAATATGGACGAGATTTACACTGCGTATGTATATATCTACAAAATTAATGTTGATGAAGGATCATCCGAGCTAACTCCATCTTCACCACCTCAAGGGACTCTAACAAGAGCGAAAGCTAAACGTCAAGCTGAGATGGATACTCTTTTCCTAAATATGGTCCATGAAGCTCAACCAAGTCCACCTTCATCAAGTCTAAGGACCATCTTCTGGATCAGCCACGAACACATCCCAGCCAAGATGATTAATGGAGCTTAAATTGTATTTCTAGTTGCTAGGCAGGCCTTGGGACACATTTCAAAGGACATACGAAGGCCTTGAAATCAGATACAATGGGTTTCACGTGTGTGCATGTGCATGGCTGGAACATTCATTTAAGTATGTGGACGTGAGAGGCTGAATAGGAGAGTTTAATTAGGCCCAATTGTGTTCTATGTTTGCTGGCCTTTATTTAACTCTCTCTCTCAATGTAATTATTGTAATTAGTTTCTTTTTTATGTTTTAGAAGAAAAGGCCTAGGGTATATATAAAGCCTTTTCTCTCTTCTTTTGTAGGGTATATATAAAGCCTTTTCTCTCTTCTTTTGTGTGTGTGATCTAGCTTTCTCGGTCTTGTGTATGTCAATCTCCTTCGGGATTGGTTTTACAAGTCGAACAAGGCATCCTCTTGGTTCTCTCGATTCTCAGATCGATTGTGTGGAGTTGTAAGAAGCGGGGTCGAATCGTCACTGGTTTGATTCTTGGATCTCGAATCCAAGGGTTCTATCATTGTTCCTTTCGGTTCTTCTTGTCCCTTTCTGTTTTCTCGTTTTTATTGTTGTCCATGTTTGTTAATTTTGTGTGTTCTTCTATCTTCAAAACAGGTTCTTCATCTAGATCCGTTCTTCGCGGCTAATCCCCGCATCAATTGGTATCAGAACTTTGAGACGTTCAACCATCATCAAAAGAGTCATAAAATCACAAAAAGAGTCTGTTTTGATCATTGCAATTGATCATTGTCTTTTGTTTGAGTCTATTTCTGTTTCTCTCTTCTACTCTAAGCTTTGTTTGAGTCTAACGAGTTTGTTCCTTGTTTGTGGGTTCTGGACACCGGAAACCACCATAGCACCACACACCACCATCAACCACCATTTTTCACTCAGCCACATTAGCCTCACTTGAACCAGTTGAGCAAAAAACAAACGTGGCTGCTTCTCTTCCTGCATCCAGTACACGCAGAATTGAAGTTAAAGTAGATTGTTTTCCTACATCCAATACACGCCAAAATTAGAGATTATTCAACGTGTTTCCTACAAATCCGGCATAGAGCTTGAAGTAGTTGTTTTTCTCCTACAGATCTGGCACGTTGAATTAGTTGCAACAATCTAGGAGCTGAGATTTGATCTTATCCCGAAGATTTGCAACAGCTTGGCCCACGTTTAGTTACAAACAAAATTTTGTTTTTATTTTTTTTAATTTTTTGTTTTTTCTTCTTTTTTGATTTCCTGAATCATAAAGTACAAAAAAAGGATAAAAAAAGAGAAGAAAGAAATCCGAAATAAAAAAAAAAGAAAAGAAAAGGAATCAAATTTATTCATTTCATTCTAGTTTATTGTTTTATTTGATTCTTTCTTATTCATAGTTTGTAATTAGCCTAGTGTTATTACATTTTTCTCTTAGTGTTATATAACAACAAAGAGGACTTCAAGAAAGGACTTAAGTCAAGTATCTCGTCTCATTCGAAGGAAGAACCAAGCATTTCGTTGGACCTATCAAGCCGCACCTAGCTACTGTCCATTTTCGTCCATCAAACACCATATCTCACCCTTCCTTAACCTCATCCTACGGTGTCTAGGGTTCACTTCTTGGGTCTTACGAGTAAGTTAATTCAAAGCTTATCTTGAGTTCTAAATTTTTGAGTCATTTAGTTGCATATAATATTCGTACAATTGTCCTTTCCGTTTGAGTCTTTTCTTCAA
Organism: Fagopyrum esculentum; assembly: GCA_033239045.1. Lineage (NCBI taxonomy): Eukaryota > Viridiplantae > Streptophyta > Magnoliopsida > Caryophyllales > Polygonaceae > Fagopyrum > Fagopyrum esculentum. The sequence continues at coordinate 88,532,513 of BSUD01000001.1, forward strand.
TTTTGTTGAGTCAAACACGTTTTTGAAGTGACTGAAATCAATTCTTGTTTCTATCTAAAAGATTTAGTTTGACTAGGCATCGAGCTCACGTGAGGTTTTTGATTAATACAAGACGAGCCATCAACAAGCTTGTATCACACCACTAGAGAGTGAGAGAACTTTATTTTCTTAGTGATACACTTGCGAGGTGTTTTTGTTTAAACTAACCTAACGTGTTTGTTGTGTTGAGTGTTTGGAACTATGTCTAGGTCACCAAGTCCAACAGGTGCAAAGAGTTCAGAACTGATTCACACCGAATTGTTCAACCTTTTCAAGGGCTTGCAAGATAGCATTGATGGTCTAAGTACAAAGTTGGCCACACTTGAGGGTGGAAGAAGTTCCAATTCTATGCAGCCTTCAAGGCCTAATCCACAAGGCAAGAGAAACCATGCTTTCCAAGAGCGTAATTACGTCCCTTCTACTCCTAATATGCATTATTATCCTAACCAATATAAGAATTATGTGTATGAGCCATGAGATTATTCGGAAGATGAAGGATGGAGACATGAGCCACTTCGAGAACCAGTACAAGACAGCATTGGAAAGATGAAAATGCCCAACTTCGAGGGTCAATATGATCCTGATGTGAACACGGCATGGGAGGCGAGGATGGAGCAAATCTGATCATGCCACGACCTCCCAAAGCACGATGATTCACACAACTCGCTATCAGTCATTAGCACACCTTCATCATCAATTAGGGTTACCACAACTCCAAAGGGAAGTGATTCAAAACCTTGTACTTTATTGTTTAATCACGTAGACTTGTTAAAACCAGAATATGTGATTATGTTGCATGCTATCATCAGTGATGAAACTGTTGAGCATAAATCTGAATTATTGGATGATATTTAAAGTGATAAGCATGCAATTGATGACTATGAGTTGTTTGCACACAAATATGTTGTGGAATATGATGTTATTTTACATGTGCATGAGCTTGAGCATAAGAAATGCCCCAAATAAGTTACCAACCATGTTTTGAGTGTTATTGAGTGTAATGACCTTATTTGCAATGAATTGGCATGCGTTACTAATGAATATGTGCTTATTGAGCCTTTGATAGCTAAAGAGGTTTTAGATGCACCACATCACCCTTGTGAGGAACGACAAGGGAGCCTTTCCATACCCTCTTGCACTTCATTGCCCATAGGTTGTTCACTTGCTGATTTGTGTGAAAACTCTAGTTTTAGACCTAACAAAGACGTAAATGGACATGAATCTGATTTAGGTCTAAACATTGAGCTTCTTGAGGATGAAATAGATGGGTTTGAGTTATATGCAAAAGGTTTTGATTGGGATATTGAAGTGGACTTTGAACAGGAAGACACTACTTGGAGAATTGCATCAGATTGTGATTATAATGACTTAAGTTTGAAATCTGATGTAGCCATGTCCTTAAGGAGTCATTTCGATTACCATGTTGCTTGGAAGTCTTTTGTGTATTTGGAGGATGGAAAATATGTGGATAATTTAGAGTTGATTGAACCCTACAAGTTAGTTCTTTGGTGGACCATAGAGGAAAAGGTCCCTAATGTGATGCTAATTGATGGCCTTAGGGTAAAATCAGCCTTTGTGAGGAACATAGGGAGTTTCGATGCTTATATGAAGTCGGAGATGCTTATTAAGGTTCCTAAGTTAGTTTATCATGAATTTAGGATGAGGACTAGGAAAACAACCCTTGTACCACCTAGTTCATTCATTCTTTTGAGGTATTATGTGTGTGATTCTTATATTGATATATCTATTGTTGTTTACATTGATGATGTATTTATGCACAACATGTCTTAAAGAGCGCATAAGGAGCACTTAATGTTCTCTACCCCTCGGTTAGAGTACTTGTACCATATGTTTGACGTTTGTCAGCCTTACCCTTATTGTGATCTTTTTCATTTATTTGTAGTGAAGCCTCATGGATTGTATACACCTTTGTCAATCTCCACAACCCCTTGGGAAGACATTAGCATGGATTTCATAGTGGGATTTCTTAGGACTAGAAGAGGTAGGGATTTGATATTTGTGGTTGTATATCGATTCTCTAAGATGGCTCACTTTATTGCTTGTCACAAAACTGATGATGCAGCCAATGTAGCTAATTTGTTCTTTCGGGAAGTAGTTAGGTTACATGGTATTCCAAGGACAATAGTGAGTGATAGGGATGTTAAGTTCTTGAGTTACTTTTGGAAAACTCTTTGGGGAAAGATAGAAACTAAGTTGTTATTTTCTACATCATGCCACCCCCAAACTCATGGGCAAACAAAAGTAACTAATAGGACCCTAACAACACTTCTAAGGGCTATCATCAAGAAGAATTTGAAAGAATGGGAAGATGTCTTGCCACATGTTGAATTTGCCTATAATAGAGTCGTCTAGTCATCTACTTCCATCTCTCCCTTGGAGTGTGTTTATGGTTTTAATCCACTAACCCTTTTGATCTTACACCGTTACCTAAGAAGGAGCAAGTGGATTTAAGTGCTAAAACGCAGGTTGAACACATCAAGGAGCTACATAGTAGGACAAGGATCAAGCTCGAAGAGAAAGGCAAATACAACGCAGAAAACGCGAATCAAGGAAGCAAGAAGATTATATTTGAACCCGGCGACCTTGTATGGCTACATTTGAGGAAGGAGAGGTTTCAACAGCTTCGGAAATCCAAGCTCTCCCCAAGAGGAAATGGGCCTTTCAAGGTGTTACACAAGGCGGGTGACAACGCTTATGTGCTTGACTTGCCGGATGATTATGCATGTGATTCCACATTCAATGTGAGGGATCTAAGTCCTTTTCCACTCCTGGATTATGATCAAGGCAATCCGAGGTCGAATTCTTCCAAAGAAGGGGAGAATGATGAAGGATCATCCGAGCTAACTCCATCTTCACCACCTCAAGGGACTCTAACAAGAGCGCAAGCTAAACGTCAAGCTGAGATGGATGCTCTTTTCCTAAACATGGTCCATGAAGCTCAACCAAGTCCACCTTCATCAAGTCTAAGGACCATCTTGGGGATCAGCCACGAACACATCCCATCCAAGATGATTAATGGAGCTTTATTTATATTTCTAGTTGTTGGGCAGGCCTTGGGACGCATTTCAAAGGACAGACGGAGGCCTTGAAATCAGATACAAGGGGTTTCACGTGTGTGCATGTGCATGGCTGGAACATTCATTTAAGTATTTGGACGTGAGAGGCTAAATAGGAGAGCTTAATTAGGCCCAATTGTGTTCTATGTTTGTTGGGCTTTATTTAACTCTCTCTCTCAATGTAATTATTGTAATTAGTTTCTTTTTTCTGTTTTAGGAGAAAAGGCCTAGGATGTATATAAAGCCTTTTCTCACTTCTTTTGTATTTAGACAAGTTTTATACAAGTTTTGCTGAGAGCATTTCAGAATTGAATCCAAGAGAATTCAATCATTCTTGTCTCGTGAGTTTGTGTGTGTGATCTGGCTTTCTCGTTCTTGTATATGTCAAACTCCTTCGGGATTGGTGTTGCAAGTCGAACAAGGCATCCTGTTTTAGCTCTCGTTCTCATATCGATTGTGTGGAGTTGTAAGAAGCGGGGTCAAATCGTCACTGGTTTGGTTCTTTGATCTCAAATCCAAGGGTTCTATCATTGTTCCTTTGAGTTCTTCTTGTCCCTTTCTGTTTTCTCGTTTTCATTGCTGTCCATGTTTGCTAATTTTGTGTGCTATTCATTCTTCAGAACAGGTTGTTTGTCTAGATACGTTCTTCGCGGCTAATCCCCGTATCAAATGTCATCCACGTATAGATCCTTACTATAATGAAAACCTAAGACCTTAGTATCCATAGTGGTGATTAGAGAATATCTCCTAGAAAGGGCATCAACAACAACATTATGCTTTCCTTTTTTATGCTTAATAATATATGGAAAAGTTTCTATAAACTTGATCCATCTACCATGCCTCCTATCCAACTTATCTTGACTCCTAAAATTCTTTAGAGGCTCTTGATCAGTTCTAACTTCTAAGGACGAATTCATTGGGCCAAAGAGAATGTTGCCATGTCTTGAAAACTCGAAATAAAGCATATAATTCCTTATCATAGGTCGAATAGTTCAAGCATGCTCCTTTCAATTTTTCACTAATGTAGGCAAGGATCTTACCTTTCTGCATGAGCACTCCAACAATGCCAATTACTGATGCGTCACACTCAACCTCAAATGGTTTAGTGAAATCTGGAAGTGCTAGAAGTGGTGCATGTGACAGTTGCCTCTTCAATTCTTGAAATGCCTTCTCTTGCGCTTCCCACTCGAACGGCACTTGCTTCTTTGTGATAGACGTGAGGGGGAATGCAATTGTACTAAAATCCTGTACAAAGCGTCTATAATACGTCGCAAGCCCGTGAAAAGATTGAGCATGTCCAATTGTGGTAGGTGTAGGCCATTCTTGAATAACTTTGACTTCTCCTTGTCCCCCTCTAGTCCGTTTGTACTCACTACAAAGTCAAGGAAAACAAATTGATTAGTACTAAATTTACATTTTTAGTATTAGCATATAAAGATTCAGCTCTCAAAGTTCCTAGTACTTTTCTCATATGTTTTTCATGTTCCTCAAGTGATTTGTTGTAGACGAGAATGTCTACGAAGTAGACAATCACAAACTTTCTAATGAATTGGTCCATGACATGATTCATCTATCTTATAAAAGTTCTAGGAGTGTTACTCAAACCAAAAGTCATAACCAACACTCATAAAGACCAAACTTAGTCTTAAACGTTGTCTTCCATTAATCCCCTTCCCGCATCCAGATTTAATGATAGCCATTCCTGAGATCAACCTTGGAGAACAAGGTAGCTCCGCTAAGCTCATCTAGCATGTCATCTAATAGGGAATGGGGTGACGATAATTGATGATACTATTATTGGTTGCTCTACAATCAACACACATCCTCCAAGTATTATTATCCTTCTTAGGTACCAAGAGAACTGAAACGCACATGGACTCAAGTTTTCTCGAACATAGCCTTTATTCAAAAGTTCTTGCACTTGATCCTGAATTTTCTGGCTTTCCTACGGACTCATCCTATATATTGGACGATTAGGAAGTGTGGAACTTGGAATGAAGTCAATTCGATGCTCAATTCCTCGAAAAGGTGGAAAACCTACAGAAATCTCATTCGGAAATACATCGTGAAACTCATCCAAAGTCCATAAGATGTTTTTAGGTAAGGTAGCCTTGACTTCATCACTCAAAGTCATAAGACTTTTACATAGGCTCAGTAAAGTAGTATCCAAAGGAACAAAATCTTCAAAAATTCTCGTTTGGATGCTAAAAGGACTCGATTAGGTTCTAGAGGAGGAATCTCGATATGGAAATCTCGGGCGATATTTGTGCATCGGGGTTGAGATTCTGCATTGGAACGTGATTTCTCTAAACTGGGGCGAGATTCTTCATATCTTGGGCGAGATTTGCCTATTTTGCTAGAGATTCTTCATATCTTCTTTGGAAGGTCTTTCTCGCTCATTTTCCATGTGTTTCTCCTTCTTCTTGTACCCCTATATTGGATGTATGAATGAGCGGTGATTGTTATATGCTTGATAGGATACGATGTTTATTATTACCGACCTATGGTTCATTGACCAGCCCCCTTGTAGTGGCACTAATATTATTTCCCTGTCATCTTGTAAGGAGTCTGGGAGGTTCTCTGCAGGTCAGGCCAGACCTGGTATACGAGATGGCACTTCTCCCTTAGGTACATGGTGATGCGTCCTTGGACACGTCAATGAATTATTCCGGATCTAGATCAAGATGAAGCTCAACTACTCCTTAGTTGAAGTGCGAATGCAATAGAAGATGGGTTGCGGAAGCTTAGAGATGGAGGCGGAAGTTGTATGATTGAGTCGATCTAGATTGATCGATCAAACCTTGAAGTGGGTCGGTTGAGTTGGTTCTTGAAGAACCCTTGAATGTGGTTGAGTTTGGATCGAAGATCCAAAAGAAGAACTTTGAGAGGATTGGAAGAGGGATTGATGCTCAAGTAAGTAGGAGGAAAATACTTCTCATTACTTAATCATATAGAACATGCTTTACAAATGAGTCAAGCATCCCCTTATATAGTGGATGAAGGCCATACAAAGGGTCGGAAATTAAATGACGGATATAAAGACGGAATTTAAGTTCCAAAAATGAAACACCTAAAAATATGAAAGGTTGAGAATTCAAGTTCGGAATTAAGTTTCCGAATTAAATTCCGAAACCAAAAGTCTAATCTTAAATTCGGAAAATTAATACCCGGAAATTAATATTCCGAAAATAAAAAGACTTATTATTACAAAACGCTAAATTATGGAAAATGCAGAAAATGCGCCGGAACGGTGCCGGCTTGACAAGCTTCATGTCATAGTGGCGTAGAGGCACGGTTTGCAACCAATGGGTCCGTGACAAGCAACGGTCTGGCTAATGATGGAGCCGGTAGCTTGGGCGATTGCCTTAGCACGTGAACGGGTGAGCGGTCCATCGGAGCGAATCCGGAGTGCCTTGTCTTCCTCATGTTGGGACATAGGGGTCAAGGGCGCATCACACGGGAGGTGCACCGATACTACTCCACCTGGCTATCACTTCCAAAGGCGAGGATGATATATTCCTCGTGTCACATATTTTCATATATACATATATATACGATTTGAGTGTATCACATTATAAAGATAATTAAACGGGTACATGTGTGACAACATGATTGAGTATTTACCCTTTTATGACATGTGTATGTGCTTATGTATTATCTTATATATGAATGGTTAGCTAATAGTTTCATATGTGTTGTAGATGATCTGCATGTTAGGAAGACTGTAGAGTGAGCGAGATAGGGTGATCAACCGAGGGCTTTTGTACACTAGGATATGCGAGGGTTTTGGCGTGGTTTTTCCTTATACGGATACGATGATTTGGTGGTTGAGCCGGACCACACTTTTGTTGAGCACCCGATTGCAGTCCTAGAATGAGATATGAGACACCTACTTTCAAAGGACATTCCCATGTTGAGGATAGAGTGGTCGAGACGAGGACCTAAGAAGGTTACATGAGAGACTGAGGATAGTATCCAGAGGAACTATCTAGAGTTTTATGCTGCGATAGATGCACCTAGGGTCGATGCGTAGATCTTACTGCTGTTTTGGTGAGTATGTGATTATGTGCTTATATGCCTTGATGTGTTTATTTTCGTGCTAGTTGTGTTGTGATATATGATCTTATTAGATCTTGTTATGCTAGCACGATTTATGATTATAGTTGGAGATGGTTCTTTCCTCCAAGCTATGTGCTTATAGATGCACCTAGGGTCGATGTGTAGATCTTAGTGCTATTTTGGTGAGTATGTGATTATGTGCTTATATGCCTTGATGTGTTTATTTTCGTGCTAGTTGTGTTGTGATATATGATCTTATTAGATCTTGTTATGCTAGCACGATTTATGATTATAGTTGGAGATGGTTCTTTCCTCCAAGCTATGTGAGTGTGATTAGGATTTAGTTGGAGATGATTCTTTCCTCCACGCCATCTTGATGGACATAGTCTTATTGGAGATGTTTTTTTCCATGCTTTGTGTACGAGTATGATCTGCCGAGAGATGTGCTTCCTCTATGCCCTGTGATGTGAGTATGGCAAGATATGTGATTCCTCTATGCCTTTGGATAGCGTTATGATCCTGATTTCTAGAGTGGATGATTCTTCCATGCTTTTATTTGAGGTTATAGATTGTTATAGGTTCTGACCTTTTGAGCAAAGATGTGATAACTCCAATAGAGAGAGTTATACCTCGGCATATGGGTCCGAGAGGATTTGGGATTTTGCAAGTTTCAGGATGAAACTTGTTTTTAGGGAGGTGAGATGTGAGAGTCTTAGTCTTTGAGGAACGGTAGTGTTGAGTTTATGCCTGAACCGCCCCGTAGCCAAGGCTAGGCGCCTCTGCAGGCCACCTGATCCACCCCTACGGCCACCTGATCCGCCCCTGCGGTTTAGGGTGTGCTGCAGCCGTCTTTGGTTACTCGTGCCTTTTCTTTTGACCCTTCCTTCCTCTATAAGTTTCCTTCTCTTCCAAATGAGGGTTCTTCACTCTCTCTCCAACTCCATTTTCTCTCCTAAGATCTTCCCTTCTTCTTCTTCTTCTTCTTCTTCTTCTTCTTCTTCTTCTTCCTTTGAATCTTCTTCTTGTTTTCTTGATCTTGTAAGAGTTTTGAAGAGAGTTTTGTGTAGCTTTGGATGATGTTGATGATTGATGATGTTGTTGTGCCTTTGATGATTCAGCCTTGAGGTTGTGGTGAGGATTCTCACTCTATTAGGTTCAGCTTGGTAAGACCTTCCTCCTCCCCTCCTTTCTTTCTTCCTGTCTTATTTTCTTCCTTCTTAGCTTAGGATTCCACAAGTTGAGTCTTGTGATGAGCTTCCTAGGCAGATGTTGATGTATATATGTATATGTATGTATGTTTGGGCTGCTGGATGCTGAAGAAGTTAAGAGAGGTAAGTGAAGGATCGAATAGAAGTCGAAGACGAGCCCACTGTTGTTCAGCAGCCCTTGCGCCTGGTGTGCCACAACCCCTACATGTGGAACCGCTGCCCCTACGCCTCTTTGCATTCCAGCCTTGTGTTGCTCATGTCACACAGGTGTGTCTTGCTTCCAGGCTTGCCTAAGGATGGCATTGTCCCTTCCTTTCCTAGTGTGAGTGTTAGTATCATGCTAGGTATAGATAAGTATGTAATGATGATGTTATGATCATCTTATGCCTTGTATGGCTTTGAGGATTAGTAGGATGTGAGGCTTAGGTTGATGATGATCCTATAGATCCCTTGGGTCTAGGTGTGACCCCTTTGAATGATAGGAGATTGATATATCTCTATGCCTTGTTATTAGGCAATGTCCCTCTCAGGATTGGAGGTTGATCGTAGTTGAGTTTGTACGAGGTTGAGGTAAGTCCATAGGACTTACTTAGCTACCATCCTTATATTGGGTGTTTGCATGAGTGGTGTGTGTGTTATATGCTTGATATGATAGCTTTCAATGTCGATTATTACCGACCTATGTTTTATTGATAGCCCCAATGCGTTGCAGTGATAACCTTTCCCTTTGATCTTGTAAGGAGTTGAGATGTTCTTTGACGTCAGGCCACCTGGTATACAGGAAGGGCGCAATCCACTCCCATAGGGTACACGGGTTGTGTGACCCACACTACTTCCAGATAGATAGCAGGCCTAGAGGCGAGGATGATACAGTCCTCGTGTCACATAGTTTCATATATATATATATATACGATTTGAGTGAATAACTACTTCTATAAAGATAATAAAAACGGGTAAATGTGTGACAACATGATTATGTGTTTATCTTTCATGACTTGTGCTTGTGCTTAATCATTACCTTGTATACGTATGGTTAGCTAATGGTTTTGTATCATGTTGTAGATGTTTTACAGGATAGGAGAGCTGCGGAGTAATCCGGCAGGGTGACAGGCCGAGGACTCTCGTACATTAGGTGGTTATGATTTTAGGGTTGATATATATATATATATATATATATATATATATATATATATATATATATATATATATATATATATATATATATATATATATATATCTCCTGCATGAGGATGATGTTTTGTATACCTCCTATGTGAGGATTGTGTTTTATACTCATCTATGATCTTGTATACCTTCTGATGTATAGTTTTATACAGTTTTATGTATTTGTTTTATATTTGTCAATGCCATGTTGTAAGGTCCAGTGAACTTGTTGTTAGGCTAGAGTCAGGATCCACTGTGAGATCGTAGCCCAATGTGGCATTCCGAGTCTCGGGGATTCGGGGTGTTACATAAAGACAGCAGACACATTCTTGATCCCGAATAGCATCACCACGAACTCATAGTGGCCTTACCGAGTCTGAAAATGCCGTCTTATGCACATCCTGCTCTCTCACCCTCGACTGGTGATATCTCGAGCGCAAGTCGATCCTGGAGAACACAGTCGCTCCCCGAGACTGATCTAACAAATCATCGATGTGGGGCAAAGGATACTCGTTCTTGATGCTCACCTTGTTCACATCTCTGTAGTCGATGCACAATCTCAACGATTTGTCCTTCTTCCGCTCGAAGAGGACAGGTGCTCCCCACAGAATACGCGAGGGCGGATGAAGCCCTTCTCAGTCGACTCCTCGAGTTGCTTCTTCAGCTCTAACAACTTGACAGGCGTCATACAGTATGGGTCCTACGTGATCGGTCTTGTCCCTGGCT
>BSUD01000001.1:88542795-88566188 GCA_033239045.1 Fagopyrum esculentum
ATATATATATATATATATATATATATATATATATATATATATATATATATATATATATATATATATATATATATATATATATATATCTCGTGCATGAGGATGATGTTTTGTATACCTCCTATGTGAGGATTGTGTTTTATACTCATCTATGATCTTGTATACCTTCTGATGTATAGTTTTATACAGTTTTATGTATTTGTTTTATATTTGTCAATGCCATGTTGTAAGGTCCAGTGAACTTGTTGTTAGGCTAGAGTCAGGATCCACTGTGAGATCGTAGCCCAATGTGGCATTCCGAGTCTCGGGGATTCGGGGTGTTACATAAAGACAGCAGACACATTCTTGATCCCGAATAGCATCACCACGAACTCATAGTGGCCTTACCGAGTCTGAAAATGCCGTCTTATGCACATCCTGCTCTCTCACCCTCGACTGGTGATATCTCGAGCGCAAGTCGATCCTGGAGAACACAGTCGCTCCCCGAGACTGATCTAACAAATCATCGATGTGGGGCAAAGGATACTCGTTCTTGATGCTCACCTTGTTCACATCTCTGTAGTCGATGCACAATCTCAACGATTTGTCCTTCTTCCGCTCGAAGAGGACAGGTGCTCCCCACAGAATACGCGAGGGCGGATGAAGCCCTTCTCAGTCGACTCCTCGAGTTGCTTCTTCAGCTCTAACAACTTGACAGGCGTCATACAGTATGGGTCCTACGTGATCGGTCTTGTCCCTGGCTCCAACTCTATGCCGAAGTCCACGCTCCTTTGAGGCGGCAAACTAGATGGTTCAACAAACACATCCAGATTCTCGCGAACCACGGGGATATCCTCTAACCCTAGACTCTCGCCCTCCTTCATGGCATAATACTAGAAGGCTTTGCACCTTGAGCAATCAACCTCACTGCTCGGACTGCGCTAATAACCATACCCCTCTTTCCAAGGTCCCAATCTAAGAAAATCTCGATCTGACCTAACTCGGTAGAGACCGTCACAGTCCTACTACCTACATTTAACACAACACGATGTCTATCCATCCAATCCGTACCTAGAATGACTTCCTTACGCACTAGCGGCATGACAAAGAAGTCCACAAGCAAATCACAAGTCCCTAATGAATACGACAAACACGTATCTCGCGGGTACCTCTGACCCTACTATCATCGGGTAACCCTATAATAAAGAGTGGAGCTTATGATAATGACGAGATTCGATGGAGAAATGAACGGGTTATTCTAGTATATGATATCTTTCTTCGTGGGATCCTGTACTGAGACGAAGTCGTGATAATAGGCGTGTGAATAGTATCGTGAATACCTAAGAAATTCACTTGTGAGCGTTTGAGCTAAAGAGCCGACATCACCAACTACTACAAGTACCATTTAGATTAATGGTCTTCCGCCGACAACCTTGAAAATTACATTCTCAACGTCTTTCATAACTTGGTCTTCCGTCTCTGGCGACTCAGCAGTGGGGACTTAACCCCGACCTCTCGCGGATGGAGGTCCACCAACTCGTTCATGACTTACTATTACCGGAGATAGAGGTGGTCTACCTCTTCCCCGTCCTATAGCAGATGTTGCTCTAGTATGAGTCATCAACGATAATAACATAGCTACGTAAAAGGCTATATAATTCTATATGTATAGATATATAATACTTAATCCAACATACATTCACAACAACACATAATGCATATATATATATATATATATATATATATATATGTATATATATATGTACTGTCGAGATCCTTAGAAGGGTGATGGTTTCCGGTACACACTATCCCAAAACAGCTTTACACTTTTCAAAATAAAAATCCTTTTGAAAAGTCATACCCCTTTCGGGTTCTATTTATTTTTGTATTCGACCTTTATTGCAGATTGCAAGTGTCATTGTTGTCAACTTAAGGCTTTGATACGAACTTTGTAACACCCCGAATCCGCGGGACTCGAGACTTCACTAGGCTAGGATCTCACAATGGATCCTGACCCTAGCCTGACAACAAGTTCAATGGACCTTACAACAAGGCACAAATAGATTAAAACCAAAACATCAAACTGTACAAACATATACAAACCAAGGTTTACAAAAGCACCGCTGAGTACAAAACAGCAATCCATGCATACACAAATTATCCCATAAACCCTCGCGCAATCCTAGTGTACGGTAGCCCTCAGCAATCACCCATCTGGATCACTCTGCAGTCCTCCTAACCTGAAGATCATCTACAACACGGTATAAACCGTTAGCTAACCATTCATAAATAAGATAATGCATAAGTACAAACACAAGTCATGGAATCATAAACACATAATCATGTTGTCACACATTTACCCGTTTAATTATCTTTATAACGTGATACACTCAAGGTATATATATAGATGAAAATATGTGACACGAGAAATATATTATCATCGCCTCTGGGTACCATATCCATCAAGAATAGTATCGATACACTTCCCGTGTACCCTAAGGGAGTGGTGAAGTGTCCATCCCATATACCAGTACTGGCTTGACCACAGAGAACCTCCCGGACTCCTTACAGGATGAAAGGGAAAGGTTATCACTGCCATTTCAAGGGGGCTATCCAATAAAACATAGGTCGGTAATAATCAACATCGCATACTATCAAACATATAACAAACATCACTCATGCATACATCTAATATAGGAATGCAGCTAAGTAAGTCCTACGGACTTATCTCAACCTCAAAATAACCTCAACCACGATCAACTCCAATCCGGAGGATAGGACTACCTAATAACAAGGCATAAAGAGATATCAAATATCCTATCAATCAAAGGGGTCACACCTAGCCCCAAGGGATCCATAAGGATCATATCCAACCTATAAACCTCACAACTACTAAACCTCAAAGCCATAACCGACATATATCGATATCATGATCATCCTTATCCTATACTCCTACTCAAGCCTAGCATGCTTCAAACCCACTCATACTAGGAAAGGAAAGGATCCATACCACTCTAGGTAGGTCCTGCAAAGACGCACCTGCGTGACAGGAAGGCGCACGAGCAAGGCACTGGGAAGCTCACGGGTAGCGGCATACTCACGTAGGGGTGGCGGCACACCAGGCGCAAGGGCGGCTCCTTGGTGGCGCAGGGGCGGCTGTTTGTGTAGAAGGTGATATCCGAGTTCTATTCGATCCTTCACTTGCTCTTCTTCACCTCTTCATCATCCAGCAACCAACCATACACATATATAGATATACATATATACATCAATACAAGCCTAGGAGGATCAACACAAGATCAAGCTTGTGGGAATTCATCACCAAGGAAGCGGAAGGAAGAAGAAAGAAGAAAGAAAGAGGAAGAAAGGACGAAGCTCACCACAGCAAGCTCAGGACAGGGGAGAACTCTCTCAACCATATATCCAAAGCACAACATCAAACCAACAACAGCATAAACCTTAATCTATACATCAATATCATCTAAACACTCTTAAATCCAACTCTTGAAAGGAATCAAGAAAAACCAAGGAAAGAGGAGAACGTGTAGAGAAGATGGAGCTGAGGAAGGAGAATGAGGTTTCCTCATCAGAAGAGAGAAGAAGGAAACTTATAAGGGAAGGTAAGGCAAAAGCACATGTCAAGAGTCAACAAAGACGGTTATAGTCGTAGGAAACCGCAGGGGCGAATCTTGTGAGGTGCAAGGGCGGCTCACAGATGGCACATGGGCGGCTCACAGATGGCGCATGGGCGGCTCACAAATGGGGCAGGGGCGGTTCACAAAGGGCGGTGGGGCGGCTCAGCATGAAAAGTCCAAGGCTTTTACATATAAAACTTGGCATCCACATAACTAACACTTTCTCCATGAAAAGGGTTTGGGTAATCCCGAAATATCCTTTCGTTTCCATTATCATTGGTATATTTCAAACATTGATGAAGAGTAGAAACAATGGATTTACTAGCATCAAGCATGGTCGACCAAGTAAGGAATTATAATAGGTGTTCGCATCTATGATATGGAACAAACCATCTTTTTTAAGATCATTAAGAACCATCTTTAATGCAATGGTACTCATGTCCTTTTGTCCCACTTGATTGAAACCTTGAATGGTTAGCAAAGTAAGAGACAAATGTGTAGTACGTTGTCAACCCCATTATCCTTAGTGCCCTTAATAACAAAAGATTTACTACATATCCACAGTCCAAAAGGGTTTGATTGACCTTTATATCACAATGGTGCATGTAACATATAATGGCCGATTATGATATTCATTCCACAATTGACGATCTTCATGTGAGAATGTTATCCAATCCATACATGAGGCACATTAAGTTAACCTCCACTAGTTCAACTTGATCTTTATAATCATCAGGATCCATAAGATCCTGGATTAGTGCTTTCCTCAATTCATTTGACATTTGTAGGGTATCATAAAACTCAAAAATGCAGGAATGCGCTTTGAGTGACTAATGACGTCATATTTACTTTTTTGTATGTACGGAGCGTTATGAAGCGAAACCGGTAAGCGAGAAGTGGATTCTTTTTGTAACGCCTCAATGTCCTCCATATTTTTATAAGGTAATTGAGGAGTACCCAAATCAAGATGTTCATCAAAATTTTCCACTTTTGAGTGTTCATTGGAAATCAATTATTTCTCCTTTCTTTTTTCATTGGGTTTTGGAGATAAAAGTTGACATCCCAAACGAAGAAAAATCGTATCAAGCTCTGGTTCCTCCTCTTTAGATTATCGGCTCATGTGGCCATGCAGTAATGAGCTAATATATTTGATATGGGACCATCCTTAACATCTCCTATAATTCATAGAAGTTTCACTAGATCAAGGACATTGAAGGAGAAGGAGTCTACATCATTTTCAAGCCCTATCATGGAAGGATATGTCATAGTTACATTGATATCTATTGGGGAGGAGCCAAACATGGATGAAGATGATCGAGGAAGATAGGAGAGAAAATGGAGATCGCAGCCCCATCATCCATCCGAGATATTAATTAATCTCAGTTGAGATTACCATAAATCTTCTCGAGATTTAGATAAGATTATAGTTAGTTATTTTTATACCTTTAAATCTCAAAACATTCTAAAGGTGCTTATCTTTTATCCTATGTTTTGTAAGATTATTTTAGTATTTATTTTTTAGGAGAATCTCGCCTATAAATACCTTAGGAGGTCGAGATTATTACATAGATTTGATTTGATATTTTCCACATACATTGTGAGATTCTTGTTGCTTCATTTACGAAGTGGAAATTTTATTCATTCCTCTTCAACCAAAAAAAGAGACTTCGATTGAATCGTTGTGAGTACTTGCTAGGTTGTTCTTGTGTGTGGTAATCTTATTGAAGATTGGTGCTACTAGTCAAACTTGTCCCTCCTTGTGATTGTCTTATTTAGAAGGCTTTTGTAAGGTTGAAGAAGGGAGGGTTAAGGTAATCTCTTTGTTAAGGGGTTTTGATCCAATTGGTCAAGGTTCTTTGCAAGAATACCTTGGTTCGTATCTTCCTATATTTCCATTAATTCATTCCATTATTTATCTCCATATTCTATCATTATCATTCCATCAACTCACGTTCTTTGTGTTCGAGTTTCACAAATCTCGCCCTACCAATAATATCTCACCCGAGATATTGACCAAAATTTGCTTCCGTTGTCGTTTTTGTGGACTTCAATCTAGATCAGGAAATTGTAGCATCAACCCCGCATCAAAGTGGTATCAGAGCTAATCGATTGAAGTTCAACTCCACCATCCAACACGGTTTGAGTATTTTTATTTGAGTGTTCTTCGAGTCATATAAAAATCGAGTCTTTTCTTTATTGTTATATCTATTTTGAGATTATTTGAGTTAACGTGTTTTGTCTTGTGTCCATTGGAAAATAGATAGGCGTCTTTGATGCGGGGTTGGAGCCGTAATTCCTGATCTAGATTGAAAGTCCTCGACATAAGCAAATCTCGGATGGGATAATGGAAATCTCGGGCGAGATTTCTGTAAGAATGGATTGAGGTTTCTAGAAACTCAAAATGCAGAATGATGAGTGATATGGAAAGATAAGAATATGAATAAAGGAATGAAATATGATAAGTATAGTAAGATATGAGCCAAGATATTCCCGCAAAGAACCTTGACCAATGACGTGTCAAAACCCCTTAACGAAGAGCTTATGTTAACCCTCACTTCTTTAACCTTACACAAGTCTTCTAAGTAATACAAGCATAATGAGGAACTAGTATTGACCAGGAGCACCAACCTTCAAAAAGATTAACACACACACGCACAATCTAGTAAGGACTTCACAACAATTAAATCAAGGCGCTCTTTGTGATTGTATAGGAATGAATAAAATACAAACTTCATAAGAGAAGCTGCAAGTTCACACAATATGTAGAATAATATCAAATGTAATCTATCTAATAATCTCCCCTTCTAAGGATATTTATAAGGGAGATCTTCTATGTAAACTAAGAAAGATATATTTGAAAACATAATCTAGGAAAAGTATCTTTAAAAGATATAAAAATAGTAATCCCAAAGATAGGATCAAAACTAACAACTACCTTAAGAATGTTTCAGAGCTTTAAGGTACGAAATATAAAATATAGTTGCCAAATTTAAAAAAAATCTTGTCCGGATCTTCAAACGCGCGTCAGAGAGCAAATCTCGGATGGAATCTCGGCCGAGATTCCTGTAGGATGGCCGATATTTCTTCTTTGTGACTCTTTCTTCGTCCTAGCAACCTTCTATGCTTGATGGCTCTTCTTGTTCGTTGTTTGACTCTTCCATAAAAGTCAACAATGTCATTAAAGGATTTCTAAGAGTAAGTAGGGTCTCCTTGAGTGTACATGTTGTAAAGTATGCTCGTAACTTCATCTTGAATTGCCTTTGATCTTGACCTTGTTATGGCTCCTTCCTTGATGGAATCCGATGAATGTGTAGTTGGATTGTCCTTCAATGCTTTAGCCCTTGATCTAGTGATTGGTCCTTGAGGTAGTGTTGGGGATGGTCCCTCATCATACTCCCCTTCTTGAGAAGGATTCATCCTCGAATCATCAACAATCTCATCTCTAAACTCGTAAGGACTCAAATCACCCATATTGAAGATAGGACTTACACCATACTCATCTGAAAGCTCCAAAACATAAGCATTGTCACCAACTTTAAGCTTCACTCTAAATGGTCCATCTCCTCTTGGATATAACTTAGGTTTCCTCTTCTCCGTAAATTGCTCTTTCCTTAGATGCAACCAAACTAGATCTCCGGGCTCGAACCGCATCTGCTTGCGATTCCGTTTTGCCTTTGAAGCGACAGTTTTCCCTTTTTTCTCTAGCCTGATGTGTGTATTCTTATGCAATTCCTTAATGAGCTCCACTTTTTTTCCTGCAATGAAATCTACTCGCTCCTTTAAAGGCAACGGTATAAGATCAAAAGGAGTCAAAGGATTCACTCCATAGACACAGTCAAAAGGCATTAGATTAGTGAATGAATGCAAGGTATGATTATAAGAAAATTCAACATGTGGTAAAACGTTTCCCAAGCATTCAAATTATCCTTTAAAACAACTCCTAAAATAGTAGTCAACGTCATGTTAGTAACCTCCGTTTTACCATCCGTTTGAGTATGACTGGAAGTTGAAAACAACAATTTTGTACTTAACTTTCCCCAAAGAATCTTCAAAAAGAAACCGAGGAACTTGGCATCTCTATCACTTACAATAGTCCGCGGCACTCAATGCAACCTATCAACTTCCCTAAAGAACAAATTAGCCACATTATAAGCATCATCAACTTTATGGCAAGCAATAAAGTGAGCCATCTTAGAAAAGCGGACAACAACCACAAAGATGGAATCTCTCCCCTTCTTAGTACTTGGTAAACCTACAATAAAATCCATACTAATATCAAGCCATGGTTAAGTATGAATAGGTAAAGTAGTATACAAACCGTGGGGTTTTAATCTTGACTCCGCCTTCAAACACACAATGCACCTCTTGATTAAATGTTCAACATCTTTAAGCATATGAGGCCAAAAGAAATATGAATGAATCATATGATAAGTCATATCTCTTCCAAAGTGTCTCATTAATCCTCCCATAAGATCCTCCTCAACTAATAATAATAATCTCAGAGAACATCTAGGACTACAAACTTTATCCTCATGGAACAAAAATCCTTCAAAGAGATAATACTTACCTCTCGACTAGCGCAAACCACGGTCTAAATCTTGGCCGAGATACCTGGTAGAGGACCGAGATTTACATTGGATGTAAATATCTCCAAATTCAGCGTCATCCATGTATAGATCTTTGATGTAATGGAATCCTAGGACCATGGAGTCTATGGTTGTGATCAAAGTATATCTTCTTGAAAGGGCATCCGCTACAACATTATCTTTACCTTTCTTGGAATTGATAATATGAGGAAAAGTCTCTATGAACTCCATCCATCTTCCATGTCTCCTATCCAACTAATCTTTACTCCGAAAATGCTTCAAAGACTCATGGTTAGTTCTAAGGATGAATTCATTATGCAAAAGATAATGTTACCATGTCTTGAAAACTCGAAATAAAGCATATAATTCCTTATCATATATTGAACAATTCAAGCATGGTCCTTTAAATTTTTCACTTAAATAGGTAAGGGGATTACCTTCTTCCATGAGCACTCCTCCAATACCAAAACCTGAAGCATCACATTGAACTTCAAATGGTTTGGTGAAATCCGGAAGTGCGAGAAGAGGTGCGTTTGATAGTTGTCTATTTAGCTCCGTTAATGCTTTATCTTGCGCGTCTCCCCACTCAAATTGTACTTGCTTCTTTGGGAGATGTGTGAGAGGCGCTGCGATGGTACTAAAATCCTTCACAAAGTGCCTATAGAACATTGCCAATCCATGGAAAGATGGCACATGTCCAACGGTGGTAGGTGTAGTCCATTCTTGGATGGCTTTGATCTTCTCCTTGTCCACTTCAAGACCTCTTGTGATTACAACAAATCCAAGGAAAAAAACTTAATTAGTACAAAACTCACATTCCTAGTACTTCTGTTAAGTGTTCTTCATGCTCCTCAATGGATTGGTTGTATATGAGGATGTCTTCGAAATAGACAACCACAAACTTTTCAATATAATGGCGTAAAAAATGATTCATTAACCTCATAAAAGTGCTAGGAGCATTAGTCAAACCAAAAGGCATAACCAACCACTCATAGAGTCCAAACTTGGTCTTGAATGTTGTCTTCCATTCATCTCCTTCCATCATCCGGATTTGATGATATCCACTCTTAAGATCGATTTTAGAGAACAAGGTAGAACCGCTAAGCTCATCTAGCATGTTATCTAATCTGGGGATGGGGTGTCGATACTTGATAGTGATAATATTTATTTTCCTACAATCAACACAAATCCTCCAAGTGTTGTCGTTCTTCGGCACCAATAGAAATGGAACCGTAGAAGGACACAAACTTTCTCGAACGTAACCTTTATTCAAAAGGTCTTGCACTTGATCTTGAATTTCCAGACATTCCGACGGACACATGCTATAAGCGGGGATATTAGGAAAGGACGAACATGGAATGAAGTCAATCCGATTCTCAATGCCTCGAAAAGGTGGAAGACCTGCAGGAATCTCATCCGGAAATACATCTTTATACTCGTCCAAAGCCTTTAAAATGTTTGTAGGCAAAGTAGCTTCACTTCATCGCTTAAAGTGTTTAGGTTGTTAGATAAACTCAGTAAAGTAGTATCCAAAGGAACATAATCAGCAAGAAACTCCCTTTTTGATAATAAAAGTGTTCGATGATGCTCCGGAGAAGGAATCTCGGCCAAAATTTCCCTTTCAGGGCCGAGATTTGTCACTTCAACTTGACTGGTCTTCAAATCTCGGGCGAGATTTCGATGATCTGCCCGTGGTTTCTTCTGTGACAGTTGTCTCTTGTTCCATTTCCTTGCGTTTGTCCTTCTTCTGGTCGTAATGCTCCGCAATCTACAAGGGGGTCATAGGCTTAAGAGTAATTGCTTTTCCATTAAACTCAAAGCAATGTTTATTAGAAAAACCATCATGTGTAACCTTCCTTGCATAGGCAGAACATCACAAACAACAATATCCTCATACTTGCCTAAAGTAAACGCAATTCAAGTTTGTTTGTTGACTTTCAACTCTCCACAATCATTCATCCAATGCAACTTATAAGGTCTTGGATGATAGAAAGTAGTGATTTGTAACTTAATGATTAATTCCTCACTAGCAATATTTCAACAACTACCACCATCAATAATCATATTACAAACCTTCCTTGAACAAGTCATCTAGTATGAAAAAGTTTTTCACGTTGATTATCGTCACATTGAGCTATTTTAGCATGCAATGTGCGTCTAGCAATCAAAGACTCTCCATGCTCATATCACAACCTTCATCATTATCACTAGTACTATCATGCTCGTGCAATGCATTGATATATGTATCATCATGCTCATGTTCTTCTTCACTTTCATATTGCCTTCTTGAATTAGAAATAAAACTCTTTTGTTAGGACAATCTCTTATGTAGTGACCTCTACCTTGACATTTAAAGCATACAATATCTCTAGAACATAAAGTAGAGTTAGAAGTGCTCCCTTTATTATCCTTTAATGGCTCAGTCAAAGGATGCGATTAAGTAGAAGATTTATGTACTACTAGATCAGAAAGGGATCTCTTTCCTTCGTCTTTTAGGGGAAAATCTCGGGTAGAATCTCGGCCGAGATCCTGTAGGATGGCCAAGATTTCTTCTTTGTCGTCCAATAACTTTTCCCTTTCTTCCATCATTTAAACTTCTTCTCCGCCCTGATAGCCAAATGTAGTAAGTTAGTCATCGAAGCATAGGGATATAAATCAATGTCATTAGCTCAGGAAGGATGCAAAATTCGTAAAAATCGAGCCATGATAGACTCTTTATCCTTTTGCATGTTAGCTTTCACCATCATCGTTTGCATGGCGGTATAGACTTCTTCCACGGTCATGGAACCTTGCAAGAGGTTCTCTAAGTATTGCCTTACTTCCCTACCATAGTGTGGAGGAACGAATCTAGCTTTCATCAAGGCCTTCATTTGTTCCCAGGTGTTGATGTCCGGATCTAACGTTCTTGTTCGTTTTTTAACGAGACGATCCCACCAAACTAAGGCATATCCTTGGAATTCCAACGCAACAAGTTAGATCTTCCATTGCTAACTAAAATTATGGCAAGAACAAATTTGTTCAATCTTATTCCCTTGTTCCATGTAAGCGTCCGGATCACATTTGCCTTCAAAATTAGGAATCTTGACCTTTACTCTCCCAAGTCCTTCATTATCCTGAGGGGGTCTATAATGGCCATTTTCACTTTCTCTCTGTGGGTTATAATGATGTCGAGGGTATTCTCTCCACATGCCGTCATCTTCTTCATGACCTACGTCCTGAAATTCTTCACCAAAACGCGGATTGTAATTAGCGTTAAAGAATGGATTAGAGTGAGTATTACATGTAGCGTAAGGATGGTTTTGAATTGGTACGGGGGGTGGTGGTGGTGGTGGTGGAGTTAAAGAGTTTCAACCTACTTCGAAGACAAATCTCAGATCTTTTCTCTGGAGAGAGTTTGGCCGAGATTTTGCACTAGGCCTTGCTTCGACCTGTTCCAATCATTTATTGAAGGTGGAAACAATATCCATATGTTTTTGAGCATCTCCATGGCATCGGGTCTAGAGAATCACTCTTTTGGGATGCTCGTGGACTATCTCTTCTTGACATCTATACAAACACATAGTAACAACAAATTTGTGATGTTAGGAAAAGGGAAATACCTTTCTTGTTTTCTCTCTCACTCACGCTTTGTTGTGTTATCGCAAGCTGGTTTGATGTAGTTGTCTTGGATGGATTAAGTCTTGTTTACCAATTGGTGCCTTGGTCTCACTTGGTTCGGACAAAGGTTCTAGTGTTGTGAGATGGTTAAGGAACTCTTGTAGAAAGTTTACTCCACACAAGACAAGGTAGAAAGAATATTGCGGATAAACACACTACTATGTTAAGAAGTATAGATAGTAACTAACACACCCAAAGAACTAAGACTCTAGTGTTTTGTGTAGAAAGAGGCTAAAAAAAGGCACACTCATGATTAAGAAGAGAGAAAGAGCGTACCTTGAACTTGTGTAGTTAGTGATAGGTGATGGAATCATTATCTCATTAAGGTAGTTTAAATATGTTTTTAGAGTCAAATGGTTGTATTTTGTTGCCAACTGTGTAAATCCAGCTGGAGAACTAATCAATGAAGAAATTCAAAGATTTAGCAACAGTCGGAAGAAGAACGGAAGCAAAGAGAAGTCCAAGACGAAGTCTCTGTTGAAGAACCGCTCCTGTGGCAACA
This sequence comes from Fagopyrum esculentum, assembly GCA_033239045.1. Taxonomy (NCBI): domain Eukaryota; kingdom Viridiplantae; phylum Streptophyta; class Magnoliopsida; order Caryophyllales; family Polygonaceae; genus Fagopyrum; species Fagopyrum esculentum. The sequence goes on from BSUD01000001.1 coordinate 88,555,152, forward strand.
CAGTGCCGCCCCCGAGGTGACACTTAGTCTAGAGGAACCCTGACACGGCACCCGCAGCGATACTGTCCCGCCCCCACGGCGACACTGATTCCAGAGGAACCCTGTCACGATACCCGCGGCGACACTGTGCCCAAGAAGACCCCTGTGTTCCGCCACCGCGGCGACACTATGCCGCACCCGTGGCGAATGAACCTGAAGACCAATGTCAGCGCCCCTGTGCTCTTGCCAGCGGACCAGAGGAAGCCCAAGCAACTATGTCACCGCCCCTGTGGTGACACTGGGCCGCCCCCGCGGTTTGACACTAGAAACATTTAGAAGATCAAGAGTAAGACGTTTCAAAGCATTAAGGACCCCGCCCCAGCGGCCCTGCCACCCCGCCCCCGCGGCTCAGTTGAATACGGAGCGTTTTGCACTAAACCGCCCCTGCGGCCCTCTTGCCCGCGCCTGCGGTTTAGTAACAGAAGACATGACTACAATTGTTTAGCCCACCAATATGGCCATTAAGGTGGTTGTATACACAACCTATTTACTCCCATTTACTGTCATTTCTAGTACAAATAGAGCCCTAGGCTGATTGTTAGAATTATCTCTCATTTTCACCTCATCGCATCAAAAACACTTTTATTTTCTTTGTTTTGTTTTGTTCTCTATGGAGGGCTAAGCACCTTTAGTTGTGCTTGACATTGGAAGCTCTCGACATAGATCTGGTTGTAAATTTTGTAATTGAAATTGGTATTCCATAATGATTTGTGTTATGTTCTTGTGCTTAACTTCTTGATTGTATCTCACCCTCTATCTAGCTTGATCATCTAGGTACTTGGGTCTTATCCAATGTGCTAGGAATTGTGGTTCCGGGTTCGGGTCATCATTCTAGTAGCAAATACATTTACATAAGCGGGTTGCAAGTGTAATTCGTGAGTGGAGCATAACCACGTGATTTTAGTAACGGATTGTTTCTAATTCATGTGTCTCTCTATCTTTATTTGTATTCTATTGTTAAATTCTGATTCTGTACGATTACGAGTTAGGATTAACAATAAGTAATACCGGGGCTGGTTGAACCGGTATTTAAATACGATCGAGATGAGAACAAACTTTAGAATGGATCATGAAAACAATGATCACAACTCCCCCTCTATGTTGAAGCGGATAATTGTCAAGGGCAACGTTTTCTTAAAATCATTGAAATCAACTTCTTGTTTTCTTTGCCTATTTGTCACTTTAACAATCACAACTCCCCCCCCCCCCTTGGTCACATACAATTGATAGTTTAATAGCATTTCTACTTTATTTACTCTCTATCTCTCTTGGGTTCGACCCTTACTTAATCACTATACTTGCTTTAGTACTGAGTTAGGAAATTACTTTGATAGAATATAAACGACCTAAGAAAATATCCTCATCAGTTAGAAAGAGAGATAGCCGGGATTTGTTTTGGGTATGGCTAGGACTCATAACTGGATCAAGGTTGGTATAGAAACTCTTCTTTTGATGTACTCTTGCACACGGTGCACTTTTATTCTCCAGATTATGGCTAAAAAATTTATAGAAAGTTTGACAACAGTAGCTTTCTCGGGTGAATCTTGGTAAAGATTTCTTATGAACTGGGCGAGATTGTTGAAAAGTCGATGCTTGATGTCAACGTTCAACAATCACTTTTGGGGTTACTACTCCTTTGTTGCCTTATGATGAGTAACTGCCGGAGAAGCATATATATTGTTGCTTTGACAAGGATGGATAAGATCTCACCTACTAGATATTTAAGCACAAACTTTGATCGCACTTTCCGTAAGGTTGGGCGGGTTTTTCAAGGTTAATGGCTAGCTTGTGTTTGGTTGTGGCGTTTCTCTCTTCAAAAACTTCCATAAGCCATCCCACGTTAATCCCAAATAATCTCGCAAATATGGCAAACAAGCAAAGATTCAACTTTTATATGACTCAAAGAAGACTCAAAATAAAAATTGTCTCAAACATGAAACGGACTTCAATCGCTTAGCTCTAATACAACTTTGATGTAGTGTTAAAGCCGTAGTTCCCGATTTAGATTGAAAGTCCTCGACATAAGCAAATCTCGGATAGATAATGTAAAACATGGATGAGATTTCAGTAAGAATAGACTGAGATTTCTGGAAACTCTGAATGCGGAATGATGAATGATATGAAAAGATAAGAAGATGAAAAATGGAATAAAATATGATAAGTATAGGAAGATACGAACCAAGGTATTTCTGAAAAGAACCTTGACCAATGATGTGTCAAAACCCCTTCATGAAGAGCTTACCTTTACCCTCACTTCTTTAACCTTTCACAAGTCTTCTAAGTAAGACAAGCACAAGGAGGGACTAGTATTGATCAGGAGCACCAACCTTTAAAAGAATTAACACACACAAGCACAATCTAGCAAGGATTTCAAAACGATTCAATCAAGGCTCTCTCTTTGATTGAATAGGAATAAATAAAATACAAACTCCATATGCAAAGCTGCAAGTTCACACAATATCTAGAATAATATCAAGTATAACATATCTAATAATCTCCCCCTCTAAAGCTATTTATAAGGGAGATCTTCTATGTAAACTAAGAAAGATATCGTTAAAAGATAATCTAAGAAAGATATCTTTAAGAGATATAAATATTATAATCCCAAAGATAGGATCAAAACTGACAACTACCTTAAGAATGTTTGAGAGCTTTAAGGTACGAAATATAAAATATAGTTACCAATATATAAAGATCTTGTCCGGATCTTCAAACACGTGCATGAGAGCAAATGTCGGATGAAATCTCGACCGAGATTCCTGTAGGATTGCTGAGATTTCTTCTTTGAGACTCTTTCTTCGTCCTAGCCACCTTCTATGCTTGATGGCTCTTCTTGGTCATGGCTTGGCTCTTACATAATAGTCAATAATGTCACCAAAGGATTCCTAAGATTGAGTAGGATCTCCTTGAGTGTACATGTGGTAAGTATGCTCGTGACTTCATCTTGAATAGCCTTTTCAATTGACCTTGTTATGGCTCCTTCCATGATGGAATCCAAAGAAGGTGTAGCTGGATGTCCCTTCAATGCCTTATCCCTTGATCTAGTGAATGGTCCTTGAGATAGTGATGGGGATGGTCCCTCATCAGATGTCATAGCCCAAACACAACCCAGCCAAACCTAAACTGGATTTTGTTTGAGTTTTAGGAATATCTCGCTTGAGATTGGCCGTGCACCTACCTAGATTTTTCTTTACTTGGACTGCAAGTTTCGTGATCTTCTCCATATTCAGTTGAGATCCACGCAAGATTTGAGTCAAATCTAATTATATACAGCTACTATATCGAAAAGGAAAGAGATTTACAAGTTATCTTATTGTTCGGATCTTATCTAGTTAGTAGGTGAGATCTTATCATATCTTTCAAAACCTAACCGAATATATTTTCCTAAGCCTGATCGTATAACCAGTTAAAAGAGCCATAAATTTTGATCATACCCATCCCATAACTCCACAAGAAGGCCAAATACAAAAGTTCCATACTTTACCCAAACGCCGTAACATCAACTATATCATAGTAGGAAAGCCTTCAGGCAAGAGTTTGTTGCGACCCAATTGAGAAGGGATCATCAAGGCAAGAAGGGGGGAATATATCCCACAACATATTCCGTGATTTTTGTCAACACTTGACGGTCGACAAAACTCGACCCCTAGTCTAAAATTTTACCTGAGAAATTAGTCGAGATTTGCTACTTTTGCAATTTCATTAAAATCTTCGGAGGAAAAATTTGAAAAATTCAAGTTTGTCCAGTATCAGAAGACATCCAGAGAAAAAGTTTCATACCACCCTTGATCCAATTCACATCCAAAATACCTCGCTGTTGAGCAATCTCGACCCCCAGTATGAAACTTTGGTTGAGATTGAGACCGATATTACCTACTGTCAAGACTTAACCTACATGGTTATTTCTCTCTCTAATTGCATAAGTTCAAGATACGTTCAACTCTCTTCTTAGTCTCTTGTGGGCCAATTTTTGCCTCTTTCTACTCTAAACACATTAAGTCTATTTCTTTGGGAGTATTAGTTAGTATCTATACTTTATATCATGCTAGTTGAGTCTACTTGCAATATGCTTTCTACTTCGTACCAATTGTGTGAAGAGAACTCCAACAAGATTACCCTACCTATCTTTCAACACAAGAACCTTCTTCCAAGCCTAGTCAACTACTTGACTCATCCAAGGAGTTTCTATTTGAAGCTAGTCATCGATTTTTAAAGGAGTATTAATCCATCCAAGTCATTTACATCACATTAGCTTAAGATTTCACAACAGAGCGTGAGTATGAGAGAATACAAGTAAGGAGCTTTTCGTTTTCAGTAACCTCATGAGTTTGTTGTTACTTTGTGTGATTTTGTAGGATGTCTAGGTTTAAAGACCATAAATGATCATAGGGGAGTGGATTAAATAGTCCCGAGGCTAGGGACATGATGAAACAACTCCTTCAGTTACAAACCTCACCAAGCAAGTGAAGAAGCTGGAATCTCACCCCAATACCAAATTTCAGAAATCTCGGCCGAGGTTTAGACTCATATTTACTGCACTCGAGATCCAATCATTTTGTCTCTCAACCGAGAACAACGTATGAGGATGATGGACATTCATGTGACCCACATAGAACTACAACCCTAAAACTATCTCCAAGAGTCCATCATTGGCAAGGTAAGAGATATTCAAATTCTCGTTATAATACATCTAGCATGCCGGAATTTGTTGATTCTAAGGAATTCTGGAATGAGAATGAAAAAGTCCTTTCATCTCTATTCTCCTTAGCTCCTAGTGATGTCCTCAATCCTAGTATATTCCTTAGCTCCTAGTGATGTCCTCAATCCTAGTATATTCCTTAGCTCCTAGTGATGTCCTCAATCCTTGGACATGCTCAATTCATCTCTATTCTCCTTCAATCCGTTCGGTTTTAGCTCTTAATTGCCTACAATCAACACAAAGCTTATGTAGACCTCTATATCGACAAAATAGATAAACTAACACACAAATGCTTCAATGTTTTATCAATGAATATCAATATAGATGAAATACACTTAAAAAACGTGCCTAAAATATCACAATATTTCATGCTAACAAATAACCCCATACTTGCCACTTGCTTGTCCCTAAGCAAGGTCTTTCAAAAGCTTTAAAACGTCAAATTAGGATTTAATATGTGTACCTTCTCAAAGCAAAACTTCTTTTAGATGAATGTGCTTTCCAATCAATAGATCATTCTCAAATCTTACTTCATTCGTTTATAAGACTTTCATACACATAATCAAAGAGTAAAGAGTAAAGAAAGCTCATGAATTAATCAAACTTCCATGTAAACATCATAACCTTCAAACATTATCAAAATCAATCATAAGAAACTTCAATTTAGATCACCAAGTCATATAGCATTCTTTTGATCTTAAGGACTTTCAAACAAGGTCTAGAATGCGGAAAGGGAGGGAAAACTTTAAGGAATGTGGTGCATGAATCCGGGAAAGTGGATAACTACTCTTTTCTTTTTCTCTTGCGGTTTCCGTAGCACTTTCAACTTAGAGCTTCGCTCTCTTCTTTTCAATTCATTTTTCGACTTTACTTTTGGAGTTATGGATAGAGGTGCACAAAAACCGAAGCCTAGGAGATTGGCGTTTCTCATTTTTACGAGATGCCTCAAACCCTTGATGCACATACCATAATCCGCTAGGAATATCGCTCAATCCGACTTTGGCAAGACACAAACACCCGGCTATGTGAATGGTGCCAAGTTACTCATCATCATGATTGACTTCCCCAAACCTATAATTTCTTTCTATTCTTTTGAATGCAAAGTATTGCTTTCATGGCCCTCCCACATCAAACATGCCAATTATCAACTCCTCCAAATTCCCGGATAGGTAAAGGAGGTCATTATTTCAATGAGGGGCTAAATGATCAAAGGAAGAAGAAAGAAAATCGAATTGCCTTAATCATCTCAAAAAGAAGCATAAGAACTTATCATGTGATTTCAACCTTAATTTCTCAACATGATTTAAGTAACATTCATCATATTATGAAATTTGCAAAAGAGGAATAATCAACTTATTCAATTTCTTTCCAATTCACTATTTGTTTAAGCATGTGATTGTCATCAAAACTCAATTCACAAGTGGTGATTATCATAGAAATCATCTCTATCCTTAGAAGCACAAAATTTTCAAAATTTTTCAATTTTTATGGGTTTTTCAAAAGCTTTTTCATGCAATGCAATAATAAAACGTGTAGCAATAGAATGAACATGCAAGGTAGTCTCGATAGAAGCATACAAAAGTGAGTAAGAGTTATTACAAACTATTAGTCACACCCCACCCCATACTTGGAACAAACATTGTCCCTAATGTTCAAAAAGAAAAAGAAGAAAAGAAAGAAAGAAAAAGAACTCACAAAATGGTGGTGGAGCGGCTAAGACGTCGATCATCAAAGGTTCTCACTGCGGTGCTGGTGGAGGTGGAAACGGGGAGAAGCTGGGATTATAGTACCGCCCGAACTGCTGGCGGTAAACATCTCTCATCATGTGGTCTAGATCATCGACTCGTGTATCCCTAGCATCTGCACGGATCTCCAAAGTTCCAACCCTGCTGGAAAGGTCGGTAGCCCATTCTGGCAACTGCTCGTACCAACCAGGCGGCTGGCTGTACCACGCCGGTGCATCTGAAGGTGTTGGTGCTGGTGGTGGCTGTGAATGCCAAGGCGGTGGAGCTCCCATCCAATCCGGCTGTGTCCTATACCAAGCAGGAGGATCCACCATCCAAGTCGGCCTCTCGCTCACACTAGCACGGCGAGAGGAAGATCCAGAAGCTCTAGTGGTGCGGGGAGAGTGTCTAGGAAGGTCAGGAACTGCATCCGGCTGATCCGGGAATGTGCCAAAGTCATGATCAGCTCCTCCTTCCTCAAACTCGTCATCCCCTCTCATCTCCTCCTCTACAACTGGTGGTGGTGGAATATAGGGAGGGGCTACTAATCTGTTCGCGTGCATGGCAGCGATTGTCGCCTTCCAGTTATGGCGTCCAGCCATAATGGAATACTCGGGGAGCCACTCTATCCCTCTCCCTTTCCTACTCTCCCAAGGCATAGCAGCATATGGTGGACCTCTATGGGTGGGGAAGATGATGCATCTAGTCATGAGGCTATGTAGTCCTAGGGGTGTAGCAGCAATACGTGTACAAGCCGAGAAATCAACCCCTAACTGTCTAGCAAGGTGGGTGACCATCCCATCGTATCCAATGTTGCCAGCCCTCTTATTCGTTAGCTTGCTCATGGTAGCAGCTAAGAGGGTGGCGCAGTCAGCTGGTCTACCGTATAACATACAGTAGAGAAGAAACAGCTCGTGTCTTAATCTTCTGAGGCGTCTCCGTTCTAGGGAAGAGACACTCAGAAAGTACCCTATGAGCAATCTTCAAGGCTAGGTGATACATCAACCTGGCCTTGGTATCAGCTGGCTGCCAGCGGTCCTCGCTGGCGTAGATCATGGCGATCTCCTCCCAGAAATCCTTGGCGTACACACCACTGGGGAAACGACCATTGAAGGTCTCCTGAAACCCAAAAAAAGCTCCAAACTCTCTGATCGAAAACTCATAGTTTCTTTCCATCAGCCGGAAAGAAATTGTCCTGTCAACATGATTGTGCTCGAAGGAAACCACAAACTCTCTAGTGATCTCCTCATAAGCATCTTCCCGAATAGCGGAGAAGATGACTAGACCGGCTCTATCTAAAAGCCAAGTAAGGTCTCCTATCACATGTAGAGGCTCTAACTCCTCAAGCAGTAGGTATATGGGTCCTATGATCGCTCTCTTCTGGATCCTCTCTAAAGCATAGAGATGATCGTCATGGATAGTGGGGATCCTAGGGCGAGGTGGTGATGGTGATGATGGAGGTGAAGGGGATGAAGGGGGTGGTGCTCTAGAAGAGGAAGCGTCATTGCCTTTCCTCTTTTTGTTCTTATCCGTGTTCTTATCCTTGTTCTTATCCTTGTTCCTACCGGACACTCTTCTCACAAAATCCATATTCTGGCGAAAACCACGGTCTGTTCTTGGATTTCCACGGCCGTGGAACTTACAGGGACCATGGTTCGGCACGTAAATTTGCAAATCTCAACAGAATCACACCAAACTCAGCAGCAAACAGTCCTAGACTAATTTCCTTCCAATTCCAATCAGTTCTTCCTAAAAATTCTAGCAAAATGAAGCCAAATCGACAAAGAGAGAGAAAGAACCAAAAACCTAGGTTTGCGGATTTTGTAATCCGAATTCCGCCTTCTCCGGGGATTTGCCGCTCGAATTGTTGCTTGGATCTTGTAGGTGATTGGATTTGCTTCAGTTTTGGTCAAAGAATCGTCGAAAACGATTAACGAATGAGGATTTGAGAGGTGGGGCGAGGATTCGGCGATTTTGGGCGTGGAATGGGTTTGTGTTATGTGTTTTGTGAAGAAACGTGGTTTATATAGTGACCGTCAAAATTTTTGAAAATCACGGTCTATCGGGGGGTTCCACGGCCGTGGTTTTGTACGGAACCGTGGTTTTGGTGATTTTTCTCAGGCTTTTGAAAATTACGGTCACTGTAGCTGTCACGACCGTGGTTTAGGCTGTGGAACTCTCTGTAATGCTCCAAAGTCCAAGTTTCGTCAATTTTCTTCAAGTTTTTTCCTTCCCCTTTTCTTTTCCACCGTTCCTACATCCAAAAACACGAACATACCGGAAGGTATCGAAGGCAAAACAAAGCAAAACGTCTATACTAAACTAATCTATGAATCAAAGACAAAAAAACGTAAATGCAATACCTTGGGTTGCCTCCCAAGAAGCGCTTTGTTTAAGGTCCGTAGCTAGACCAAATTCGCACTTATTCGAGTGCGGTGGGCGCGAACTCTTCAGCTTGGAGTTCCGGTGTGTACTTCTTGAGTCGTTGACCGTTCACCTTAAAGCTTCCGCCCGTTTCACCCCATACTTCAACTGCACCATGGGGAAAAATACGTTTGATTAGAAAAGGTCCGGTCCAACGAGATTTAAGCTTACTTGGAAAGAGACGAAGCCTTGAATTGAAGAGGAGAACTTGATCTCCTTCTTTGAAGTCCTTTGGGATGATATGCTTATCATGCCAACGCTTTGCTCTTTCTTTGTAGATTTTGGCGTTTTCATAAGCGTTCAAGCGAAGTTCTTCAAGCTCATTTAGGTCCAAGAGATGCTTCTCTCCCGCTTCCTTCATGCTGAAATTCAACCACTTGATTGCCCAAAATGCCTTGTGCTCCAACTCTACCGGTAAATGGCAAGACTTCCCAAACACAAGGTTGTATGGTGTAGTTCCGATGGGAGTCTTATATGCAGTCCGGTATGCCCACAATGCGTCATCTAGCTTCAAGGACCAATCCTTCCTTGTCCTTGAAACCGTCTTCTCTAGGATTCCTTTGATCTCCCGGTTTGAGATCTCCACTTGCCCACTAGTTTGTGGATGATAGGGGATGGCGATCTTGTGAGCCACCCCATACTTAGCTAAAAGAGCTTCAAAATGCTGGGCAATGAAATGAGAGCCTCCATCACTAATGATGGTCCGTGGTGTCCCAAATCGTGGGAAGATGGTCTTGTTAAAGAACTTAACCACTACCATGGCATCATTGGTGGGAGAGGCAATCGCTTCAACCCATCTTGAAACATAATCGACCGCTAAGAGTATGTATTGGTTACCACAATATGATGGGAATGGTCCCATGAAGTCTACTCCCCAAACGTCAAAGATCTCTACCTCTTGGATGTTGTTGAGAGGCATCTCATTCCTCCTAGATATATATCCTGTTCTTTGACAAGCATTGCAGCAAGAAACAAAGGTTTGCACATCTTTAAATAGAGTAGGCCAAAAGAATCCAGATTGCAATACCTTAGCGCTAGTCTTGTTCGAACTAGCGTGTCCTCCACAAGGTAGTGAATGACAATGGCGGATGACACTTTGCATCTCATCTTCCGGCACACATCACCGAATAATGCCATCCGGACCTCTCTTAAAGAGGAGAGGTTCATTCCAAAAGTATTCCCGAACATCCTTAAAGAACTTCTTTCTTTGTGCGTAGGATAATCCGGGTGGTAATTCCTGACAGACCAAATAGTTAACAAAATCAGCAAACCATGGTTCGTTACCTTTGGCGATCACATCGATGCACTCCTCTATGATATGTAAATGCTCGTCTGGAAAGGAGTCATCTATAGGTAGGTGGTCGTCCTCTAGATGTGTTAGGCGACTCAAGTGATCCGCAACAGAATTTCCCGAACCCTTCTTGTCGCGGATCTCTAGATCGAATTCTTGTAGGAGAAGAATCCATCTAATTAGCCTTGGCTTCGCATCCTTCTTTGCAAGGAGGTACCGGATCGCAACATGATCCGTGTATACAATCACCTTTGCACCTACAAGATAAGAGCGAAATTTGTCAATTGCATAAACAATAGCTAAAAACTCTTTTTCGGTAGTGGCGTAGTTGAGCTGCGCCTCATCTAGCGTCTTGCTAGCGTAGTAGATAGCGTGGGTTCGCCCTTCCTTTCTTTGTCCAAGGACAGCTCCTATAGCTACTGATGACATGAATTATGTACCATCATATTCATGCACATTGCAGCACATTATCTCTCTTTACCTTGCATTTAGAAGGATTTTGCGTACCTTTTATGTTCCATTCAATCATTTGTCGGAAATAGAGGTCTACACGAGATTTTTATGAATTACAGGTAAATAGAGTTGAATTGGAAGCAATAATGAAGCAAGAAGCATCCAAGGATGTTAAGGAAGCTAAAGGAGCCATTGAAAGATCACAAAATGCTAAGGAATTACAAAGGAGAAGCATAGGAGACGAAGCAAAAGAAGAACACTTTCTGTTGAAGAAAATCGTGCCAACAGATATAAAAATCGGACGATTTTCATTGGATGAAATTGAACGATTTTGCACCTAAATCGACTAGGTCGATTTTCTTCACGATTCAGCCAAATGAAAAGACGACATAAAGCCCAATTAATTT
>BSUD01000001.1:88568308-88641804 GCA_033239045.1 Fagopyrum esculentum
TTGCTGACATTGTAAATTACCTTGTTTGTCAGGAGATCCCACCCGGACTTTCATACGCTCAAAAGAAGAAATTCTTTAGAGACGTCCGGCAATTCTATTGGAACGAACCTCTTCTATTCAAAAGAGGTCCAGATGGCATCTACAGGAGATGTGTTCCCGAAGATGAGATAGATAGCGTCATCCGACACTGCCATTCTCTACCATGTGGCGGACATGCTAGTTCCCACAAGACTTGTGCTAAGGTACTTCGCTCCGGCTTCTATTGGCCTACACTTTTCAAAGATGTGCAAAAGTTTGTTGTTTCTTGTGATGCTTGTCAAAGGACAGGTAATATATCCAGGAGAAACGAGATGCCTCTCAACAACATACAAGAAGTAGAGATCTTTGATGTATGGGGCATCGACTTTATGGGACCTTTCCCATCTTCATGCGGCAACCAGTACATACTCCTTGCCGTAGACTATGTCTCAAGATGGGTGGAGGCAATCGCTTCCCCTACTAATGATGCATTGGTAGTGGTGAAGTTCCTCAACAAGACGATCTTCCCAAGGTTCGGAACTCCCCGAACCATCATTAGTGACGGAGGAACGCATTTCACAGCCCGTCGATTCGAGACTCTATTGGCAAAGTATGGGGTGACCCATAAGATAGCTACACCCTACCATCCGCAAACCAGCGGACAAGTCGAGATATCCAATAGAGAGATTAAAGGGATTTTAGAGAAAACTGTCTCTAAAACAAGGAAAGATTGGTCAATGAAGCTTGACGATGCGCTATGGGCATACAGGACAGCCTTCAAAACGCCAATAGGTACGACTCCCTATAATCTCGTTTATGGTAAATCATGTCATCTTCCTGTAGAGCTAGAACACAAGGCTTATTGGGCTATCAAGTGGCTCAACTTCGACATGAAAGAAGCCGGAGAGAAACGGCTCTTAGACATCAATGAGCTAGATGAGCTCCGACTGAATGCGTATGAGAACGCAAAGATTTACAAGGAACGGACAAAGCGCTGGCATGACAAGCACATCATCCCGAAAGACTTGAAGGAAGGAGACCAAGTCCTCCTATTCAATTCAAGGCTGCGTCTATTTCCAGGTAAGCTCAAATCCCGTTGGACAGGACCTTTTGTGATTAAAAGAATTTTCCCCCATGGTGCAGTTGAAGTATGGGGTGAACAAAGCGGAAATTTCAAGGTTAATGGCCAAAGGTTGAAGAAATACACACCGGAAGCTCCGGTCGAGGAGATAGCTCCTATCCTCCTCCATTGAACACAACATCATACACCGTCTAGCTAAAAGACGATAAATAAAGCGCTTCTTGGGAGGCAACCCAATGATAGTATAGTTTTCCCTTCTTTCCCTCGCTTAAGTTAGAATAGATTAATTGTTTTGCTTCTTCGTTTTTACCTTTTTATGTTCCTCGATGCACTCTTGGTTTGTCGTGTCATTAATCGCAGGAAACTAGGTTAAAATTTGAGAGATTCATGAAGCATGGAGCACAATCGAGTTATATCATCAAGATCCAAGAAAACAAGGAAGAAAATCGACCTACCAGAAAAAGATCGTCCGATTTATAAAGAGCAAGCACGATTTTTCACAACAGAAACAAAAATCGACCTGGAGATCGACCTGCCAAGAAAAATCGTCCGATTTTTTCTGTCAGAGAGAAAAATCGCCCCGACAAATAAATCGACCAGAAAAATCGGCCGATTTTCTTCAGAAATTGTCGACCCTATATAAAGACTTCACACTCGATCTTCTTCATTCTCACACCTTCAACTCGCGATTTCCCTCTCTCAAGAACGCCGAAAAATCGCCACACCCCCAAATCCTCATTCCTTAACCATTTCAAGAGATTCTTGGCTCCAAACTGAAGCATTTTCAACAAGGAACACGGATCTAACAACAACACGCACGGCAATCGACTACTCCACAAGGAATTCAGGTTTTTCTTTCCAAAACCTAAGTTTTCTCACTTGAAATCGAAGTTGCTTAGGAAGTGCTTTGTTGTTGGAATTGATAGAGGAATTTGCTTAGGATTCATCATAGAGAACTGTGTGTGGTGATAGATTGAACAGAACTTTACAGAATTGTGAGAATCGTTGAAATCGAGATAAAAATCGACCCAGCCCAGAAAAATCGGCCGATTTTTGTGAAGAACAGGTCGATTTTTAGGACTTAGAATGGATCTTGTCAAGAGGATAACTAGAAACACGGGGAAGAAGAAGGGATCTTCTTCCAAAGCCCCCAACCCACCACCACCACCACCTACCAACATCCCTAGGCTCCCTCCTCCCCTATCCAAGCATAAGAAACGCTATGAACGCATTATAGATCGCCCATTCACCCCTCCTCGTTACATAGTGCTCGATGACTTAGATTCGCTATATGTTCGAGAGGATGTTGATATGATGCTTGATAGAGCAGGGTTGAGACAGTTTGCTACCATCAGGGAAGATGCTTATAGGGAGATCACCCTAGAATTCCTTAGCACATTTGAGCATGATCCTAGGGAAAGGATGGTCACTTTCCGCCTCATGAGCCAAGACCACACTTTGTCTATTGATGCTTTTGGCGACTTGTTTGGCTTCTCTTCTTCACATGCAGGCACATTTGCTAGAGGCACCAGCGCTAGTGATTTTTGGGAGGCTATTTCCGTAGGAGAGTACGGCGGGGATAAGTGGAGACCCGGAAACTCTAAGGAGGCAAGCATGTACAACCTTTCCTTCAAGGTAGTACATAGGATACTCAGTGAGAGTTTGTTTGCCAGGACCGAGACCCCGCAGAAGCTCAAGGCTGATGAGCTTTTTATCCTCTACTGCATGGCATCTACCACCACTCCCGACATCGCCACCATGCTTGCTGACTATCTAGGAAAGATAGCCAACAAAGCTAAGGGCGACATTTGTGCAGGAGGCTTAGTCACTCACGTGGCTAGGACTCTAGGTTATGACTTCTCAGGATGCACTCTAGCTGAGAGTGCCCTCCCTTTAGGCTCACAGAGGTTGGTAGTCCGACAGGTCTTGATTCCTCGAGGAAGAGGAACTCTTCATGTACCGATGCCATGGCACAGGGATCCGAAGAAGAAGCCATCCGAGATCATATGGAAATCCGAATACACCATTCGGAATACGAGGAACTGGAAGGAGACTTTTGAGGCGATGCTTGAGGAGCTCTCACCTCCTACTTATTATGATGATGATGCAGGTGACTCAGATGAGGAGGACGAGGATGGCGGACAGGAGACCATGCTCGAGTTTGAGAGTGATACTCATAGCGGACACGCTACAGACGCCATGGACACTGACACTCATGGAGTAGGACCGAGCAGGACTAGCAGACAGGATGAGGAGACGGAGGATGACATGCAGCCACCTCGACACTCCTATGCACATGCCCCAGGCCCTAGACGAGGACGCCGAGCTCCACGCCATTTCAGGGAGCTAGTCACTAGCTTCCAGAGCCTCAGCACCGACTACCATGCTCTCCGCACCGATTATGACACTCTGAACACACAGTTCAGGAGCTACAGGGAGGAGACGGACGCTAGGCATTCATCCTATGACGGCCAGATGAGGGACATGTACTACCACCAGTTCGGCCACTTCTACGATCCCTCCGCACCGATGTATCCATATCCACCACCTCCACCACCGACAGAGGATTGAGCTTCCACTCCTTTTACATTGTAAGTATTTTTCTCCTTCTTATGCTTGATTTTCACATTGGGGACAATGTGGATGTCAAGTATGGGGTGGGGGTACTTACAATACCTTACTTTTCATTCTAGCACTCTATGTACTTTCCACTACTCTTGACAAATTGGCTTGTAATAACTCTTGCACTACTTGCTTTCTATTATCATCACTTGCATTTGCATGACCTTTTTCAAAACTATGAATTTTCAAAAATTTTAAGTGCTTCTTATATGGAAATGACCTCTATGATGAATATTGTGTATATGGATAGGCAAAAAGACGCTTAGTTATGTTGAGATCTTGACTATAGCATGAATGAAATTGCTTTTGTTACTTGAATACATGAATAAGTTATATGATTTAGTTGTTTTGATGAGAGAATGAAATAATAATCGAAGCTATATTGCAAGTTCTTTTACACCATTTAAGGATGACTAAGGCAATTCACTTCTTTTCTTTTCTCATATCTTGATCATGCTAGCTCCTCAATGAATTATGTAACCCTCCTCTTACCATCCGGGAATTAGGATAGGCGATTGAAAAAGGCATGTTTGATGTGGGAGGGCCAAGGAAAATGTATTGAAAAAGTGCAAAAATTTCATAAGTTTGGGGACGTTGAACATGAGGATGAGTAACTCGGCACCATTCACATAGCCGGGTGTTTGTGTCTTGCCAAAGTCCGATTGAACGACAAGTCCTAACGGGATATGGTATGTGCATCAAGGGTTTGAGGCATCTCGAAATTGAGAAACGCCAATCTCCTAGGCTTCGGTTTTTGTGCACCGCTGTCCATACTCTCAAAAAGTAAAGTATAAAGAAAGCAAAGCTTTCTACATGCAAAGCATGTGCAGTGAAGAAAATTCTTGAAAGTGTTTATGTGTTTCTCTTTCCCGGATTAGCACCACAATTGCCAAAAAGAATTCCTTCCCTTAATACGTTTCTTGAACCCTTTCTTTGATTAGAAGACCTTGAGACTTTTATGCATGTGTTCAAGACTTAATGGCTTAGATTTGTTTGAATTTGATTGCCTCTACACCTCTATCATGTTCTTTATTTATGGCTTCAAGGAAGAAAAGGGAGTTTATTCATCTTATAGTCATCATTGATACATTCTTTGCTCTTTTATGCCTTGAAATTTCACTTTGAGGGTGATCCAATAAGAAGAAGCACTACCAAAAGAAAAGTTTTTGATTTTCATACATACATAATCCATGACATCTTTTATTCTAAATTTGAGTCTTGCTTAGGGACAAGCAAGAGGCAAGTATGGGGTATTTTGATGACATGAATTATGTACCATCATATTCATGCACATTGCAGCACATTATTTCTCTTTACCTTGCATTTAGAAGGATTTTGCGTACCTTTTATGTTCTATTCAATCAATTGTCGGAAATAGAGGTCTACACGAGATTTTGATGAATTACAGGTAAATAGAGTTGAATTGGAAGCAATAATGAAGCAAGAAGCATCCAAGGATGTTAAGGAAGCTAAAGGAGCCATTGAAAGATCACAAAATGCTAAGGAATTACAAAGGAGAAGCATAGGAGACGAAGCAAAAGAAGAACACTTTCTGTTGAAGAAAATCGTGCCAACAGATATAAAAATCGGACGATTTTCATTGGATGAAACTGAACGATTTTGCACCTAAATCGACTAGGTCGATTTTCTTCACGATTCAGCCAAATGAAAAGACGACATAAAGCCCAATTAATTTGGGCTAGAGAGGAGTTTTGCCAAACGGCCCATCTGCAAGAAACTATAGAGGAGAACCCTACGAACGAAAACGAGGAGGTCGCACGGGAGAATCTTTACACGTTTGTGAGAAAT
The DNA here is from genome assembly GCA_033239045.1 of Fagopyrum esculentum. NCBI lineage: Eukaryota > Viridiplantae > Streptophyta > Magnoliopsida > Caryophyllales > Polygonaceae > Fagopyrum > Fagopyrum esculentum. Next base: position 88,573,839 of record BSUD01000001.1, read on the forward strand.
CAACGATTCATGGAGAGAGATTGAAGAGCTTTTGCCGGAAAGTCATTCTTGATTTTTGATTGTGAGATTTCTCTATTCCATTGTTTTGGTTGTGATTTGTGAACACATTACTGAGTTGTTTAAGAGATACATTGAGTAGAATTGACAATTGTTTACAGATTTGACGAGTTATTGAATTATTCGTTCAAGATTTGGTTTCTTTGCGATTTTTCACTCAAGAATTAATTTGATTCGATTTTGAAAATGGTTGGCTAAAACCATTGTGATTCTGGGGAGAATAGTTGATGATTAAGGCTTAGATGATGATAGACTGAACTCATTCAAACATTAGGACCCTGAGAGTTTAGATTTTGGTTTTGCGACAAACAGGAAAATCGGGCTGTTCTTGAGGAAAATCGGCCGATTTTCTTATGAACAGGGCGATTTATTCTTCTGACGAACTTTAATTGAATTAATCTTTAATCAAAACCAATCCTTGCCTAAACCCCAATCTTGATTAACCTTTCTATCCTCTAATTGAATGTATGAAGGCACTTCAAACCTCTTTCTATATTTAATAGATAAAGATTGCAAGAATTTGGGTAATAAAGAGACTCATCATCCTTTATTAAGAAATTAAATGTGCTTCCTAATCTTTACTTTGGAGAGTCATATCCTGGAGTTTTAGATAGTTAGTTTGATCATAATTCTTATCTTTAGATCTTTCTATATTGCAGCCTCAACAACCCTTATAGAGAGAACCTATAGATTAGTCATATAGGTTTCGGAACTTTATCGTACGAATCCTACTTTTGAACGTTTAATCTTGGTATTATAAATTCTGTCCTAAATCTATAGAAGTGTCTTGAATCGAAAGCCTAAATCGGATACTTGAATCCTTGAAATCATTTCTCTCTTATTAAATCACAAAAGTTTTTACACTTCTGCTAGATAACTGATTTTGAATTTATTCTCACCAAATCCCTGAGTTCGACTCTGGAATTCTTACCTTTCTACAGCCGATCCGTACACTGCGGGTTCGCTTTGCTTTTGAGTTCTAGATATAAATTTAAGACTTTGACGCACACCCTTTCGGGGCGAACAAGTTTTTGGCGCCGTTGCCGGGGATTTGGTCTAGATCAAATCCGGTTTTCGGTTGTCTAGCTTGGGAGCTCTTGCTCTTGTGATTTGATTTGTCTACTTGAGTGATTTTGCAGGTTCTTTAGGTATATGCGAAAGATTAGATCCACCAAAGATCTAATTCCTTTCGACCCCGAATTAGAAAGAACTTTGAGGAGAAAGTTGAAGGAGAAGAAAATGGCCGAAAACGATGAGAGAAACTACAAGGCTGAATTGAACGAAGCTCAACGCCAACTCCAACTGAGTGAGAAAGCTCGAAAGGAAGCTGAAATAAGTCATCAATTTCAAATTGATGAACTAAGAGCTATGATTTTGGACATGAAGTTGGAATCGAACGCCTCCAAGAAGAAGAAAGTCAAGACACCAACTAAGTCCATTCGAGATGACTCATCCGATGATGACGGGATTGATCCGGATATGCCGGAACTTGAAGAGATTGATCCAGCACTCCGTCCTAACCGAAACACTCCAACACCTAAGGTCGTCCCTCGCATTACGACTAGGAATGTTAGAGCTGCTAATAACGAAGATAGACCCCGAACTTTGGGGCAACGGATGGATCCTATTCAGCAACCGCGCCGTTTAGGTGTAGACTTTGGAGCTGAAGACATCCAGGAGTTTAGCTTCTCACCACAAGTCATTACTATGGTCCGCCAAAGTCAATATGGCGGAGCAAGTACTGAATCTCCGCATCAACACTTGCAGAATTTTGAGATTCTCATGGAGACTATGAAGCCGAAGAAGGCTACTACAAGCAACTACAAGATCAAGCCGTTCTTCTTCTCTTTGAAGGACAAGGCTCTAGCTTGGTACCAAACACTTCCGGCTGCGAAGTTAGCTACATGGGAGGAACTGTCTTCGGAATTCCTCACCAAGTTCTTTCCGCCATCCAAAACAGCGGAATTAAGAGGTAAAATAAATGCTTTTTCTATGAAACCTAACGAAAGCTTGTTTCAATCTTGGGAAAGGTTTCAAGATCTCTTGTTGGATTGCCCACACCATGGCATTTCCAAGCTGGAATTATTAGAGATCTACTACAAAGGGTTGGATACGGAGACACAATTCAACCTCCAATCTCTATCCTGCGGCACATTTATGGATATGAGAGAGGATGATGCTTGGGACTTCATTGAGAAGCAAGCCCAAGTGATTGAGAAGTATTCCCACCGTAAGGTGGAATCAAGTAACCGGAATCAAAGCGATCCGGGAGCCAAGTTGAATCAAGCGGCTCAAACACAAATATTCTCCCTCAAGGATGACATCAAGGAATTGAGGGAAGTGCTCAAAACGAGTCTTCAAAGGACTCAAGAGCAAGAAGCCAACTACATGGGGCGAGACAACAACCAAAGGAATGATAACCGGAATTCCAATTGGAGCAACAACAACAATAACAACCGAAACTCCAATTGGAATAACAACAACAACAATAGGAATTCGAATAACAACAATTGGAGGTCAAATCAGCAAGGTTCAGGTAATCCTTACTCACATGCCGAAAAAGCTCTAACACCTCCATCTTCTTCTACTCCTTCTACAAGCCAGGGACAATCAAGCGGATCAAACAAGCCGGATCCTATGCTAGAAACGATCCTAGGCAAGCTACAAGGATTGGAGAGTTACATAACTTCGGTTGACAAAGCCCACAAAGCTTTAGAAAACCAAGTATTCAACAAGGCCGGAGAAGTTCCAAGAGATCAAGGGAAACTTCCCGGAAAGACAGAAGATAACCCAAAGGGAAGGGTTATGGCCATAACTACTAGGAGTGGGAAGACAACCGCCGACCCTCAACCCAAAGTAGTTGATACTTCCACAAAAGAAGGAGAGGCAAAAGAGAAGGAAGAAGTCTATGTTCCTCCTCCCGCTTACAAACCACCTCTACCTTTTCCTCAATCTAGAGCGCGAGCACGCCTAGATAAACATTTCGGTAAGTTTGTTGAACTTATGAGTAAGCTCCATATTAACATACCTTTTATGGATGCGATTTTAGGTATGCCAGCTTATGGGAAATTCCTCAAGGAGATCCTCTCCAACAAGAGGAAGTTGGAAGATATAGGTGAAGTCAAGATGAGCATGGAGTCATCCGAACTCATCAAGACTATGACGGAGAATATGCCACCCAAGCTCCGCGATCCAGGATCTTTTTGCATACCCATCACCTTGGGAGAAGCTACCTATGATGCTCTTTGTGACCTTGGAGCAAGTGTGAGTATCATACCTCTAGCTCTTTGCAAGGCAGTTGGTCTAGGAGAGCCTAGACCGGTGAAGATCACACTCTACATGGCTGATCGTTCCACTACTAAGCCGGTAGGAATATTAGAAGACATCCCGGTAAAGCTAGGTAAGTTTTACATACCTATAGACTTTGTCGTTCTTGACATACCTGCAGATTATCCAGTTCCCATCATCCTTGGGAGACCATTCCTCGCCACATCTGGATGTATGGTAGATTGCAAGAACGGCCAGCTATCCTTCCACATAGGTGAAGAAAAGATAGAGTTCATACTATCTTCCTTAATCAAGGAGCCGGCCTTGAAAGATGACGTTTTTGAAGTTGTTGAGGAAGAAGAGTCTAGAGAAATAGTAAGCTCGATCTTAATGAAAGACTCCCTTCAAAAGGTTCTTAGCATGAGTATCATGGAGGAAGGGGTGGAACATGACTGCAATGAGGATGTGAAAGCATTAAATGCTATGGATGAAGAACAAGAAGCAAAACTTGAAGAGCTAGAGAAGACTCCGGAAATTGTGAAGAAAATCGACCTGTCTCAAAAAGATCGTCCAATTTTTGCAGATTCAGAACGATTATTTTCGACAGAAACTAAAATCGACCTACCAGAAATAAATCGTCCGATTTATGAAGAGGTAGCACGATTTTTCCCGACAGAAACTAAAATCGACCTGACAACAATAAATCGTCCGATTCAGAAAGAGGCAGCACGATTTTCTCCAACAGAAACAAAAATCGTGCAAAAGATCGACCGATTTATTCCAGAGGTGGTCGATTTACTGAGTAATTCTATGGCTTCTCCGAACTTCACCGCAGCCACTTCCGAATCTAATAATGAGGTACCCACACCTATAGAGACCTCCTCCACAAAATCCGAAAGTCACGATTCATCACCAATCAAGGTACCTCCATCCCTAGAATTGAAGCAACTCCCCACGCACTTAAGGTACGCATTTCTCGGTACTAATTCCACATACCCAGTAATAGTCAATGCAAATTTGAATGATGATGAATTAGAAAGGCTCATGCATGTTTTGAAGCAACATAGGAAAGCATTAGGTTACACCATTGATGATTTAGTAGGAATAAAACCTTCTCTATGTATGCACAAAATACTAATGGAAGAGGATTACAAACCTTCACGCCAACCTCAAAGACGGTTAAACCCGGCAATGAAGGAAGTCGTGAAGAAAGAAATCCTTAAGCTACTTGATGCAGGTATCATCTTCCCTATTTCTGATAGCAAATGGGTGAGTCCGGTACAAGTAGTACCCAAGAAAGGAGGCATTACCGTTGTTGCCAACAAAAACAACGAACTCATCCCTACACGGACAGTTACAGGGTGGCGAATGTGCATCGACTACCGCAAACTGAACGTGGCCACGAGGAAGGACCACTTCCCCCTTCCTTTCATTGATCAAATGTTGGAGAGGTTAGCCCAACATGCCTACTTTTGTTATTTAGATGGATATAGCGGTTTCTTTCAGATACCAATTCATCCGGATGATCAAGAGAAGACAGCCTTTACGTGCCCATGGGGTACGTTCGCTTATAGAAGAATGCCATTCGGTTTATGCAACGCTCCAGCCACCTTCCAAAGGTGTATGATGGCAATCTTCTCCGAATACGTAGAGAATATCATGGAAGTCTTCATGGACGACTTTTCGGTATATGGTTCTTCCTTTGATAACTGTCTCTATAACCTTTCACTAGTTCTTAAGAGATGTGAGGACACTAACTTAGTCTTAAACTGGGAAAAGTGTCATTTCATGGTCACTGAGGGAATTGTGTTAGGTCACTTAGTGTCAAAAAGGGGAATAGAAGTAGATCGATCAAAAATAGAGACCATTGAGAAATTACCACCCCCTTCATCAGTAAAAGGAATTAGAAGCTTCTTAGGACATGCAGGCTTCTATAGGAGATTCATAAAGGATTTTTCTAAGATTTCAAAACCTTTGACTAATCTTTTGATGAAAGATGCGACTTTCGAATTCTCGAAAGATTGTCTAGATGCCTTTTGCAGGATCAAAGAAGCATTGATTTCGGCACCAATCATCCAACCACCCGATTGGACTCTTCCTTTCGAAGTCATGTGCGACGCAAGCGATGTCGCTATCGGAGCCGTTCTTGGTCAGAAGAAAGATGGTCGCACTCATGCCATCTACTATGCTAGCAAAACGCTAGATGAGGCTCAGTACAATTATGCAACTACGGAAAAGGAGCTTTTAGCCGTAGTATATGCATTTGAGAAATTTCGTTCCTATCTTGTAGGTGCGAAAGTGATAGTCTATACGGATCACTCCGCAATCCGATACTTATTCACGAAGAAGGATGCGAAGCCAAGGCTTCTAAGATGGATCTTACTCTTGCAAGAGTTCGATTTAGAGATCCGTGATAAGAAAGGATCGGAGAACTCCGTCGCCGATCACCTTAGTCGTCTCCCGCAGCTCACCGGCAAGTCAGATGAGCTTCCGATAGACGACTCCTTCCCTGACGAGCAGCTACACGAAATTGAAGAGTGTCTTCAACACATATCACAAGGTAATGATCCATGGTTTGCTGACATTGTAAATTACCTTGTTTGTTAGGAGATTCCACCCGGACTTTCATACGCTCAAAAGAAGAAATTCTTTAGAGACGTCCGGCAATTCTATTGGAACGAACCTCTTCTATTCAAAAGAGGTCCAAATGGCATCTACAGGAGATGTATTCCCGAAGATGAGATAGATAGCGTCATCCGACACTGCCATTCTCTACCATGTGGCGGACATGCTAGTTCCCACAAGACTTGTGCTAAGGTACTTCGTTCCGGCTTCTATTGGCCTACACTTTTCAAAGATGTGCAAAAGTTTGTTGTTTCTTGTGATGCTTGTCAAAGGACAGGTAATATATCCAGGAGAAACGAGATGCCTCTCAACAACATACAAGAAGTAGAGATCTTTGATGTATGGGGCATCGACTTTATGGGACCTTTCCCATCTTCATGCGGCAACCAGTACATACTCCTTGCCGTAGACTATGTCTCAAGATGGGTGGAGGCAATCGCTTCCCCTACTAATGATGCATTGGTAGTGGTGAAGTTCCTCAACAAGACGATCTTCCCAAGGTTCGGAACTCCCCGAACCATCATTAGTGACGGAGGAACGCATTTCACAGCCCGTCGATTCGAGACTCTATTGGCAAAGTATGGGGTGACCCATAAGATAGCTACACCCTACCATCCGCAAACCAGCGGACAAGTCGAGATATCCAATAGAGAGATTAAAGGGATCTTAGAGAAAACTGTCTCTAAAACAAGGAAAGATTGGTCAATGAAGCTTGACGATGCGCTATGGGCATACAGGACAGCCTTCAAAACGCCAATAGGTACGACTCCCTATAATCTCGTTTATGGTAAATCATGTCATCTTCCTGTAGAGCTAGAACACAAGGCTTATTGGGATATCAAGTGGCTCAACTTCGACATGAAAGAAGCCGGAGAGAAACGGCTCTTAGACATCAATGAGCTGGATGAGCTCCGACTGAATGCGTATGAGAACGCAAAGATTTACAAAGAACGGACAAAGCGCTGGCATGACAAGCACATCATCCCGAAAGACTTGAAGGAAGGAGACCAAGTCCTCCTATTCAATTCAAGGCTGCGTCTATTTCCAGGTAAGCTCAAATCCCGTTGGACAGGACCTTTTGTGATTAAAAGAATTTTCCCCCATGGTGCAGTTGAAGTATGGGGTGAACAAAGCGGAAATTTCAAGGTTAATGGCCAAAGGTTGAAGAAATACACACCGGAAGCTCCGGTCGAGGAGATAGCTCCTATCCTCCTCCATTGAACACAACATCATACACCGTCTAGCTAAAAGACGATAAATAAAGCGCTTCTTGGGAGGCAACCCAATGATAGTATAGTTTTCCCTTCTTTCCCTCGCTTAAGTTAGAATAGATTAATTGTTTTGCTTCTTCGTTTTTACCTTTTTATGTTCCTCGATGCACTATTGGTTTGTCGTGTCATTAATCGCAGGAAACTAGGTTCAAATTTGAGAGATTCATGAAGCATGGAGCACAATCGAGTTATATCATCAAGATCCAAGAAAACAAGGAAGAAAATCGATCTACCATAAAAAGATCGTCCGATTCTGTAACAGAGCAAGACGATTTTTCACAACAGAAACAAAAATCGACCTGGAGATCGACCTGCCAAGAAAAATCGTCCGATTTTTTCTGTCAGAGAGAAAAATCGCCCCGACAAATAAATCGACCAGAAAAATCGGCCGATTTTCTTCAGAAATTGTCGACCCTATATAAAGACTTCACACTCGATCTTCTTCATTCTCACACCTTCAACTCGCGATTTCCCTCTCTCAAGAACGCCGAAAAATCGCCACACCCCCAAATCCTCATTCCTTAACCATTTCAAGAGATTCTTGGCTCCAAACTGAAGCATTTTCAACAAGGAACACGGATCTACCAACAACACGCACGGCAATCGACTACTCCACAAGGAATTCAGGTTTTTCTTTCCAAAACCTAAGTTTTCTCACTTGAAATCGAAGTTGCTTAGGAAGTGCTTTGTTGTTGGAATTGATAGAGGAATTTGCTTAGGATTCATCATAGAGAACTGTGTGTGGTGATAGATTGAACAGAACTTTACAGAATTGTGAGAATCGTTGAAATCGAGATAAAAATCGACCCAGCCCAGAAAAATCGGCCGATTTTTGTGAAGAACAGGTCGATTTTTAGGACTTAGAATGGATCTTGTCAAGAGGATAACTAGAAACACGGGGAAGAAGAAGGGATCTTCTTCCAAAGCCCCCAACCCACCACCACCACCACCTACCAACATCCCTAGGCTCCCTCCTCCCCTATCCAAGCATAAGAAACGCTATGAACGCATTATAGATCGCCCATTCACCCCTCCTCGTTACATAGTGCTCGATGACTTAGATTCGCTATATGTTCGAGAGGATGTTGATATGATGCTTGATAGAGCAGGGTTGAGACAGTTTGCTACCATCAGGGAAGATGCTTATAGGGAGATCACCCTAGAATTCCTTAGCACATTTGAGCATGATCCTAGGGAAAGGATGGTCACTTTCCGCCTCATGAGCCAAGACCACACTTTGTCTATTGATGCTTTTGGCGACTTGTTTGGCTTCTCTTCTTCACATGCAGGCACATTTGCTAGAGGCACCAGCGCTAGTGATTTTTGGGAGGCTATTTCCGTAGGAGAGTACGGCGGGGATAAGTGGAGACCCGGAAACTCTAAGGAGGCAAGCATGTACAACCTTTCCTTCAAGGTAGTACATAGGATACTCAGTGAGAGTTTGTTTGCCAGGACCGAGACCCCGCAGAAGCTCAAGGCTGATGAGCTTTTTATCCTCTACTGCATGGCATCTACCACCACTCCCGACATCGCCACCATGCTTGCTGACTATCTAGGAAAGATAGCCAACAAAGCTAAGGGCGACATTTGTGCAGGAGGCTTAGTCACTCACGTGGCTAGGACTCTAGGTTATGACTTCTCCGGATGCACTCTAGCTGAGAGTGCCCTCCCTTTAGGCTCACAGAGGTTGGTAGTCCGACAGGTCTTGATTCCTCGAGGAAGAGGAACTCTTCATGTACCGATGCCATGGCACAGGGATCCGAAGAAGAAGCCATCCGAGATCATATGGAAATCCGAATACACCATTCGGAATACAAGGAACTGGAAGGAGACTTTTGAGGCGATGCTTGAGGAGCTCTCACCTCCTACTTATTATGATGATGATGCAGGTGACTCAGATGAGGAGGATGAGGATGGCGGACAGGAGACCATGCTCGAGTTTGAGAGTGATACTCATAGCGGACACGCTACAAACGCCATGGACACTGACACTCATGGAGTAGGACCGAGCAGGACTAGCAGACAGGATGAGGAGACGGAGGATGACATGCAGCCACCTCGACACTCCTATGCACATGCCCCAGGCCCTAGACGAGGACGCCGAGCTCCACGCCATTTCAGGGAGCTAGTCACTAGCTTCCAGAGCCTCAGCACCGACTACCATGCCCTCCGCACCGATTATGACACTCTGAACACACAGTTCAGGAGCTACAGGGAGGAGACGGACGCTAGGCATTCATCCTATGACGGCCAGATGAGGGACATGTACTACCACCAGTTCGGCCACTTCTACGATCCCTCCGCACCGATGTATCCATATCCACCACCTCCACCACCGACAGAGGATTGAGCTTCCACTCCTTTTACATTGTAAGTATTTTTCTCCTTCTTATGCTTGATTTTCACATTGGGGACAATGTGGATGTCAAGTATGGGGTGGGGGTACTTACAATACCTTACTTTTCATTCTAGCACTCTATGTACTTTCCACTACTCTTGACAAATTGGCTTGTAATAACTCTTGCACTACTTGCTTTCTATTACCATCACTTGCATTTGCATGACCTTTTTCAAAACTATGAATTTTCAAAAAAATTTTAAGTGCTTCTTATATGGAAATGACCTCTATGATGAATATTGTGTATATGGATAGGCAAAAAGATGCTTAGTTATGTTGAGATCTTGACTATAGCATGAATGAAATTGCTTTTGTTACTTGAATACATGAATAAGTTATATGATTTAGTTGTTTTGATGAGAGAATGAAATAATAATCGAAGCTATATTGCAAGTTCTTTTGCACCATTTAAGGATGACTAAGGCAATTCACTTCTTTTCTTTTCTCATATCTTGATCATGCTAGCTCCTCAATGAATTATGTAACCCTCCTCTTACCATCCGGGAATTAGGATAGGCGACTGAAAAAGGCATGTTTGATGTGGGAGGGCCAAGGAAAATGTATTGAAAAAGTGCAAAAAAATTTCATAAGTTTGGGGACGTTGAACATGAGGATGAGTAACTCGGCACCATTCACATAGCCGGGTGTTTGTGTCTTGCCAAAGTCTGATTGAACGACAAGTCCTAACGGGATATGGTATGTGCATCAAGGGTTTGAGGCATCTCGAAATTGAGAAACGCCAATCTCCTAGGCTTCGGTTTTTGTGCACCGCTGTCCATACTCTCAAAAAGTAAAGTATAAAGAAAGCAAAGCTTTCTACATGCAAAGCATGTGCAGTGAAGAAAATTCTTGAAAGTGTTATGTGTTTCTCTTTCCCGGATTAGCACCACAATTGCCAAAAAGAATTCCTTCCCTTAATACGTTTCTTGAACCCTTTCTTTGATTAGAAGACCTTGAGACTTTTATGCATGTGTTCAAGACTTAATGGCTTAGATTTGTTTGAATTTGATTGCCTCTACACCTCTATCATGTTCTTTATTTATGGCTTCAAGGAAGAAAAGGGAGTTTATTCATCTTATAGTCATCATTGATACATTCTTTGCTCTTTTATGCCTTGAAATTTCACTTTGAGGGTGATCCAATAAGAAGAAGCACTACCAAAAGAAAAGTTTTTGATTTTCATACATACATAATCCATGACATCTTTTTTTCTAAATTTGAGTCTTGCTTAGAGACAAGCAAGAGGCAAGTATGGGGTATTTTGATGACATGAATTATGTACCATCATATTCATGCACATTGCAGCACATTATCTCTCTTTACCTTGCATTTAGAAGGATTTTGCGTACCTTTTATGTTCCATTCAATCATTTGTCGGAAATAGAGGTCTACACGAGATTTTTATGAATTACAGGTAAATAGAGTTGAATTGGAAGCAATAATGAAGCAAGAAGCATCCAAGGATGTTAAGGAAGCTAAAGGAGCCATTGAAAGATCACAAAATGCTAAGGAATTACAAAGGAGAAGCATAGGAGACGAAGCAAAAGAAGAACACTTTCTGTTGAAGAAAATCGTGCCAACAGATATAAAAATCGGACGATTTTCATTGGATGAAATTGAACGATTTTGCACCTAAATCGACTAGGTCGATTTTCTTCACGATTCAGCCAAATGAAAAGACGACATAAAGCCCAATTAATTTGGGCTAGAGAAGAGTTTTGCCAAACGGCCCATCTGCAAGAAACTATAGAGGAGAACCCTACGAACGAAAACGAGGGGGTCGCACGGGAGAATCTTTACACGTTTGTGAGAAATCAACGATTCTTGGAGAGAGATTGAAGAGCTATTGCCGGAAAGTCATTCTTGATCTTTGATTGTGAGATTTCTCTATTCCATTGTTTTGGTTGTGATTTGTGAACACATTACTGAGTTGTTTAAGAGATACATTGAGTAGAATTGACAATTGTTTACAGATTTGACGAGTTATTGAATTATTCGTTCAAGATTTGGTTTCTTTGCGATTTTTCACTCAAGAATTAATTTGATTCGATTTTGAAAATGGTTGGCTAAAACCATTGTGATTCTGGGGAGAATAGTTGATGATTAAGGCTTAGATGATGATAGACTGAACTCATTCAAACATTAGGACCCTGAGAGTTTAGATTTTGGTTTTGCGACAAACAGGAAAATCGGGCTGTTCTTGAGGAAAATCGGCCGATTTTCTTATGAACAGGGCGATTTATTCTTCTGACGAACTTTAATTGAATTAATCTTTAATCAAAACCAATCCTTGCCTAAACCCCAATCTTGATTAACCTTTCTATCCTCTAATTGAATGTATGAAGGCACTTCAAACCTCTTTCTATATTTAATAGATAAAGATTGCAAGAATTTGGGTAATAAAGAGACTCATCATCCTTTATTAAGAAATTAAATGTGCTTCCTAATCTTTACTTTGGAGAGTCATATCCTGGAGTTTTAGATAGTTAGTTTGATCATAATTCTTATCTTTAGATCTTTCTATATTGCAGCCTCAACAACCCTTATAGAGAGAACCTATAGATTAGTCATATAGGTTTTGGAACTTTATCGTACGAATCCTACTTTTGAACGTTTAATCTTGGTATTATAAATTCTGTCCTAAATCTATAGAAGTGTCTTGAATCGAAAGCCTAAATCGGATACTTGAATCCTTGGAATCATTTCTCTCTTATTAAATCACAAAAGTTTTTACACTTCTGCTAGATAACTGATTTTGAATTTATTCTCACCAAATCCCTGAGTTCGACTCTGGAATTCTTACCTTTCTACAGCCGATCCGTACACTGCGGGTTCGCTTTGCTTTTGAGTTCTAGATATAAATTTAAGACTTTGACGCACACCCTTTCGGGGCGAACAGCTACGTCACTTGCGTCACACATAACCTCAAAGGGAAGATTCCAATCCGGAGGTTGGATAATCGGGGCTGAAATTAGAGCTTCCCGAATCATATTAAACGCATCTAAGCATTCCGGCGAAAACTCAAAAACTGCATCCTTCATCAATAGATTAGTAAGCGGTTTTGATATTTTAGAGAAGTCTTTTATGAAGCGCCTATAAAATCTAGCATGTCCTAAAAAACTTCTTATCCCTTTCACCGAAGTTGGGGGAGGAAGCTTTTCTATTGTCTCTATTTTAGCTTTATCCACCTCAATCCCTCTACTAGAGATTAAGTGTCCTAATACAATGCCTTCTTTCACCATGAATTGACACTTCTCCCAATTAAGAACTAGGTTAGTGTCTTCACACCTTTGTAATAAAAGAGCAAGGTTAGAAAGGCAATTGTCAAAAGAGGAACCATAAACGGAGAAGTCATCCATAAAAACCTCCATGATTTCCTCTATGTATTCCGAGAAGATGGCCATCATGCACCTTTGAAAGGTGGCTGGGGCGTTGCAAAGCCCGAACGGCATCCTCCTATAGGCAAACGTACCCACCGGGCACGTGAACGTGGTCTTCTCTTGATCATCCGGGTGTATCGGAATCTGAAAGAAACCACTATAACCGTCAAGATAGCAAAAATGCGAATGTTGTGCTAACCTTTCAAGCATTTGATCGATGAAGGGTAGTGGGAAGTGATCCTTCCTCGTCGCGTTGTTTAGCTTGCGGTAGTCTATGCACATCCGCCATCCTGTTACGGTTCGGGTAGGAATGAGTTCGTTATTCTTGTTGGTGATGACCGTCATTCCTCCCTTCTTCGGAACTACTTGTACGGGGCTCACCCACTTGCTATCGGAGATAGGGTAGATGATACCTGCATCAAGAAGTTTAAGAATTTCCTTCTTGACAACGTCCTTCATGGTCGGATTCAACCGCCTTTGAGGTTGTCGCGAAGTCCTAAAGTCCTCTTCCATTAAGATCTTATGCATGCATAGGGAAGGTTTGATTCCAACTAAATCCTCTATAGTATATCCTAAGGCTTTCCTATGTTTCTTAAGGACAACCATAAGCTTACTATGTTCATCTATGCTTAAATCGGAACTAACAATAACCGGAAAGGTAGAATTAGGTCCAAGAAATGTGTACCTTAGATGTGTAGGGAGTGGCTTTAGTTCCATCACTATCGGAGTCTCCAATGGTTCTTGAGGAGCATCCGATGCTTCCTTAGAAGTGTCTAAGGATGTAGAAGGTGTTGGAGAAGGATCAAGAGAAGTTGAGGAAGAGACACAATTGCTTTCGGAATCACCCAAAATTACGGCCTCTCTGCATCCTCCACGGCCGTAATTTTGGGCGTGGAAAATATTTACGGTTGCTCTGTTCTCTCCACGACCGTGTAACCCTCTGGAGTGCTCCACGCTTTTGTTGGTGAAATCCACGGCCGTGGAATAGAGTGTATGACCGTGGATCCGTACGTTTTCTACCTCATCGTGGAGTTTCTCAAACTCTTCTTCACATACTTCTTCTTGTGCTTCTAAGGCTTCAATTGCCTCATTGTACTCCTCTTCTTCCCCTATATCCATTAGACTCATAGTAATAACCTTTTGCAAAGGATCTTTGAAGAGAATAGCACTTACCTCTTCTCTAGACAAACCTTCTTCATCTTGGATATTGAATATATCCTCATCAAAGATTGGTTCCTTTACCAAGGTGGAAAGAACGAACTCTACCTTCTCTTCTCCTATGTCAAAGGCGAGTCTAGCATTATTGCAATCGACTATGCAGCTGGATGTTGCAAGAAATGGTCTTCCGAGAATGATCGGGACCGGACTATCTGCATGAATGTCAAGCACAACAAAATCTATAGGAACATAGAATTTACCTATCTTGACCGGGACATCTTCAACAATACCGACGGGACGAGTTATGGATCGATCCGCCATGTACAACGTCATCTTCACCGGTTTATGATCGCCTAAACCGATCTTCCTACATAATGCAAGCGGGATGATGCTCACACTTGCTCCCAAGTCACATAATGCATCATATGTGACATCTCCCACTCCTATGGGAATACAAAATGACCCCGGATCTTTTAGCTTTGGGGGCATCTTCTCTTTCATGGTTTTGATGAGATCCGAAGAATCCGAACTCATCTTAACCTCTCCAAAATCCTCTAGCTTTCTCTTGTTAGAGAGGATCTCCTTTAAGAACTTTCCATAAGTCGGCATACCTACAATAGCATCAATGAAAGGTATATTAATATGCAGTTTGCTCATGAGTTCAATAAACTTACCGAATTGCTTGTCTAGACGCGCTCTTGCTCTAGATTGCGGGAACGGTAGGGGAGGTTTGAAAGCTGGAGAAGGAACGTAGACATCTTCCTTCTCCTTCCCCTTTTCTTTCTCTTTCTCAACGGGGACTTCTACAAACTTAGGTTGTGGGTCAGTAGTTGTTACTCCGCTCCTAGTTGTGATTGCCATCACCCTTCCTTTTGGGTTGTCCTCCGTCTTTCCTGGAAGTTTCCCTTGATTCCTAGGAACTTCCTCCGCATGGCTGAACATTTGGTTTTCTAAAACCTTTTGGGCTTTATCAACCTTGGTAATGTGATCATCAACCTTGATGATGCGAGTCTCCAACCCTTGAAGCTTCCCCAAAATCGTTTCCAACATGGGATCGGGCTTCTCTTTCCCCGAAGTACTTCCACCATTAGATGTTTGCCCCTGGCTTTTCAAATGAGTGGAAGAAGAGGAAGGTAGAGTTAGTGAATTTCCTGAATTGGAAGGATAAGAATTACCGGAATTTTGTTGATTGGAACGCCAATTGTTGTTGTTTGAACCCCTATTGTTGTTCCAATTGTTCTTCCGGTTGTTGTTGTTGTTGTTCCAATTATTCCGGTTGTTGTTCATGTTGTTGCGGTTGGTATTCTCATTACCGTTGTGGTTATTGTTGTTGCCTAAATAACCCACATCTTGCTCCTTGTGCTTCGAAAAGTTGGTTTTGATGGCTTCCTTCAACTCTTTAATCCTAGTATTGAGAGAAAAGATTTGAGTTTGAGCTGCTTGAGATAGCTTTGCTCCTTGATCCACATGATTCGCCTCCACTTTCCGATGAGAATACTTCTCCATAACTCGCGCTTGCTTCTCAATGAAGTCCCAAGCGTCATCTTCCCTCATGTCCATGAATGTACCACATGAAAGGGATTGGAGCTTGAATTGTGTCTCCACATCCAGCCCCTTATAGTATATCTCCAATAGTGCAAGTTTGGATATGCCATGATGAGGGCAATCCAATAGCAAGTCCTGAAATCTTTCCCAAGATTGAAACAAACTTTCGTTAGATCTCATAGAAAATGCATTAATTTTACCTCTTAACTCCGCCGTTTTGGATGACGGAAAGAACTTAATGAGGAATTCCGAAGAAAGATCCTCCCATGTTTCAAGCTTCCCACTTGGAAGAGCTTGATACCAAGACAATGTTTTCCACTTCAAGGAGAAGAAGAAAGGCTTGAGTTTGTAGCTGTTGGTAGTTGCGTTCTTCGGCTTCATTGTCTCCATCATAATCTCAAAGTTTTGTATATGTTGATGTGGAGATTCAGCGCTTGTTCCACTAAATTCGTTTTGGCGAACAATGGTAATAACTTGAGGATTGAAGCTAAACCCTTGTGCATCATCAGCGTCAAAGTTCACACCTAAACGGCGTGGTAGCTGCGTTGGATCCATCCTTTGGCCAAGAGTTCTTGGCTCCTCATCTACATGTTCGACCCTCGCACCTCTAGGTGGGAGACGGCGATTTGCAGCTGGTCGTGGAAAGAATGTATTCACATTGATCGTTGGATCAATTTCCTCTAGTGGTGGCATGGAGGAGTCGCTATCCTCATTGGATGAGTTGGCTCTAACCGATCTTCCCGGTCTCCTCCTTTTCTTTTTCTCCTTGAGGTTGTTTATTTCCAGCTTCATTTGGAACATCATGTCCGTTAGATCATCAAACTTCATTTGATGACGATCCGTTTCTTCCCTACGAGTCTTCTCACTCCATTGGAGTTGAGCTTCCTTTTCCGCTAACTCCGATTGGAGATCACGTTCTCTTTCTTCAGCCATTTTTCTTTCCTTAAGTTTTTTCCTCAAAGTCCTCTCAAGCTCTTGATCGAGAGGTAAGAGATCTTTGTTGTTCCTAGACTTGCGCATACACTCGAAGTGATATCAAATAACAAGGGAAAAGCTCCCAAGCTTGACAACCGATAACCGAATTCGGCCTAGACCAAATCCCCGGCAACGGAGCCAAAAACTTGTTCGCCACTTAGCGTGCGTGCAAATAAGCTTTAATTATAAAACTAGAAATCAAGCAAACGAACCCGCAGTGTACGGATCGATATAGTTGAGCAAGAATTCCAGAGTATCGAACACAGGGATTTGGGGGGTTAAATCCAATTATAGAATTGTCAAGCAAGTAAATGTAATAGCTTTTGTAATTATTGGGAAAACAACAATCCTAAAGATCCAGGAATCCAGCTGTGGCAATCGATTCAAGATATACTAAAGATATAAGGACAGAGTTGAGGTATGCAAAGGTATACGAATGCAAAGCAATGTACGGTGAAGTTCCAAGGCTTTATGTAACTCAACCAAAGACACTCTCTATAAAGGTTGTTGAGGCTTCAGTATAGAAAGGATCTAAAGGTAAGAATTAATGTCAAATACCCAAACTTGTAATCCAAGGATTGAGACTAACTTAACCGATTAAGGTTATGACACTCGGAATCGAGGTAGAGGTTGTTGAGGCTTCACTACCACCTAGAAAAGGCAAGCCAAGACTAAGTTAAAGCAAATCTTTATGGATTAAAGTAAAAGCAAGGTTCGTAACTGACATAAAATTACGGGTAGTTCTTGAGTTCCACGGCCGTGGAAGCTTAAGAACAGACCGTGGATTAGGTTCGTCGGCGATTCTCTCTAACTCTCAGGGTCCAATCTGTTTACGATCGATCTATATCATCTAAGCCACAACTATCAACCCTTCACCTTAGAATTGCTAAAAGGTTTTAGCCAACAACAGTCATATTGATATAAAATTCAAGATTTAAAAGAATGAAAGATGAAAACCTTCGAAAACCTTGAATATATCTCAAATCAATCTCAAATCCACAAACAAAGAACGATAACGTAAGTAGATTCAGAATAACACCAACAATCACAATCCTTGATAAGAACAAAGAACGGGATGTCAATCCGTCTTCTAATCAAACCTAAGGATAAAGTTTGAAATCTCCTAACGAACAATCTTCCAAATCTTCACTCTTTCTCCAACTTTCCGTCAATCAGGAAATCTCAATAGGGCTGGCGCAGTCTCTCCACGGAGGTGTAAGCGAAGGTGACGGAATCTCTCTCTTCCCGTCCTTTTATAGGGCAAGATAAAATATGAGCCCAGTCCATTGCGTAAAAGATTGTGGCTTAAAATATTACGTAAAAGATCGTCAAGATCACGGTCGTGGAAGGGTTCCACGCCCGTAATTCAGAGTGTGGAGTTGGATCACGGTTCCTCAAATCCTCCACGGCCGTGTAAGTTGCTGGAATGCTCCACGTTTGTCTTGCCAAAGTTCCACGGCCGTGGATTAGAGCGTGGATCCTAATACGGTCGTAATTTAGAGCGTGGAACGTCATGTGCTCGTAAATCTCCTTTGTCTTGTGTCATTCTTCATCCTAGTATCTTCCTTAGCTCCTAGTGATGTCCTCAATCCTTGGACATGCTCAATTCATCTCTATTCTCCTTCAATCCGTTCGGTTTTAGCTCTTAATTGCCTACAATCAACACAAAGCTTATGTAGACCTCTATATCGACAAAATAGATAAACTAACTCACAAATGCTTCAATGCTTTATCAATGAATACCAATATAGAAGAAATACACTTAGAAAACGTGCCTAAAATATCACAATATTTCATGCTAACAGGAAGCCCATATGGGAGGCTTAATGGGGCATTTTGGGAGAGATAAGACTTATCATATGCTGCATTCACATTTTTATTGGCCTCATATGCTTAGAGATGTAGAGAACTTGCTTAAGAGATGTCTTGTGTGTTTAAAAGCTAAGGCTAGATTGAAACCTCATGGATTGTATACCCCCTTACCCACGCCTAAGTCACCTTGGGAGGATATTAGTATGGACTTCATTGTTGGGTTACCTAGGACTAAGAAGGGGAGAGATTTGATTTTTGTGGTAGTAGATCGATTTTCTAAAATGGCCCATTTTATTGCTTGCCATAAGACTGATGATGCTTATAATGTAGTTAACTTGTTCTTTAGGGAAATTGTTAGATTACATGGAGTACCTAGGACTATAGTGAGTGATAGGGATATTAAGTTTCTTAGTTTCTTTTGGAAAACTCTTTGGGGTAAATTAGGGACGAAGTTGCTGTTTTTGACTTCTAGTCATCCTCAAACGGATGGTCAAACCGAAGTAACTAATAGGACGTTAACAACCATTTTGAGGGCTGTTTTAAAAGATAATTTGAAAGCTTGGGAAGATGTCTTGCCTCATGTTGAATTTGCATATAATCGTACATTACATTCTTCTACTAATCTAACTCCTTTTGAGTGTGTCTATGGGTTGAATCCTTTGACCCCTTTTGATGTTATACCGTTGCCCATAGCGGAGCGAGTAGATTTTAATGCAGAAAAACAGGTGGAGATCATCAAGGAACTACATGAAAGGACACGCAAAAGGCTAGAGGAGAAGGGGAGGCAAGTGGTGGCCAAGGCTAATAGGAACCGCAAGCAAGTGTTGTTTGAACCGGGAGACCTCGTGTGGCTGCATTTAAGGAAGGATAGGTTCCCGGAAAGGCGCAAGTCCAAGCTATCACCTAGGGGAGACGGACCATTCAAAGTACTACGTAAGGTTGGCAACAATGCTTATGTACTAGAGCTTCTAGAGGACTATGGAGTGAGCCCTACTTTCAACGTAGGAGATCTAAGTCCCTTTGAGTCAAGTGATGCGGATGGTGATGATTCGAGGACGAATCCTTCCCAAGAAGGGGAGTATGATGAGGGACCATCACCAACAACCCCTACTAGTCCTACAATGGAAGGGCCAATCACTAGATCAAGGGCAAGAGCAATTCAAGAGGAGGTGTCCAACTTGTTGGTGTCCTTAGCTCCTAATGAGACCATTGACGATCCATTGTTGACTGAGGCTTCCTTAGTCACGTTAATGACGATTCCCGATGACTTGCACGTGGAAGGGAGACCATGCACAGGTGATTTGGAGCCATGCAAGAGCAAAGAAGAGACACTTATTCCGGAATTGCAAGAAATGGAAGATTGAGGCTTTTGGAGCTTCTTTTGTATTTTATATCATCTTTTGGTATAAAATGAAAGACTTTTTATAACATTTAGGTTCAAAACATTTTAAGGGTTATTTTTATTTGTTTTAGTTGTTTTATTTGTTTTATTGTCTTTTTGACAAATGTTTTTCCTTTTTTAGATAGGAGGCTTTCTAGGCATATAAAAAGCCTCCCTCAGCTTCTTTCCAGATTAGATAGATTTTAGCAAAACTTGATAAACCGTGTCTTTGAGATCTTTTGTTCCTATTCAGAAAATTCAATCAATAAA
The DNA here is from genome assembly GCA_033239045.1 of Fagopyrum esculentum. Classification (NCBI taxonomy): domain Eukaryota; kingdom Viridiplantae; phylum Streptophyta; class Magnoliopsida; order Caryophyllales; family Polygonaceae; genus Fagopyrum; species Fagopyrum esculentum. The sequence continues at coordinate 88,593,978 of BSUD01000001.1, forward strand.
AAGAGTCATTGATTGAATTGTTGTGAATCCCTGCTAGATTGTTCTTGTGTGTGTTAATCTCTTTAGAGATTGGTGCTACTAGTCAATACTAGTCCCTCCTTGTGCTTGTCTCCATTGAAGGCTTGTGTAAGGTTATAGAAGAAAGGGTTGAAGGCATCATCTTGCTTGGGTTTTGATCAATCTGATCAAGGTTCTTGTAAGGGAGTTGTTTGGTTCTTTTGGATCTACTTCTACCAAACATTCCACGTTCCATTTCATTCTCTTTCTTCCCTTTTGTCCAACGTCATTTCTGGTTCTAAACAATCTGATTTTGCGTGCCATTTGTCAAGGAAAACGTCCATTGTTGGCCTTCAAGGATTCCCAATCTAGATCTAGTCATTTGCGGCCCGACCCGCATCATAAAGTCACTCAAGAACCACTCAAAAGTTATGAAAACTCTAAGATAAGTGTTGTTCTTCTTCCTCCCAAAATGAGAGTGTTTTTCTTCTCTCCAAGTCTACCCACCAATGGAATGATGTGTTGTGAGAGAGTGTGGGAGAGAGTCCCCTAGCAACAGCCTGCAGGACCACTTATATTCTCCACCAAGACCAAGAGTCGGGCATAAAGATCGTGGGATAGCTGTCACAGTTGTCCAGAGAAAACCATGGCCAAAATTACGGCCAAAACCACGGCCTCTGGACCGTGGAATCCTCTATTCAGCTTCCTTTTGATCATCAAGCCATGAGTTGGTGCAAGGCATGCACCAACAAGGTCCTATGTGTTCTCCTTTGCTCCTAGCTTGCTTCTTAATGAGTCTGGAAGCGTGTCATCACGAGGAATGATCCTCGAATGTATCGATTAAGCTCCAAAAGTTCCCCAAAATACCTACAAAACCGACAAGAGTTCGTGTAGACGTCTATTTTGACAATATGCGTGAATTAAGCGTAAACGTCATGAACTATTGCCAAACCATGCATGAATAACGGGAAAAACTATCTAAATGAATGCCTAAACTATCGTCATGAATCGTGCTATCAAAATACCCCACACTTAAGACTTGCTCGTCCCCGAGCAAGGTCCAACTATAGGCTAAGAGATGACATGAATAATGAAAGCAGAAAAAAAACATAAAATCTTTTTGGAATTGTGCTTCATAAGATGGACCACCTTCATAGTCATGTTTCATAGCAATAGACAAGCAATCATGTATCAAATGAACGAAGGCATGGAAAGACAATTATACTTAACACGAAAGCATGCATGAAAGGTGAAAATGAAGAAGTCAAGATGATCATGGATATATCCAATCTAGATCACTAAGTCTTACACATATGCAAATAGGTCACAAGGGCTTAGGAAAGAAGAGGCCAAGAAAGGTTGTGATAAGGTGGGAATTTTTCTAGGTTATGTGATGCTAATCCGGGAAAGGAACTAACTCCACATTTTCATTTTTGATCAACTTTCCACAAGTGTAATTTTCTCCATCTTTTCTTTCTTTTCTTTTTCTTTATTTGTTCTTTTTCTTTCACTTATTTTTGAGACAAAGGCATTGGTGTATAAAAGCCGAAACCTTGGTGATTAGCGAACCTCGGGATTTTTCCGAGGTGCCTCACACCGGGCACACATAACAAGGCTCATTAGGACATTCGGTTTATCCGACTTTGGCAAGGCACAAACACCCGATTATGTGAATGGTGCCGAGTTACTCGTCATCAAAACCAAAGTCCCCAAACCGATATTTTTTCTACACTTTTCACAACAAATTCAGCACTTCATTCAAAACATTCATTCAACAATAACTTTACCCCACACTTGTTTTTCACACACTCAACACACTAGCATGCTCCTATTCCCGGATGGGTCAAAAGAGGTCAAATTTTCATATCAATTGAGGTGCTCAAACAACATGATCAAGATGAGAAGTAGAGAAAGATGAATTGTCTTAGTCATTCCTAGATGATGTGCAAGAACTAGAATGTAATTTCGACCATCAATTCTCAATCCAATCAAGGCAAATATCATAATCACAATTCATACATGGAATTCAAGATAAGTATTTCAAGTCCACATATGCGTACATTCATTCAACACACAAGGCCATCCATAGCCAATTCACAAAACAATCTCATCATAAGGGTCATATTCAAACTTAGAAGCACTAAATTTTTATTTTTTTTTAAATTTTCTGATTTTTTATTTATTTATTATTTTTTTGGAATTTTCGAGATATAGATGTACAATGCAAAAGCTAATGAAACATGTGATAATATGAAACTATCCTAGATGCAATGTTAGCATGAAATATTGTGATATTTTAGGCACGTTTTCTAGATGTATTTCATCCATATTGGTGTTCATTGATAAAGCATTGAAGCAATTGTGAGCTAGTTTGTCTATATTGTCGATATAGAGGTCTACATAAGCTTTGTGTTGATTGTAGGCGAATAAGAGCTAAAACCGAACGAAATAAGAGAGAATGGAGGTAGATTGAGCATATCCAAGGATTGAGGACACCACAAAGGAGCTAAGGAAGATGCTAGGATGATGAATGGCACAAAACAAAGGGAATTACGAGCAACCTATGTTTCCACGCTCTAAAATACGGCCGTAATGAAGATCACGCTCTAAACCACGGCCGTGGAACTTGGCAACATGAGCGTGGAGCATTCCAGAGAGTTACACGGTGTAAAGTATGGTCGTGGAAGTTGTGAAGAACCGTGATGGAATCCACGCTCTAAACACGGGCGTGGAACCCTTTATGACCGTGATTTAGGCGATCTTTTAACGTACTAATTAAAGCCACGATCTTTTACACAATGGGCCGGAGAGAGACATTTTATCTTGCCCTATAAAAGGACTGAAGGAAGGAGAATTCAATACCTCCGCTTAGAGCGCGCTTAGACCTCGCTTACACCCTCACATAGAGCATCATCGCTTGGAGATTCGTTTCCGCACATTGAGGGTATTGTTGGACGTACGGGGATTACGTCTTTTGTCCTTAGGTTTGAATAGAAGACGGATTGACATCCCGTTCTTCGTTCTTATCAAGGATTGTGATTGTTTGTGTTATTCTGAATCTGATATACATCATTACCTTTGTTTGTGGATTTGAGATTGATTTGAAGTTTATTGAAGGTTTTCGAAGGTTTTCATCTTTCATTCTTTTAAATCTTGAATTTGATATCATAATGACTGTTGTTGGTTAAAACCCTTTAGCAATTCTAAGGTGAAGGGTTGATAGTTGTGGCTTAGGTGATGATAGATCGATCGTAAACAGATTGGACCCTGAGAGTTAGAGAGATTCGCCGACGAGCCAGAATCACGGTGTGTTCTTGAGTTCCACGGCCGTGGAATCTCAAGGTCCATCCGTAATTTTCCCTAGTTTACGAACCTTGCTTTTACTTAAATCCAAAGTTAAAGATTTGCTTTAACTTAGTCTTGACTTTCCTTTTCTAGGTGGTAGTGAAGCCTCAACAACCTCTACTTCGATTTCGAGTGTCACAACCTTAATCGGTTTAGTTAGTCTTGATCCTTGGATTACAAGTTTGGGTATTTGATATTAATTCTTGTCTTTAGATCCTTTCTATACTGAAGCCTCAACAACCTTTATAGAGAGTATTTCTAGATAAGTCATATAAAGCCTTGGAACTTCACCGTACATTGCTTTGCATTAGTATACCTTTGCAACTCTTAACTCTGTCCTTATATCTTTAGTATATCTTGAATCGATTTCCACAGCTGGATTCCTGGATCTTTAGGATTGTTGTTTTCCCAATATTTACAAAGCTTCATACATTTACTTGCTTGACGATTATTAACTGGATTTAACCCTCCAAATCCGTGTGTTCGATACTCTACAATTCTTGCTTAACTACACCGATCCATACACTGCGGATTCGCTTGCTTGATTTCTAGTTTTATAAATTTAAAGCTTGATTGCACGCACGCTAAGTGCCGAACAAGTTTTTGGCGCCGTTTCCGGGGATTTGGTTTAGGCCGAATTCGGTTATCGGTTGTCAAGCTTGGGAGCTTAGCTCTTGTTATTTGATATCTCTTGTGAAGTGATATTTGCAGGTTCTTTTAGGTATATGCGCAAGTCTAGGAACAACACGGACCTCTTACCTCTTGATCAAGAACTTGAGAAGACTTTGAGGAAGAAGCTCAAAGAAAGAAAGATGACTGAAGAAACAGAACGTGATTACCAAACGGAGTTGGCGGAAAAAGAACTCAACTCCAATGGAGTGAGAAGACTCGCAGGGAGGAAATGGATCGTCATCAAGCGAAAGTTGATGATCTAACGGATATGATATTTCAAGTGAGGATGGAAATGAGCGATCTTAAGAGAAAGAAGAGCAGGAAATCCTCAAGGAGATCCTCAAGATCGGTTAGAACCCATTCATCCGGCGAGGATATCGACTCTTCCATGCCACCATTAGAGGACATTGATCCAACGATCAATGTGAACCCATTCATTCCAAGACCGGCCGCCAATCGTCGTACCCCAACTGGAGGTGCGAGAGTCGATCGTGTGGATGAGGAGCCAAGAACTCTTGGTCAAAGGATGGATCCAACGCAGCAACCACGCCGTTTAGGTGTGAACTTTGATGTTGATGATGCACAAGGGTTTAGCTTCAACCCACAAGTTATTACCATTATCCGCCAAAATCAATTTGGGGGAACAAGCGCTGAATCTCCACATCAACATCTACAAAATTTTGAGATCATGATGGAGACAATGAAGCCAAAGAATGCAACTACCAACAGCTTAAACTCAAGCCTTTCTTCTTCTCCTTGAAGGGGAAAGCATTGTCTTGGTATCAAGCTCTTCCAAGTGGGAAACTCGACACATGGGAGGACCTTTCTTCGGAATTCCTCACTAAGTTCTTTCCACCATCCAAGACGGCGGAGTTGAGAGGTAAGATTAATTCATTTTCTATGAGATCTAACGAAAGTTTGTTTCAATCTTGGGAAAGATTTCAAGATTTGCTATTGGATTGCCCACATCATGGCATATCCAAATTGGCGCTATTGGAGATATACTATAAGGGGCTGGATGTGGAGACATAATTCAAGCTCCAATCCCTTTCATGTGGTACATTCATGGACATGAGGGAAGATGACGCTTGGGACTTCATTGAGAAGCAAACGCGAGTCATTGAGAAGTATTCTCACCGGAAAGTAGAGGCGAATCAAGTGGAGCAAGGAGCAAAGCTATCACAAGCAGCTCAAACTCAAATCTTTTCTCTTAATACGGAGATTAAAGAATTGAAGGAAGCCATCAAAACCAACTTTCCAAAGCAAAAGGGACAAGATGTAGGTTATTTGGGCAACAACAATAACCACAACGGGAATGAGAATACAAATCGCAACAGCCGGAACAACAACCAGAACAATTCGAACAACAACAACAACAACAACCGGAACAACAATTGGAACAACAATAGGGGTTCAAACAACAACAATTGGCGTCCCAACCAACAAAATTCCGGTAATTCTTATTCCAATTCAGGAAATTCACTAACTCCACCTTCCTCTTCTTCCTCTCCTTTGAAAAGTCAGGGGCAAACATCTAATGGTGGAAGTACTTCGGGGAAAGAGAAGCCTGATCCCATGTTGGAGACAATCTTGGGAAAGCTTCAAGGATTGGAGACTCGTATCATCAAGGTCGATGATCACATTACTAAGGTTGATAAAGCCCAAAAGGTTTTAGAGAACCAAATGTTTAGCCATGCGGAGGAAGTTCCTAGGACTCAAGGAAAACTTCCAGGAAAGACGGAGGACAACCCAAAAGGAAGGGTGATGGTAATCACAACTAGGAGCGGAGTAACAACTACCAACCCGCAGCCTAAGTTTGTAGAAGTCCCCGTTGAGAAGGAGAAAGAAAAGGGGAAGGAGAAGGAAGATGTCTACGTTCCTCCTCCAGCTTTCAAACCTCCCATACCATTCCCGCAATCTAGAGCAAGAGCGCGTCTAGACAAACAATTCGGTAAGTTTATTGAACTCATGAGCAAACTGCATATTAATATACCTTTCATTGATGCAATTGTAGGTATGCCAGCTTATGGAAAGTTCCTAAAGGAGATCCTCTCTAACAAAAGAAAGTTAGAAGATTTTGGAGAGGTTAAGATGAGTTCGGATTCATCGGATCTCATCAAGACAATGACGGAGAAGATGCCCCCTAAGCTGAAAGATTCGGGGTCATTTTGTATTCCCATAGGAGTGGGAGATGTCACATATGATGCATTATGTGATTTAGGAGCAAGCGTGAGCATCATTCCGCTTACCTTATGCAGGAAGATCAGTTTAGGCGATCCTAAACCGGTAAAGATGACGTTGTACATGGCGGATCGATCCATAACTCGTCCCGTCAGAATTGTTGAAGACGTCCCGGTCAAGCTTGGTAAGTTCTATGTTCCTATAAATTTTTTTGTGCTTGACATTCCTGTAGATAGTCCGGTCCCGATCATTCTCGGAAGACCGTTTCTTTCAACATCCGGCTGTATAGTCGATTGCAAGAATGCTAGACTCGCCTTTGACATAGGAGAAGAGAAGATAGAGTTCGTCCTATCCACTTTAGTGAAGGAACCAGCCTTCGATGAGGATATATTTAATATCCATGACGAAGAGCTATCGAGAGAGGAGGTAAGTTCTATTCTCTTCAAAGATCCCTTCCAAAAAGTTCTTTCTATGAGCATTATGGATATAGAGGAAGAAGAGGAGTGCAATGAGGCAATTGAAGCGTTAGAGAAACAAAAAGAAGTGTATAAAGAAGAGTTCGAGAAACTCCACGATGAGTCAGAAAACGTACGGATCCACGGTCAGACAGCCTATTCCACGGCCGTGGAATTCACCAACACAAGCGTGGAGCATTCCAGTAAGTTACACGGCCAAAACCATGGCTGTGGAGAAAACAGAGGCACCGTAATTACTTTCCACGCCCAAAATCACGGCCGTGGAGAAGGCAGGGGTGTCGTAATTTTGGGTGAATCTGAAGGAAATTGTGTTTCCTCCACAACTTCTCTTGACTCTTCTCCAGCACCTTCTACATCCTTAGACACTTCTAAGGAAGCATCGAATACTCCTCGAGAGACATTAGAGACTCCGATAGTGATGGAATTGAAGCCACTTCCTACACATCTAAGGTACGCATTTCTAGGATCTAATTCTACCTTTCCGGTAATTGTTAGTTCAGATTTAAGCATAGATGAACATAGTAAGCTTATGGTTGTCCTTAAGAAACATAGGAAAGCCTTAGGATATACTATAGAGGATTTAGTAGGAATCAAACCTTCCCTATGCATGCATAAGATCTTAATGGAAGAGGACTTTAGAACTTCGCGACAACCTCAAAGGCGGTTAAATCCGACCATGAAGGAGGTTGTCAAGAAGGAAATTCTTAAACTACTCGATGCAGGTATCATCTACCCTATCTCCGATAGCAAGTGGGTGAGTCCCGTACAGGTGGTTCCGAAGAAGGGAGGAATGATGGTCATCACCAACAAAAATAACAAACTCATTCCTACACGAACCGTATCAGGATGGCGGATGTGTATAGACTACCGCAAGCTAAACAACGCGACGAGGAAGGATCACTTCCCACTACCCTTCATCGATCAAATGCTTGAAAGGTTAGCACAACATTCACACTTTTTCTATCTTGACGGTTATAGTGGTTTTTTTCAGATCCCGATACATCCAGACGATCAAGAGAAGACCATATTCACGTGTCCATGGGGAACGTTTGCCTATAGGAGGATGCCGTTCGGGCTTTGCAACGCCCCAGCCACCTTTCAAAGGTGCATGATGGCCATCTTCTCGGAATATATAGAGGAAATCATTGAGGTTTTTATGGATGACTTCTCCGTTTATGGTTCCTCTTTTGACAATTGTCTTTCTAACCTTGCTCTTGTGTTACAAAGGTGTGAAGACACTAACCTAGTTCTTAATTGGGAGAAGTGTTAATTTATGGTGAAAGAGGGCATTGTATTAGGACACTTAATCTCTAGTAGAGGGATTGAGGTGGATAAGGCTAAGATAGAGACTATAGAAAAGCTTCCTCCCCCAACTTCGGTGAAAGGGATAAGAAGTTTTCTAGGACATGCTGGATTTTATAGACGTTTCATAAAGGATTTCTCTAAAATATAAAAACCGCTTACTAATCTATTGATGAAGGGTGCAGTTTTTGAATTCTCGCATGAATGCTTAGATGCGTTTAATATGATTCGGGAAGCTCTAATCTCAGCCCCGATTATTCAACCTCCGGATTGGAATCTTCCATTTGAGGTTATGTGTGACGCAAGTGAAGTAGCCATAGGGGTTGTGCTTGGGCAAAGAAAGGAAGGGCGAACCCATGCTATCTATTATGCTAGCAAGACGTTAGATGAAGCACAACTCAACTACGCCACTACAAAAAAAGAATTCTTAGCAATTGTATATGCAATTGACAAATTTCGCTCTTATCTTGTAGGTGCAAAGGTGATTGTATACACGGATCATGCTGCGATCCGGTACCTACTTGCAAAGAAGGATGCGAAGCCAAGGTTAATTAGATAGATTCTTCTCCTACAAGAATTCGATCTAGAGATCCGCGACAAGAAGGGTTCGGAAAATTCTGTTGCGGATCATTTGAGTCGTCTAACACATCTAGAGGACGACCATCTACCTATAGATGACTCCTTTCTGGACGAGCATTTACATATCATAGAGGAGTGCATCGACGTGATCACCAAAGGTAACGAACCATGGTTTGCTGATTTTGTTAACTATTTGGTTTGTCAGGAATTACCACCCGGATTATCCTACGCACAAAGAAAGAAGTTCTTTAAGGATGTTCGGGAATACTTTTGGAATGAACCTCTCCTCTTTAAGAGAGGTCCGGACGGCATTATTCGACGATGTGTGCCGGAAGATGAGATGCAAAGTGTCATCCGTCATTGTCATTGACTACCTTGTGGAGGACACGCTAGTTCGAACAAGACTAGCGCTAAGGTATTGCAATCTGGATTCTTTTGGCCTACTCTATTTAAAGATGTGCAAACCTTTGTTTCCTGCTGTGATGCTTGTCAAAGAACAGGAAATACATCTAGGAGGAATGAGATGCCTCTCAAAAACATCCAAGAGGTGGAGATCTTTGACGTTTGGGGAGTAGACTTCATGGGACCATTCCCATCATCTTGTGGAAACCAATACATACTTTTAGTGGTGGATTATGTTTTGAGATGGGTTGAAGCGATTTCCTCTCCCACCAATGATGCCATGGTAGTGGTTAAGTTCTTTAACAAGACCATCTTCCCACGATTCGGGACGCCACGGACCATCATTAGTGATGGAGGTTCTCACTTCATTGCCCGACGCTTTAAAGCTCTTTTAGCTAAGTATGGGGTGACTCACAAGATCGCCACCCCTTATCATCCACAAACTAGTGGACAAGTGGAGATCTCAAACCGGGAGATTAAAGGAATCCTAGAGAAGACGGTTTCAAGGACAAGGAAGGATTGGTCTTTGAAGCTAGATGACGCATTATGGGCGTACCAGACTGCATATAAGACTCCCATCGGAACAACGCCATACAACCTTGTGTATGGGAAGTCTTGTCACTTACCGGTAGAGTTGGAGCACAAGGCGTATTGGGCAATAAAGTGGTTGAACATCAGCATGAAGGAAGCGGGAGAGAAGCGTCTCTTGGACCTTAATGAGCTTGAAGAACTTCGCTTGAACGCCTACGAAAACGCCAAGATCTATAAAGAAAGAGCGAAGCGTTGGCATGATAAGCATATCATCCCAAAGGACCTCAAAGAAGGAGATCAAGTTCTCCTCTTCAATTCAAGGCTTTGTCTCTTTCCAAGTAAGCTTAAATCTCGTTGGACTGGACCTTTTCTTATCAAACGTGTTTTTCCCCATGGTGCAGTTGAAGTATGGGGTGAAAAGGGCCGAAGCTTTAAGGTGAACGGTCAACGACTCAAGAAGTATACACCGGAACTCCAAGCTGAAGAGTTCGCGCCCACCGCACTCGAATAAGTGCGGATATGGTCTAGCTACGGACCTTAAACAAAGCGCTTCTTGGGAGGCAACCCAAGGTATTGCATTTACATTTTTGTGTTTGATTCATAGCCTAGAGTAGTTTAGACGTTTTTCTTTTGTTTTGCCTTCGATACCTTCCGGTATGTTCATGTTTTGGATGTAGGATCAGTGGAAAAGGAAAAGAGAAGAAAAGGTTGAAGAAAATTGACAAAACTTGGACTTTGGCACATTACAGAGAGTTCCACGGCCAAAACCACGGTCGTGACAGCTATAGTGACCGTAATTTGCAAAAGCCTTTGAAAAATCACCAAAACCACGGGTCCGTACAAAACCACGGCCGTGGAAACCCCCGATAGACCGTGATTTTCAAAATTTTTTTACAGCCACTATATAAACCACCTTCTCTTCACAAACACCACCAAAATCCCAAAATCCACGCCCAAAACGCCGTAATCAACCCCTTTCCCCTAAATTCTCGTTCGTTAATCGTTTTTAACGATTCTTTGAGCAAAGTTGAAGCAATTTCCGTCACCTACAAGATCCAAGCAACGATTCGAGCGGCAAATCACCGGAGAAGACAGAATTTGGATTTCAAAATCCGAAAACCTAGGTTTTTCATTCCTTCTTTCTCTTTGTCGATTCGGCTTCGTTTTTGCTAGAATTTTTAGGAGAACTGATTTGGAATTGAACTGAAATTAGTCTAGGGCTGCTTGCTGTTGAGTTTGGTGTGAATCTGCTGAGTTTTGAGAATTTTCGTAACGAATCACGGTCTCTGGGCATTCCACGGCCGTGGAACCTGAAGAACAGACCGTGGTTTCTAACAGAAATGGATCTCGTAAGGAGAATGTCTGAGAGAAATAAAAAGAGGAAAGGCAATACTTCTTCCTCTTCTAGAGCACCACCTGCTGAGCCCCCATCACCCCCATCACCACCATCACCACCTTCTCCTAGGATCCCTACGATTCATGAGGACCATCTCTATGCCTTAGAAAGGATAGAGAAAAGAGCGGTCATAGGACCGAGATACTTACTACTTGAGGAGTTAGAGCCTTTGCATGTGCTAGGGGATCTCACTTGGCTACTAGATAGAGCCGGATTGGTCATCTTCTCCGCTATTCGAGAAGATGCATATGAGGAGATCACTAGGGAGTTCGTGGTCTCGTTTGAGCATAGCCACGTTGACAGGACCGTTTCTTTCCGGCTGATGGAGAGAAACTATGAGTTTTCTATTAGAGAGTTTGGAGCCTTGTTTGGGTTCCATGAGACCTTCAATGGTCGATTCCCTAGTGGCGTGTACGCCAAGGATTTCTGGGAGGAGATAGCTATGATATACGCCAGCGAGGACCGCTGGCAACCTGTTGATACCAAGGCTAGGTTGATCTATCACTTAGCCTTGAAGATTGCCCATAGAGTGCTTTTTGAGTGTCTCTTCCCTAGGACGGAGACACCTTAGAAGATCAAGACGGATGAGTTGTTTTTGCTTTAGTGTATGTTGTACGGTAGGCCAGCTGACTGTGCCATCCTCTTAGCTTCTACTATGAGAAAGCTAAAGAACAAGAGGGCCGGCAACATTGGATATGGTGGGATGGTCACCCACCTTGCTAGGCAGTTAGGGATAGACTTCTCCGCGTGCACCCGCATTGCAGCTAGACCTCTAGGAATTCAGAGCCTCATGACTAGAGGCATCCTCTTCCCTAGACATAGAGGTCCACCTACAATTGCCATGCCTTGGGAGAGTAGGACAGGTAGAGGGATTGCATGGCTTCCTGAGTATTCCATTATGGCTGGACGCCATAACTGGAAGGAGACATTCGCTGCTATGCATACGAATAGACTAGTAGCACCGCCCTACGTTCCCCCTGAGCCACCAGTTGTAGAGAAGGAGGAGATGAGAGGAGGTGATGAGTATGAGGGAGGAGGAGGAGAGCATGACTTTGGTACCTTTCCGGATCAGCCAGATGCAGTTCCCGACCTTCCTAGACACTCTCCCCGTCCCGTTAGAGCTTCAGGTTCTTCCTCTCGCCGCGCCAGCGTGAGCGAGAGACCTACATGGATGGCAGACCCTCCTTCATGGTATAGCACTCAGCCGGAGTGGATGGGAGCTCCACCACCTTGGCATGCCCAGCCACCACCTGCACCAGCACCGTCAGACGCACCGGCATGGTATAGCCAGCCGCCCGGATGGTATGAGCAGCTACCGGAGTGGGCCACCGACCTTTCTACTAGAGTCGGAGCCTTGGAGATCCGTGCAGATGCTAGGGATGCACGAGCCGACGCGCATGATCGCATGATGAGAGACATATACCGCCAGCAGTTTGGGCGGAACTATGATCCCGGCTTCTTCCCGTTTCCACCTCCACCGGCACCTCAGTGAGGATGATTGATGATCCACCGTTCTAGCCACTCCACCACCGTCTTGTGAGTCATTTTCTTTCTTTCTTGTCTTTATTTTCTTTTTGAACATTAGGGACAATGTTTGTTCCAAGTATGGGGTGGGGTGTGACTATTCGTTTGTAATAACTCTTACTCACTTTGTATGCTTTGATCGAGAACACCTTGCATGTTTCATTCCATTGTTACACGTTTCATTATCGCATTGCATGAAAAAGCTTTTGAAAAACCCATAAAAATTGAAAAATTTTGAAAATTTTGTGCTTCTAAGGATAGAGATGACTTCTATGATAATCACTACTTGTGAATTGAGTTTTGATGACAATCGCATGCTTAAACAAATAGTGAATTGAAAAGAAATTGAATGTTCGATTTTCTTTCTTCTTTCTTTGATCATTTAGCCCCTCAATGAAATAATAGCCTCCATTACCTATCCAGGAATTTGGAGGAGTTGATATTTGGCATGTTTGATGTCGGAGGGCCATGAAAGCAAAATTTTGCATTCAAAGAATAGAAAGAACTTATAGGTTTGGGGAAGTCAATCATGACGATGAGTAACTCGGCACCATTCACATAGCCGGGTGTTTGTATCTTGCCAAAGTCGGATTGAGCGATATTCCTAGAGGATTATGGTATGTGCATCAAGGGTTTGAGGCATCTCGCAAAATTGAGAAACGCCAATCTCCTAGGCTTCGCTTTTTGTGCACCTCTGTCCATAACTCCAAAAGTAAAGTCGAAAAATGAATTGAAAAGGAGAGAGCGAAGCTCTAAGTTGAAAGTGTTGCAAAACCGCAAGAGAAAAAGAAAAGATTTAGTTATCCACTTTCCCGGATTCATGCACCACATTCCTTAAAGTTTTCCTTCCTTTTCCGCATTCTAGACCTTGTTTGAAAGTCCTTAAGATCAAGAGAATGATATATGACTTGGTGATCTAAATTGAAGTTTCTTATTATTGATTTTGATAATGTTTGAAGGTTATGATGTTTACATGGAAGTTTGATCAATTCATGAGTTTTCTTTACTCTTTACTCTTTGATTATGTATATGAGAGTCTTATGAACGAATGAAGCAAGATTTGAGAATGATCTATTGACTAGAAAGCACATTCATCTAAAAGAAGTTTTGTTTTGAGAGTGCATCCATATTTCATCCTAGCTTGAGTTTTAAAGCTTTTGAAAGACCTTGCTTGGGGACAAGCAAGTGGCAAGTATGGGGTATTTTGTTAGCATGAAATATTGTGATATTTTAGGCATGTTTTCTAGATGTATTTCATCCATATTGGTGTTCATTGATAAAGCATTGAAGCAATTGTGAGCTAGTTTGTCTATATTGTCGATATAGAGGTCTACATAAGCTTTGTGTTGATTGTAGGCGAATAAGAGCTAAAACCGAACGAAATAAGAGAGAATGGAGGTAGATTGAGCATATCCAAGGATTGAGGACACCACAAAGGAGCTAAGGAAGATGCTAGGATGAAGAATGGCACAAAACAAAGGGAATTACGAGCAACCTATGTTTCCACGCTCTAAAATACGGCCGTAATGAAGATCACGCTCTAAACCACAGCCGTGGAACTTGGCAACATGAGCGTGGAGCATTCCAGAGAGTTACACGGTGTAAAGTACAGTCGTGGAAGTTGTGAAGAACCGTGATGGAATCCACGCTCTAAACCACGGGCGTGGAACCCTTTATGACCGTGATTTAGGCGATCTTTTAACGTACTAATTAAAGCCACGATCTTTTACACAATGGGCCGGAGAGAGACATTTTATCTTGCCCTATAAAAGGACTGAAGGAAAGAGAATTCAGTACCTCCGCTTAGACCGCGCTTAGACCTCGCTTACACCCTCGCATAGAGCATCATCGCTTGGAGATTCGTTTCCACACATTGAGGGTATTGTTGGACGTACGGGGATTACGTCTTTTGTCCTTATGTTTGATTAGAAGACGGATTGGCATCCCGTTCTTCGTTCTTATCAAGGATTGTGATTGTTTGTGTTATTCTGAATCTGATATACATCATTACCTTTGTTTGTGGATTTGAGATTGATTTGAAGTTTATTGAAGGTTTTCGAAGGTTTTCATCTTTCATTCTTTTAAATCTTGAATTTGATATCATAATGACTGTTGTTGGCTAAAACCCTTTAGCAATTCTAAGGTGAAGGGTTGATAGTTGTGGCTTAGATGATGATAGATCGATCGTAAACAGATTGGACCCTGAGAGTTAGAGACATTCGCCGACGAGCCAGAATCACGGTGTGTTCTTGAGTTCCACGGCCGTGGAATCTCAAGATCCAACCGTAATTTTCCCTAGTTTACGAACCTTGCTTTTACTTTAATCCAAAGTTAAAGATTTGCTTTAACTTAGTCTTGGCTTGCCTTTTCTAGGTGGTAGTGAAGCCTCAACAACCTCTACTTCGATTTTGAGTGTCACAACCTTAATCGGTTTAGTTAGTCTTGATCCTTGGATTACAAATTTGGGTATTGGATATTAATTCTTGTCTTTAGATCCTTTCTATACGGAACCCCCAAAAACCTTTATAGAGAGTATTTCTACATAAGTCATATAAAGCCTTGGAACTTCACCGTACATTGCTTTGCATTAGTATACCTTTGCAACTCTTAACTCTGTCCTTATATCTTTAGTATATCTTGAATCGATTGCCACAGCTGGATTCCTGGATCTTTAGGTTTGTTGTTTTCCCAATATTTACAAAGCTTCATACATTTACTTGCTTGACGATTATTAACTGGATTTAACCCCCCAAATCCGTGTGTTCGATACTCTGGAATTCTTGCTTAACTACACCGATCCGTACACTGCGGGTTCGCTTGCTTGATTTCTAGTTTTATAAATTTAAACTTGATTGCACGCACGCTAAGTGGCGAACAGATGCAATCATGCAAATGATCATGAAAACCCCACCCCATACTTAGAAACACATTGTCCCCAATGTGTAAATTAAATAAAGAAGTGAAAGAGAGTCCTCACAATGTAAAAGTGGTGGTTTTGGTATTTTGGTTCACTCATGTGAAGTGATGGTGGATGATCAATCAAACGTGGTAGAGAGCTCTTGATGTTCATTATGACGTCGGGACCCGCGCTAAGCACCGCTAGCCGTCCAAATCCCACGTCCGCTCCACCCACGTTTGATGCGGGATCATCATCATCATCCTCATGCCTTGCAAGGCTTCCATGCTACCTAGACTCTAGCATACAAGACACACAAACACACCAAAACAAAGACAAACACACCAAAGCAAAAACAAAAACAAAAAAAAACGAAAACGAAAACAAAAACGAGAAGGGAAAGACATGTACCAATGGGTTGCCTCCCATCAAGCGCTTCTTTAAGGTCATTAGCTTGACCAAATTCGGGAGCGTTTTACTCAAGGTGAAGTGGGGCAATCATATCCACCGGAGCTTCCGGGATGTACTTCTTCAAACGGTGCTCATTCACCTTAAAATCTCCACAATGCTCCCCACCTATCTCAACCGCCCCAAGGGGAAAGACCTTCTTCACCCCATAAGGACCCGTCCATCTTGACTTTAGCTTTCCTGGGAAGAGCCGCAGCCTTGAGTTGAAGAGAAGGACTAGATCACCTTCATTTAACTCCTTCGGGATGAGACGTTTGTCATGCCAACGCTTGGTCCTTTCCTTGTAAATCCGGGCGTTTTCATAGGCATCCAACCGGATCTCCTCAAGAGTATTAATGTCTATCAATCTCTTCTCAACGGCTTCCTTGAGGTCAAAATTCAGCCACCTTATGGCCCAATACGCCCTATGCTCCATCTCCACCGGGAGGTGGCAAGACTTGCCATAAACTAGCTTGTAGGGAGTGGTGCCAATCGGTGTCTTGAAGGCGGTTCTATATGCCCACAAAGCATCATCAAGCTTCATAGCTCAATCTTTTCTTGTCCTAGAAACCGTCTTCTCAAGTATCCCCTTTATCTTCCAGTTGGAGATCTCCAATTGGCCACTAGTTTGGGGATGGTAAGGTGTGGCCACCTTATGAGTCACCCCATACTTAGCCAAAAGTGTCCCAAAGTTCCTATTGGTGAAATGCTTCCCTCCATAACTTATAATCACTCTTGGTGTTCCAAACCTAGGGAAGATGACTCGGTTGAAGAACCGTACCACAACTTTGGCATCATTTGTGGGAGAGGCGATTGTCTCCACCCATCTCGACACATAGTCCACCGCCAAGAGAATGTAGAGGCTGCCACATGAAGAGGGGAATGGCCCCATGAAGTCCACACCCCAAACATCAAATATCTCAACCTCTTGTATGTTGTTTAAGGGCATCTCATTCCTCCTTGAGATGTTGCCCGTCCTTTGGCAAGCGTCACAAGCCACTAAAAAATTTTGCACATCCTTAAACAAGTTAGGCCAATAAAATCCGGATTGTAATACATTTGCACACGTCTTGTTTGAGCTAGCATGGCCTCCACATGCCAAGGAGTGACAATGACGGATTACACTCTCCACCTCATCCTCCGGAATGCACCTCCTAAAGACTCCATCCGGTCCTCTCTTGAACAAGAGAGGCTCGCTCCAATAGTAATGCCTCACATCCTTGAAGAACTTTTTCGTTTAGGCATATGATAGATCGGGTGGCACCTCCTCATACACAAAGCAGTTCACTATATCCGCATACCATGGCTCACTCCCTCTAGACACTTGAAGTAAGCATTCCTCTATCATTTGCAATTGCTCATCCCGGAATGACTCATCAATCGGGATGTCATCTCTCTCAATCTCCAATGGTGGTAGCCTACTAAGATGGTCCGCTACTGAATTTTCGGAACCCTTCTTGTCCCGAATTTCCAAATCAAACTCTTGAAGGAGGAGGATCCAACGAATCAAGCGAGGCTTGGCATCCTTCTTTGTGAGGAGATACCAGATCGCAGCATGATCCGTATACACAATGACCTTTGCTCCAACAAGATATGACCGGAACTTCTCAAAGGCATACACTACCGCTAGCAACTCCTTCTCGGTTGTGGCATAGTTGAGTTGGGCATCATCTAGCGTCTTGCTAGCGTAGTAGATGGCATGTGTAAGCCCATCTTTCTTTTGTCCTAAAATAGTCCCAACGGCCACATCACTTGCATCACACATTATTTCAAACGGTAAGCTCCAATCCGGTGGTTGCATGATAGGGGCGGAGATCAAAGCATTCTTCAACCTACAAAATGCTTCAAGACAATCTTTGAAGAAAACAAACTCAACATCCTTCATTAGTAGGTTAGTGAGAGGTTTAGAAATTTTAGAGAAATCTTTTATAAACCTCCGGGAAAAACCGGCATGCCCTAAGAAACTCCTTACCCCTTTCACCAAGGTAGGTGGTGTCAACTTCTCTATTATTTCTATCTTTGCTCTATCAACCTCAATGCCACGGTGGGAAACCAAATGTCCCAACACTATGCCTTCACTCACCATGAAGTGGCATTTCTCCCAATTCAAAACAAGCTTAGTTTCCTCACATCTCTTCAACACCAAAGACAAGTTAGCTAAGCAATCATCAAATGAAGATCCATACACCGAGAAATCATCCATAAACACTTCCATAATGTTCTCAATATATTCAGAAAAAAATAGCCATCATACACCTTTGAAAGGTGACGGGTGCATTACACAACCCAAAAGGCATTCTCCTATATGCAAATGTTCCCCAAGGACATGTAAATGTTGTTTTCTCTTGGTCATCCGGATGAATAGGGATTTGGAAAAACCCACTATAACCATCTAAGTAACAAAAGTGTGAATGTTGAGCTAATCTTTCTAGCATTTGGTCAATAAAGGGAAGAGGGAAGTGGTCTTTCCTAGAGGCAACATTAAGCTTTTAGTCAATACACATTCTCCACCCCGTAACCGTCCTAGTTGGGATTAGTTCATTGTTCTCATTAGCCACTACGGTCATACCACCCTTCTTAGGAACAACATGCACGGGACTAACCCATTTACTATCCTAAATCGGGAAAATGATTCCCGCGTCTAGCAACTTAAGGATCTCCTTCTTTACTACCTTTTTCATTATAGGATTCAATCTTCTTTGAGGTTCAATTGAAGGTTTATGGTTGTCTTCCATCAAGATTTTATGCATGCACAAGGAAGGTTTAATGCCAACTAAATCATCAATGGTGTATCCAATAGCTTTCCTATGCAATTTCAATTCATTTAACAATCTATCAAGGTCATCATCATTCGAAGATGCATTCACAATCACGGGATAAGTAGAATTTGAACCAAGGAAAGCATACTTTAAATGAGAAGGGAGAGGTTTGAGATCAAGTTTAGGAGGACCTTTATCGGTTGGAGACGATCCATACAATGTAGGTTGAGATGATTCCAAAGCCATGGAAGACTCTCCAAGACTCCTTGAAGCTTAATCAACAACTAAGGCACTTTTTGGACAAACCACGGGCAAAACCACGACCTCTGGCACAACAACGGGCGTGGAATTGGAAGAGTTGGCACTTCTGGACATTACAGAGAGTTCCACGGGTAAAACCACGGGCGTGGTTCTTGCCCCCTGGCCGTGGTTCCTACAGTGATTCAGCACACCTTCGTGCACTTCAAATTCAGCACTTGTCTCCTTTTCTAATGCATCCAAAACCTTGATTTCTTCATTGCAATCATCCTCAACTCCTTCCTCCATCAAACTCAAGCTAAGAACCTTCTCAAGTGGGTCCTTGATCAAGATCGAGCTCACAACTTCTCTAGACTCCTCTTCCTCGACCATGTTGAAGACATCTTCACCAAGGGCTGGCCCCTTCATCATTATGGACAGCTTGAACTTGATATTCTCTTCTCCTATGTTGAAGGAGAGGATTCCATTTTTGCAATCAACTAAGCATCCGGATGTGGTAAAGAATGGCCTTCCTAAAATGATAGGAACCGGGTAGTCCGCCGGGATGTCCAAAACAACGAAATCGATTGGCACATAGAACTTCCCAAGCTGAACCGGTATGTCCTCTAGGATCCCAACGGGGTGAGTGATGGATCGGTCCGCCGTATAGAGGGTCATCTTGACCGGCTTCGGTTCTCCTAGCCCAACCTTGTTGCAAAGTGCAAGCGGGATAATGCTTACACTTGCTCCAAGGTCACAGAGGGCTTCATATTGGACTTCTCCAACTCCAATTGGCACACAAAAAGATCTTGGATCTCTTAGTTTAGGAGGCATCTCCTCCCTCATAGTTTGAATCAACTCGGAAGATCTCTTTGTCATCTTCACTTCTCCATACTCCTCCAACTTCCTCTTGTTGGAGAGTATCTCCTTCAAAAACTTTTCATAGGCCGGCATACCTAGAATAGCATCCATGAACGGAATGTTAATATGCAATTTAGACATGAGTTCAAGGAATTTACCGAAATGTTTATCCAAACGAGCTCTTGCTCGTGATTGTGGGAATGGTAGCGGTGGCTTGTATGGAGCAGGTGTTGTGACACCTATTTCATTTCTAGTTTATTACCAGTTAATTAACCCTGTTTAAAGCAATAAGTGGAAAAGCGGAAAAACGGAAAACGTAAATTTTTAAAACTTTATCTTACAACCATATTCACAACATATATACATACTAACATGTCATAAAACCCTGTTTAACAAAACACAAATGTTTAAAACCACACAAAATATCCTAGGAGGTAGCATCCCATAACAGCCCACCTGATATGATCTCAAATCCAAGTGTTGGGTCCAACGTCCTTGCCTTGGTCAGGCCGAGTCTGAGTAGCTGAAATAAAATGTGGATATAACAACAATGAGCCACACGCTAAGTAAGGGTATACAAATCACACTCCCCAATATATATAAGTATCTAATACCCCGTTCCCAAAGGACACTCTATACCCTTTTCTCACATTTCAAAGCACACACAAACATGTCCAAATTAACATTACATCCACAACCATCCATAACACATAGCATATAAACAATCAAGCATATTATCACACCACATATAAACATATAATCTCATATAAATATCTCATATCATACCATCACATATAAATAATCATAACATGACATATAGCATGCTAGACTCGATCACATCGATGCATAGGTGATAATTAACTAACTAGCCCCAACTGATCGTACGATATATTTTCTCATGTGCTTTCGTATTTCTTTTCTTTCTTTCGTTCTTTCTTTTTTTTTCTTTCGGTTGGCCAACCCGATAGCGTCCTAGGCCCCTTTAGATCAGGCAGCGACCTCGGCCATCTTGTCCTAAGACCCCCTGTAGATCAGGTTGCGATCTTGGACTATTTTTCTCATCTTGAGGCCCCATGTAGATCAGGTAGCGGCCTATGAGGCTCCCTGTAGATCAGGTAGCGACCTCGTCCCCCGGAAACCCATGCGGGACCCAGTTGGGCTAATTAATCAATTATCATCCTATATTATCACTTTCATATCATAACTCAATTTCATGCTTTCATCATATTCTTTCATCATATTCTTTCCATTATCATCTCATGTACCTCATACATGCATTCATAAATCATATCAAATATCGTCATCATTTCACTCATATATATAAGCATGCATAAAATCATGGCATAATAAATACATAATATATATTAAGCAAGTGTAATTCATATACACTTACCTCGCAGGTAAGAACAATAAAACCTCGCAAACCAACTATTGAGTCCGTTTCCCACTCGGTCTATCCTCCTTTATCGTGCTTGGATACGCTCACAAAGACTAAGCTATAGTTAACCAAAACCTTCAACAACACCTGCGGAGAATATCATATTCCTCGTATTAAACTTCTCGATTCAAACACCAGTTAAATTCATTCCTTTGAATTTAATTAACTTATATCCTCCTCTATAATCCCAAATTAATTAATTTAACCTTCAATTAATTAATTAAATTTCGCCAAAATAACGTTTTGCCCGCAGACAATTTCTGAACCCACCTGTCATCAAATCTCAACAAACAAACAGCCCATAATCACCAAAATAATGTAACGAGCATAATGGAATTTTCAGTTATCCATTTTGACAAGCCTAAGGTCAATTTAGGCCAAATCGCAATACGGAAAACTAATAAATTCATAACTTATTCGTTACTAACCCGATTGACGATCCGAAAGAAGATTCGGAATCACAACGACGCAGGCTACGCTCGGACACCATCAAATTCACCGGAATCTGAGCGATAGAACATCCCTAGTATCATATATGCTCGACAAGACCTTCCCTTGCTTGGAAATGTAGAAACTCGGTACCAAAATGAAGAGAATGAAGAGAGGAATCCAGAAACTCAAACGGATTTGAAATCGGATTAGAAACGAAGAGTAGATCTGAGTTTGAAGTTGAGAGATTTCAGATCTTTTATGAGAAAACGTGAAAGGAAATGAATTAATAAACGTTATTTCCGCTATTTATAGCGAAGACGATAATTATCCTTTAGCGGAGTCGATAATTATCCTTTCACCGATCCGAAAGCGGTTTAAGCCCCCTTCTCCAAACTTCTCGAAATTGGAATAATAAATCTGGAATATTGTATGGATAATTATTCCGCAATTGTCTCGAAAAACGCGTATTCCTAAGCCGTCTTTCTTAGCCGCTAAGAAACGAAAATAGCGACTCTTTTGGCAGTTTTGCCTTTCTATGTTTTTTATTTCTAGGACATGTCCGATGTCCTGATCATTTCTCTTAACTGCATTTTTATTAATTGAAGCTCCCAAATGCTCCAAATAACACCGGGGTGTAATATCATCTAGGAGCAGGTTACCTCGAGAGGTATCTCATGTTATAACGGATTTAATTCCTTAAAATTCTCGATTAGGTCATCTTCGATTTTTGACTGTTACAGGTGCCACATATGTTGGCTCATCATCCTTGATGTTGCCTCCTTCTTCTTGCAATGGATCTTCCTCCACTACTACTTGCTTTCCCTTGTCATTCCCCTTAGGTAAGGGATCTTTCATGCTCAACTCACTCCTTGTAGTAATGGCCAACACTTGACCTCTTGGATTGTCCTCGGTCCTTCCAGGAAGCTTTCCCGGATCCCTTTGTGCTTCACCCGCCTTTTGGAACACTTGTGCTTCTAGCACCTTTTGAGATTTCGAAATGGAAGTCACCGTGCTCTCAAGTCTACTCAACCTTCCAAGCAATTGTTCAAATATTATCACGGTTCTATCCTTTGGAGGTTTAGGAAAACCAGGTGGACGCTCTTGTGAAGCCTTAGGTGGTCGTGTTGCGCTTGTGGAAGCGGGAGGGTTCAAGGCACCATCCGGGTTAGAATAGGAGAACCCGGGATGGTTGTGATTAGTCCGGTAATTGTTGTATTGCCGCCTGTTGTTGTTGAACTTCCTAGGGCCTTGATAATTGTTGAAGTTACTACCCATGTAGTTAATGTCCTCCTCTTTGGAAGCCAAATTGGCTTGCACTTGCACTTGAGGACTTGCTTGATTCTTCAAGGTTGTGGCACACAACTCCCTCAAAGACTTAAGCTCATTGTTGATTGCATCGAGTTTGTAGTTGCTCATGGTGACTTCACTCACTTCATATACTCCCGGTTTCCTCCCATCACTCTTCCTATGGGAGTACTTCTCTATCACCAAGGCTTGCTTCTCTACAAACTCCCAAGCCTCATCCACATTCTTCCCCATGAATGTTCCTCCGGAAAGCGATTGGATCTTGAATAGGCTATCCTCATCAAGCCCCTTGAAATAAATCTCCAATAGCTCTATCTTCGGTATCCCATGGTGTGGACAATCTAGGAGGAGGTCCTTGAACCTCTCCCAAGATTTGAATAGGCTCTCTCTATCCTTCATCACGAAGGCATTGATCTTCCCACTTAGCTTAGTGGTCTTGGAAGGTGGGAAGAACTTTGTCAAGAATTCGGTTGTCATCTCCTCCCAAGTACTCACACATCCTAGTGGAATGGATTGATACCAAGCCAAGGCCTTATCCTTAAGAGAGAAGGAAAAAGCCCTAAGCTTGTGGTTGTTGTTCTCCAATCTAGGCGGCCTTAGAGTCTCCATCAAGATCTCATATTTCATCAAGTGTTGATGAGGAGACTCTCCTTCCATCCCTCCAAATTTATTGTGCCGGATCATTTGTAGCACTTGAGGGCGGAGCTCATAATCAGGGGCTGCGGGATCTCCTAAATTTACACCCGGGCGGTGCACTCTTTGGGCTGGATCCATACGTTGCCCTAGCGTTTGTGGCTCCTCAATGATGATCAGCTCAAACCGAACATTAACCGCCGGCTGCGGTGGTGGTGGTGGTGGAGGTTGTTGACAATTAAGCTCCCTTTGTACAAGAGCTTGCCTAATCTCTTCAATTTCCCTCCTAGTTGCTTCTTGCCTCTCACTTGCAAGTCCCCTCTCATTCTCCAAGGCTTCATCCCTTAGCCTAAGTTGCTCTAAGGCTTCATTCAACTCAGCTTGAAGATCTCTTCTGTCCATCTCCGTCTTCTTCTTAATGCTCTTGGATTTAGTCTTAAGAGTTTTCTCCGGTTCGGGATCGAATGGAGCTAAATCCTTGCCACGAGATCTTCGCATTCACCTAAAGAGTGAGAGATGTCCTGAAAATCAAAGACACAAACCAAACAAGATCAAAAGCAACAAGAAAGACCTACACTATAAGCAATCACAAACAATGATTCAATCTAGACCTAGTCCCCGGCAACGGCGCTAAAAACTTGTTAACGCTAGATGTGTATAGCACAAAAGTCTTAAATTTATAACTCGATATATTTTCCCAACTCCTAGCGAACCCACAGTGTATGGGTCGTTTTGTAGCAAGGATAGTATTCCGAGGTCGAACACAAAGACTAAGGTGAAATCAAATCAAGCAAGTGATCATGGATAGTGCAAATCTAGTCTAAGAAAAGAGAAAGAAATAAAGAAATGAAAATCATGATATTTTTGGGTTTGGTTTTGTGGTTATCAAGCAAGGATCACAAATCATGCAAGATTATAAAACAAACTAACAACTAAAGCTAGCAACACAAACTAGCAACACAAACACGAGATATGTAATCAAAGGGAGAAAAGCGGATTCTAGGGGTTAGGACTTCCGGTTATGGCATTGGACTCAAGCTTCTAATCAATCCTTGGATTTACTATGGTATGTTGGGAAGGGGTGTTTCTCAATTGGGATCAATCACCGGGTAGGTCTCATGGTCCACTAATCCAACACCTAAGGTCCTATCACCGGGTAAGTCTCTAGGAGCCTAAGGTTGAGAATTCCACACAAATTGGATTGCTATCTAGGGGTCAAACCTCTCCTTACCGATAAGTCTCGGGAAGGCAAGTCTTAAGTAACAACCCTAGCACTCTCAATCCAATAGCGGCTTATGAGGCTCACTACTACCTAGAGTTCATCATCTTAGGTATCAAAGATCGAGAATTACCGGGTAGGTCTCTTCCCTTACTTAGTTTGCTAGCAATAGGTCACCCTAGGCTAGATTAAGCTTAACAAACACTAGGATTTCAACAATCTAACATCCTAACATTCATATTCATCAATACAAGCACAACAGAGAAAATCACGGGTTGTTCATACTAAACCACGGCCGTGGTTCTTGAGGAACTGACCGTGATTTCTATCGGGAGTTAGGTTCGAGCAAGCAAATCATCCAAAGGTACATTCAAGTCTATTCTATCATAGTCCAAGCCATAACCATCATTCCATTACCCTAGAATCACAACTATTTAGCCGACAACATGCATTTTAAGATTCAAACTCAACAAACAACCATGAATGGCTTCCATAGCAAGAAAGTGAAATGAAAGAGAAAGGAAACAAGTAGAAAAAAGAAAACCAAGATGAATAAAAGATTAAGCAATACTTACAACCCTTCAAAAGAAGGTCCAAAACGTTCCTTACAATCCTTGCAAAAATCTTCAACTAAGGTCACTCAAGAATAACTCAAAAGCTATGAAAACACTAAGCTAAGTGTTGTTCTTCTTCCTACCAAAATGAGAGTGTTTTTCTTCTCTCGAAGTCTACCCTTCAATGGAATGATGTGTTGTGAGAGAGTGTGGGAGAGAGTCCCCTAGCAACATCCTGCAGGACAACTTATATTCTCCACCAAGACCAAGAGTCGGGCATGAAGATCGTGGGACAGATGTCACAGTTGTCCAGAGAAAACCACGGCCAAAATTACGGCCAAAACCACGGCCTTTGGACCATGGAATCCTCTGTTTAGCTTCCTTTTGATCATCAAGCAATGAGTTGGTGCAAGGCATGCACCAACAAGGTCCTATGTGTTCTCCTTTGCTCCTAGCTTGCTTCTTAATGAGTCTGGAAGCGTGTCATCATGAGGAATGATCCTCAAATGTATCGATTAAGCTCCAAAAGTTCCCCAAAATACCTACAAAACCGGCAAGAGTTCGTGTAGACGTCTATTTCGACAATATGCATGAATTAAGCGTAAACGTCATGAACTAATGCCAAACCATGCATGAATAACGGGAAAAATTATCTAAATGAATGCCACTATCGTCATAAATCGTGTTATCACCGCACAAGCGGGAAAATTGATAAACCGCTGAATAACTGGAATAAAAATTCCGGACGTTACAATTAATCCCCCTAAAAACAAGTTTCGTCCCGAAACTTGCTAAACGTACAACTCCCGATCAGACACGTCTCGAAAACCGCATGGAACACATAAAGTTAACTATCGGCCCTCTAATGCAAAGGTCACCCACGTAATCACATCAATACCTCACAAGGTAACTGCACATACATATAAGCAACACATAATACATATCACATCCCAAATCACATAAGCACAACCAAGGGAAGAGCTCGGAATTAACCCGACTGTCCTATAGTTGTCGCTAAGTCTGCGTAAAACTCGGGATAGTTCCTCCAGATACTATCCTCGGTCTCCCACGTAGCCTCCTCGGCTCCTCGTCTCGACCATTGCACTCTCAGCCTCAGT
Organism: Fagopyrum esculentum; assembly: GCA_033239045.1. Classification (NCBI taxonomy): domain Eukaryota; kingdom Viridiplantae; phylum Streptophyta; class Magnoliopsida; order Caryophyllales; family Polygonaceae; genus Fagopyrum; species Fagopyrum esculentum. Next base: position 88,620,282 of record BSUD01000001.1, read on the forward strand.
ATTTACTTCAACCGAAGGTGTCTCCTACTACGCTCTAAAACCGCTATCGGGTGCTCCGTAAAAGTATGGTCCGACTCGACCACTAAGTCCTTGTGGCCAATGATGTACCTCGGGTCGTGCATGCACTCTCCCAATCGATACATATGAATCATCGGTATTGTAACGCTAACTTGTAAGCCACTCCCCCAACTCACGCGAAGATCTCACAAAGGTCTGATATATCGGAAACTCAACTTCATGCTCGGTCCTTCTCAATACAACACTTCCATTGTGGTTCTTCCATGCTTGCCTCTAACAAAAAAGATTGGATTGTCAAGTTATACCGTTGGCTTTGGTTCTTGTCCGACTAAACCTCGATGTTACGCTCTCTCAATTCTTGTTGGAAGCTTTGAGTGATGAAGGGGGTACCTTACTTCCCCTTACATCTACTAGCAAGATATGTATGCTTTTACTTTTACATTGTTCCTCCATACCTAACCAAGACCTTGTCTTGGAGAGTCAGTTGTACACTTCAAACCCATCCTAGCTCGAGGAAACTTCAAAACAGTTGCACCAAGGAATCTCCTCTATTAACTCTTATGACCCTTGTCCATTTCCAAAACTCCCTTGTCTTCCAACGTAGGTTAGTCATTGATGGTATTACTTGGGAGAATCTCTCCATGGATACGTTTGTGAGTGTTTTATCAAACCATTCATTTCCCTTGTTGTTTGTGTGAATTTCTCGTTCACGTGGTTGAGTTTGAAGATTTATCAAAGGTCAATTCATAAGTTTTACGTTCTACGTTGACGACCTTGGTGGCTGTTGTGTGGTGTTGTCTGGCTGAGGCCACAAGGTGGCAGCCTTGGTGAAAATTCACCATGGAAAACAATAAGAAGACCATCACCGACTCGGATGGAGGTGGCAGTTCGGAGATGGAATCAACCAAGAAAGGTACTACGGAAGGCAAGGGAATTGAATCAGGGACGGATATTCATGTTCAAGAAACGGTTGAGGGGGCTAACAACGCAAGAAAATCAAGAAGAGAGAGGTGAACGACTCAAAAATGCTACCAACGCCTATACCAAGGCCACTGGCGGGATGGAATCGGCTGCTGGGGAAAGTGGGACTGGAGTTGGACCTAGGAAAATTGTCGTCGGAAGGATCGCGAAAACAACCGATTCGAAACACTAGGTCCAAAGCTGTTATCGTTATGAAAACAACGAAGGGCACATCCGCTTTGTCCGCTACCTCTGGCGCCACAAGCAAAGGGGATGTTGATTGGCAAAGAATTTAGCGCTTCTGCCGGTCCCGCAAAGGGGACGTCCGCTTTGTCATCGGCAAATCAAGAAAGTACATATATGGTTGAAAATGCATCTTTTTCGTCCGTCCCTTTGAGAGTTGGTCAACTTGATACATCTCAGTCGAATGCCCATAAGAAAGGTCAGGCTCATGAACAATCAATTTTAAACATGAATGAAGAGTTGGGTGAGGTCTTTATGGAGGTTATTGTGGATGATCATGATGTATTATCCGATGGCAATAAGGATATGCATGATGGTCAGTTAGAGACTGTTGAAGCTCTAATTGCTGGCCAACCAGCCTCGGAGTTCCCAGCCTTGGGAAAAGCAGGTCCTCGTGATGGGGTACGTCAAGCATGGAAAGCGAATTCATCGCGTGTCTTCATGAACTCAGGATTAGGAGGCAGGCTTGAATTTACGCCTCCAACCTCAACCAGAATAACAATCAAATGCTCGGAAGGTATGCCAAAAAGCCAGGTTTGGGGAAGTACTCTCTTAGGTCAATATGTTGGGTTCTATCCGAGATTTTTTGCCATTAACAACATGATGAAGGCTTGGGGAGTCAAGGTTAAATTCAGAATGGAGGCTGGATGGATGATATTCAGTTTTTTGAATGATGATGATAGGGATATAGGGTGCTTAGAGGAGCACCCTATTTCATCTTCAACTGTCCCTTGTTGCTCAAACACTTACCGGACAAGATTGCTTTCAATCAAAAAGATGTTGCTACAATGCCATTATGGGTAAGAATAACTGGACTTCCGAATTAATTTTGGACACCTACCATACTTGTAAGAATAGGATCTTTGATTGGAAAACCCTTGTTCATGGACCACGTTACGGAAGATCGTAAACAAGGGTCATATGCTAGGGTCCTTGTTGAGGTTAATTTTGCTAAACATATCTTATGGGAAGTGTCTTTGGATTTTGATGATGGCATTAGTCTTGATTGTACTATGTTGTATGAAAATGAGCCACAATATTGCCGGCGGTTCCTTTAATTGGCCACAAAGATGTTGATTGTTCTTTCAATGAATTATTAAAAGAAGTTGGACTACGACCTCCACAAGTTAGACGACGGCAGGTCATAAAGGAAGGTATTGGGGGTGCTAAAGGAGCTTCTACTAGTTTTACCATGAAAATGAATGCAATGAAGGGAAATCCGGTTATGGAGGGTGAGAATGATATGGTGAAGCACGTTAGTGCTAATAAAGGACTGTAGCATGTTATTACCAACAACAAGGCTAACATGGTAGAGGGGGAACGTATAGAAACAAGAGATAAGAGTGTGAAGGATAATGGTCAAAGTGAGGATGAGAGAAGGAAGGCTAAAGGGAAAGACAAGGTCATGGAAGGGGTCAGTTATGATGAAAATATGAGGGAGTTGGGGGTTGAGGATAAAACAATTAGTGAATATATGGATGACAAGGATTCTAGGGATGAGACTGACGATGATGATGCATCTGATGACCTAGTTTTCCCTTCTGAGGATGATAGTTCTTCGGGAAAGGAACATGATGATCGTGAGGAGGGTGAGGAGGAGAACTTGGAAGAGGTCTTCACTACAGCCTTGTCAAAAGCTAAGAGGAGAATTATTATGAGGCTTAATGCCTCCCTAGAGAAGCAAGGAAAGAAAAGGGTTGCTTGGTAGAACCGTGGAGAGGCAAGTCGAAGGCTGACTCAACTAGCATCATCACATGTGGAGGAAGTTTCAAAGCTACAGCAAAGGACGAGTGAGAAGCTAAAGGGAGGTCGACAAGGACCAACACGAGCATGATGGCATGGAATATACAGGGGTTGAACCATCCTCGGAAACAAAATGGAATCAAGGCGTTGATCAACCAATTTAAGGTACGTTTGTGTGGTATTTTGGAAATCCGTATTGACTCATCTCTTACGGACGTGCAGGTCATCATGAGGAGGAAGTTTCCAAGGTGGAAGTTTGTGCATAACTTCGAGATGGATAGGAGGTGCCAAATAATCGTAATATGGGATCCAAGGCACATGGGCGTCCAAGCTTTACGTGTGCATGTTCAATTCATTACATGCATGGCTACATGCAAGGTCGCCGGAGTGGTCTTTGGTGCTTTCTTCGTCCTTGGGGAGCATCGAGTGTCCACTTGAAGGGAAGCATGGAAAGGAATGAGAGATATCATAGGAGGAAGCAACTGGCCTTGGCTAGTCCTTGGAGATCTCAATAATGTTATCTACTCGGACGAACGTATCCATGGAGAACCGGTTAAGTACTATGAATGTAGACCCTTGTATGAGGTATGCAAGGATCTGGGCTTGGTTGACCTGCCCTAAAATAGTGAGTCTAAGTTCACTTGGACAAATGGCACTATTTGGAGTAAGATCGGTAGGATTATGGTCAATGGGGCATGGATGGATCAAGGTATTCACTGCCGAGCAACATTTGTGGACAAGTGGCAATACTCGGACCACAAACCGGGCATTGCTCACCTCCATCAACAAGTTTGTGGCATGAGAAGGAATTTTAAGTTCTTCAATATGTGGACAAAGCATGAGGCTATCCTTTATTTGGTGAAAGAGAGATGGGTGTGTCATCTCCGGGGTATTATGAAGGGGCAATTATGTACTCTTAATAGACTTCATTTTTGACATGTTGTGGAGAAGGCTAGTTAGGCCAATGATGAGTATAGTAGAGTGCTAGAGGAGTTACGAATGAACCCAACGTCAGTGAGTATAAGGGAGACGATGGTATGCTCAAAGCTAAGATGGAAAGATTAAATGAGGCCGAATTTAGTTTTCTATCGCAGCAAGCAAAGTCGAAATTCATCTTGCATGGGGATAAGCCTATAAGGTTTTTTCATGGGCTTATGAAAGCGAGGGTCATGGGTTGTCATGTGACCTCAATTCTGGGTGCTAATGGGGAAGTCACAAGCTCTAATGAGGAGGTTGTGCAGGATTTTGTATCCTTTTACCAAGGCTTTTTTGGAATTAAGGAGATGGTAGAGATACCCTTAGATCGAGAGTTGCTATTGGCCCAAGGTCAAGATGTTGGATAAGGAGATCCTTCTCATGCCGGTGTCTAATGTTGAGGTTAAGGAAGCAATGTGGAGCATTGCGGAGGATTTATCTAGAGGGGGAGATGGATTTACGTCATGTTTCTACAAGTCAACTTGGGGGCTAGTTGGGAGTGACGTTTGCGTTGCGGTGAAAGAGTTCTAACTCAATGGGAAGTTGTTTGGCCAAGTTAATCACACCATAGTATCTCTTGTTCAAAAGAAAGATAATCCTACAAGAGTTGAGCATGTTCGACCCATCTCTTGTTGCAATGTTATCTACAAGATAATTTCAAAGATCATGAGTAAGAGGTTAGGGCCTTGTTTGGAGTACCTCATCGACCCTTCACAGGCTGCATTTGTTCCAGGACGGTTGATGTCCGACAATGTGTTCCTTGTCAAAGAATTGCTTCGTAGATATAATGTTAAAAGGGACACTCGACGTTGCTTCCTCAATATTGATCTTGTCAAAGCCTATCACACCGTTTCATGGAGTTTTCTTCGGTTTGCTTTGGTCACTCTTCGGTTCCCTTCAAGAATAATATCTTTGATCATGGAATGCGTATCAACAGCCTCATATTCGATCAAGGTTAATAGAGAGATTCATGGGTTCTTTATTGGGAAGAGGGGACTCCATCAAGGGGATCCTTTGTCGCCACTTTTGTTCGTATGTTGCGTGGAGATGTTTTCTCGTCTTCTTAAGGCCGAGACAGTCAGGTCATGCTTTAGATTCCATCAGCATTGTGGGAAACTGCGGTTAGCTCATCAAGCATATGCAGACAACATTGTTCTGTTTTTTAGAGGAGGCAAGGAATCATTGGAGATATCGATGCATGCTTTACGACGGTTTGGATCTTTAAGTGGGCTGAAAGTTAGCATGAAAAAGTCATCCATGTATGTAGCATCCATCCCAAATGAAGAGGTTGAAGAGCTCAAAGTCATCACGGGTTTCTTGCTTGGGAGCTTCCCCTTCTGCTACCTTGGAGTACCCTTGGCACCACATACGTTGAGAGCGTCAGAATATACTCCACTCTTGGACAAGATTGCCAAACTCATTTCAACATAAAACAAGAAGAATCTTTCTTTTGTGAGGCGTATGGAGCTCATCACATCGGTGGTGCAAGGAGTAGATAGTTTTTGGCTATCCATGCTACCCATCCCTGGGGTAGTGTTGGATAGGTTGATAAGAATGACTCGGCAGTTTCTATGGACAAGACCAAGAGTAGCTTGGGAGAAGCTTTGTGAACCTAAGGATGAAGGTGACCTAAGGCTGCTTGATTTACGAGCATGGAACGTGGCTTTCATGTGCAAACATTATGCCCATATACATGAAGGAAAGGATAGCCTTTGGGTAAAATGGATACATCACTAGTACCTAACAATCACAAAGCCTCAGGATTGGGAGGCACAACGCCGAGATTCGGGCTTGATCAAAGCCATCTTGCTAGGAAGAGATCTCATGAAGAGTATGGCTGGAGAAGGTATGGACATGGAACACAAACTGGAACGTGTATCTCCGGGAGGAAGGTTCAAAGTCACGGACGCCTACAACCTCATTCGGAAGAAAGGGGAGAAAGTTCATTGGCATGACACAATTTGGGATTCAAGGTTAACTCCTAGGCATGCATGTATTGCATGGATGGCCACGTTAAAACGACTACCAACACATGACAGGATGGGGTTCCTAGAAGTAGATCCCGTATGTCACTTATGTAGAAGGGCTGAGGAATCACATGACCACATTTTTTTTAGATGCCGGTATGCTAATAAGATTTGGAGGGAAGTTAGGAGCATGTTTGGCATGGAATTTAGGCTAGGTACTCTGGATCTTACGTTGCGGTGGCTACGACATAGGAAGCGGAAGAAGCATCGGAAGACAGCAGCTATGTGTTTTGTGTTGGTGACTACGGTATATTACGTATGGCATGCACGTAATTCTCTTATGTTCAAGAACAATAAAATCCCAGAGAAAGTGATCATTTGGCTTGTAAAGAATCATGTATGTAGGCTTACATGAGGCCTTTCCGGACTATGTAGGTGGTGTTGTTCTTAGAGTTTAGTCCATGGTTGTATGGCTTTTTGTTGTTTGCCGTGATGGAAGTTTATTTATGTTGCTTTTACCATGATGTATTGGAGTGATGTAGCTTCAAGGGGGGTGCTCATTTGGATTGATATGTGAGCTTTGTAGCTGAAATCATGTTATACATGAGTGTAGGCATTTTTTCTCCATATCTATGAATTAACCAGCAACTTGTGAAACTTCTTTCACATTCTTCGGGGGTTGCCATAAGTGTTTGAATTGTAGGGCGTAATCATGCCTCTAAATAAATCGATCTTATCTTCTTTACCTTCTAGGACATCCCAACATGTGGGAATCGTTCTTCGTATTTTATATGGTTGGCACAAATCCTTTGAGTAGGCGTAGGACTTGCTTTATTTCCTTACGTAACATCGATTCGAGCGTAAAGTTTTTATCCTCCGTCTTTCACATACTCCCCGTACTTCTCAAGTCGACATCCAACTAAAAAACTTCGGTCATCTCTTCCTCTCGTTGGTCGCCTTATGCATCTCTCGGCATGCCGAGAACAACTTCCACCGTACTGGCATGCCTCATGGAGAACGCTAGGTGAAATTCTCCATCTCAAAACCGCTGAAGTATCCTGCTCGTTTCTTCTCAAGTTAACGTCATAAGCCCAAAGTTTGCCGCGTTACTAATATCCAAGTTCCCCGTCTAATGTCATCGTTAGCATAGCTCCTCCATGTGAGTCCGGAAAACGTAACATCCGTTTCATTAGTGTCAACCTACCATGCATCTTCTTTATGTATTCCCCTTTTTCATGATAAAAAAAATAAGCCCCGCTTTCCTCTTGTCTCACCTTGGAAAATCACCTCGTCTCGTCTCTATTGTGGCCGTCACGGTCTTCCGACTGCTGTCCAAAAAGGGTCGATGGCGGTCCATCTAATCCATCTCTACGATAACTTCTTCATGCATTCTGAGTGCATGATATGGAAGTCGGCTATCCAATCACGGTTTCCCAAACGAATGGGACAATCGGGTACCTCTTGGGTACAAGTAACCTTACCAACGTCGGGTAACCCTATGAGGAAGGGTCTCCCTTCTATTGTAATTAACGTCAAGCCTAGCTACACAAAAATAGGAAAAAGAAGGGTGCGTAGCACTCGTATAAAAACAATACCCCCGACAGTGAAGTCGTGAATCTAAATAGTACCTGTGTCAACCGGCGCCGCTGGATCAAAGGCGCTCCTCAGCTCGAAAACCCTGGCCTGAGTGCCTTCGGCCTCCGTTGTGCCTCTACCATGCCCCCTACCGAGGCCTTGACCTTGGGCCGATCACTGCAAACGATCCTGACCTTGGACCCTCTATTGGTGGTCGGTGCCTGATACTGAGGCAGCTTTTGCCCACCTCCTGCCACGCTAGCTAGTGAAGAACCCCGTTGTGACCGTGTCTTGCTCTGACGGCAAAAAGCAGCTCGGTGGCCCACCTGGCCACAAGTGAAACAAGCCACGGGTGGCTTTCTAAATGCATTCCTAATGTGGCCATACCCTCCACAACTGAAATACTATCGTCCCCAATTGGATGTCGGAGCGGTACCTTGAGAACTAGGACGGCTCTACACCTGGCTACGAATGTATCCTAAGGCTTCTGCTCTTGAACTAGCGGGCTCTGTCCTCTGTCTCTTGTCCGGCCCCTCGGACTGAGCAACTCTCTTAGGACCCGGGTGGTCCCTCTCATATGCCGAAGCTCGGTCCTTGTATTCCTCCAGGGAGTCACAGCGGAATCCCGCAAGGTAAGCATGGGTGGACTCCCTCAATCTCCGTGAAAAGAGATAGACATGCTGGTCCGCCGAGGTGCGGCGGGACCCAACAAGGCCAGATCCTCACACTACCTCGAACTGTCCTCCACCAATACTGGGCATGATCCCGGAATAGCGTATGGACTATCTCAACCTGCCTCTCCTCCGGGCAACGGATCGCCTCTGATGCACACTCTTGTGCCCAATCCAGTGCTCGACCTCTAACCCTACCTTCCCGTCGAAGTAGGGTACATGTTGTTGGTTGAAAGCCTTCAACCATGAATCTGGTCTCAGTAACCTCGGCTAAACTCTAGCCCTGGAACCCTCAACAACTAACTCTGGTGCAACTACCTTTGGTGCCACTATATCGGGTGCAGCCCTGACCTGAGTCACCATTTGTGAGACCTCAACTAATCTCATAGGTACGGGAGGTGCGGGAGGTGGTTCTCCTGTCATAAATGCCTCCTCGACCTGTCGAACATACTCTCTAAAAATGGAAGCTCCAATCGATGCTCCACCGGTCTCAGAGGATGGAGGACTGTGCGCCCCGGACCTCACAATAGTCCTATCCCTAACCTCGGGAATGATGCTCTCTACGACGTCCTCTATGGGAACCTCAGCTGCTTGTGGATCCACAACTGACGGGTCCACAATGGGGATGCGTCCCTGACCTCTCGCTCCTGGAGGTCTCCCTACTCGTCCCCGCCTCGGAACGGTAGGAGGAAAGGGGGGTCTACCCCTTGCTGGTCTTACGTATGTGGTAGCTCTCGTGTGTGCCATCTGGTAGCGTATGGCATTTATATACAATAATATAAATGACTTAAAGTCTCGGTACGGTATAACTATAGAAGCGAAAATAATAAGCGTGATTCATACACATGACTAAGGTATATCAAATCCAATACATCCTAAGGCCATAAGTACATAACTATGCATATAAAAATCCAAAAACGTCCTAAGTCCACATATATATAACTACATATATACATATATCAAATCCGATAAACTACATCGCCGAGGTCCGATGAAGGAGTATTGGTTCCGTACATTCTATCCCAAACCCGACTCATGCACATGATTTTGAAAACAAAAAGTCATTTCTTCAAAACTCAGAACCCTTGAGGGTTCTGTTTATTTTCATTCGGCCTTTAATAAGATTGTGAGTGCCATTGTTGTCGACCTAGGGATCTGATACCATATTTTAACACCCCGAATACGCGGGACTCGGGATGCTACGGGCGGAGACCTCACAATGGGTTCCGACCCTAAGCTTGACTACAACAATTTCTCCGGACCTTTTCAACTAGGCACAAATAAAGACAAATTCCGAAATTGTTTTAATGCAAGTGCAAGCATCCAAAAAGTAAGATACAACTTGGAAACATAGCCGAGTCCTCAAAACGACACAAATTCATAAGCATAAATTTATAATCCACAACGTAGCCAAATAGAAACCATTCCGTCCTATAATGCACGGACACCCCGGTTGTCAATTCCTCCACCTCACTCGGAGGCATCCCTAACCTGCAAGGCATCTACACGATCGGTTTAAAACCGTTAGCTACTATTCAAGGCATTATAGTCAAGGCGATGGCACAAACACTCATAAATAATCATAAACACACAACATGCTCTAAAACACACAAGTCCGGTTTATTATCTTTTCATTATTAAGTCATATTCCGTTCTAATTCAACTTAGGTTTGTGACACGAGAGTCCCAGAAACTCCCCTCGGTCCCACTTACCGGCAAGAAATGGTATTGATGCATCCGACCATCTACGTGCATGGGCTAGTCGCCAAGAACCTCCTAGCTCTACACAAGAGCTAGACAAGTTATCACCGCCCGTTATCATACACTTGGGCAAATAATATATAAAGGTCGGTAATCCTATTTCCGGTTTCATTGTTATAACATAAAAAATAAACACACACCACCAAACACGCATCGGAACTAATACGAAGAATACGAGCTAAGTAAGTCCGGAGACTTACCTCGACCCAAATGCTAACTCACAAAACACTCTCGCTTCGCTTGGGAAGAAGCCCACAACCTTCTCACAAGAAGATATATATCAACAACTCGCTCAACTCAAGAAGTCTTAGAATTCTACACAAATGATCTACGCAAGATCATTTGACTCTCATTCTAGGACCGCATCCTAGAATCCATAATACTAACCTCACACTCAACACATGAAAGAAACTCTCAAGAGCCTAATACCTCACACGGACATAAGCCCCAACCAAGAAGAAACATACTAGCCTAGGAGGTCGAACACTCATCACCCTCGAATCCACAAACTACAAGAATCCATAAGAGCTCCTAGGTTCACAACCACTAGATGGCATTCACAACTATTCTAGGTCCACCCTAGGCATGCTACTAAAAATGTATCAACCTCTAAATAAAGGAAGGAACGAAGAAGAAAGGAGGAGAGAAGCCTAATGTTGAAGAAACGCAGCCGCGGAATCAAGCTGGCACGCCTGCGGAGGAGTTGTCGCCGCCCTTACGACCTCTGGCGCCGCCGTTGCGGTGGTCTGGCGTCTTGGCACCGCCCCTGCGGTGGCCTGGGTCCGCCCCTGCGGTGGCCTGGGTCCGCCCCTGAAGATCCGCCATCGCGGTCGAACAGCAGAAGGACGTCTTCTTCGTCTTCGACTGTGGATCATGGACTTCAATGGCCTGCTTCTCTTGCTAGTTATTCTCCAACACCAACCCCAGTATCTAGGCTCTCCCTCACCACATAAACGTGCTAAGAACACATGCATGAAAGGGAGTAAAAAAGACACCACTTTCAAAGCTTCATCCATAACCATGGAGAAGGAGAGAAGAAGAAGGAGAGGTTCAGCGGTAAAGAAGAAGAGAGGATGAAGGAAGAGAATGCTTACCAAACTGAATCTCACAACTTCTCACTATTGGCAACAATCCAAGAGCTCCAAGGAGAAGAGAAGGAAGAGAGCATAACTTGGTCTGACTATGGTGGTTAGCGCCTATTTGATCTTCCAACTTGGTTTGACTATGGTGAAGACTCAAACTCTTGGTTCCGACGAAGGAAATGAGGAGTGTAAAAACTCCTCCTAATCGAAGAGAGGGAGATAAGAGCAATAAAGTCATTTAAGGAGCCAAGATCAAGAAGAAATTTTTAAATCAAATATAGATCTACCAAGACATTGGAAACTAGAACCGAAGAAGGCCGTATACGTTTCCTGTTTGTTTGGGCTTGAATCTTTGAGATCGTTCCTAGAGTTTGGATCATTGTTCGATCGTTGTTTTGTTTTTGTATTTTGTACAAAAGAAGAACTCCGATTCCATTATATATTTTGAAACCGAGATCAAAATCAAATTGAAGTTGATTTCGATCTACACGTGATTATAGGGGCAAAAGAATTCTCTTTCAATCCCATTACGATCCCTTTCTCAATAGTAAAACCAATTAATTTCAAAGTAATATGCGATTTGATTCCGATCGAAACCTTTCTTTTGAGATACTAAAGCTTCTTTGTCTCACTTGGGGTACTTTATTTTCATTCATTTGTTATTGTTCCTCTTGTTGTAGATGACTAGAAAGAATATGACAAGCTTGCATGGGAATTGCATCACAACATGCCCGGGTTGAAACGGGTCGGGTCAAAAAAGGCTTGGTTAATGATCAGCTTGTTTCGGGTCGGTATGGCCCCGGTATCGATTGTTCGGGTTATCGGGTTGCCTTGGTTCTCGGGTCATAATGGGTCGGTTTAGTTCAGTTCATGGTAACGTTGTCAAACGGAGATGGCGGGTCATCCACAACAGGTGTTCAAACGGGTCGGGTCAAAATAATCTCTCTTTTTGAGGTTTGTTTTGGGTCGGGTCGGTTTGGATCACGTATCAATTGTTCGGGTTTAAACGGGTAAGGTCAAAACAATCTCTCTTTTTAGCGGTTTGTTTCGGGTCGGGTTGATTTAGATCGGGTATAAGTTGTTTGAGTTAATACCGGTTATTAGATAAGCCTTGGTTCTTGGATTAGAATTTAGTTCGGTTCTCAGGTCATTCGGGTTAGGTAACTTCGGTTCGGGTAGATGTGTCAATTGGGGTGGGTCAATCGGGTTAGAGTCGGGTCAAGTTATGTTCAGGTTGAATCGAAACCGGGTCGCGTTGCCTAAAATCTTGATTCAGGTCGGTTTTGGTGTTTGGGTCGGGCAATTTGTAACAAACTACATAAAACCACCTCTTATTTATAATAAACTACAATAACCACCTCTTATTTACTTTTTTTTTTCACTTGACCACATCTTATATTTTTATTTTCATTTAACAACACAATATTCATAATATATTAACAATTAACCACCTTATTAATATTCCATCTAAACTATTAGACTATCTAGTTTTCTATCTAAATTTAATGGGTCCACGAAAAAGTAATTAATTACTTTAGGAGACGGATTATAAATATGGAATAATTAATTTGGGATACGGATTAATAAACGTGGTCCTATAAATTGTTTTTGAATCTTTGAACGTCACTAACAAATCCTTATTTTTGGTTGATTAAATTGATTATGATCAATAACCCGTCATATCATTAATTTAATTTTATAATAATCAAATATTACTTTCTTAAACTAGTGGGAAACACAATATAAACAATTATTTGACATTTTATTTGAATGTAACACTTTATCCGAATGTAACTATTTATCACATTTAACCGAATCTGATAATAGTTCGTGGATATTTGTTTGATCCGTTTGATCAAATTCTAAAATATGGTATGTGAAAATGTTAGTCGGATCGGATAATTATACACGAATATTTGGGTGATTTGTTTGATTGAAATGCTTTTAGCATGATCCGTTTGATTGAAAATGACTTTAGTCAGATCTAGATATCCGACTTTTCCGTTTGATCTAAATATCTAAAGCGACTGATCCATTTGATTCATATATGTTTTTTCCTATTTTTTTTATTATAAAATGTAAAATAAAATATATCGTAGTTAGTTAGTCATATAACTTAATTCAAATGAAAGTAAAAAACGTATAGTTGATACAACTTTTTTTTAAAGAAACTTATTTTTAAGACTTTAACACATATCTTATCTGTAGCACGGTAAAAAAATACTTAAAAAACATCATTATATATACTTATACAATTATATTATGTATAATGTAATATGTCTACTTCAATACTGTATAGAAAACCGGAAATTAAAGTTGAAAAATATTTTTAATAAGTAATTAGTAAACAATAAGTTAAAATCAAATGTTATTTTAATGAATTAAAATCATCGCTACCTTACATTTGTCGTGTCGGAGTTGAAGAATGTCATTATAGACTTATAGTTAAAGTATAGATTATGTATTATGTATTATGTATTTATGTATATATAGACAATAATAGTAAATCAAAATCTTATCTTTAAAATGTCTATTCTTAAAAGTTATGGTATAAATTATGTATTTATGTGAAAACGACTTTAGTCGGATTGGACAATTCTCCGTTAATATTTGGGTGATTTGTTTGATCGAAATTATCTTTAACCGGATATGGATATCCGGCTTATACTATTTATTATGTAATATGTCATTATAGACTTATAATATAAACTTATAGTATGGATTATACCATTATAGACTTATCGGGTTATTTCATGTCGGGTTACTTTGGGATATCGGGTTACTCAGATCGGGTTACTTCGGACTATCGGGTCACTCAGATCGGGTTACTTCGGACTATCAGGTTACTTCGGGTCGGAGTATTCGGGCAATTGTGTCATTTGGGTCTGATTACTTTTGGTCATTTATTATTTCGGATTAAATCAGTTCCAGGTGGGTCGGTTCCGGGTATTATCTCTTTTTTTTTTCAAAATTTTTGACGTCAATTCGAGTTTGTCGGGTTGGGTCCACTTTTAACCGCTCTAATTGCAAGATCATCTTCTTACAAAAATAGAGTCTCCTCCTCTCTTTCTCTCTATATTTAGTTTTTCTCTTTCGTCTTCATCTTGCTCCAGGTTCGCTTCCTAGCTTCTTACGCACAATCTTTTGTCTCACCCTCTTATTTTACATATGATTATCTTCATTTTTCACTCCATGCCCTACATCCGGTGCACCAGTCTCAAAGATTCACCTTGGCACATAATGATCCAATTTCGTGAATATTGTCGACTTTTCTGAGGTTAATGTAAAAAAGATTTAAAATTCCCCTACTTTCCTTCTTTATTTTATTGGGATAATTGATTAGGAGCTTGCTACTTGTTGGACATCTGCTTATTTTGTTTTTACAAGTACTCAATATATTATGATTTGAGACATTCTTGTCAGTTGCTACTTATTTGCTACAGATTTTAAATGCTTAAACTACCCTAAAGCCTCTCAACAGTGTTGTATTACTGTACAACACAGACCATAATTCAGCAAATGAAACATGCTTTTCACTATCATCCTTGCAACCAACTTAATAATATTAGTTAAAAATGTATAATATTATTTATAGACTTGGATAGCATGAATTCGGGTAGAGTTGGCAACAAACCCAAAAAGTAAAGTAATCAAATCTTCAAAGAAAAGAAGACCATCTTTCCTCCACTACCTGCAGATTGTCCACCAGGTACGTAAGCCACATTGCTGCTATGGTTTGCCCTACCTGTTATTCATTTCATGCAATAAGCTGTTGGAATTGCAATGCGTACAATAATATTCAAAATTTCAGATATTGAGCATGCATCAAATTATCCATAAACTCAATGCTGTCATAGAATTACGTGAGGTCAGAAGATCAAGCAAGTCCATATATCAGTGACAAAAATGAAACTGAATCTAATCATGACATAGCAGAACAAAGGCTCCAGAGAAGTGTAGACCAAAATTTGAAGTGAAAGCAGGGATTCTTTGGGTCCATCACATTTGCAACTCAACCATAACAATATAATGAAACTTAGTTTCATCCAAAAGCACTGATGCCAAAGAAAGGTGTCTTCACTACATTTGAGATCCAGAGTTTATCAGCAGGAAACACGTAGATTGCAAACATACCAACTTATCCGCTTTGTGGTTTGTACATATTAAAGGCTAGATGATAGCTGGCCAAGGGTTCTCAAGCTTTCAAACAAAACTGCGCACTTGCCTATGTAAGCTCACAGCCAGGAGTTTAGCTGTCTACCTTCTCTGCCTATTGCTCCGCCTTGATGAAATGAGATGACAGTAGCTTTGCAATAGAAAATCCATTGAAGGAGTCCACATCAAACAGTTCCTTAAGTTTATCATCAGATAAGATTCTTCTCTTGTCCGAGGGATCCTACAAAAAAGAGACAAAGTGTTTTTACATTGACATACATTTTGACGTTATTTTTAATAAAATAAAGTATTAAACACAAAATAAAAACATCAGCGGCAATTACCCAAATTTGCGACATCATAGCTTAATCAATGAAGAGGTACCTGCAACTCATTCTTCTTGAAGTAATCCCACATCCGTTTGACGACATCAGAACGGGATAACTGAGTCTCATCTGTCCCCAGAAAGTTAATGAGTGCTTCCGAAAGAGGAATGGGAGCATTTAAACCTGAAGCGCTTCCCTTCTGCTTTTTTTGTTTGATCTTTTTTTCATCCTCATCTGCATGATCTATAAGAAAAAAAAAAATCAGAATACCAGAAAACACTTGGATTAATAATATCTTCAACTTCCTGTCAATTCCAATGATCAAATTAAGTTTGAGCAAGAAATGGCAAGATAATGGAATACAAGTCACAAAGGCAATATGTACACTAGCATTGAATATTACTAATTCATTTTTCAATCAAGCATGAGATGAATGGCCAGGCAGCTAGAAGTCAAAGAGGACTAACCTTCTTTTCCTCGCTTATTTTGCTTTTCCTTGGCTGAAGTACTGACGGAAGACTCTGAAACAGAAAGAGAGATTTCCTATACTATCAATGGAGTTTTGAACATATATTGGAAAAAGGTGAACACAACAAATATTCTCTAAATTCCTCCAGGAAAGAACAAACTCCTAAGAAGCAAATCGTGTTCTTTACTGAATTTTTTTACACATCTAGCATAAGATCTCAAACATCTATATTTTCACTACTAGGTTTGCACTTTTGATGGGATACTTAAAGCCACTGAAAGAAACTGAACAATAAATTCTCGTCAACGTACCTACATGGCTATAGAGCTTACAGCAGGTGTCTTTTACGTTTCATAAAACTTTGGAAAAGGAAGAAAAGCTTCTAAATGAGAAAGAAGACGGAAAGAATGTGGCTGCAAACATTTAATCACAAAATTTAATAAAGAATAAATTTTAGAAGTTACAGCCAGCCACCAAGGTGACCTGGAGAGCTCTCCATGTCACAATAGCACAAAATACATGAGATATGATGATAGAAGGGGACTTTCGATCTGATTCTGAGAACAACATATAGGTGACAACATTATAAATCCAATGGAAAGCTGTACATCTGACCATACATGGAAAGAAACAAAGCAAACTCAAGCAACAATGATACAAGAAACCGCATACATAATGTACTTTTTGCTTTTTACACCAAGGAAATCATTAGGTTGCCCATCTGTCAGCTATACAAAGTACTTGACATCAGTATTCTCAACTCATTCATGATAACATGAAATTGTCACCGATATGACCCAAAAAAAACAGCAAATCAAACAACTAAAGAACAAATTTTGCAGACCGTTTTGTAAGAACTAAAGGATCATACCTCATGATTGTGGAAATGGGTTAGATTAAGGAATTAGATTGGAATAAAGAATTGGAATCAATCATTCATAATACTTGGTGTTTGGCATGACATTGAAATGATGTATTCCTGAACATGATATTTGATTTTATATTGTTTTCTTTCACTTTCGGCTATGAAACACGGAAACCTCTACCGTTTCTAGTGTCCTTCCGTGTCGGAAATTTGGAAGTTTCCAGAAAATTCTCACACAGTCAAAATAATGACGACACGTCAAGACACTTTTCCAACATCGGGAACATGGTCGCGGCTGGCGGCTCAATGTGAGCTCAAAGAGGGATACAAAAAAGATGAACAACACATTCATGGTTGCTACGTTTTGTTTTCATTTTTCGAATTTAAGATGAACAACACATCCATAGCTATTACTTCAATATCACTTAACGTAACCAATTTGCTCATTTCTCAATACTTACAACTAATGACACATTTATAAGTCATTGGTTATATCATATATGTGTCTCTTCTTAATATATATAAATTTCTATTCACAAGAGCTTTATTATGATCCTCGTCGTGTACTGTTTCCTATGATTTTTAGGATTGCCGTCTCTCTGTTTCTCATCATGCCCGTTTCCCGTACCCATTTCCGTTTATGTGCAACATAGTTTTCCGGTGATATACTACACTATCTTGACTAATATATCTTTATTATAGTTAATTATTAAATTTAATATTTTTTACAGAAATTTTTTTTTAACAATATAAGCAAAAAATTCTTAATGGATAATTATTTTTTAGAAAACAAATAATTACTTTAAATTTTATTAAATTAGGTAATTAACTATAATAAAGGTCTAATAGCAATATATAAAGGTAGTTTCATTTATATAATGGCTAATTAGTTGGAATGGATCATCCCTTAGTTTATTTTCTTGAACCAAATTCTTCATTAATGTTGGAATAAGTTGGTCCATAGAATCATTTCCATTCCGATTTTCAGTCTTACCAAACACGAGGTATAAGAACACTGTTCCAAAATACGTAAAACGGGGACGAGACAAAGAGGTACTGTCTAGAAGGATTCTAGACGGGCAATACGTTTTTTTTTATTTTCTTGTATTTAACCCCTAAGTTTTGTAAAGTTTCAGAATAGTGTGGAAACATTGCAAGCTGAAACTATAATTACAGTAGCCTAAGTTTATAGTTGCATATAAAATTTATAAACATAATCAATATTCCAATATTGCAAAAACATTTGAAGATACTAACATAATATGATAAATTGGGAGAGAGAGATGAGTTTATAGTTGCATAAAAATCGGGAGAGAGAAGCGACAAGGTAACATAAATCGGGGGAGAGAAGAGAAGAAGCCATCGGGAAAGAGAAGCAACAAGGCAACAAAATTTGGGAGAGAGAAGTGAGAAGCCGGAAGAGAAATACCGGCTACCTAAGACCGAGCCACTTGCCGGAGAAATGGAGGATATAGAGTCGAGACTCGAGAGAGACTCGCCGGAGTCGGAGGACGGGAGAAGAGCAAGGGAAGAAAAGGAGATATCGCAACGGACTGAAACCCTAAAAATCGAGGAGAGAAAAAATAAAACTGGAAACACCTCATCCCATCTCGCCCCGTCCCAACCTGTCTCGTGCCGTCCCATCCCATCCCGTCCTAAACCCGTCCAAACCCATCTCGAAAGCGTCCAGCCCTCAAACCGTTCAAAAACTACCGACCAGGTCAAATTCGGACAGCTGATCGCCATCCACCGTCCAAACACCATTTAGACGGCCTTGGACGGCGTGTTTTAAAACATAGTATAGGAATGACTCATTCCGATACTGATTCCCGATTCCACAGGAATCCTACCAAGCGAGTCCTAACTCAAACGATTAAATTGAAGCAACTAACATGAAAGAGGAATAACATCTCAAAATATATTAAAAGTGGTCAAACACATACCATCCGCCTCTAGTGGCCATATATGCTTTGAAAGAGCTTTGTTCATTTGGAACATATCAATTCTATCTACATTGAAGAGAGAGCGCAACTTCTCATCGCATCTTATTATTTTCCTATTCTTTGGATCTTGCAAATCATTCTCACGGATGTAGGCCCATAGTCTCTTGACAACCTTACAAAAAGTTTACCCAAAATTTAGTTTATAAAGCCTTTGAAGAATCTAATTATAAAAAAACTGTGAGAAGATAAGCTTATCATTTTTCTTAGTGCTGATTATAAATAGAGAGTGGTGAGAGTTACACCTCAGTTCGGGCCAATTCAGAGGTCCCTACAAATTCTTCAAGTCGCGGGGAAAGGCTGCATAACTTGGTAAAACCACCACCACCTCTTCTTTTCTTAGGTGAAACCTCATCACTGGTCCTAATTGAAAAAAAAAAAGTTTTATCCCAAAGAAAAAGTTAGATAAGAACACATTATGTCAAACAATTTTCGAGAAATTCCTCTTCACCGGGACAAGCGTACATAATAAGAACACAGATGATGTATTCTCATTCTTCCTGGATTAAAGTTTAAAAGAAATTGCTCCAATGGACATAAAGGACATGAAAGGTAAATAACAACCCTATATATGAGAGCACAGTACATTAGACAAAAAATATTTTCAACAGAGGGAGTAAGCTTAAACTAGATTAATGGAAAGTTAACCATTTGAAATACAGGTTCAGTGACACACAGGACATCCGTAATTTTAGCTATTCTTATCACCCATTGTTTACCATAAAACATATGCTTTCTTTCTCTTTTTCGTTCCTCTAAAGTGCTATCGGCAAGCAAACTATAGTCTTGCAGAAGAGAACTACAATCAAATCACACAATTGGGTTTGCAGGTTAACCTTGGCAAATATGATAATTGCATTTGCCTAATTAATGAAGCTGGAAAGCTATCCTACACCAATTGAAATTCAAATAAACATCCCAAACCAAACTTCATACATTTGACAATATTCTCACTAACCAAACCAAGTTTTCAGCGAAAAGACAGCCAGAAGAGAAACATGAAAGAATAAAGTTACCGTTTCTTCTTGGTCCTTTTGTTGTTAACTGCTTCTTCTTCCTCGTCGTTTCTGTCCTCCTCCACTTCTCCTAATACTTCTTCTCCTACTTCCATATCTTCCTTGGTACTTTCTATACCGTTAATTTCCATCTCACCGTCGTCAGCATCAGGTACGCCATCTTCGTCTCCTTCCTCATTCTTGACGTGACTTTCGAGGAATTCATCGATTTGCTGGCTAATAAACCGTTTTCTCTCCGACAAATCGATGGCAAAATCGTTCTCCAATTGACGGCGAACGGTTCCGGGAGTGGTCGTATTGAGGTCCGACGATCGGAGTATCTCGCGGAGCCGGGAGACAAGCTCCGATTCCGATACCATGTCGAATTCGGGGAATGATAAAGAGGGGAGATTGGGTGGAGAAGGTTTCGTTGGTTCGTACTTCGTTGTGTAAATTTGACGGTGATGTCACATGTTTGAAGAACAAAAGGGGTGGCGTCTGATGGGAGGAAACGCATTCGAGTCGGGTCGGGTCGGGTATTCCTTTTGTTCCACGGAACGGGTTCGGGCGATTGCTTGACAGATATGGATCGTTAAATATTGCCGTTTCCTTATTAAGAACCTGATCCATACATATCCTTAGAGCCCCTCATGCTTGGCGGCCCAACATCATTTGATTCTCTACTCGAAGTTCTGTAGCCTCATGTTTTTCGTATTTTGGTTTTCTTTCATGTTTGGAATGCGAACACTTTGAAGTTTCCTTTGGTAAATGTAAAGGTAGTTTCGATGAGACTTCTACGGATATAAATCGGAAAAAAAGTGATAGGATCGATCTAAATTGTCTTATTATAAAATTTACCTTCAATATTTGTAAGTTTTGCAAACTAACCACTATAAAAGCTTTAGCCTAATCATTATCTCGTCATTTTTTCTTTTTTCACCATTAACGAAGTTTAATCTTTAGTTTGCTTCTATTTCATGTTTTCGATTGGAATCAACAACTACTGATAAGGTTTGAATTCTAAGTGTGATCTTATATATATATAGAGTATAGATCCTATGAGAACACCCCTAACGTGAGAACATGAGAACAGATTCGTAATTATTATCAGTTTTGTTACGAATGTGCCATATCGTTTAATGTATTATTCGTAGTTATTGTTGGTTGAGTGGATTATTCGTAGTTATTGTTGGATTCCTAATTATTATTATTCGTAGTTATTATTATTTTTGATATCTACTCTAAATCTCAACCCTTAATACTCACATCCAACGGTGTACGATTGCTCTCATGTTCTCACGTTAGGGGTGTTCTCATGGGAACCACACCCCTAACGTGAGAACATGAGAGCAATCGTACACCGTTGGATGTGAGTATTAAGGGTTGAGATTTAGAGGAGATATCAAAAATAATAATAACTACGAATAATAATAATAATTAGGAATCCAACAATAACTACAAATAATCCACTCACCCAACAATAACTACGAATAATACATTAAACGATATGGCACATTCGTAACAAAACTAATAATAATTACGAATCTGTTCTCATGTTCTCACGTTAGGGGGTGTTCTCATAGGATCTATATATATATATATATATATATATATATATATATATATATATATATATATATATATATATATATATATATATATATATATATATATATATATATATATATATATATATATATATATATATATATATTCAG
>BSUD01000001.1:88641814-88734418 GCA_033239045.1 Fagopyrum esculentum
ATATATATATATATATATATATATATATATATATATATATATATATATATATATATATATATATATATATATATATATATATATATATATATATATATATATATTATCTTCTTCTCAATTTTATTATTCGATGAAATTTCATTTGTTTTCCATGATTTCGCTCATTCGGAGTTGTTCATCTTCTTCCTCTAATTTCTTTTGATTTTATGTTATTCGCCATTTTTGACGGTATATTGTATTGTTAAGGTAATCCGTACTATGAAACAAATATGATTTTGTTGTCAAAAACATTCAACCAACAAATTTTGGTCTTTCGTGTTGTCAACACACCTAACAATGGAAACCAATAAATCTAGATACTGTCAAGAACATATTAAAAAACAAAATTGTTTTATTTGTATCGTCAACAACATATTAAACCAAAATACAGTTCTGTTACTATAAATAACACATTAAAATACAATTATGTGTTCTTATACTGTCAACAACACATTAAACAACTTAACATGGTTTGTATGTGTTGTCAACAACATATTAAACACAAAAATTGAGTTCAACTACCATCGTCAACACATTTAACAACAACAATTGTTATATTTGTGTTGTCAACAACATATTAAACACCAAAATAGAATTTTATACCGTCAACAACACATTAAAACTCTATTACGTGTTTTTCTAATGTAAAAAAACATTAAACAATATAATTTGATTTTTTTGTGTTTACAACAACACATTAAATACCAAAATAGATTTATCTTCATACAATAAAATGCATTTCTATTGTTAACTTGTCAACAATGAAACACCCCTGATATAAGAGATTTTTAAATTTCCACCCGTGAAAACCATATCCCAAGCAACTTAAAAAAACCTCGGTCAACGTCGCGGGATGGCTTTCCTTTTTGAAGACGTTTCTCAAGTGTGGCCTAAACGATTGTCTTGGAAGATGCCGTAGTCACATGCCCTTGTTGATCGTGTAGATCGTGGTTGTGTTCGAGGTCTCCGAAGATCCTCCATCTAGGTGGGGGTAACGTCACGGGATCCACATTTCCGCAGGAGGTATGATATCCCCTAAAAAAGGTTTCTACCATCCTACTTCCCGGCGGCGAGACACTGCGCTAGTTCATCTATCTCGTGTCCTCTCTATGTTTTGCCAGCCTCCAGTGTTCCACATCTTCTCCTAAGGTTTAGTTGTTCCAACTTTTTGGATCTTTCTCACATTTCAGGTTTTTGCTTATGGTGATTGTATTGTTTCCCTCTTGTTTTTTCTTTGCATGACGGTGTGTCCGTTTGCCGGTTGTCGGCCTCTCGATACACCAATTATTTTTGGTGTAATCGAGTTTCTTACCTTCTTGATCAAAAAAAAAAACCTCGGTCAGACTGAAACCACGGATGAAATCTCGGCCGAGATTTTTCAAATTTCAACGAGGGTATAAAGAACACTTCATCAGTTTTCAGCAAAACAAACCCCCATTTCCACGCCGTAGAAACCACGGACGTCCGAAATCTCCAACTCGTCTCAAGTTCTCGTTTTCATCCGATATTTGTTTGAGCGATATCTTCTCACATTGTTTGAGAAGTAGCCGTTGCAAATAAGATCTTGTAGCTGAGATCTTCTCTTCACTTGAAAGTTGTTGGATATCTTCAAGTGAATCTTCTCCTCAACAAACTTTTATAGCCTTTTGAGATCTTCTTATTCGTTTGAAATCTTCGGCCGAAATCTTCTCACAACATCTTCTCTTCAAGCAATCTTCAGCCGAGATCTTCTCATAGGATCTTATCTTCAAACACCTATCTTCTTAGTTGGTTGTAGTAGATCCATTGTTGTAGTAAATCTCTTAGCCGAGATCTACCCTTGTAATGCTATCCAAGACCTACACGCATTTTGACAAACAAACCAAGACAAACAATCTAGAAATATAATCGATATTTGCTAGTTTATAAACATTTATATGTAAAGTCTTCCATCATTTAAAACAAACAATTAATACCAAATGTGGAGTTATCAATCTCCCCCTTGATGGAAGACAAAACAAATATCGTACCCGCATTTAATGTTAGATATATGCATGCATAAAAATATTTCGAAAATAAATGCAGAATGCTAATATGAGATCGCATAATTTCTCCCCCTTTTGTCTTTTAACAAGGGAGCAAAATAATTAAAGTACGGGAGTTAGAAAGTTACAGGCCCAAGTTCAACACAAATAAGTTTTAAAAACGGCTCACGAACGCATTTCAAGGCCTTAAAAGTAAAAACACAGAAAATTTGAAGCGCATGTCAAGACCTTGACATCTAGTTTCAAGGCCTTGAAATTGATTTCAAGGCTTTGAAATTTACTCTTTGTTATCTTCATAAAATTTCTTTCGCCACATGGACTACATAGTTCCTTTGCCTCTGTCCTACACATCCTTTTTTAGTCGTCGTCTTTTCTCCTTTTTTCGATACTGCTTGACAACTGCATACTCTTCTACTATAAAGATAGTTGGTTCTACAGGAATGGGACGAAGAATAGGTTTATTCTACACACTCCTCTAGCAATTTAGTAGCACATTAGCAGCTTTTTCCTCTGTATGCTTAGTTGCATCCTCAATTAACGGCATAATGTTTCTTGTGGTAGTGAAGGTGAGAGCATTCAAGAGGAACATATGATTTATGTTGTCATGCACAACCAATTACTCCTCATGAGTCGTATCTATATTATGGATCAGTCCAACTGGAAGTCAGTCATCTCCCTACTTAGAGTATCTAGTTCCAATTCTAACCCATTTAACCTCGCTTTTGACACTGAAGGAGCCTTAGACGAAGATGTCACAATCAAAGCCTTTCCTTTTAATTTCCATTCCCAGGCCAAAGTTTTCTCAACCCCTAAACGTTCAAGGCAATTTCCATAAATTTTCCTAGTCGACACCTGCTGGTCCTCAATAGAGGTGTCGATTGCAAAATGGGAAAAAATTTTGAGGAGGAGATTTACATATGGTAAAGGAATAGCTCGGGTGGAGTTAATGGTGTGAAGCATATGGTTTAGGATAAGGTTAGGCAAATCAACATCTAGTCTAGTCATTATGTGATAGATCCAGAGTTTTATCCGTCAATAACTCCCTTGAATTTGCTATAGGAATCACACATCGAACCAGCAGAGTAAAAGTTATCTTGGCTTGTAGGGTTAAAGAGGTGTGTGTAAGTTGACGGGAAGAGGAGTTGGAAATGAAAAATTGTTCCTTTGCCAACCTAATACTTTCAGTGCGAGAGGGATGGTTGAAGGAGGTGGTGGTAGAAAACCCTAAATTTTGACTGATAACAATTGGTGTGAGAATAATAGAAGTACCTTTTACCACTAATTCTAGAGTTAGGGTTCCCCTATCTATTTTTGCCATTAGATTCACATAGAAGAATCTTGTAAGCCTTGTGAATGCAAGCAAGTATCTTCCATATGGAGCAACCCTCTAGTAGAGCAATGCATGACAATAGTGTCATCAATAACTCTAGATCGACGGAATCACACATGCAAAGTGCATGATTATGAAATCTGTCTAGCCAAGTCCTAGTTGCTTTGAAGTTCTGGAACCAATTTGCCGGCAACCCTATGTGAGTGGAGATCTCAACATTCTCCTGAGGAGATGGCTCTGTCGATTCAGAGGAAATGTGAGCCAAAGTATCTCTAGGTGGAGCTGGTGAAGAACTGCTTGGATTTCTGGCGGTCGATGATGAAGCAACATGGTTTGAGATTCTCTTGGGAGCCATGGATGAGTGTTTGTGAGAGAGGTTTTGAAAACCAAAAGAGTAAAGTGCAGAATTGTGGGCTGTCAAATTTTGAACGAAGGAGAAAGAGATGATAATGGAAAGGAATGATTTCTTTTAAAAAGGAGATGTCAAATCAATTTAAGGCACATCATAATCTTGATAGAATCAAGACTTTGATAACCGAATTTTCATTTGCATATCTTCCCTCATAAATCACAACCAATTTTCAAAATAAAGATTTGAATTTTGAAAACAAAATCTTGGTGTAAATTTTTTGCAATCATTTTAAGAACTCTTCTTTTAAATGATTTAATGATCAACCATCTAAAAAGATGAAAATCATAAATCGGATCCCGGCTTATCACTCTTGTCTTTAGAATCCGTTTCAAGACCTTGTATTGCATTTCAAGACCTTGAAATGGAAAAGTAGACAACATTATAAGGAGAAAATAAAATGATTTACTCCCCCTAAGATAATGCTTCCTTGCTTAACATATCAAGCTCCAATCTAATAAAATTGAATCGATCTCCAAGTAGAGGCTTAGTGAATATATGTGCAAGCTACAAGTTAGTCAAAATGAAATATATCGATACATTACCTTTCTCAACATAATCACGTATAAGGTGATGTCTTACGTCAATATGCTTTGTTCTTGAATGTTGCACATGATTTTTGGTTATCGAAATAACACTAGTATTATCACATTTAATAGGTATACCTTTCAGATCAAAACCAAGATCACGAAGTTGTTGAGCTATCCATAAAATTTGTGCACAATAGGCTCCAACAACTATGTATTCAACTTCAGTTGTGGATAGTGCGACAAAATTTTGCCTCTTGGAGTGCCAACTTATTAGGGATGACCCTAAGAATTGGAAACATCCAGAAGTTCTCTTTCTATCGACCTTATAGCCTGCAAAGTCTACATCTGAGTAGCCAACGAGGTGAAACGAGTTTTGATGTGGATACCATAACCCTAGATCCTTAGTGCCATTAAGATATCGAAATATCCTCTTCATAGCTATCAAGTGTGAATCTTTTAGGATCAACTTGAAATCTAGAACACATGCACACACATTGTTGTCTTGATCTAATGAAAGAGTAGAGCTCCTTGGAGTTTTTGCTACCTTGGATTGATCCATTTTAAATTTCTTGAGCAAATTCTTGGTATACTTGATTTGGTTGAGAAAGCTTCCTTTCTTAGCTTGAGTAATTGAAGACCAAGAAAGAAAATCAACTCTGCCAATAAGCTCATTTCGAACTCTCTATACATAATATCTGAAAAGTTCCTTGCATAGAGAATCGTTAGTAGCACCAAATAATATATCATCAAATAGATTTGTACTACTAATAAATCATTGCCTCTGGTTTTGACAAACAAAGTTCTGTCATTCAAACCTCTTTTAAATTCATTTTCAAGAAGATACTTAGACAATCTTTCATACCAAGCTCGAGGAGCTTGTTTAAGACCATAAAAGAGCTTTGTCCAATTTAAAAATATGATATGAAAACTCATCATTTTCAAAACCATGAGGTTGAGCAACGTAAACTTCTTCTTCTAAGAAGCCATTAAGAAAAGCACACTTAACATCCATTTGAAAAAGCTTAATGTTCATGAAGGATGCAGATGCAAGTAACATACGTATGACTTCTAACTTGGCAACTAGAGCAAACGTCTCCTCATAATCAATACCTTCTTCTTGGTTATAGCCTTGAGCTACGAGTCGTGCTTTGTTCTGAATGACTTTATCATGTTCATCCAACTTGTTTTGGAATACCCATTTTGTTCCTATGACGGATTGGTGCTTAAGTCTAGACGTGAGGGTCCAGACTTTGTTTCTTTCGAACTCATTTAGCTCATTTTTCATGGCAATGATACAATCTGGTTCTTGAAGTGCTTGGACGTAGTTTTTGGGCTCTACAAGAGACACAAAAGCAGGAAAATCACACAAGTTGTTTACCCTAGATCGGGTTTGCACACAAGCTTTTGGCTCGGAGATTACGCTCTCTTGTGGGTGATATGAATAATGTTGAAACTTTCTTCTCTTGAAGAGTGGAATAGATTCTGATGATTGAGGCTCAATTTCTTTACTTGATTTAGGTACCTTTGGAGTTATGCCCTTGTTTCCGATGACAAGGCCTTGAATTTGGATTTCAAGGCCTTGAAATTGATTTTCAACAATGTTGTTGTTTGTCATTTCAAGGTCTTGAAGATGGGTTTCAAGGTCTTGAGGTTGTTCTTCGGTATCCAAAATTTGTTCTTGCATGTTCTTATCTTGAGCCTTAAGGTCTTCTTCTCCATCAAAATTTTGATCTTCATGTCGATTCAGATTAAGATCTGTAAAGCTACCACTTAATGTACCATCATTGCTTTCGTCAAAAAATAACATGAATTCTTTCCTCGACCATTTTGGTACCTTTATTGTAAACTAGATAAGCTTTACTATTTGAAGCATAACCTATAAAGGTAACTTCATCACTACGAGCATCAAGTTTTCCAAGGTTGTCTTTTCCATTATAATGTACAAAACACGTACATCCAAAAAGTTTAAAATAGGAAATATTAAGTTTTCGTCCTTTAAAGAACTCGTAAGGAGTCTTTTTCAAAATAGGACGTATTAAGCATCTATTTACGATGTACTTAGCCGTGTTAACAGCCTCAGCCCAAAAACGTTTTGGCAAACTATATTCTAAAAGTATAGTCCTAGACATGTCCTCCATGTTGCGGTTCTTATGTTTCACAACCCCGTTTTGTTGAGGTGTTTTAGGAGCTGAAAGGTTGTGTGAAATACCATATTTTGCACATAACAAATCAAATTTAAGTTGGTCAAATTCTCTACCATGATCACTTCGAATAGAAATGATAGGTAGGTTTTTCAAAGTTTGCAACTCCTTACAAAGTTTGAAAACTCATACAAAGCTTCCAAATTTTCCCGTAAGAATGAGATCCATGTGAAATGAGAAAAATCATCCACAATGAAAAGGATGCACTGTTTTCCCTTGGGAGATTTGACACGCATAGGTCCACATAAATCCATATGTAAAAGTTCAATAGGTCGAGAAGAACTTACAACCTTCTTTGGTTTGAATAAACCTCTTGTTTGTTTACCTTGTGTGCAAGCCTTACATAGTTCATCAACCTTGAAGTTTAGGTTTGGTAATCCACGTACCAAATCCTTTGAAATAAGTTTCTTCATCATATGCATGCTTACGTGACCAAGTCGTCCATGCCAAAGCCTTTGATCGTCCATATGTAATATCCGGAATTTTTATTCCGTAGCAAACCGGATTTCGATCCGTTGATCTTTTCTCGTTCTACCTAGTCGTACACACTATCTCAACTTCTATCATTTTATGTAACTTCACTTCACATAAAATGATATAATTTTATATCAAACCCTAAATTTATTCCACTTCTAGCTCATGCCATTTGACAAGAATATGACGAGACCATGACAACACCACCAACGAGTTTTGACAAGAACATGACGAGACCATGACAACGTCCCGACGAGTTTTGACAAGACCATGCCACATTTTTTTGACAAACCTTCTTGACAACTTCAGCCCAGCTTTGCCTTTACTTCAGCCCAGCTTTGCCTTACTTCAACCCATCTTTCCTTGCTTACATGCCCAACCCGTAGCCCCTTTCCTGTAGCCCGTGCAACCTTGCTCTCTAGTCCCGAAGCCCAGCTAAATGTTGGCCCAACAAGCAGCAGATGGTTCCTAGAAGACACACGCTGAGCTGAGGCAAAGGAAAGATCTTCCATGTTAAACGTCTCCTGAAAGCACGAAGACATGATCTCTCTCCTTCCTCAAAGGCGTCCAGATTCACGCTCCTGGATCCATTCCTTCCTTCTCCGGCGTACATGATCTCCACCTCCCTTGAACGCTGCAGCCAGCTTGTCCAGACCTAGATCCTCCCGTACACACTGAGTAGTAGTGGTTTACGCTCGCAATGATTCCAGCCAAGACCAGCCCTCTCCAGTGCACCTATCGCCTCGCTTCAGACACAGAAGGCACACTAGCAGCGGGGCCATCAGGCAGTGGATCCACCCCTTGGTGTCTTCCTCTACAAAGCCGGTACACACAGTCGGGTGAGTCTTCGTTTCTCCTTCACTTGCTTCGTCTCTACCGATCTGAGCAAGGTCTATCTGCAGTAGCAGTTGAGTCCTCCTTGTAGACGTGCACACGTATAGAACCGGTGGACTTCCCCAGTGTTGTAGTGTAAGTTCTGGCTAGTCTTCTTCTTGCCTTGCCTTCCGATTCATATCTGCAACCACCGACCTTACTTCTTGTGTGCAATATCAGGAACTGCATGAGAGTCTTGCAAACGAAGAACTAGACTCCCTTCCTCCCACGTAGGTCTACAGAAACCCTTGTCGAGGCTGCAGATCCAAGGTAAGCTTGCTGACCCCGTTGAGTTCATTTTGCCTAATGGATTGAGAGGATCCTAACCTCACTTTGCCAACCTTAGATCTCGAAGTCAAAGCCTTCTACATAACAGTGAGGAGCTGCAAGAAAATAAACTATTGTGGTAAGATTCAAAGTCTGAATCCATGTCTTTTAGTATGTTTTTCATTTTAGGAAGACTGTGTGTAACCGTCATGTTTGAGGCGTCCCTTCGATATCTTGAACCCAAGATCCACCGTTCAGTTTGTAATATGTTGTTTAGTGCCATGCATAAGTTAATATGTCAAAAGTTGGGATGAATCCAACGGTGGGATTTAGACTTATAGAGGCTCAAAGTTGACTGGTTGTGCAGTTAGAAAACATACTCAGAAATTGGCTAAGTATAGAATGTGAGTTTGGAACCAACTTTGGAGAATTTTGTAGAGATTATTGTTGGGAATTTTGGATAGTTATTTGATTGTTTGAGTAGCATGCATATCATAGATGACCTAGAGAATTATTTCAGAATTTTTACTTTTCATTCGGGCTTCATATTTGGAGCCAAAGTTGGATCCTAGTGACTTTTTAGAAAGTAGGAAAAATGTGTAGTTTGCTAGGTTCTACCTCAACTCACTCATAAGAGTTAGAAATATGATATTTAGTCCCCAGTAAGAGTTTAAGCATGTATTATGAGATTTTTGGAAGATTCGGGACCAAGGGTAAAATGATCATTTTACCCTTTGATGTGTATTTTGATAGTTTTCCTTCTGATAGGATCTTACATCTTAGAAGTCTTAACTTCTAAGTATATGGGAAATGTGTTGATCCACTTGCCTCCTATGACGGGCAATTGAGTTAGACGGTTATAGATCGAGTTGTGATTGAGAAAGTCGAGACCTGATTCAGGTAAGTCCTTTGGGCTTACTTAGCTAGCTTCTAGATATGAGTGTGAATAATGATAGTGGTGTGTGAATGATGTGTTTATAGTTGTACTTAGTAGTGATTACCTACCGACCTATACATTGGCCTAAGAGTAACGGGTGAGGGCATTTTGCTCAATTAGCCTGCGGGCGCTGGGATTTCTTTAGGGACTAATCCACACTTAGTTTTTAGTGATGCTACCAGCGGAGGTAAGCTAGACCTACACCAAGTTGGATAAGGAGCGGAGGCGAGAACTCTTAAGATTTCTCGTGCCACAACCGGAAAATGGAATGAAGTGAATCACCTAAACTATCAGATAATATCCGGTTGTGTGCCAGCATGATGATTGTTTCTTTTATCTTGGGTGTGTTTGTGCTATTCTTATTATGCTTATATATGGTTAGTTAGCTAACTATTGTATTGTTGTTTAGACTTGCCACAGGTTAGAGCAGATGCCGAGTGATCCGGAAGGTAGTGGTCAGCCGGGGTGTCGTACTTTATAGGACGGGTTGCGGTCTTTTCTTTATGTTGGTCTTTCAGATATTACGTTCTTTGTTCTTGGATTGTAAGAGATTAGTTATTTGCCGGGTGTTAGTGTTTCTGGTCACATTCATGACATTGTTAAACATATTTTATGATTTTTGGTTTTCCTTATATGTGCCTTGTTGTAAGATCTAGTTAAGTTGTTGTCAAACTAAGGTCGGGACCCATTGTGTAGTCCTAACTAGTGGATCCCCGAGTTCCGAGACCTTGGGGTGTTACAACATGGTATCAGAGCAGGTTGGCAAGAATGACACTTGAAATCTTTGAAAAGGTCAAATAAGTAAATAAGCAGAACCCGAAAGGGGTCTAAGTTTTCCAAAGGAACTTTTGGTTTTCAAAATTCATGCATAGTCGGGTTGGGATAGAAAGTATGGACGACCACCACTACCTCCACGGATCTCGGCATTCTTAGTATGATTAACTTAGAATTTTACTGCTTTTGACCAATTAGCTAGATTATAACTGTAGTTGTTATCACTCGTGCATATGGCACGTACTAGGGCTACACCAACTACTGGTCAAGGTAGAGGTCGTCCACCTCTTTCTCAAGCTAGACAGTATAGAGGTGATAGGACTTTTGTTGTTAGAGGACGTGGTCGTGGAGGTAGACCTCCACTGGTGAGAGGTCGAGGTCGAGCCCCTTGAGAGGATCCACCCGCAGTGAGCATGCCAAATGCTGTAGTGGAAGAGGTGGTTGAGAGTATGGTTCCCGAGGTCGGAAATGAGACCACTGCTAGGTCCGGAGCACAGGGAGCACGTTCGACTAGGTCAGGACGCATCTCTATAGGGGCATATGTGTACAAAGCGTACGTCCAGCGTATGAAGGAAGCTTCCAGGACAGAGGGACTTGCCCAAGTACCGCTAGTACCAGCTAGGTCAGCTCAGGTGTCACACAGAGTGACTCAGGTGCCGGCTGTTCCTGAGAGGAGAGTTGAGGTTGACAGAGCTCCTGTTGGGTCTAGAGCCTCGAGGCCGGATGAGTGGTTGAAGGCTTTCAACACCTTGAAAGTTCCCTCATTCGATGGAGAGATAGGGTTGGAAGTGGAGCATTGGAAGGGCAAGTAGATACTACACTAGAGGCAATACGTTGCCGAGAGGATCGACAAGTGGAGTTAGTACATACCTTGTTCAAGGAGCAGGCACATTACTGGTGGCGGACCATTCGTAGCCGAGTCACCAGTTGGGATCAGATGAGGAGCATTATTAGAGAGAGGTACCGCCTTGCGTCATTGAGGATCCA
Source organism: Fagopyrum esculentum (assembly GCA_033239045.1). Taxonomy (NCBI): domain Eukaryota; kingdom Viridiplantae; phylum Streptophyta; class Magnoliopsida; order Caryophyllales; family Polygonaceae; genus Fagopyrum; species Fagopyrum esculentum. The sequence continues at coordinate 88,652,660 of BSUD01000001.1, forward strand.
AAAGTTTCAAGACTTCATTGAGGCGGGATTTGAGGATATTCCCGTTGCTGAGGCAGTCAAGAAGTTTCAGAAGGAGTTGACACTACTAGACCAACTGCACCTCCTGAAGAGCAGCATGTGTACTGATAACACGATTTATGATCTAGATTTAGGTAATCATTTAGGTAGATTTCTTACTCATTCATGCATGGTTTAGCATTAGTTCGAGACGTTTTGCACTCAATTCATGTATTTTGCCGAGATAGACGTCTACACGGACTTGTGCGCGTTTTGTAGGCATTTCGGGAGATTTAGAGCTAAAACGATGCGTTGAGGATCGTTCATCTAGATGACACACCCTCGGACTCATTGGGACACAAATCAAAGGCTAAGGAGGACACATGGAACCTTGCCAACACTAACCATGCACCAAATCACAGCTTAATGATCAAAAGTGAAGTTTCTGCACAGAATCACGGTTCTCTGTAGAACCACGGCCGTGGAATCAACCGTGGATTTTGCCAGATTCTTGTGACAGCTGTGCCACGACTCTGATGGCCAGCTCATGCAAGTTTGTTATAAAAGTGGTCCTTCATGGGCTGTGAGAGGCAGCTGGGGTAGTTTGGGAGCAGCTCATCCATTATCCATTTCTTTCTAACAAATATATTCTCAAAACAAGAAGTTTTTCTAGGAAGGAAAGTGTCAAAAAGAAGAAGAAGAGCTCCATTGAAGAGGAGGAGAAGAACACACACCATAGCTTTCTTGTATTTCGGATTCCGTTTTCTAGAATTTGTATGAACCTTTGAACCTTCTTTTGGAAGGGTTGTAAGTGGCTCTAATTCTAATCTTCAACTTAGTTTTGAATTAAGTTCACTTGTTCATCTCTTTTCTTTCATTATCTTGCAATGGATGTTATGATTTTATGTTTGTTTGTTTCGATTTCCATTATGAATGTTGTAGGCTAAATTGATGTGGTTCTAGGGTAAGGAAAGGATGGTTCTGGCTAGGGCTATGATAGGACGGACTTAGATTTACCTTTGGGTGACTTTTGCTTATGAACGTAGCTGCTATTAGAAATCACGGGTAGTTCTTGTAGAACCACGGCCGTGGTTTAGGTAGAACAAACCGTGATTTTCCCTAGTTCGAAGGATCTTGCCTTAGATCTATAAAATGTTGAAACCCTAAGTGTTTGTTGAGTTTAACCTACCCTAGGGTGACCTAGTGTAGTGACTAAGTGTTAGGAGAGACTTACCCGGTAATCCTTGCTCTTAGAATCTAAAAAAATAACAATACTTAGGTAGTGGTGAGCCTAATAAGCTTCCATTGGATTAGATGTGCTAGGATAGTTGCTTAGGACTTCCCTTTCCAAGACTTACCCGGTAAGGATAGGATAGATCCCTAATTAACAATCCGGTTTGTGTAGAATTCCTATCCTTAGGTTCTTAGAGACTTACCCGGTAATGAGACCTTAGGTGTGGACTAGTTGGACCATGAGACCTACCCGGTAATTGATCCCAAATTAGATACACTTAATCCCAACATATCATAGTTAATCCAAAGAATGAATAGATAACTTGAGTTCTATGCCATAACCGGAACTTCCGACCCCTAGAATCCGTCTTTTCTTTCCTTGATCATTATCTTGTTTAGCTTGTTCATTCGTGTTGATTCTTAGTCTAGTTTGATTGTTTACTTTGCATGAATTGTGATCTTTGATTGATCACCAAAAACCAACTAAAAACATTTGAGATTTTCGCTTCTTTATTTCTTTCTTTTCCTTCTACCTAGATCTTTACTAAACTCAATCACAATTTGAATCAATTTCACCTTAGTCTTTGTGTTCGACCTCGAAATACTAACCCTTCTACAAACGTCCCGTACACTGCGGGTTTCGCTAGGTTGTTAGGATTTAGTTCGAGTTATAAATTTAAAACCCATTTGCGCATCACGATCTTAGCGTAACAAGTTTTTGGCGCCGTTGCCGGGGACTAGGTCTAGATTGAGTCTACTTTGTGATTGTTTCTAGTGTAGATCTTTCTTGTTGCTTTTGATCTCTTTTTGGTTTGTGTCTTTGCTTTTCAGGACATCTACTACTCTTTAGGTGTATGCGAAGATCTCGTGGAAAGGATTTAGCTCCATTCGATCCCGAACCGGAGAAAACCCTTCGATCTAGATCAAAGAACATCCGAAAAGAGAGAGAGATGGCCGGAAGAAACCTCCAAGCTGAATTGGATGAAGCCTTAGAGCAAATAAGGCTAAGAGATGAGCTCTTGGAGGAAGAGAGGAGACTTGCCAATGAGAGGCAAGAGGAAACTAGGAGGGAGATTGAGGAAATTAGGCAAGCCCTTGTTCAAGGAGAGCTTAATCGCCGACAACCTCCACCTCCTCCACCACAACCGCAGCCGGCGGCTAATGTTAGGGTCGTTCCCATTGCTATTGAGGAGCCACAAACCCTAGGGAGACGTATGGATCCGGCACAAAGAGCACACCGACCGGGTGTGAATCTAGGAGATCCCGCAACCCACAACTATGAGCTCCGCCCTCAAGTTCTACAAATGATCCGGCATAATCAATTTGGAGGGATGGAAGGAGAGTCTCCTCATCAACACTTGATGAAATATGAGATTTTGATGGAGACTCTTAGACCGCCAAGATTGGAGAGCAACAACCATAAGCTAAGGGCCTTTTCCTTCTCTCTTAAGGATAAAGCCTTGGCTTGGTATCAATCTATTCCACAAGGGCGAGTTGGTACTTGGGAGGAGATGACAACCGAGTTTTTGACCAAATTCTTCCCACCTTCCAAGACTACCGAATTAAGAGGGAAGATAAATGCCTTCGTGATGAAGGATAGAGAAAGTTTGTTCAAGTCTTGGGAGAGGTTCAAAGATCTTCTCCTTGATTGTCCACACCATGGCATACCGAAAATTGAGCTATTGGAGATCTACTTCAAGGGACTTGATGAAGATAGCCAATTCAAGCTCCAATCTCTTTCCGGTGGGATATTTATGGAGAAACATGTAGATGAAGCTTGGGAGTTTGTGGAGAAGCAAGCTCTAGTAATTGAGAAGTACTCCCATAGGAAGAGTGAAGGAAGAAAGGCGGGAGCATATGAGGTGAGTGAAGTCACCATGAGCAATTTCAAGCTTGACGCCATCAACAATGAGTTGAAGTCCTTGAGGGAGTTGTGTGCTACAACTTTGAAGAACCAAGCAACCCCTCAAGTGCTTCCACAAGCTCAACTCCACCAACAAGAGCTTCACAAGAACCTCCACCCGGATTTACTCAACCTCCAAAGAATAGGACCGAAATAATGTTTGAGCAATTGCTTGGAAGGTTGAGTGGTCTTGAGAGCACCGTAACTTCAATCTCTAAGGCTCAAAAGGTCTTAGAAGCTCAAGTGTTCCAAAAGGCGGGTGAAGCACATAGAGATCCGGGAAAGCTTCCCGGAAGAACCGAAGACAACCCGAGAGGCCAAGTGTTGGCTATCACAACGAGGAGTGGGTTGAGTATGAAGGATCCTTTGCCCAAGGACCATGCCAAGGGAAAGCAAGTAGTGGTAGAAGAGGGAAGAATGCAAGAAGATGGAGGCAAGAGCAAGGATGTAGAGCCAACCTATGTGGCACCGCCTCCATACAAGCCACCACTACCGTTCCCACAATCAAGAGCAAGAGCTCGTTTGGGCAATCATTTTGGTAAGTTCCTTGAACTAATGGCCAAATTACATATTAACATTCCGTTCATGGATGCCATCTTAGGAATGCCGGCATATGGCAAGTTTTTGAAAGAAATACTCTCCAACAAAAGGAAGTTGGAGGAGTATGGGGAGATAAGGATGACCAAGAGATCCTCGGAATTGATCCAAACAATGAAGGAGGAAATGCCTCCCAAGCTAAGAGATCCGGGTTCTTTTTGTGTTCCAATTGGAGTGGGAGACGTGAAGTACGAGGCCCTTTGTGATCTTGGAGCGAGTGTAAGCATCATACCGCTTGCACTTTGTAACAAGGTCGGGCTAGGAGAGCCAAAGCCGGTCAAGATGACCCTCTATATGGCGGATCGTTCTATCACTCATCCGGTTGAGATTCTAGAGGACATTCCGGTGCAACTAGGAGGATTCTATGTGCCAATTGACTTTGTCGTCTTGGATATTCCGGCGGATTATCCGGTTCCCATCATCTTAGGAAGACCTTTCCTAGCCACCTCCGGATGTTTAGTGGATTGCAAGAACGGGACTCTCTCCTTCAATATTGGAGAAGAGAACATCAAGTTCAAGTTGTCCACATGATGAAACGGCCAACCCTTGATGAAGATGTCTTCAACATAATCGAGCATGAAGAATCTAGATAAGTTGTGAGCTCGATCTTGATCAAGGATCCCTTGGAAAAGGTTCTTACCTTAAGCATGATGGAGGAAGATGATGAGGAGGCTTGCAATGAAGAGATCAAAGCCTTGGATGCATTGGAAGAGGAGCCAAGAGTTGGATTTGAAAGCCACGAAGAAGTGTTGAACAGCTGCAAGTTCCACGGTCAAGATTTACAAACCACGGCCGTCAAACTTTCTAGACAACTCCGGGAAGCAAGCTTGGCAAGAACCACGGTCGTGGAAAATGAGCAAACCGTGTTTCCAACCGTGGTTTTCCCTGAATCAACCCTTGATGGTGATCAAACTTCTAGGAGCCTTGGAGGATCTTCATTTACTTTGGATTCATCTCATCCAACCTTATTTGGATCGTCTTCAACCGATAAAGGTCCTCCTTCACTTGAACTTAAACCCCTTCCCTCTCATTTAAAGTATGCATTTCTTGGTGATAATTCTACATATCCGGTGATTGTTAATGCATGCTTGAGTGATGATGAACTTGCTAAGTTGTTGCATGAACTAAGATTGCATAGGAAAGCCATTGGTTATACTATTGATGATTTGGTTGGCATTAAGCCTTCTTTGTGCATGCATAAGATAATGATGGAAGATAATCACAAACCCTCTATTGAACATCAAAGAAGATTAAATCCCATAATGAAAGAGGTGGTCAAAAAGGAAATCATTAAGTTGCTAGATGCGGGAATTATCTACCCTATCTCGGATAGTAAGTGGGTTAGCCCCGTTCATGTAGTTCCTAAAAAGGGTGGGATGACGGTAGTAACCAATGAGAACAATGAACTAATACCGACTAGGACGGTTACGGGGTGGAGGATGTGCATTGATTATAGGAAATTGAACATGGCCTCTAGGAAAGATCACTTTCCTCTCCCCTTCATTGACCAAATGCTAGAAAGGTTAGCTCAACACTCTCATTTTTGCTATCTAGATTGCTATAGTGGATTCTTCCAAATCCCTATCCACCCCGACGACCAAGAGAAAACAACTTTTACATGTCCATGGGGTACTTTTGCATATAGAAGAATGCCATTTGGGCTGTGTAATGCACCCGCCACCTTCCAAAGGTGTATGATGGCTATCTTTTCGGAATACATAGAAAATGTCATGGAAGTGTTCATGGATGATTTCTCTGTTTATGGTTCTTCTTTCGATGATTGCTTGGCTAACTTGTCACTAGTATTGCAAAGATGTGAGGAGACAAATCTTGTCTTAAATTGGGAAAAATGCCACTTCATGGTAAGTGAAAGGATTGTGTTAGGACACTTGGTGTCTAACCGTGGCATTGAGGTTGATAGGGCTAAGATTGAAACGATAGAGAAGTTGCCACCACCTACCTCGGTGAAGGGGGTAAGGAGTTTCTTAGGGCATGCCGGTTTTTACCGGAGGTTTATCCAAGATTTCTCTAAAATTTCTAAGCCTCTCACTAACCTACTAATGAAGGATGTTGATTTTGTCTTTTCCAAGGATCGTCTTGAAGCCTTTTGTAGGTTGAAGAACGCCTTGATCTCCGCACCTATCATGCAACCTCCGGATTGGAGTCTACCATTTGAGATCATGTGTGATGCGAGCGATGTAGCCGTTGGGGCTGTTTTGGGGCAAAGGAAAGAAGGGCGCACTCATGCTATTTACTATGCTAGCAAGACGCTAGATGATGCCCAACTCAATTATGCTACCACCGAGAAGGATTTGTTGGCGGTGGTGTATGCATTTGAGAAGTTCCGCTCGTACCTTGTTGGAGCGAAGGTCATAGTCTATACGGATCATGCTGCGATCCGTTATCTACTTACAAAGAAGGATGACAAACCAAGGTTGATTCGGTGGATCCTTCTTCTTCAAGAGTTTGATTTGGAGATACGAGATAAGAAGGGATCCGAGAACTCCGTGGCGGATCACCTTAGTAGATTGCCCCCATCAGAGCTTGGAAGAGATGACATTCCAATTGATGACTCATTCCGAGATGAGCAATTGCAAATGATGGAAGAATGCTTGTTCCAAGCGTCTAGAGGAAATGAGCCATGGTATGCCGACATCGTGAACTACTTAGTGTGTGAGGAAGTACCTCCCGGATTAACATATGCACAAAGGAAAAAGTTCTTCAATGATGTGAGGCATTACTATTGGAGTGAACCACTTCTATTCAAGAGAGGCCCGGACGGGGTGCTTAGAAGATGCATACCGGAAGATGAAGTGGAGAGTGTGATCCGGCATTGTCACTCCTTACCATGTGAAGGCCATGCTAGCTCACACAAAACGTGTGCAAAGGTATTGCAATCCGGTTTTTATTGGCCTAACTTGTTTAGAGATGTGCAAGGTTTTGTAGCGGCATGTGATGCTTGCCAAAGGACGGGCAACATCTCAAGGAGGAATGAAATGCCCTTGAACAACATCCAAGAAGTTGAAATATTTGATGTGTGGGGTGTGGACTTCATGGGACCATTCCCTTCTTCATGTGGCAATCTCTACATCCTATTGGCGGTGGACTATGTGTCAAGATGGGTGGAGGCAATCGCCTCTCCTACAAATGATGCCAAAGTGGTGGTGCGGTTCTTCAACCGGGTGATTTTCCCTAGGTTTGGAACACCAAGGGTGATCATTAGTGATGGAGGGAAGCACTTCACAAATAGGAATTTTGGGGCACTTTTGGCTAAGTATGGGGTGACTCACAAGGTGGCAACACCTTACCATCCCCAAACTAGTGGCCAAGTGGAGATCTCCAACCGAGAGATAAAGGCCATCCTTGAGAAGACGGTGTCTAGAACTAGAAAGGATTGGGCTAAGAAGCTCAATGATGCATTGTGGGCATATAGAACCGCTTTCAAGACACCAATTGGAACCACTCCTTACAAGTTAGTCTATGGCAAGTCTTGCCATCTTCCGGTGGAAATGGAGCATAGAGCTTATTGGGCCATTAAATGGCTAAATTTTGACCTCAAGGAGGCAGGAGAGAAGAGGTTGCTCGATATAAACGCCCTTGAGGAGCTCCGGTTGGAAGCCTATGAGAATGCCCGGATCTACAAGGAGAGAACCAAAAGGTGGCATGACAAGAGGATCATCCCCAAGGAGTTGAGTGAAGGAGATCTTGTCCTTCTCTTCAACTCAAGGCTAAGGCTCTTTCCCGGAAAGCTCAAATCAAGATGGACCGGGCCATATGTGGTGAAGAAGATCTTTCCCCATGGAGCTATTGAGATAGGAGGGGAGCATTGTGGGAATTTCAAAGTGAATGGGCATCACTTGAAGAAGTATATACCGGGAGCCCCGGTAGACATGATTGCCCCGCTTCACCTTGAATAGACGCTCCCGAGTTTGGTCAAGCTAATGACCTTAAAGAAGCGCTTGGTGGGAGGCAACCCATTGGTAACAAGTTTTTCCCTTTTCATTTTTCATTTTTGCTTAGATTTTTCTGTTTTTGTGTGCTTTGCGTGTTTTGTGTTTCGTGTGTGCTAGAGCATTAGTGGCATTGGAAGCCTTTCTTGACATATGAATGATGAGGATGAACCCCTCACCAATTATGGGTGGAGCGGACGCGGAACTTGGACGGCTAGCGGTGCCTAGCGCGGGTCCCGAAGCTTTGATGGATGCTTAGAGCTCTCTACCATGATTGATAGGATCATCCAACATCAATTCACTTGAGAAATCCCAAATACCATAGCAAACCACTTTTACATTGTGAGAACCTTCTTTCACTCTCTTTACTTGCATACCACATTGGGGACAATGTGTTTCTAAGTATGGGGTGGGGTTCGCATGATCCCTTGCATGATGAGCATCTAGGATAGGTTAATATTCGCACATGTCATGCATTGTACATACTTAAATCGAAAATACCATAAAAATCAGAAAATTTAAAATTTTTTGTGCTTTCTAGGCTTGGATATGATCCTAATGATGAAATCTTGTCTTGTGAATTGGCTATGGATGGCCTTATGTGTTGAATTGATAAATGCATATGTGGACTTGAACTACTTTTCTTGAATTCTATGAATGATTTGTGATCATGATTATTGCCTAGAATGGATTGAGTATTGAAAGTCGAAATTACATGATAAGTTCTTGCATACCATCTAGGAATGAATGAGGCATTTCATCTTTCTCTACTTCTCATCTTGATCATGATTGCTTACGCACCTCAATTGATATAAAATTGACCTCTTTTAACCCATCTGGGAATAGGAGCATGCTAGTGTGTTGAAGTGTGTGAAAAGCAAGTGTGGGGTAAAGTTATTGATGAAAGGAATTTCATGAATGAAATGCTGAAATTATTGTGGAAGTGTAGCCAACAATATAGGTTTGGGGGCGTTGTTTCAAATGACAAGTAACTCGGTACACTTCACATAATGGGGTGTTGGTGCCTTGCCAAAGTCAAATGAACCAATAGCCCTAACGAGCTTTGGTATGTGTGCCCGGTGTGGATGCACCTTGAAAAAATAGAAAAAGCCTGAGGATGGCTAATCACCGAGGTTTCGGCTATTGTACACCAATGCCATTGTCTCAAAAACAAGTCAAGAAAAAGAAAAGAAAGCAAGATAAGAAAAAATATACACTTGGGGGGAAGTTGACCGAGGACAAGGAAGTGAAGTTAGTTCCATTCCCGGATTAGCATCACATAACCTAGAAAACTCCCCACCCAATCACAACGTTTCTTGGCCTTTTTATGTCACAAGACCTTATGACCTACTTGCATGTTTGTAAGACTTAGTAATCTAGATTGGATATACTCTTGATCTTCTTGACCTCTTCATCTTTACATCTCATGCATGTCTTTGAGTTAAGTACAATTGTATTTCCATGCCTTCATTTGTTTGATACATAATTGCTTGTCCAATTGCCATGAAACATGACTATGAAGGTGATCCAATAGTAGAAGCACAAACCCAAAAATATTTTGCCGTTTTTCTGCATACATAAATCATGTTATCTCGTATTCTATAGTTGAGCAATTGCTCGAGGACGAGCAAACCTTAAGTATGGGGTATTTTGATAACACGATTTATGATCTAGATTTAGGTAATCATTTAGGTAGATTTCTTACTCATTCATGCATGGTTTAGCATTAGTTCGAGACGTTTTGCACTCAATTCATGTATTTTGCCAAGATAGACGTCTACACGGACTTGTGCGCGTTTTGTAAGCATTTCGGGAGATTTAGAGCTAAAACGATGCGTTGAGGATCGTTCATCTAGATGACACACCCTCGGACTCATTGGGACACAAATCAAAGGCTAAGGAGGACTCATGGAACCTTGCCAACACTAACCATGCACCAAATCACAGCTTAATGATCAAAAGCGAAGTTTCTGCACAGAATCACGGTTCTCTGTAGAACCACGGCCGTGGAATCAACCGTGGATTTTGCCAGATTCTTGTGACAGCTGTGCCACGACTCTGATGGCCAGGTCATGCAAGTTTGTTATAAAAGTGGTCCTTCATGGGATGTGAGAGGCAACTGGGGTAGTTTGGGAGCAGCTCATCCATTATCCATTTCTCTCTAACAAATATATTCTCAAAACAAGAAGTTTTTCTAGGAAGGAAAGTGTCAAAGAGAAGAAGAAGAGCTCCATTGAAGAGGAGGAGAAGAACACACACCATAGCTTTCTTGTATTTCGGATTCCGTTTTCTAGAATTTGTATGAACCTTTGAACCTTCTTTTGGAAGGGTTGTAAGTGGCTCTAATTCTAATCTTCAGCTTAGTTTTGAATTAAGTTCACTTGTTCATCTCTTTTCTTTCATTATCTTGCAATGGATGTTATGATTTTATGTTTGTTTGTTTCGATTTCCATTATGAATGTTGTAGGCTAAATTGATGTGGTTCTAGGGTAAGGAAAGGATGGTTATGGCTAGGGCTATGATAGGATGGACTTAGATTTACCTTTGGGTGACTTTTGCTTATGAACGTAGCTGCTGTTAGAAATCACGGGTAGTTCTTGTAGAACCACGGCCGTGGTTTAGGTAGAACAAACCGTGATTTTCCCTGGTTCGAAGGATCTTGCCTTAGATCTATAAAATGTTGAAACCCTAAGTGTTTGTTGAGTTTAACCTACCCTAGGGTGACCTAGTGTAGTGACTAAGTGTTAGGAGAGACTTACCCGGTAATCCTTGCTCTTAGAATCTAAAAAAATAACAAACCTTAGGTAGTGGTGAGCCTAATAAGCCGCCATTGGATTAGATGTGCTAGGATAGTTGCTTAGGACTTCCCTTTCCAAGACTTACCCGGTAAGGATAGGTTAGATCCCTAATTAACAATCCGGTTTGTGTAGAATTCCTATCCTTAGGTTCTTAGAGACTTACCCGGTAATGAGACCTTAGGTGTGGACTAGTTGGACCATGAGACCTACCCGGTAATTGATCCCAAATTAGATACACTTAATCCCAACATATCATAGTTAATCCAAAGAATGAATAGATAACTTGAGTTCTATGCCATAACTGGAACTTCCGACCCCTAGAATCCTTTATTTCTTTCCTTGATCATTATCTTGTTTAGCTTGTTCATTCGTGTTGATTCTTAGTCTAGTTTGATTGTTTACTTTGCATGAATTGTGATCTTTGATTGATCACCAAAAACCAACTAAAAACATTTGAGATTTTCGCTTCTTTATTTCTTTCTTTTCCTTCTACCTAGATCTTTACTAAACTCAATCACAATTTGAATCAATTTCACCTTAGTCTTTGTGTTCGACCTCGGAATACTAACCCTTCTACAAACGTCCCGTACACTGCGGGTTTCGCTAGGTAGTTAGGATTTAGTTCGAGTTATAAATTTAAAACCCATTTGCGCATCACGATCTTAGCGTAACATGTACCTCTTCTCCCGGAGATTGAGAGAGAGCACTCGTTCTTATATTGCAGGATTCCGCTGCGAGTCTCTGTCAGACTATCAGGATAGAGCTTCTGCATATGAGAGAGATAGGCCAGTTCCGAAGAGAGCAGTTCAGTCTGGTGAGCCGGATAAGCGGCAAAGGACAGGGTATGCTAGTAGCCGTTCTGTAGTATCTGGTTATGGGCGAGGACATACTCAGGGAAGACCTATATATCACACTACAATTCAAACACCGGGTAGAGACCGATAGTGTTTTAACTGCGGCAGTCACGATCATTTCAAGGCACACTGCAAGAGGCCACCTACTACCTATTTCACTTGTGGCAAGCCGGGATGCAGAGCTACTTTCTGCCATCAAGGCAGAGCTCCGTCAGAGCAGGGTTCTTCCCCTGCAGGTGTTGAGAGGAGTGGATAGAGGTCTCCTCGTTACCGAGCGCCGAGTCAGTTGCAACAGCAGTACCGGGCTCCAAGACACACTGCTTCACACAATACTGCACAGGGATTAGGCCGTGACAAGGGACGTGGTGGTACTCCTAACACTAGTGGAGCCCCGTCGAGAGTGTTTGAGTTGAGGAGTGCTGATCAGCCAGCAAAACCTGCGACCACATGTACTATCTGGATTAATGATTTACATGTGCGAGTTTTGTTTGATACGGGTGCTACGCACTCCTTTATATTATATGCATGCGTAGATAGGTTGTCCTTAGCTATGGTAGAGGGAGTACCTTTTGTAGTTCGGTTACCTTATTGGGGTAAGATTAGAGAATCCCGAGAGATTCATGACTACCCCATTCACCTGGGAGATCGGGATTGGCTGGTAGATTTCCTAGTCATGTCCTTAGTACATGAGGACATGAATTTAGGGATTGATTGGATGACGAGACATGGAGCGGTCTTAGACATTGGCAGGAGGATTGTGACTGTCGCCACTGAGGAGGGTCACAGAGTTATATTTCGAGGTTGGGACCTCGGAAAGTCCGGCCCTATTATCAGCACTGTTAGAGCCGCGAGACTGATAGCCCAAGGTTGCGAGGCCTTCATGTATTATGCCATGAAGGATCGCAAGAGTCTAACAGTAGAGGAGATACTAGTTGAATGCGAGTTTGTAGAGGTATTTAATGATGATCTTCCAAGGCTACCCCCATAGAGGAGTGTTGACTTTAGCATTGAGCTAGAGCCGGGCACGAGACCGATCTCGAAGGCCCCGTATCGCATGGAATCGATAGAGCTGCTTGAGCTGAAGAATTAGTTAGAGGAATTAGCAGAGAAGGGCTTCATATGCCCTAGTGTTTCTCCCTGGGGAGCACCGATATTGTTCGTGAGGAAGAAGGATGGATCAATGAGGCTATGTATCGACTCTAGAGAGTTGAACAAGGTCACCATCAAGAATAAGTATCCACTACCTCATATAGATGATCTGTTGGACTAGTTGCATGGAGCGTCAATATTTTTGAGGATACACTTGAGGTCGGGTTATCATCATTAGAGGGTGAGAGACCATGACATACCTAAGACGGCATTCCGGACTAGGTATGGCCACTATGAGTTTGTAGTGATCCCCTTTGGGCTCACTAATGCGCCAGCGGTATTCATGGAGTTGATGAACGGGATTTTCATCGACTTCTTAGACCAGTTTGTAGTGTTCTTCATTGACGATATCCTAGTTTACTCTTTGAGTCGAGAAGAGCATGCCGGGCACTTGAGGACAGTGTTACAGATTCTGCAGGATATCCAGCTTTATGCTAAGCTTTCCAAGTACGAGTTTTGGATGTTAGAGGTGGCTTTCCTAGGCCATGTAGTGACTACTGAGGGGATTAAGGTCGATCCGGCGAAGATCGAGTCAGTGTCTTCTTGGCAACCTCCAAAGAATGCTAAGGAGGTTCGTAACTTTCTAGGTTTGGCAAGTTACTACCGCCGGTTCGTGGAATGGTTCTCCCTGATTGCCCGACCACTTACCTGTCTTCTGAGGAAGACTACTCGGTTCGTTTGGTCTGAGCCGTGTCAGTAGAGCTTTGAGGAGTTGAAGAGGAGATTGACGTCTGCTCCGATTTTAGCACAGCCTGAGGGTACAGATGACTTTGTCGTATATAGTGACACATCCAAGCTAGGCTTAGGGTGTGTCTTGATGGAGAGAGGTGTTACGCTAAGATTGTGACACGCAAAAGTCTTAAATTTATAACTCGATATATTTTTCCTAACTCCTAGCGAACCCACATTGTATGGGTCGTTTTGTAGTAAGGATAGTATTCCGAGGTCGAACACAAAGACTAAGGTGAAATTGAATCAATAGTGACTAAGGATAGTGTAAATCTACGCTAAGAAAAGAGAAAGAAATAAAGAAATGAAAATCTCAATGTTTTTGGTTTGGTTTTGTGGTGATCAATCAAGGATCACAAATCATGTAAGATTAACAAACAACTAAGCTAGCAATGCTAAATAACAAACACAAACAAGAGAAGGATATTCAAAGAGAGAAAAGGCGATTCTAGGGGTTAGAAATTCTGGTTATGGCAATGGGACTCAAGCTATCTAGTCATTCTTTGGATCAACTATAGTATGACCGGGTAGGTCTCATGGTCCACTAGTCCGTTCCTAAGGTCTTATCACCGGGTAAGTCTCAAAGAACCTAAGGTTAGGAATTCTACACAAACCGGATTGCTATCTAGGGATCTAATCTCTCCTCACCGGGTAGGTCTCGGGAAGGCAAGTCCTAAACATAAATCCTAGCACACTCAGTCCAATAGCGGCTAGTGAGGCTCACTACTACCTAGAGTTCATCATCTTCGGTACCTAAGAGCAAGAATCACCGGGTAGGTCTCTTCTCACACTTAGTTGCTAACACTAGGTCACCCTAGGATAGATCTAACTCAACAAACACTAGGATTTCAACAATCTAACAACCTAAGACTTAGATTTATAAATACAAGCAAGTCAGACAAAATCACGGGTAGTTCCTCACTTCCACGGCCGTGGAACTACTTAGAACAGGCCGTGATTTACAACAGAGGCTAGGTTCGAGCAAACAATTCATCCAAAGGTACGTTTAAGTCTATTGATCTATCATAGTCCAAGCCATAACCATCATTTCCTTACCCTAGAATCACATCTATTTAGCCAACAACATGCATCATAACAATCAAACTCAACAAGCATACATTCATGGCTTTCATTAGCAAGAGTATGAAATGAAACAGAAACGAAAAAGTAGGATAAGAAAACCAACCTAAATCAAAGTCAAGAAGGACTTACAACTCTTCAAAAGAAGGTTTGAATCGTTCCTTACAGCCCTAGCAAATATCTTCAACAAAAATTACTCAAAACCACTCAAAAACTATGAAAACTATAAGACTAGTGTGCTTCTTCTTCCTCCCCAAATGAGAGTGTTTCTTCTCCTCCAAGGGTGGCTCCAATCCAATGGTGAGAGTGTGGAAGAGAATGGAATGATGGGGTCTTCTCTGAATAGCCTGCATGACTACTTCTTATACACCATCAAGGGCAAGGGTCGATTATGGAGATCGTCGGACAACTGTCACAGTTGTGCAGGGAGAACCACGGCCTATTTCCACGCCCGTGGAAGTCCCATTGGCCGTGGTTTTGGTGATTCAGATTTCTATGGATCATCAAGCCACGAGTTGGTACAAGGCATGCACCAACAAGGTCCCATGTGTTCTCCCTTGCTCCTAACTTGCTTCCCAATGGGTCCGGAAGTGTGTCATCATGAGGAACAATCCTCGAATGTATCGATTAAGCTCCAAAAACTCCCAAAATACCTACAAAACATGCAAAAGTCCGTGAAGACGTCTATTTCGACAACATACATGAATTAAGTGCAGATCGTCACGAACTAGTGCAAACCATGCATGAAGGAGCGGAAAAACTATCTAAATGAGTGCCTAAACTAACGTCATAAATCGTGTTATCAAAAATACCCCATACTTAAGGTTTGCTCGTCCCCAAGCAAAGTCCGACTATAGGCAAAGAGATGACATGATTTATGAATGCATGAAAAACTGAAAATATTTTTGGAGTTTGTGCTTCTAAAGATGGATCACCTTCATAGTCATGTTTCATGGTAATGGACAAGCAATCATGTGCCAAATGAATGAAGGCATGGAAAGACAATTATACTTAACTCAAAAGCATGCATACAAGGTGAAAATGAAGAAGTTAAGATGATCATGATTATATCCAATCTAGATCACTAAGTCTTACACACATGCAAATAGGTCACAAGGAGATAGGAAAGAAGAGGCTAAGAAACGTTGTGATTAGGTGGGAATTTTTAGGTTATGTGATGCTAATCCGGGAAAGGAACTAACTCCACAATTTCATTTTTGATCAACTTCACCACAAGTGTATATTTTCTCCATCTTTTCTTTGTTTTCTTTTCTTTTTCACTTCCTTTTTCTTTCACTTATTTTTGAGACAATGGCATTGGTGTACAAAAGCCGAAACCTTGGTGATTAGCGAGCCTCGGTTTTTTTTTTTTTTATTTTTCGAGGTGCTTCACACCGGGCACACATACCAAAGCTCGTTAAGAAATTCGGTTTATCTGACTTTGGCAAGGCACAAACACCCGATTATGTGAATGATGCCGAGTGACTCGTCATCAAAACCAAAGTCCCCAAACCTATATTTTTTTCTACACTTTTCACAACAAATTCAGCACTTCATTCACCACATACTTTCATCAACAACTTCACCCCACACTTGCTTTTCACACACATCAACACACTATCATGCTCCTATTCCCGGATGGGTCAAAAGAGGTCAAATTTATATCAATTGAGGTGCTCAAACAACATGATCAAGATGAAAACTAGAGAAAGGTGAATTGCCTTAATCACTCCTAAATGATATGCAAGAACTAGCATGTAATTTCGACATTCAATCCTCAATCAAATCAAAGCAAATATTCATGATCACAATTCACTCATGGGATTCAAGATAAGTACTTCAAGGCCACATATGCATCCATCAATTCAACACATAAGGCCATCCATAGCCAATTCACAAGACAATTTCATCATAAGGGTTATACCCAAGCTTAGAAGCACTAAATTTTTTTTTTAAAATTTTTTGATTTTTTTGGATTTTCGAAATATATATGTACAATGCAAGACATAATGAAACATGTGAAAATATTAAACTATCCTAGATGCTAATCATGCAAGTGATCATCAAAACCCCACCCCATACTTAGAAACACATTGTCCCTAGTGTGTAAATGAAGTAAAGAAGAGTGAAAGAGGGTCCTCACAATGTAAAATGGTTTTCTTCGGTATTTGGGTTCACTCAAGTGGATTGATGGCGGATGATCCTATCAACGATGGTAGAGAACTCACGGTGTTCGTTATGGCGTTAGGACCCGCGCTAGGCACCGCTAGCCGTCCAAGTTCCGCGTCCGCTCCACCCATAATTGATGAGGGGTTCATCATCATCATCCACATGCCATGCAAGGCTTCCATGCTACTTAAACTCTAGCACACAAACCCCAAACACACAAAAGGGAAAGATATCTACCAATGGGTTGCCTCCCACCAAGCGCTTCTTTAAGGTCATTAGCTTGACCAAACTCGGGGACGTCTCACTCAAGGTGAAGTGGGGCAATCATATCCACCGGAGCTCCCGGGATGTACTTCTTCAACCGGTGCCCATTCACCTTAAAATCTCCATAATGCTCCCCTCCTATCTCAACCGCTCCATGGGGAAAGATCTTCTTCACCATATAAGGACCCGTCCATCTTGACTTTAGCTTTCCGGGGAAGAGCCGCAGCCTTGAGTTGAAGAGAAGGATAAGGTTGCCTTCACTCAACTCCTTTGGGATGAGACGCTTGTCATGCCAAAGTTTAGTCCTTTCTTTGTAGATCCGGGCGTTTTCATAGGCATCCAACCGGATCTCCTCAAGAGCGTTCATGTCTAGTAATCTCTTCTCACCGGCCTCCTTGAGGTCAAAATTCAGCCACCTTATGGCCCAATACGCTCTATGCTCCATCTCCAACGGAAGGTGGCAAGACTTGCCATAAACTAGCTTGTAGGGAGTGGTGCCAATCGGTGTCTTGAAAGCGGTTCTATAAGCCCACAAAGCATCATCAAGCTTCATAGCCCATTCCTTCCTCGTTCTAGAAACCGTCTTCTCAAGGATTCCTTTTATCTCCCGGTTGGAGATGTCCACTTGGCCACTAGTTTGGGGATGGTAAGGTGTTCCTACCTTATGAGTCACCCCATACTTAGCCAAAAGTGTCCCGAAGTTCCTATTGGTGAAGTGCTTTCCTCCATCGCTTATGATCACCCTTGGTGTCCCAAACCTAAGGAAGATCACTCGGTTGAAGAACCGCACCACAACCTTCGCATCATTTGTGGGAGAGGCGATCGCCTCTACCCATCTCGAAACGTAGTCTACCGCCAATAGGATGTAGAGGTTGCCACAAAAAGAGGGGAATGGTCCCATGAAGTCCACACCCCACACATCAAATATCTCCACTTCTTGTATGTTATTCAAGGGCATCTCATTCCTCCTTGAGATGTTGCCCGTCCTTTGGCAAGCATCACATGCTACCACAAAATTCTGCACATCCTTGAACAAACTTGGCCAATAAAACCCGGATTGCAACACCTTTGCACATGTCTTGTGTGAGCTAGCATGCCCTCCACATGGCAAGGAATGACAATGGCGGATCACATTCTCCACCTCATCCTCCGGTATGCATCTCCTAAAGACTCCATCCGACCCTCTCTTGAACAAAAGCGGTTCACTCCAATAGTAATGCCTCACATCCTTGAAGAACTTCTTCCTTTGGGCATAGGATAAACCGGGTGGCACCTCCTCACAAACGAGATAGTTCACTATGTCGGCATACCATGGCTCATTACCCCTTGACACTTGAAGCAAGCACTCCTCCACCAATTGCAATTGCTCATCCCGGAATGAGTCATCAATCGGGATGTCATCTTTCTCAATCTCCAATGGTGGGCGCCTACTTAGATGGTCCGCCACAGAAATTTCGGACCCTTTCTTATCCCGGATTTCCAAATCAAACTCTTGAAGAAGAAGGATCCACCGAATCAAACGAGGCTTGGCATCCTTCTTTGTAAGGAGATAACGGATCGCAGCATGATCCGTATACACAATGACCTTCGCTCCAACAAGATACGAGCGGAACTTCTCAAATGCATACACAACCGCTAGCAACTCTTTCTCGGTGGTAGCATAATTGAGTTGGGCATTATCTAGCGTCTTGCTAGCATAATAGATGGCAGTGTAAGCCCATCTTTCCTTTGTCCCAAAATATCCCCAACGGCCACGTCACTCACGTCACACATGATCTCAAACGGTAAACTCCAATCCGGAGGTTGCATGATGGGTGCGGAGATGAAAGCATTCTTCAACCTACAAAAAGCCTCAAGGCAGTCCTTGGAGAAAACAAACTCAACATCTTTCATCAGTAGGTTAGTAAGAGACTTAGAAATCTTAGAGAAATCTTTAATGAATCTCCAGTAAAAACCGGCATGCCCTAAGAAACTCCTTACCCCCTTCACCGAGGTAGGTGGTGTCAATTTCTCTATTGTCTTTATCTTAGCCGTATCAACCTCAATGCCACGGTTGGACACCAAGTGTCCCAACACAATGCCTTCACTTACCATGAAGTGGCATTTTTCCCAATTTAAGACAAGGTTTGTCTCCTCACATCTCTTAAGCACTAAAGACAAGTTAGCTAAACAATCATCAAATGAAGATCCATAAATAGATAAATCATCCATAAATACTTCCATGATGTTTTCAATATACTCAGAAAAGATAGCCATCATACACCTTTGAAAGGTGGCGGGTACATTACACAACCCGAATGGCATTCTCCTATATGCAAATGTACCCCAAGGATATGTGAATGTAGTTTTCTCTTGATTATTGGGGTGGATAGGGATTTGGAAGAATCCACTATAACCATCTAAGTAGCAAAACTGAGAATGTTGAGCTAATCTCTCTAGCATTTGGTCAATAAAGGGAAGAAGGAAGTGATCTTTCCTAGATGCCACATTTAGTTTCCTATAGTCTATACACATCCTCCATCTCGTAACCGTTCTAGTCGGAATTAGTTCCTTATTCTCATTAGTCACTACGGTCATCCCACCCTTCTTAGGAACCACATGCACGGGACTAACCCACTTACTATCCGAAATTGGGAAAATGATTCCCGCATCTAGCAATTTAAGAATCTCTTTCTTTACTACTTCTTTCATGATGGGGTTTAGTCTTCTTTGAGGTTCAATTGAAGGTTTATGATTATCTTCCATTAAGATCTTATGCATGCACAAAGAAGGTTTAATGCCAACTAAATCATCAATGGTATAGCCAATATCCTTCCTATGTAATCTCAATTCATGCAACAATCTATTCAACTCATTATTATTCAAGCATGCATTAACAATCACCGGATAAGTAGAATCTTCACCAAGGAAAGCATACTTAAGATGAGAGGGGAGGGGTTTAAGTTCAAGTTTAGGGGGACCTTTATCGATTGGAGACGCTCCATACAATGTAGGTTGAGATGAATCCAAAGCTATGGAAGACTCCTCAAGGCTCCTTGAAACTTGATCAACCACTAAGTCACTTTCTAGAGAAACCACAGGCAAAATCACGGCCTCTGGCATAACCACGGCCATGTAACTTGCTAAGCTAGCACTTTTGAGCATTCCAGAGAGTTCCACGGGAGAAATCACGGCCGTGGTTCTGGGTGACAGACCGTGATTTTTATAGTGATTCAGTATACTTTCGTGTACTTCAAATTCAACACTTGTCTCCTTTTCCAATGCATCCAAGGCCTTGATTTGTTCATTGCAATCACCTTCAAACCCTTCATCCATCAAACTTAAGCTAGAACCTTCTTCAAGGGGTCCTTGATCAAAATCGACCTCACAACTTCTCTACATTCCTCTTGCTCGACAATGTTGAACACATCTTCACCAAGGGCTGGCCCCTTGATCATGGTGGATAATTTGAACTTGATATTCTCTTCTCTAATGTTGAAGGAGAGAATTCCATTTTTGCAATCCACCAAGCATCCCGATGTAGCCAAGAAAGGTCTTCCCAAGATGATGGGAACCGGATAGTCCGCCGGGATGTCCAAAACAACGAAGTCTATGGGCACATAGAACTTCCCGAGTTACACCGGTATGTCTTCCAAGATTCCAACCGGGTGAGTGATTGAACGGTCCGCCATGTAAAGGGTCATCTTGACCGGCTTTGGATCCCCTAGCCCAACCTTGTTGCAAAGTGCAAGCGGTATGATGCTTACACTTGCCCCAAGATCACATTGGGCTTCATACTTCACTTCTCCCACTCCAATTGGCACACAAAAAGATCCCGGATCTCTTAGCTTAGGAGGCATCTCCTCCTTCATGGTTTGGATCAATTCCGAGGACCTCTTCGTCATCCTCACTTCCCCATACTCCTCCAACTTCCTTTTGTTGAAGTGTATTTCCTTCAAGAACTTGCCATATGCCGGCATGCCTAGAATAGCATCCATGAACTTGCCATATGCCGGCATGCCTAGTCCCCGGCAACGGCGCCAAAAACTTGTTATGCTAAGATTGTGACACCCAAAAGTCTTAAATTTATAACTCGATATATTTTTCCTAACTCCTAGCGAACCCACAGTGTATGGGTCGTTTTGTAGTAAGGATAGTATTCCGAGGTCGAATACAAAGACTAAGGTGAAATTGAATCAATAGTGACTAAGGATAGTGTAAATCTACGCTAAGAAAAGAGAAAGAAATAAAGAAATGAAAATCTCAATGTTTTTGGTTTGGTTTTGTGGTGATCAATCAAGGATCACAAATCATGTAAGATTAACAAACAACTAAGCTAGCAATGCTAAATAACAAACACAAACAAGAGAAGGATATTCAAAAAGAGAAAAGGCGATTCTAGG
Organism: Fagopyrum esculentum; assembly: GCA_033239045.1. NCBI lineage: Eukaryota > Viridiplantae > Streptophyta > Magnoliopsida > Caryophyllales > Polygonaceae > Fagopyrum > Fagopyrum esculentum. The sequence goes on from BSUD01000001.1 coordinate 88,673,765, forward strand.
GGTTAGAAATTCCGGTTATGGCAATGGGATTCAAGCTATCTAGTCATTCTTTGGATCAACTATAGTATGTTGGGAGTGTGTTTTTCTAGATTGGGATCAATCACCGGGTAGGTCTCATGGTCCACTAGTCCGTTCCTAAGGTCTTATCACCGGGTAAGTCTCAAAGAGCCTAAGGTTAGGAATTCTACACAAACCGGATTGCTATCTAGGGATCTAACCTCTCCTCACCGGGTAGGTCTTGGGAAGGACGTCCTAAACATAAATCCTAGCACACTCAGTCCAATAGCGGCTAGTGAGGCTCACTACTACCTAGAGTTCATCATCTTCGGTACCTAAGAGCAAGAATCACCGGGTAGGTCTCTTCTCACACTTAGTTGCTAACACTAGGTCACCCTAGGATATATCTAACTCAACAAACACTAGGATTTCAACAATCTAACAACCTAAGACTTAGATTTATCAATACAAGCAAGTCAGACAAAATCACGGGTAGTTCCTCACTTCCACGGCCGTGGAACTACTTAGAACAGGCCGTGATTTACAACAGAGGCTAGGTTCGAGCAAAAAATTCATCCAAAGGTATGTTTAAGTCTATTCTATCATAGTCCAAGCCATAACCATCATTTCCTTACCCTAGAATCACATCTATTTAGCCAACAACATGCATCATAACAATCAAACTCAACAAGCATACATTCATGGCTTCCATTAGCAAGAGTATGAAGTGAAAGAGAAACGAAACAAGTAGGATAAGAAAACCATGCTAAATCAAAGTTAAGAGGGACTTACAGCCCTTCAAAAGAAGGTTGGAATCATTCCTTACAGCCCTAGCAAATATCTTCAACAAAACTCACTCAAAACCACTCAAAAACTATGAAAACTATAAGACTAGTGTGCTTCTTCTTCTTCTTCCCCAAATGAGAGTGTTTCTTCTCCTCCAAGGGTAGCTCCAATCCAATGGTGAGAGTGTGGAAGAGAATGGAATGATGGGGTCTTCTCTCAACAACCTGCATGACCACTTCTTATACACCATCAAGGGCAAGAGTCGGTTATGGAGATCGTGGGACAGATGTCACAACTGTGCAGGGAGAACCACGACCTATTTACACGCCCGTGGAAGTCCCAATGGTTTTGGTTTTGGTGATTCAGACTTCTATGGATCATCAAGCCACGAGTTGGTGCAAGGCATGCACCAACAAGGTCCCATGTGTTCTCCGTGCTCCTAACTTGCTTCCCAATGGGTTCGGAAGTGTGTCATCACGAGGAACGATCCTCAAATGTATCGATTAAGCTCCAAAAGCTCACAAAATACCTACAAAACATGCAAAAGTCCGTGTAGACGTCTATCTCGACAACATACATGAATTAAGTGCAAATCGTCACGAACTAGTGCAAACCATGCATGAAGGAGCGGAAAAACTATCTAATAAGTGCCTAAACTAACGTCATAAATCGTGTTATCAAGGGGTAATGTCAAAGCCTATGCGTCTCGCCAGCTGAAGACGTATGAAGAGAACTACCCCATACACGACCAAGAGTTAGCTGTAGTAGTCTATGCTCTTAAAATCTTTCATCACTATCTCTATGGGGCGACATGTCAGATATTCACAGACCATAAGAGTCTGAAATACCTATTCACTCAGCGGGAGTTGAACAACCGCCAGAGACGGTGGCTTGAGTTGATCACTATCTCTACCACCTCGGAAAGGCAAATGTAGTTGCTAACGCTTTGAGTCGGAAGACGCCTTGGGAGAAGGCGATAGCCCGGTTGACAATACAGCCGCAACTGAAGAGAGATTTGGCTTGGTTAGAGGTAGAGATTCAGTTTCCAAATGTTGTTCATCAGTTGGCTACCTTGGAGTTACTTCTTGATCTGTTGGGTGAGATCCGACAGAAGCAGGAGACCTGTCCGACTTTGACCAGGATCCGGGACAGAATATCTCGAGATGAGGCACCCCACTTTACTATTGGTGCTGACGGAGTGATGAGACGTCAGGACCGTATTTGTGTACCATCAGACAGTGAGTTGAGACAACGGATATTGAGTGAGGCCCATGCTACCCCATACTCAGTACATCCAGGAGCAAGCAAGATGTACAAGGAAGTAAGACGTTCCTTCTGGTGGGGTGGTTTGTAGCCTGACGTGGCTCGGTTTGTATCTCAGTGTGCGACCTGCCAGTAGGTCAAGATTGAGCATCGTAGGTCCGGAGGAGAGCTTCACCCACTGTCGGTACCACATTGGAAGTGGGAGGATATCGCTATGGATTTTGTCATGGGATTGAGACTCAGCAGAGGTTTTGATGTTATTTGGTTGTGGTAGACCGTCTGACGAAGACCGCACGTTTCATTCCGATTAAGGAAATGTGGCTGGTAAGTCTTCTAACTGAGGAGTTCACCAGACACATTGTGAGACTCCATGGATTACCGAGGACTATCGTCTCCGACAGGGATGAAAATTTCACCTCGAGATTTTGGCAGCAGGTACATACTTCTTTGGGGACGAGCCTCCACTTTACCACTGCCTACCACCCAAAGACTGGAGGTCAGTCTGAGGGGACCATCTAGACATTAGAGGACATGCTGCGGGCTTGTGTACTGGATTGGGGACAGGTATGACCAAACCACCTTCCCCTTGTAGATTTTTCATATAATAAAAGTTGACACGCGTCTATTGGGATGTCCCCTTATGAGGCTCTGTACGGGCGGAGATGTCGTACCCCGTTGTGCTAGGATGAGCCTAGCAGAGATGATGGAGTAGCTCCAGACTAGATACAGGACGACATTGCTCAGATTGCTCTAGTCGGAGAACGGATGTTAGAAGCTCAGAGTCGTCAAAAATCCTACGCCGACAAGAGGCGTCGACCTTTGGAATGTAGAGTAGGGCACATGTGTGGTTGAGAGTATCACGGACGAGGGGCGTCCGGTGTTTCAACATTAAGGGGAAGTTGAGTCCCCGATATGTCGGACCTTTTGAGATTTTGGAGAGAGTCGGAGAGGTTGCCTACCGATTAGCACTACTATCGAGATTGGAGAGGGTCCATCCAGTCTTGCATGTATCTCAGTTGAGAGAGTATATACGGACCCGAGAATCGTCATCAGCCATGAGGACGTGATAGTTGAGTCCGACCACACTTTTGTGGAGTACCCAATAGCCGTCCTAGAGCGCAGTACTAGACGTTTGTGGTCAAGGAGATACCGATGTTGAGGATCCAGTGGTACAAACGAGGAGTCGATGAGGCCACCTAGGAGACACAGGAGAGTTTTAGATGTAGTTATCCTAAGTTCTTTGCTGAGTTAGCTGCTACTTCTGTACCAACGGGTTAGTACTCAGATGTTGTGTGTGACTTTTTTGATTATATAGGTTGTTGAATGATTATGTTTTTATGTGTTGCTTGATTGATGATTGAGTAGTCTTGCATGTTAGGAAGTTAGAGGGAAGATTTTATAGTTACTGAGTTAAATCCTTTTATTTATAGAAGACACGGAATAATACTTTATTTTAAGATTCGGGACGAAACTTAATTTAACGGGGTACTGATGTAATATCCGGAATTTTTATTCCGTTTAATTCCGTAGCATACTGGATTTCGATCCGTTGATCTTTTCTCGTTCTACCTAGTCCTACACACTATCTCAAATTTCTATCATTTTTGTAACTTCACTAACATAAAATGATAGAATTTTATATCAAACCCTAAATTTATTCCACTTCTAGCTCATGCCATTTGACAAGAACATGACAAGACCATAACAACGTCACCGACGAGTTTTGACAAGAACATGACGGGACCATGACAACGTCCCGACGAGTTTTGACATGACCATGACACATTTTTTTTACAAACCTTCTTGACGACTTTAGCCCAGCTTTGCCATTACTTCAGCCCAGCTTTGCCATACTTCAGCCCATCTTTCCTTGCTTACATGCCCAGCCCGTAGCCCCTTTCCTGCAACCCGTGCAACCTTTCTCTATAGTCCAGAAGCCCAACTAGATGTTGGCCCAACGAGTAGCAGATGGTTCCCAGAAGACGCACGCCGAGCTGAGGCAAAGGGAAGATCGTCCACGTTAAACGTCTCCTGAAATCACGTAGATGATGACTTGATTTATGACATTAGTTTAGGCATTCATTTAGATAGTTTTCCCCGTTATTCATGCATGGTTTGGCATTAGTTCGAGACGTTTACGCTTAATTCATGCATATTGTCGAGATAGACGTCTACACGGGCTTTTGTCGATTTTGTAGGTATTTTGGGGAGCTTTTGGACTTAATCGACACATTCGAGGATCATTCCTCGTGATGGCACACTTCCGGGCTCATTAAGGAGCAAGCTAGGAGCAAAGGAGAACACATAGGACCTTGTTGGTGCATGCCTTGCACCAACTCATGACTTGATGATCCAAGGAGAAATTTTATGAGAAATCATGGCCAGAACCACACCCGTAATCTTGGCCGTGGTTTTCTCTGAAAAACTATGAAAGCTGTCCCACGATCTCCTTGCTCGACCCTTGCTCTTGGCGGAGAATATAAGTGGTCCTGCAGGCTGTTGCTAGGAGACTCTCCAACATTCTCTCACACATCATCGTTATCCACATTAGGAATGCTTGGAGGAGAAGAGAAACACTCTCATTTTGGAGGAAGAACAACACACAAAGATAGAGATTTAAAGTGAACTTTTGAGCGACTTTTATTGAGAACATTTGAAAGCATTGTAAGGAACGTTTTGGAGCTGCGTTTGAAGGATTGTAAGTCTTGGTTAATCTCATATTCAGCTAAGACTACTTTTTCTTTTCACTTTCATTTCATTTTCTTCCTATGGAAGCCACGAATGTTTGCTTGTTGAGTTTAAATCTTAGAATGCATGTTGTAGGCTAAATAGTTGTGATTCTAGGGTGATGGAATGATGGTTATGGCTTGGACTATGATAGAATAGACTTGAATTTACATTTTGATGGTTGCTTGTCCGAATCTTGACCCAGACCCAAATTCACGGTATGTTCTGGCAGAATCTCGACCGTGGTTCTGTATGATCAACCCGTGGTTTTCTCTGTTGTGCTTGTATTGATGAATCTGAATGTTAGGATGTTAGATTGTTGAAATCCTAGTGTTTGTTAAGGATAATCTAGCACCTAGGGTGACCTAATGCTAGCAAACTAAGTGAGGGAAGAGACTTACCCGGTAATTCTCGATCTTAGATACCAAAGATGATGAACTCTAAGTAGTAGTGAGCCTCACAAGCCGCTATTGGACCGAGTGTGCTAGGATTGATGCTTAGGACTTGCCTTCCCGAGACTTACCCCGTAAAGAGAGGTTTGACCCCTAGATAGCAATCCGGTTTGTGTAGAATTCTCAACCTTAGGCTTCTAGAGACTTACCCGGTAATAGGACCTTAGGTGCGGGATTAGTGGACCATGAGACTTCCCCGGTGATTGATCCCATTTGATAAATACCCTTTCCCAACATACCGTAGCTTATCCAAGGTTGATTAGAAGCTTGAGTCCAATGCCATAACCGGAAGTCCTAACCCCTAGAATCCGCTTTTCTCTCTTTGATCACATATCTTGTGTTTGTGCTGCTTGTTTTTTTTGCTAGCTTGAGTTGTTAGTTTGATTTATAACATTGCAAGATTTGTGATCTTTGCTTGATCACCTCAAAAACAAAATCCAAAACTATCATGATTTTCATTTCTTTATTTCCTTCTCTTTTCTTAGACTAGATTTGCACTATCCATGATCACTTGTTTGATTTAATTTCACCTTAGTCTTCGTGTTCGACCTCGGAATACTATCCTTGCTACAAAATGACCCATACACTGTGGGTTCGCTAGGAGTTAGGAAATTATATCGAGTTATAAATTGTAAGACTTTTGTGCTATACATTTCTAGCGTAACAAGTTTTTGGCGCTGTTGTCGGGGACTAGGTCTAGATTGAATCATTGTGTGTGATTGTTTATAGTGTAGGTCTTTCTTGTTGCTTTTGATCTTGTTTGGTGATAACGTGATTTATGACGTTAGTTTAGGCATTCAACTAGATAGTTTTTCCCGTTATTCATGCACAGTTTGACATAAGTTCATGAAGTTTACGCTTAATTCATGCATATTTTTTAGAAAAGACGTCTACACGAGCTTTTGTCGGTTTTGTAGGTATTTCGGGGATCTTTTGGACATTAATCGATACATTCGAGGGTCAAGCCTCATGGTGGTACACATCAAAGGCTTTGAAGGTACATAATTGGAGCAATGAAGGACACAAGGACCCTTATTGGTGCAAGCAATGGAGCAACTCATGGCTAGACGATCATAACAAGCCTCTGTTGAAGAAAATCGGACCAACACTCAGGAAAATCGTCCGATTTTTCTGTCTGGGTCGATTTTTTGGCCTTTGACAGCTTGAGCCACGTGTCCCACGATCTCTTTGTCCAGCCCTTGCTCTTGATGGAGAATATAAGTTGTCCTGCAAGCTGTTGCTGGGGATCTCTCCCACATTCTCTCACACACACCTAATTCCATGGGAGGATAGACTTGGAGAAAAAGAAAACTCTCTCATTTTGGGGAAGAAGAAGAACATCAAAAACTTAGAGTGAAAGTGAGTTTTTGGAGTGATTTTTAGTGATTTTGGTTGAAGAACTCTTGGAAGGATTGTTAGGAACGTTTTGGAACTTCTTTTGAAGGGTTGTAAGTCTTGCTTAAACTTATATTCAGCTGAGATTTATTGTTTTTACTTGCTTATCTTTCATCATCCATCTATGAAAACCATGTATGCTTGTGTGATGATTTTGGATCTTGAAATGCATGTTGTTGGCTAGTTTATTGTGATTCTGGAGTGATGGATTGATGGTTATGGCTTGGGTGCTGATAGAATGGACTTGTATGTTAGTTTAGGATGATTCGTATGCACAAAACCTAACCTAGACGGAAAAATCGACCTGTTCATAGTGTAGATCGTCCGATTTCCCGTATGATCCACCCGATTTTTCTCTCTATTGCTCTATAATTGATGAATATGTATGTTAGGATGATAGGGAGTTGAAATCCTAGTGTTTATTAAGCATAATATAGCTTAGGGTGACCTAAAGCTAGCAACCTAAGTGAGGGGAGAGACCTACCCGGTGATTTCCGATCTTAGATACCTAAGATGATGAACTCTAGGTAGTAGTGAGCCTCATAAGCCGCTATTGGATTGATTGTGCTAGGATTGTTGCTTGAGACTTGCTTTTTCCGAGACTTACCCGGTAAGGAGAGGTTTGCCCCTTAAGTAGAGTCCGGTTTGTGTAGAATTCCCTACTTTAACCCCTTGAGACCTACCCGGTAATAGGAGTTAGATGCGGGATTAGTGAAGCAAGAGACTTACCCGGTAATTGCTTCCATTAGAGAAACACCCTTTCCCAACACCGCAACTTGTCCTTAGAATCTTTAGAAGCTTGAGTCCAATGCCATAACCGGAAATATTGACCTCTAGAATCCACTTTTCTCTCTTTGATCAAATATTTTGTGCTTGTGTTTCTTGTTTGTTTAGCTAGCTTGAGTTGTTAGTTTGGTTTATTATCTTGCTTGATTTGTGATCTTTGCTTGATCACCTCAAAAACCCAACCAAAAATATCATGATTTTCATTTCTTTATTTCTTTCTCTTTTCTTAGACTAGATTCACACTATCCTTAGTCACTAATCGATTCAATCTCACCTCAGTCTTTGTGTTCAACCTTGGAATACTATCCCTATTACAAAATGTCCCGTACACTGCGGGTTCGCTAGGAGTTAGGAGAAATATAACGAGTTATAAATTTAAGACTTTTGCGTGTCACAATCTTACCGTAATATTTGGTTTGTGTCTTTGAATTTTCAGGACATCGCTCACTCTTTAGGTGCATGCGAAGATCTCGTGGCAAGGATTTAGCTCCATTCGATCCCGAACCGGAGAAAACCCTTAAGACTAGATCCAAGAACATTAAGAAGAAGAAGGAGATGGCCGGAAGAGATTTTCAAGCTTAGTTGGATGATGCCTTAGAACAAATTAGGCTAAGGGATGAACTCTTAGACAATTAGAGGAGACTTGCAAATGAGAGGCAAGAAGCAACTTGGAGGGAAATTGAATAGATTAGGCAAGTTCTTGTACAAAGGGAGCTTAATCGTCAACAACCTCCACCACCACCACCACCGCAGCCGGCGGTCAATGTTCGGTTTGAACCGATTATTATTGAGGAGCCACAAACCCTAGGGCAACGTATGGATCCAGCCCGAAGAGTGGACCGTCCGGGTGTAAACATAGGAGATCCCGCAACCCATGACTATGAGTTCCGCCCTCAAGTGCTACAAATGATCCGGCACAATCAATTTGGAGGGATGGAAGGAGAGTCTCCTCATCAACACTTGATGAATTATGAGATCATGATGGAGACTCTAACCACCTAGATTGGAGAGCAACAACCACAAGCTTAGGCTTTTTCCTTTTCACTTACGGATAAAGCCTTGGCTTGGTACTAATCCATTCCACAAGGACGTGTGGGTACTTGAGAGGAGATGAAAACCAAGTTCTTGACAAAGTTCTTCCCACCTTCCAAGACAACCGAGCTAAGAGGGAAGATCAATGCATTCGTGATGAAGGATAGAGAGAGCCTATTCAAATCTTGGGAGAGGTTCAAAGACCTCCTCCTAGATTGTCCACACCATGGGATACCGAAGATAGAGTTATTGGAGATTTATTTCAAGGGGCTTGATGAGATAGCCAATTCAAGCTCCAATCACTTTCTGGAGGAACATTCATGGAGAAGAATATGGATGAGGCTTGGGAGTTTGTAGAGAAGCAAACCTTGGTGATAGAGAAGTACTCCCATAGAAAGAGTGATGGGAGGAAACCGGGAGTATATGAAGTAAGTGAAGTCACCATGAGCAACTACAAACTTGATGAATTCAACATTGAGCTTAAGTCTTTGAGGGAGTTGTGTACCACAACCTTATAGAATCAAGCAAGTCCTCAAGTGCAAGTGCAAGCCAATTTGGCTTCCAAAGAGGAGGATGTTTACTACATGGGAAGGGGTAACTTCAACAATTATCAAGGCCCTAGGAACTTCAACAACAACAGCCGGCAATACTACAATTACCGGCCTATCAAAACCATCCCGGGTTCTCCTATTCTAACCCAGATGGTGCCTTGAACCCTCCCGCTTCCACAAGCGCACCACCACCACCTAAGGCTTCACAAGAGCCTCCACCCGGTTTTGCTCAACCTCCAAAGGATAGGACCGAAATGATGTTTGAACAATTGCTAGGAAGGTTGAGTAAACTTGAGAGCACGGTGACATCCATTTCGAAGGCTCAAAAGGTGCTAGAAGCACAAGTGTTCCAAAAGGCGGGTAAAGCACAAAGGGATCCGGGAAAGTTTCCCGGAAGGACCGAGGACAATCCAAGTGGCCAAGTGTTGGCCATTACCACAAGGAGTGGGCTGAGCATGAAAGATCCCTCACCAAGGGAGAATGACAAAGGAAAGCAAGTAGTAGTGGAAGAAGAACCATTGCAAGAAGGAGGCAAGAGCAAAGATGATGAGCCAACATATATGGCACCACCTCCATACAAGCCACCACTACAATTCCCACAATCACGAGCAAGAGCTCGTTTGGATAAACATTTCGGTAAATTCCTTGAACTAATGTCTAAATTGCATATTAACATTCCGTTCATGGATGCAATTCTGGGTATGCCGGCCTATGGAAAGTTTTTGAAGGAGATACTCTCCAACAAGAGGAAGTTGGAGGAGTATGGAGAAGTTAGGATGACAAAAAGATCTTCCGAGTTGATACAAACCATGTGTGCCAATTGGAGTTAGAGAAGTGCAATATGAAGCCTTATGTGACCTTGGAGCAAGTGTAAGCATTATCCCGCTTGCACTTTGCAATAAGGTTGGGCTAGGAGAACCTAATCCGGTCAAGATAACCCTATACATGGCGGACCGATCCATCACTCACCCCGTGGGAATCCTAGAGGACATACCGGTTCAGCTTGGAAAGTTCTATGTGCTAATCGATTTCGTTATTTTGGACATCCCGGCGGACTACCCGGTTCCTATCATCTTAGGGAGGCCATTCTTAGCCACATCCGGATGCTTAGTGGATTGCAAAAATGGGATCCTCTCCTTCAACATAGGAGAAGAAAATATCAAGTTCAAGCTGTCTACAATGATGAAGGGGCCAACCCTTGGTGAAGATGTCTTTAACATTGTCGAGGAAGAAGTATCTAGGGAAGTTGTGAGCTCAATCTTGATCAAGGATCCAATTGAGAAGGTTCTTAGCTTGAGCATCATGGAGGAAGGAGTTGAGGAAGCTTGCAATGAAGAAATCCGAGCTTTGGATACATTAGAAAAGGAGACAAGTGCTGAATTTGAAGTGCACGAAGTAGTGCTGAAATACAGAAAAAATCATGGCCTGGGGCCCAGAACCACGCCTGTGGTTTCAACCGTGGAACTCTTTGTAATGTCCATTTGTGCCAGCTCTTCCAATTCAACGCCCGTGGTTGTGCCAGAGGTCGTGGTTTTGCCTGTGGTTTCTCCAGAAAGTCCCTTAGTTGTTGATCAAGCTTCAAGGAGTCTTGGAGAGTCTTCAATGGCTTTGGATTCATATAATGTGGAGCTATATGGATCACATCCAACCGATAAAGGTCCTCCTAAACTTGATCTAAATCCTCTTCCTTCTCATTTAAAGTATGCTTTCCTTGGTTCAAATTCTACTTATCTTGTGATTGTGAATGCATCTTTGAATGATGATGAGCTTGATAGATTGTTGAATGAATTGCAATTGCATAGGAGAGCTATTGGATACACCATTGATGACTTAGTTGGCATTAAACCTTCCTTGTGCATGCATAAACTCTTGATGGAAGACAACCATAAACCTTCAATTGAACCTCAAAGAAGATTGAACCCTATTATGAAAGAGGTAGTCAAGAAAGAGATCCTAAAATTGCTAGATGCGGGAATCGTTTTCCCGATTTCTGATAGTAAATGGGTTAGTCCCGAACATGTTGTTCCTAAGAAGGGTGGTATGACCGTAGTAACTAATGAGAACAATGAACTAATCCCAACTAGGACGGTTACGTGGTGGAGAATGTGTATTGACTATAGGAAACTTAATGTGGCCTCTAGGAAACTTAATTTGACCAAATGCTAGAAAGGTTAGCTCAACATTCAAATTTTTGTTACCTAGATGGCTATAGTGGGTTCTTTCAAATCCCTATTCACCCATATGACCAAGAGAAAACAACATTTACTTGTCCTTGGGGAACATTTGCATATAAAAGGATGCCATTTGGGTTGTGTAATGCACCCGCCACCTTTTAAAGGTGTGTGATGGCTATATTTTCTGAATATATTGAGAATATTATGGAAGTATTAATGGATGATTTCTCGGTGTATGGCTCTTCATTTGATAATTGCTTGGCTAATCTATCTTTGGTGTTGAAGAGATGTGAGGAAACTAATCTTGTGTTGAATTGGGAGAAATGCCACTTCATGGTGAGTGAAGGCATAGTGTTAGGACACTTGGTTTCCCAACGTGGCATTGAAGTTGATAGAGCAAAGATAGAAACGATAGAGAAGTTGCCACCACCTACCTCGGTGAAAGGGGTAAGGAGTTTCTTAGGGCATGCCGGTTTTTCCCGGAGGTTTATAAAAGATTTCTCTAAAATTTCTAAGCCTCTCACTAACCTACTAATGAAGCATGTTCAGTTTGTTTTCTCCAAAGATTGCCTTGAAGTGTTTTGTAGGTTGAAGGATGCTTTGATCTCCGCCCCTATCATGCAACATCCGGATTGGAGCTTACCATTTGAAATAATGTGTGATGCGAGTAATGTGGCCGTTGGGGCTGTTTTAGGAAAAAAGAAAGATGGGATTACACATGCCATCTACTACGCTAGCAAGACGCTAGATGATGCCCAACTCAACTATGCCACAACCGAGAAGGAGTTGCTAGCGGTAGTGTATGCCTTTGAGAAGTTCCGATCATATCTTGTTGGAGCAAAGGTCATTGGGTACACGGATCATGTTGCAATCCATTATCTCCTCACAAAGAAGGATGCCAAGCCTCGCCTCATTCGGTGGATCCTTCTCCTCCAAGAATTTGACTTGGAGATTCGGGACAAGAAGGGTTCCGAAAATTCAGTAGTGGACCATCTTAGTGGGCTACCAACATTGGAGATTGAGAGAGATGACATCCCGATTGATGACTCATTCCGGGATGAGCAATTGCAAATGATGGAGGAGTGCCTACAAGAAGTGTCTAGAGGGAGTGACCCATGGTGTGCGGATATAGTGAACTACCTTGTGTGTGAAGAGGTGCCACCCGGTTTGTCATATGCCCAAAGGAAAAAGTTTCTCAAAGATGTGAGGCATTACTATTGGAGCGAGCCTCTCTTGTTCAAGAGAGGACCGGATGGAGTCTTTAGGAGGTGCATTCCGGAGGATGAGGTGGAGAGTGTAATCCATCATTGCCACTCCTTGCCATGTGGAGGCCATGCTAGCTCACACAAAACGTGTGCAAAGGTATTGCAATCCGGTTTTTATTGGCCTAACTTGTTTAAGGATATGGAGAATTTTATAGTGGCTTGTGACGCTTGGCAAAGGACGGGAAACATCTCAAGAAGGAATGAGATGCCGTTGAACAACATCCAAGAGGTTGAGATCTTTGATGTTTGGGGTGTGGACTTCATGGGACCATTCCCCTCTTCATGTGGCAACCTCTACATTCTATTGGCGGTGGATTATGTGTCGAGATGGGTAGAGGCAATCGCCTCTCCCATAAATGATGCCAAAGTAGTGGTGCGATTCTTCAACCAAGTCATCTTCCCTAGATTTGGAACACCAAGAGTGATCATAAGGGATGGAGGGAAGCATTTCACCAATAGGAACTTTGGGACACTTTTGGCTAAGTATGGGGTGACTCATAAGGTGGCCACACCTTATCATCCCCAAACTAGTGGCCAAGTGGAGATCTCCAACCGGGAGATCAAGGGGATACTTGAGAAGACGGTTTCTAGGGCAAGAAAAGATTGGGCTATGAAGCTTGATGATGCTTTGTGGGCTTATAGAACCGCCTTCAAAACACCAATTGGCACAACTCCCTACAAGCTAGTTTATGGCAAGTCTTGCCACCTTCTGGTGGAGATGGAGCATAGGGCATATTGGGCCATAAGGTGGTTGAATTTTGACCTCAAGGAAGCCGGTGAGAAGAGGTTGCTAGACATTAATGCTCTTGAGGAGATCCGGTTGGATGCTTATGAAAATGCCCGGATTTACAAGGAAAGGACCAAGCGTTGGCATGACAAACGTCTAATCCCAAAGGAATTGAGTGAAGGTGACTTAGTCCCTCTCTTCAATTCAAGGCTGCGGCTCTTCCCCGGAAAGCTCAAGTCAAGATGGATGGGTCCTTATGTGGTGAGGAAGGTCTTTCCCCATGGAGCGGTTGAGATAGGTGGGGAGCATTGTGGATATTTTAAGGTGAATGGGCACCGTTTGAAGAAGTATATCCCGGAAGCTCCGGTGGATATGATTGCCCCACTTCACCTTGAGTGAGACGCTCCCGAATTTTGTCAAGCTAATGACCTTAAAAAAGCGCTTAATGGGAGGCAACTCATTGGTACATATCTTTCCCTTTTTGTTTTCGTTTTTTATTTCTGTTTTTATTTTTGTTTGTGTGTGTTTGGTGTTTGTGTGCTAGAGTCTAGGTAACATGGAAGTCTTGCAAGGCATGAGGATGATGGTGATGATCCCGCATCAAACGTGGGTGGAGCAGACGTGGGACTTGGACGGCTTGCGGTGCTTAGCGCGGGTCCCGACGCCATAATGAACATCAAAAGCTCTCTACCATCTTTGATAGATCATCCACCATCACTCCACATGAGTGAACCAAAATACCAAAAACACCATTTTTACATTGTGAGGACTCTCTTTCACTTCTTTATTTAACTTGCACATTGGGGACAATGTGTTTTTAAGCATGGGTGGGGTTTTCATAATCATTTGCATGATTGCATCTAGGATAGTTTCATATTGTCACATGTTTCATTAGTTTTTTTATTGTACATATTTATCTCAAAAATTCCAAAAAATCAGAAAATTTAAAAAAATTTTGTGCTTCTTAATTTGGATATGACCCTTATGATGAGATTGTTTTGTGAATTGGCTATGGACGGCCTTGTGTGTTGAATGGATTTATGCATATGTGGACTTGAAATACTTCTCTTGAATCCTATGCATGATTTGTGATTATGATGCTTGTCTTGATTGGATTGAAAATTGATGGTCGAAATTACATGCTAGTTCTTGCACATCATCTGGGAATGATTAAGGCAATTCATCTCTCTTCTTCTCATCTTGATGATGTTATTTGAGCACCTCACTTGATATGAAATCTGACCTCTTTTGACCCATCCGGGAACAGGAGCATGCTAGTGTGTTGAGTGTGTGAAAAGCAAGTGTGGGGTGAAGTTGTTGATGAATGAATGTTGTGAATAAAGTCCTGAATTTGTTGTGAAAAGTGTAGAAAAAATAGGTTTGGGGACTTTGGTTTTGATGACGAGTAACTCGGCACCATTCACATAATCGGGTGTTTGTGTCTTGCCAAAGTCGGATAAACCGAATGTCCAAACGAGCCTTTGTATGTGTTTCCGGTGTGAGGCACCTCGGAAAAATACCGAGGTCCGCTAATCACCAAGGTTTCGGCTTTTGTACACCAATGCCATTGTCTCAAAAATAAGTGAAAGAAAAAAAATAAAATGAAAAAAAAAGAAAAGAAAAGAAAGAAAAGATGAAGAAAAATATACACTTGTGGGGAAGTTGATCAAAAATGAAATTGTGGAGTTAGTTCCTTTCCCGGATTAGCATCACATGACCTAAACAATTCCCACCTACAACAACGTTTCTTGGCCTCTTCTTTCGTAAGTCCTTGTGACCTATTTGCTTATGTGTATGACTTAGTGATCTAGATTGGATATTCTCATGATCATCTTGACTTCTTCATTTTCACCCTTCATGCATGCTTTCGAGTTAAGTATAATTGTCTTTCCATGCCTTCATTCGTTTAATATATGATTGCTTGTCCATTGCCATGAAACATGACTATGAAGGTGATCCAATTTTAGAAGCACAATTCCAAAAATATTTTCTGTTTTTCTGCATTCATAAATCATGCCATCTCGTAGCCTATAGTTGGACCTTGGTCGGGGACGAGCAAGTGCTAAGTATGGGGTATTTTAATGACGTGATTTATGACGTTAGTTTAGATATTCATTTAGATAGTTTTCCCAATTATTCATGCATGGTTTGACATTAGTTCGAGACGTTTACGCTTAATTCATCCATATTGTCGAGATAGACGCCTACACGGGATTTTGTCGGTTTTGTAGGTATTTTGCGGAGCTTTTGGACTTAATTGACACATTCGAGGATCATTCCTCTTGATGGCACACTTCCGGACTCATTAAGGAGCAAGATAGGAGAAAAGAAGAACACATATGACCTTGTTGGTGCATGCCTTGCACCAACTCATGACTTGATGATCCAAGGAGAAATTTTATGAGAAATCACGGCCAGAACCACGCCCGTAATTTTGGCCGTGGTTTTCTCTGGACAGCTGTGACAGCTGTCCCACGATCTCCTTGCCCGACCCTTGCTCTTGGTGGAGAATATAAGTTGTCCTGCAGGCTGTTGCTAGGGGACTATCCCACATTCTCTCACACATCATCATTATCCACATTGGGAATTCTTGGAGGAGAAGAGAAACACTCTCATTTTGGAGGTGGAACAACACACAAAGATAGAGATTTAAAGTGAACTTTTGAGTGACTTTTATTGAGAACATTTGAAAGCATTGTAAGGAACGTTTTGGAGCTGCGTTTGAAGGGTTGTAAGTCTTGTTTAATTTTATATTCAGCTAAGACTACTTGTTTCTTTTTACTTTCATTTCATTTTCTTCCTATGGAAGCCACGAATGTTTGTTGTTGAGTTTAAATCTTAGAATGCATGTTGTAGGCTAAATAGTTGTGATTCTAGGGTGATGGAATGATGGTTAGGGCTTGCACTATGATAGAATAGACTTGAATGTACATTTGGATGGTTTCTTGTTCGAATCTTCACCCATACCCAAAATCACGGTCTGTTCTTGCAGAATCTCGACCGTGGTTCTGTATGATCAGCCCGTGGTTTTCTCTGTTGTGCTTGTATTGATGAATCTAAATGTTAGAATGTTAGATTGTTGAAATCCTAGTGTGACCTATTGCTAGCAAACTAAGTGAGGGAAGAGACTTACCCGGTAATTTTCGATCTTAGATACCAAAGATGATGAACTCTAGGTAGTAGTGAGCCTCACAAGCCGCTATTGGACTGAGTGTGATAGGATTGATGCTTAGGACTTGCCTTCCCGAGACTTACCCGGTAAGGAGAGGTTTGACCCCTAGATAGCAATCCGGTTTTTTAGAATTCTCAACCTTAGGCTCCTAGAGACTTACCCGGTAATAGGACCTTAGGTGCGAGATTAGTGGACCATCAGACCTACCCGGTGATTGATCCCATTTGAGAAACACCCTTTCCCAACACACCGTAGCTTATCCAAGGTTGATTAGAAGCTTGAGTCCAATGCCATAACCGGAAGTCCTAACCCCTAGAATCCGCTTTTCTCTCTTTGATCACATAGTTGTGTTTGTGTTGCTTGTTTGTTTTGCTAGCTTGAGTTGTTAGTTTGATTTATAACATTGCACGATTTGTGATCTTTGCTTGATCACCACAAAAACCAAACCCAAAAATATCATGATTTTCATTTATTTATTTCCTTCTCTTTTCTTAGACTAGATTTGCACTATCCATGATCACTTGTTTGATTTAATTTCACCTTAGTCTTCGTGTTCGACCTCGGAATACTATCCTTGCTACAAAACGACCCATACACTGTGGATTCGTTAGGCTTTAGGAAATTATATCGAGTTATAAATTGTAAGACTTTTATGCTATACATTTCTAGCGTAACAGCAAACGTGATCTCTCTCCCTCCTCAAAGGCGTCCAAATTCAAGCTCTTAGATCCATTACTTCCTTCACCGGCGTACATGATCTCCACCTCCCTTGCACGCTGCAGCCAGTTTGTCCAGACCTAGATCCTCACGTACACACTAAGTAGCAGTGGTTTACGCTCGCAGTGATTCCAACCAAGACCAGCCCTCTCCAGTGCACCTATCGCCTCGCTTCAGACACAGAAGGCACACCAGCGGCGGGGTCATCAAGCAGTGGATCCACACCTTGGTGTCTTCATCTACAAAGACGGTACACACAGTCGGGTGAGTCTTCGTTTCTCCTGCTCTTCTTTCGTCTCTACCGATCTGAGCAAGGTCTATCTAAAGTAGCAGTTGAGTCCTCATTATAGACATGCACGCGTACATAACCGGTTGACTTCCCAAGTGCTGTAGTGTAAGTTCTGGCTAGTCTTCTCCTTGCCTTGCCTTCCGGTTCATATCTGCAACCACAGACCTTACTTCTTGTGTGCAACACCAGGAACTGCGTGAGAGTCTTGCAAATGAAGAACCAAACTCCCTTCCTCCCACATAGGTCTAGAGAAACCCTTGTCGAGGTTGCACATTAGATCTCGAAGTCAAAGCCTTCTACATAAAAGTGTGGAGTTACAAGAAAACAAACTGTTGTGGTAAGATTTGAAGTCTGAATCCATGGCTTTTAGGATGTTTTTCATTTCAAGAAGATTGTGTATAACAGTCATGTTTGAGGCTTCCCTTCAATATCTTAAACACAAGATCCACCGTTCAGTTTTTAATATGTTGTTTAGTGCCATGCATAGGTTAATATGTCAAAAGTTGGGATGAATCCAACGGTGGGATGTAGAGTTATAGAGGCTCAAAGTTGACTGTTTGTGTAGTTAGAAAACATACTCAGAAATTGACTAAGTATAGAATGTGAGTTTGGAACCAACTTTGGAGAATTTTGTAGAGATTATTGTTGTGAATTTTGGAGAGTTCTTTGATCCTATGGGTAGCATGCATATCATAGATGACCTAGAGAATTATTTCATAATTTTTACTGTTTATTCGGGCTTCATATTTGGAGCCAAAGTTGGATCCTAGTGACATTTTAGAAAGTAGGAAAAATGTGTAGTTTGCTAGGTTCTACCTCAACTCACTCATAAGAGTTAGAAATATGATATTTAGTCCCAAATAAGAGTGTAAGCATGTATTATGAGATTTTTGGAAGATTCGGGACCAAGGGTAAAATGATCATTTTACCTTTGATGTGTATTTTGATAGTTTACCTTCTGATAGGATGTTACATCTTAGAAGTCTTAGACTTCTAAGTATATGGGAAATGTGTTGATTCACTTGCCTCCTATGATAAGCAATTGAGTTAGACGGTTACAGATCGAGTTGTGTTTAAGAAAGTCGAGACCTGATTCAGGTAAGTCCTTTGGACTTACTTAGCTAGATTCTAGATATGAGTGTGAATAATCATAGTGGTGTGTGAATGATGTGTTTATAGTTGTACTTAGTAGTGATTACTTACCGACCTATACATTGGCCTAAAAGTAACGGACGGTGTCATTCTGCTTAGTTAGCCTGCGGGCGCTGGGGGTTTCTTTAGGGACTAGTCCACACTTAGTTTGTAGTGATGCTACCGGCGGGGGTAAGCTAGACCTACACCAAGTTGGATAAGGAACGGAGGCGAGAACTCTTAATATTTCTCGTGCCAAAACCGGAAAAAATGGAATAAAGTGAATCACCTAAACTATCAGATAATAACCGGTTGTGTGCTAACATGATGATTGTTTCTTTTATCTTGGGTGTGTTTGTGCTATTCTTATTCTGCTTATATCTAGTTAGTTAGCTAACTATTGTATTGTTGTTTAGACTTCCCACATGTTAGAGTAGATGCCGAGTGATCCGGAAGGTAGTGGTCAGCCGGGGTGTTGTACTTCATAGGACGGTGTTGCAATCTTTTCTTTATGTTGGTCTTTCAGATATTACGTTCTTTGTTCATGGATTGTAAGAGATTAATTGTTGCCGGTTGTTAGTGTTTCTGGTCATATTCATGACATTGTTAAACATATTTTACCATTTCTGGTTTTCCTTATTTGTGCCTTGTTGTAAGATCTAGTTAAGTTGTTGTCAAACTAAGGTCGGGACCCATTGTACGGTCCTAACTAGTAGCTCCCCGAATTCCGAGAAATTGGGGTGTTACAACATGGTATCAGAGCAGGTTGGCAACAATGACACTTGAAATCTTCTGAAAGGTCAAATATGTAAATAAGCAGAACCCGAAAGGGGTTTGAGTTTTCCAAAGGAACTTTTGGTTTTCAAAATTCATGCATAGTCAGGTTGGGATTGAAAGTATGTTTACCTTAGAATTTTATTTCTTTTGACCAATTAGCTAGATTATAACTGTAGTTGTTATCGCTCGTGCAGATAGCACGTACTAGGGCTACAACAGCTACTGGTCAAGGTAGAGGTCGTCCACCTCTTCCTCCAGCTAGACAGGATAGAGATGATATGACTTTTGTTGTTAGAGGACGTGGTCGTGGAGATAGACCTCCACTGGTGAGAGGTCGAGGTTGAGCCCCTCGAGAGGATCCACCCGCAACGAGCATGCCAAATGCTGCAGTGGAAGAGGTGGTTGAGATTATGGTTCCCGAGGTCGGGAATGAGACCGTTGCTAGGTCTGGAGCACAACGAGCACGTTCGACTGGGTCAGGACGCATCTCTATAGGGGCATCTTAGTACAAAGAGTACAAAGCATACATCCAGCGTATGGAGGAAGCTGCTAGGACAGAGGGACTTGCCCAGGTACCACCAATACCAGCTAGGTCAGCTCAGGTGTCACATAGAGTGACTTAGGCGCCGGTTGTGCCTGAGAGGAGAGGTGAGGTTGACAAAGCTCTTGCTGGGTCTAGAGCCCCGAGGCCGGATGAGTGGTTGAAGGCTTTCAACACCTTGAAAGGTCCCTCATTCGATGGAGAGATAGGGTTGGAAGTGGAGCATTGGAAGGGCACGTAGAGACTATACTAGAGGCAATACGTTGCCCAGAGGATCAACAAGTGGAGTTAGTACAGACCTTGTTCAAGGAGCAGGCACATTACTGGTGGCGGACCATTGGTAGCCGAGTCACCAGTTGGGATCAGATGAGGAGCATTATTAGAGAGAGGTATTGCCCTGCCTCATTAAGCAGAGAGAAGTTTCAGGAATTCATTGAGGCGGGATTTAAGGATATTCCCATTGCTGAGGAAGTCAAGAAGTTTCAGAAGGAGTTGACACTACTTGGACCAACTGCACCTCCTGAAGAGCACACGTGTACCTCTTCTCCCGGAGATTGAGAGAGAGCACTCGTTCTTATATTGAAGGATTCCGCTGCGAGTCTCTGTCAGACTATCAGGATAGAGCTTCTACATATGAGAGAGATATGCCTGTTCCGAGGAGAGCAGTTCAGTCTGGTAGGACGGATAAACGGCAAAGGAAAGGGTATGCTAGTAGCAGTGCAATAGTATCTGGTTATGGGCGAGGACATACTCAGGGAAGACCGAACTATCACACTACAGTTCAAACTCCGGGTAGAGACCGACAGTGTTTTAACTGCGGCAGTCACGATCATTTCAAGGCAGACTGCAAGAGGCCACCTACTGCCTATTTCACTTGTGGCAAGCCGGGACACAGAGCTACTTTCTGCCGTCATGGCAGAGCTCTGTCACGGCAGGGTTCTTCTCCTGCAGGTGCTAAGAGGAGTGGACATAGGCCTCCTCAGTACCGAGCGCCGAGTCAGTAGCAGCAGTAGTACCGGGCTCCAGGACACCCTACTTCACACAGTACTACAGAGTGATCAGGCCGTGACAGGGGACGTGGTGGTACTATTGACACCAGAGGAGCCCCGTCGAGAGTGTTTGAGTTGAGAAGTGCTGATCAGCTAGCGGCACCTGCGACCACATGTACTATCTGGGTCAATGATTTACCTGTGCGAGTTTTGTTTGATAAGGGTGCTACACACTCCTTTTTATCAGATGCATGCGTAGATAGGTTGTCCTTAGCTACGATAGAGGGAGTACCTTTTGTAGTTGGGTTACCTGATGGGGGTAAGATTAGAGGATCCCGAGAGATTCATGACTGCCCCATTCATCTGGGAGATCGGGATTGGCCGGTAGATTTCCTAGTCATGCCCTTAGTACATGAGGACGTGATTTTAGGGATAGATTGGATGACGAGACATGAAGCGGTCTTAGAGATTGGTAGGAGGACTGTGATTGTCGCCACTGAGGAGGGTCATAGAGTGATATTTCGAGGTTGGGACATTGGAAAGTCCGGCACTATTATCAGCGCACTGAGAGCCGCGAGACTGATAGCCCAAGGTTGCGAGGCCTTCTGGTGTTAT
Source organism: Fagopyrum esculentum (assembly GCA_033239045.1). Taxonomy (NCBI): domain Eukaryota; kingdom Viridiplantae; phylum Streptophyta; class Magnoliopsida; order Caryophyllales; family Polygonaceae; genus Fagopyrum; species Fagopyrum esculentum. The sequence goes on from BSUD01000001.1 coordinate 88,695,151, forward strand.
GCCATGAAGGATCGCAAGAGTATGACAGTAGAGGAGATACCAGTTGCATGCGAGTTTGTAGAGGTATTTAGTGACGATCTGCCAAGGCTACCCCCAAATAGGAGTGTTGACTTTAGCATTGATTTAGAGCCGGGCACGAGACCGATCTCGAAGGCCCCGTATCGCATGGCATCGATAGAGCTACTTGAGCTGAAGAATTAGTTAGAGGAATTAGCAGAGAAGGGCTTCATACGCCCTAGTGTTTGTCCCTGGAGAGCACCGGTATTGTTCGTGAGGAAGAAGGATGGATCAATGAGGCTATGTATCGACTCTAGAGAGTTGAAAAAGGTCACCTTCAAGAACAAGTATCCACTGCCTCGCATAGATGATCTGTTGGACTAGTTGCATGGATCGTCAATGTTTTCGAGTATAGACTTGAGGTCGGGTTATCACCAGCTGAGTATGAGAGACCATGACATACCTAAGACGGCATTCCGGACTAGGTATGGCCACTATGAGTTTGTAGTGATGCCCTTTGGGCTCACTAGTGCGCCAGCGGTATTCATGGAGTTGATGAACGGGATTTCATCGACTTTTTAGACCAGTTTGTAGTGGTCTTCATTGGCGATATCCTAGTTTACTCTAGGAGTCGAGAGTAGCATGCCGGACACTTGAGGACAGTGTTACAGATTCTGCAGGATATCCAACTTTATGCTAAGCTGTCCAAGTACGAGTTTTGGATGTCAGAGGTGGCTTTCCTAGGCCATGTAGTGACTACTGATGGGTTTAAGGTCGATCCGGCGAAGATCGAGTCAGTGTCTTCTTGGCAACCTCCAAAGAATGCGAAGGAGGTTCGCAATTTCCGCTGGTTCGTGGAAGGGTTCTCCTTGATTGCCCGACCACTTACCTGTCTTCTGAAGAAGACTACTCGCTTCGTTTGGTCTGAGCCGTGTCAGCAGAGCTTTGAGGAGCTGAAGAGGAGATTGACGTCAAAGCCTGAGGGTACAAATGACTTTGTGGTATATAGTGACACATCCAAGCTCGGCTTTGGGTGTGTCTTGATGTAGAGGGGTAAGGTCATAGCCTTTGTGTCTCGCCAGCTGAAGACGTATGAGGAGAACTATCCCACATACGACCTAGAGTTAGCTGCAGTAGTCCATGCTCTTAAGATCTGGCGTCACTATCTCTATGGGGCGACATGTCAGATCTTCACAGACCATAAGAGTCTGAAATACCTATTCACTCAATGGGAGTTGAATAACTGCCAGAGGCGGTGGCTAGAGTTGATCAATGATTTTGACCTTGAGATTCTCTACCACCCCGGAAAGGCGAATGTAGTTGCTGACGCTTTGAGTCGGAAGATGCCTTGGGAGAAGGCGATAGCCCGGTTGATAGTACAGCCGCAGTTGAGAGAGATTTGGCTTGGTTAGAGGTAGAGATTTTGTTTCCAAATTATGTTCATCAGTTGGCTACCTTGGAGTTACTTCCTGATCTGTTGGGTGAGATCCGACAGAAGCAGGAGACCTGTTTGACTTTGACCAGGATCCGGGACAGGATATCTCGAGATGAGGCACCTCACTTCACTATTGGTGCTGACGGAGTGATGAGACGTCAAGACCGTATTAGTGTACCATCAGACAGTGAGTTGAGACAGCGGATATTGAGTGAGGCCCATGCTACCCCATACTCAGTATATCCAGGGGCAAGCAAGATGTACAAGGATGTAAGACGTTCCTTCTGGTGGGGTGGTTTGAATCCCGACGTGTCTCGGTTTGTAGCTCATTGCGCGACCTACCAGCAGGTCGAGATTGAGCATCGTAGGTCCGGAGGAGAGATTCACCCACTGCCAGTACCACAGTGGAAGTGGGAGGATATCTCTATGGATTTTGTCATGGGATTGAGACTTAGTAGAGGTTTTGATGCTATTTGGGTGGTGGTAGACCGTTTGACGAAGACCGCACGTTTCATTCCGATTAAGGAAACGTGGCTGGTAAGTCTTCTAACTGAGGAGTTCACCAGACACATTGCGAGACTCCATGGAGTACCGAGGACTATCGTCTCCGACAGCGATGGACATTTCACCTCGAGATTTTGGCAGCAGGTTCATACTGCTTTGGAGATGAGCCTCTACTTTACCACTGCCTACCACCCACAGATAGACGGTCAGTCTGAGGGGACCATCTAGACGTTAGAGGACATGTTGCGGGCTTGTGTACTGGATTGGGGAAGGTATGGTCAGACCACCTTCCCCTTGTAGAGTTTTCATATAATAAAAGTTGCACGCGTCTATTGGGATGGACACTTATGAGGCTCTGTACGGGTGGAGATACTGTACCCCGTTGTTCTGGGATGAGCCTAGCAAAGTTGATGAAGTAGCTCCAGACCAGATATAGGACGACATCGCTCAGATTGCTCTGGTCCGAGAGTGGATGTTAGCAGCTCAAAGTTGTCAAAAATCCTACGCCGACAAGAGGCGTTGACCTTTGGAGTTTAGAGTAGGTGCACATGTGTGGTTGAGAGTGTCACAGACGAGGGGCGTCCGACGTTTCGGCATTAAGGGGAAGTTGAGTCCCCGATATGTCGGACCTTTTGAGATTTTGGAGAGAGTCGGAGAGGTTGCCTACCGATTAGCACTACCATCGAGATTGGAGGGGGTCCATCCAGTCTTGCATGTATCTTAGTTGAGAGAGTATATACCGGACCCGAGACACGTTATCAGTCATGAGGACCTGATAGTTGAGGCTGACCACACTTTTGTGGAGTACCAGTAGCCGTCCTAGAGCGCAATACTAGATGTCTGCGGTCCAAGGAGATACCGATGTTGAGGATCCAATGGTCCAGACGAGAAGCCGATGAGGCCACCTAGGAGACAGAGGAGAGTATTAGACGTAGTTATCGTTAGTTCTTTGCGGAGTTAGCCGCTACTTCTGTACCGACGGGTTAGTACTCAGATGTTGTGTGTGACTCTTGTGATTATATAGTTGGTTGAATGATTATGTTGTTATGTGTTACTTGATTGATGATTGAGTAGTCTTGCATGTTAGGAAGTGAGAGGGAAGATTTTATAGTTACTGAGTTAAATCCTTTTATTTGTAGAAGACACGGAATAATACTTTATTCTATGTTTCGGGACGAAACTTAATTTAAGGGGGTACTGATGTAATATCCGGAATTTTTATTCCGTTTAATTCCGTATCATACTGGATTTCGATCTGTTGATCTTTTCTCGTTCTACCTAGTCGTACACACTATCTCAAATTTCTATCATTTTATGTAACTTCACTTCACATAAAATGATAGAATTTTATATCAAACCCTAAATTTATTCCAATTCTAGCTCATGCCATTTGACAAGAACATGACAAGACCTTGACAACGTCACCGACGAGTTTTGACAAGAACATGACGAGACCATGACAACGTCCCGACGAGTTTTGACAAGACCATGACAAAAAAAATTTCACAAACCTTCTTGACCACTTTAGCCCAGCTTTGCCTTTACTTCAGCCCAGCTTTGCCTTACTTCAGCCCATCTTTCTTTGCTTACATGCCCAGCCCGTAGCCCCTTTCTTGCAGCCCGTGCAACCTTTCTCTCTAGTCCAGAAGCCCAGCTAGATGTTGGCCCAACGAGTAGCAGATGGTTCCCAGATGACGCACGCTGAGCTGAGGCAAAGGGGAGATCGTCCACGTTAAACGTCTCCTGAAATCACGCAGACGTGATCTCTCTCCCTCCTCAAAGGCGTCCAGATTCACGCTCTTGGATCCATTCCTTCCTTCACCGGCGTACATGATCTCCACCTCCCTTGCACGCTACAGCCAGCTTGTCCAGACCTAGATCATCCCATGCACACTAAGTAGCAGCGGTTTACGCTCGTAGTGATTCCAGCCAAGACCATCCCTCTCCAGTGCACCTATCGCCTCGCTTCAGACACAAAGGCACACTAGCTGCGGGGTCATCAAGCAGTGGATCCACACCTTGGTGTCTTGCTCTACATAGCCGGTACACACAGTCGGGTGAGTCTTCGTTTCTCCTGCTCTTCTTTCGTCTCTACCGATCTGAGCAAGGTCTATTTGCAGTAGCAGTTGAGTCCTCATTGTAGACATGCATACGTACAGAACCGGTGGACTTCCCAAGTGCTGCAGTGTAAGTTCTGGCCAGTCTTCTCCTTGCCTTGCCTTCCGATTCATATCTGCAACCATTGACCTTACTTCTTGTGTGCAACACCAGGAACTGCGTGAGAGTCTTGAAAACGAAGAACCAGACTCCCTTCCTCCCACATAGGTCTAGTGAAACCATTGTCGAGGTTGCCGATCCAAGGTAAGCTAGATGACCCCGTTGAGTTCATTTTACCTAATAGATTGAGAGGATCCTAACCTCACTTTGCCAACCTTAGATCTCGAAGTCAAAGCCTTCTACATAAAAGTGAGGTGGTACAAGAAAACAAACTGTTGTGGTAAAATTCGAAGTCTGAATCCATGGCTTTTAGTATGTTTTTCATTTCAAGAAGACTGTGTGTAACAATCATGTTTGAGGCTTCCCTTCGATATCTTAAACAAAAGATCCACCATTCAGTTTTTAATATATTGTTTAGTTTCATTCATAGGTTAATATGTCAAAAGTTGGGATGAATCTAACGGTGAGATTTAGAGTTATAGAGGCTCAAAGTTGACTGTTTGTGTAGTTAGAAAACATACTCAAAAATTGGCTAAGTATAGAATGTGAGTTCGGAACCAACTTTGGAGAATTTTGTAGAGATTATTGTTGTGAATTTTAGAGAGTTCTTCGATCCTATGGGTAGCATGCATATCATAGATGACCTAGAGAATTATTTCAGAAATTTTACTGTATATTCGGGCTTCATATTTGGAGCCAAAGTTAGATCCTAGTGACTTTTTTGAAAGTAGAAAAAATGTGTAGTTTGCCAGGTTCTACCTCAACTCACTCATAAGAGTTAGAAATATGATATTTAGTCCCGAGTAAGAGTTTAAGCATGTATTATGAGATTTTTGGAAGATTCGGGACCAAGGGTAAAATGATCATTTTACCTTTTGATGTGTATTTTGATAGTTTTCCTTCTGATAGGATCTTACATCTTAGAAGTCTTAGACTTCTAAGTATATAGGAAATGTGTTGATCCACTTGCCTCCTATGACAGGTAATTGAGTTAGACGGTTACAGATCGAGTTGTGATTGAGAAAGTCGAGACATGATTCAGGTAAGTCCTTTGGGCTAACTTAGCTAGCTTTTAGATATGAATGTGAATAATGATAGTAGTGTGTGAATGATATGTTTATAGTTGTACTTAGTAGTGATTATCTACCAACCTATACATTGGCCTAAGAGTAACGGGCGGTGGCATTCTGCTCAGTTAGTCTGCGGGCGTTGGGGGTTTCTTTAGGGACTAGTCCACACTTAGTTTGTAGTGATGCTACCGGCGAAGGTAAACTTGACCTACACCAAGTTGGATAAGGAACGGAGGCGAGAACTCTTAAGATTTCTCGTGCCACAACTAGAAAAATGTAATAAAGTGAATCACCTAAACTATCAGATAATAACCGGTTGTGTGCCAGCATGATGATTGTTTCTTTTATCTTAGGTGTGTTAGTGCTATTCTTATTCTGCTTATATCTTGTTAGTTAGCTAACTATTGTATTGTTGCTTAGAGTTGCCACAGTTTAGAGTTGATGCCGAGTTATCCGGAAGGTAGTGGTCAGCCGGTGTGTCGTACTTCATAGGACGGGTTGCAGTCTTTTCTTTATGTTGGTCTTTCAGACTTGCCACAGTTAGCTAACTATGATTTCTGGTTTTCCTTATTTGTGTCTTGTTGTAAGATCTAGTTAAGTTGTTGTCAAACTAAGGTCGGGACCCATTGTGCGATCCTAACCAGTAGCTCCCCGAGTTTCGAGAACTTGGGGTGTTACACCCTCAAGGCCTTGGGTGTTACACCCTCAAGGTCTTGAGACACGGTAATCTTGTTCTTGGAACTTGGTTAGTGCTCATAGAATATACATTGTTGCATCGAGAAGGAGCAAGCACGATATCACAAGTTAAGTTATTTTGAACTTCACATTTTTTTTAATCAAAGATCACTTTGTTACGTTTGTCACAGATTTGGGAGATGTTAAGCATATTATATTTAAGACCGTAAACAAGATAAACATCAACAATGAAGTTAGATGAATTATAACCGATTTTACCTATACCAATGATGTTACACTTCCCTTTATCACCAAAAGTAATGGTTCCAAATGATTGCTTCTTTAAATATGAAAATAGTGAACTTTTCCACTCATATGTCTTGAGCAACCACTATCTAATATCCAGTTATGCTCTATAATCTTGGTGATATCCTGCAAAACAGCAAACTTCAACCTTTTCGGGTGGACCAAATGACATATTTTGGTCCATATTTAGGTTGAACCAAATTTGGTGGTCTAGTCCCTTTAAGAACCCACATTTTCTTAACATGTTCTTTTAGACATAGATGATAAGTATTTCTAATGATGTAGGGATCATTTCTTCTATATGGGCAGGTTGATTTTACATGTCCCTTTTTACAACAATAGAAACATGTGGGTGTACGAGAACTTACTTTATCTTTAACAAATGTAGTAATCGTTTTTCTTGGAAAGTTCTTGTTATAACCAATACCACTCTTGTTATGAGAGGATTGTTGCTCACCCTTCATTCTTTCGAGATTAGCTTTCGACCGAGTGAATTGAATAAGTACAACCTTCTAGTCCCTACACGTTGTAACACCCCGAATCCACGGGACTCGGAGCGCTACGGGTTAGGACCTCACAATGGGTCCCGACCCTTAGCCTTACAACAATTTCACCGGATCTTTCCTACAACGCACAAATAAAAGGCAAAACCAAATAGTTTGAATGCAATGTGACATAAACCGAGATACAATCCGAAATGGAAACTCCAACTGTTTTCTCAAAACAACAACATAAGACAACAATACATAATATAAAACCCCAATCCCTGTCCGATAATGTACTGGAACCCCGGTTGGCCACTCCTCTGAGTCACTCGGCGGCGGCCCTAATCTAGAAGGCATCTACAAAGGCGGTATAAAACCGTTAGCTAACAATCTATGCATTAGAAAGATGGTAAAGACACATACACATATAAGATAACGTAAACACAAAGCATGATATCGAACAAGCCGGATATTATCGTTTTATTAATATCTTCTATTACTAATTCAACTTTAGGATTTGTGACACGAGAATCAAAGATCTCTCGCCTTTGTCCCTGTATACCAACAAGGATTGGTTACACCGTCTACCTGAATGGTATGGTCGCAGAGAATCAAAGAGTATAAATATATAGTCGTCCTAGTCCGGTTTGTGACACGAGAATCAAAGAGCTAGGTAATGAACTCACCGCCCAGTTATCATACATTTGGACCAATTAAGGGTATAAATATATAGTCGTCCTAGTCCGGTTTATTTTTTATGTTATAACAACCAAACCGGACATAAGACGACTTTATATATTGATTATTGGCCCAAGTGTATGATAACGGGCGGTAACAACACTACCCAGCTCTTGCGGAGAGCTAGGGGGTCTCGGTGACTAGCCCGGGCAGGTAGACGGCCAGATGCATCGGTGCCATTCCTTGACGGTGAGTAGGAACCGAGGCGAGATCATGCGGTGATTCTCGTGGCACAGTTGAAAGTTGATTTAGAACGGGATATGACTTAATAATAATAATAAAAAGATAATGAACCGGGTTTGTGTGTTTTCGAGCATATTGTGTGTTTATGTTTATTTGTGTGTGTGTGTGTGTCATCACCTTGATTCTAATGCTTTGAATATAGCTAATAGTTTTATACCGATGATTGTAGATTGCCCTGCACATTAGGAATGCAGTCGAGAGATCCGGAAGAGTGGGGAGCCGGGGTCCGTACATTTTAGGAAGGTCTTTGTTTGGAGTTGTGTTTGGAGTTTGTATGTTGTATTTTTGTAGGCCGCGTGTATGGCTTATGGTCTTTGGAGTTGTGTTTTTGGCTGAGGTCCGTTGTTGTTGTCTTTCGGGTTTCTTATCATTGCATCAAAATGTATTTCGTTCTGGCCTTTATTTGTGCCTTGTTGCAAGATCCGGTGAAATTGTTGTCAAGCTAAGGGTCGGGACCCATTGTGAGGTCTCCGCCCATCGTAATCCGAGTCTCACGGATTCGGGGTGTTACAAAAGTAGTATTAGAGCCCTAAGTTGACAACAATGGAACTCGCAATCTTCTAAAGGCCGAATAAGGAATAAACAGAACCCACATGGGTTTTGACTTTTCGTTTTCAAAATCACATGCATGAGTCGGGGTCTAATGTACAGCAACCACTCCTTCCGCGGATCTCGCCAACTTAGTATATTGGATTTTGATATTTATATGTATATATATTATATGTACATATGTATATATGTGTTACGCTAAAAAGTGTGCACGCAATAAGCCTTAAATTTATACTCGTTATAATTATCCTAACTTCTAGCGCACCCGCAGTGTACGGGACGTTTGTAGTATGGATAGTACTCCGAGGTCGAACACAAGGACTAAGGTGAAATCAATTCGGTTTTGTGATTAAGTTTAGTGAAGGTCTAGGGTTAGAAAAGAGGAAAAACAAAGAACGAAAATCTCGAATGTTTTTGGTTGGTTTTTGATGATCAAGGATCACAATTCATGCAAGGTGAACAATCAACTAACTAAAATAAACACAAATGGGCAACCAAACGAGATAATGATCAAGGAAAGGAAAAGACGGATTCTAGGGGTTGGAAGTTCCGGTTATGGCATAGAACTCAAGTTATCTATTCATTCTTTGGATTAACTATGATATGTTGGGATTAGGTGTATCTAATTTGGGATCAATCACCGGGTAAGTCTCATGATCCAACTAATCCACTCCTAAGATCTCATTACCGGGTAAGTCTCTAAGATCCTAAGGATGGGAATTCTACACAAACCGGATTGTAAATTAGGGATCTAACCTATCCTTACCGGGTAAGTCTCGGACAAGGGAAGTCCTAAGTAACTATCCTAGCACATCTAGTCCAATGGCGGCTTATTAGGCTCACCACTACCTAAGGTTTGCTATTTTAGATTCTAAGGGCAAGGATTACCGGGTAAGTCTTTCCTAACTCTTAGTCGCTACACTAAGTCACCCTAGGGTAGGTTAAACTCAACAAACACCTAGGATTTCAACATTTTATAGGTCTAAGGCAAAAATTCCTTCGAACCAGGGAAAATCACGGTTTGTTCTTCCGAATCCACGGCCGTGGTTCTTCAAGAACTACCCGTGATTTCTAACAGCTTCTACGTTCATAAGCAAAAGTCATCCAAAGGTGATTCTAAGTCTGTCCTATCATAGTTCTAGCCATAGCCATCCCTTCCTTACCCTAGAACCGTATCAATTTAGCCTACAACATTCATAATGGAAATCAAAGCAAACAAACATAAAATCATAACGTCCATTGCAAGATAATGAAAGAAAGGAGATGAACAAGTGAACTTCGAAAACAAATCTGAAAATGGAATTAGAACAACTTACAACCCTTCCAAAAGAAGGTTCAAGGGTTCACAAATCTCCAGAAATAAAATCCGAAATACAAGAAGTTATGGTGTGTGTTCTCCTCTCCTCTTCAATGGAACCTTTCTTCTTCTCTTGGGCACTTTCCTTCCTAGAAAAAATCTTCTTCTCTTGAGAATATATTTTGTTAGAAAGAAATGGATAATGGATGAGCTGCTCCCAAACTACCCCAGCTGCCTCAAACAACCCATGATGGACCACTTTTATAACAAATCTTTCATGAGCTGGCCATGAGAGTCGTGGCACAGCTGTCATGAGAATCTGGCAAAATCCACGGTCATTTCCACGGCCGTGGTTCTTCAGGGAACCGTGATTCTATGCAGAAACTTCGCCTTGGATCACTGAGTTGTGGTTTGGTGCATGGCTAGTGTTGGCAAGGTTCCATGAGCCCTCCTTAGCCCTTTGCTTGTGTCCTAATGAGTCCGAGGACGTGTCATCTAAATGAACGATCCTTTAACGCATCGTTTTAGCTCTAAACTTCCCGAAATACCTACAAAACGCACACAAATCCGTGTAGACGTCTATCTCGACAAAATACATGTTTTGAGTGCAAAACGTCTTGGACTAGTGCTAGATCATGCATGATTGAGCGAGAATCCTATCTAAATGTACACCTAAAACTATGCTATAAATCGTGTTATCAAAATACCCCATACTTAAGGTTTGCTCGTCCCCGAGCAAATTCCCAACTATAGACTAAGAGATGACATGATTTATGTATGCAGAAAAATGGCAAAAAAAAATCTTTTTGGGTTTTGTGCTTCTACTATTGGATCACCTTCATAGTCATGATCAATGGCAACTTGATAAGCAATTATGTATCAAACAATAAGGGCATGGAAAGACAATTGTACTTAACTCAAAAGCATGCATGAGATATGAGAATGAAGAGGTCAAGAATATCAAGAGTCTATCCAATCTAGATTACTAAGCCTTACAAACATGCAAGTAGGTCATAAGGGCTTGTGACATAAAAGGCTAAGAAACGTTGCAATCGGTCGGGGGATTCTCTAGGTTATGTGATGCTAATCCGGGAATAGAACTAATTTCACTTCCTTGTCCTCGATCAACTTCCCCCAAGTGTATATTTTTCCTATCTTGCTTTCTTTTCTTTTTCTTTAACTCGTTTTTGAGACAATGGCATTGGTGTACAATAGCCGAAACCTCAGTGATTAGCCATCCTCGGGCTTTTTCTCTTTTTCGAGGTGCATCCACACCGGGCACACATACCAAAGCTCGTTAGGGCTATTGGTTCATTTGACTTTGGCAAGGCACCAACACCCGATTATGTGAAGTGTACCGAGTTACTTGTCATTTAAACCAACGCCCCCAAACCTATATTTTGGCTACACTTCCTCAATAACTTCAGCATTTCATTCACGACATTCTTTGCATTACATCTTCACCCCGCATTTGCTTTTCACACATTTCAACACACTAGCATGCTCCTATTCCCGGATGGGTTTAAAGGAGGTCGAATTTATATCAATTGAGGTGTTCAAGCAATCATGGTCAAGATGAGAAGTAGAAAGAGATGAAATGCCTTATTCATTCCTAGATGGTATGCAAGAACTATCATGTAATTTCGACTTTCAATACTCAATTCATTCTAGGCAATCATCATGATCACAAGTCATTCATAGAATTCAAGAGAAGTAGTTCAAGTCCACATACGCATTTATCAATTCAACACATAAGGTCATCCATAGCCAATCACAAGACAAGTTTCATCATTAGGATCATATCCAAGCCTAGAAAGCACAAAAAAATTTTAAATTTTCTGATTTTTATGGGTTTTCGATTTAAGTATGTACAATGAAAGACATGTGCAAGTATTAACCTATCCTAGATGCTCATCATGCAAAGGATCATGCAAACCCCACCCCATACTTAGAAACACATTGTCCCCAATGTGGTATACAAGTAAAGAGAGTGAAAGAAGGTTCTCACAATGTAAAAGTGTTTGCTATGGTATTCGGGATTGTTCAAGTGAATTGATGTTGGATGATCCTATCAACCATGGTAGAGAGCTCTAAGCATTCCTTCAAAGCTTCGGAACCCGCGCTAGGCATCGCTAGCCGTCCAAGTTCCGCGTCCGCTCCACCCATAATTGGTGAGGGGTTCATCATCATCATTCACATGTCAAGAAAGACTTCCAATGCCACTAATGCTTCTAGCACACACACGAAACACGAAACACACAAAGCACACAAAAACAGAAAAATCTAAGCAAAAATGAAAAATGAAAAATGTTACCAATGGGTTGCCTCCCACCAAGCGCTTCTTTAAGGTCACTAGCTTGACCAAACTCGGGAGCGTCTATTCAAGGTGAAGTGGGGCAATCATGTCTATCGGGGCTCCCGGAATATACTTCTTCAAGCGATGCCCATTCACTTTGAAATTTCCACAATGCTCCCCTCCTATCTCAATAGCTCCATGGGGAAAGATCTTCTTCACCACATATGGCCCGGTCCATCTTGATTTGAGCTTTCCGGGAAAGAGTCTTAGCCTTGAGTTGAAGAGAAGGACAAGATCTCCTTCACTCAACTCCTTTGGAATGATCCTCTTGTCGTGCCACCTTTTGGTTCTCTCCTTGTAGATCCGAGCATTCTCATAGGCTTCCAACCGGAGCTCTTCAAGAGCATTGATATCGAGCAACCTCTTCTCTCCCGCTTCCTTGAGGTCAAAATTTAGCCACTTAATGGCCCAATAAGCTCTATGCTCCATTTCCACCGAAAGATGGCAAGATTTGCCATAGACCAACTTGTAGGGGGTGGTTCCAATTGGTGTCTTGAAGGCGGTTCTATATGCCCATAGTGCGTCATTGAGCTTCATAGCCCAATCCTTCCTTGTCCTAGACACCGTCTTCTCGAGGATGGCCTTGATCTCTCGGTTGGAGATCTCCACTTGACCACTAGTTTGGGGATGGTAGGGTGTTGCCACCTTATGAGTCACCCCATACTTGGCCAAAAGTGCCCCAAAATTCCTATTTGTGAAGTGCTTCCCTCCATCACTAATGATCACCCTTGGTGTTCCAAACCTAGGGAAGATCACTCGGTTGAAGAACCGCACCACCACCTTGGCATCATTTGTAGGAGAGGCAATTGCCTCCACCCATCTTGACACATAGTCCACCGCCAATAGGATGTAGAGATTTCCACATGAAGAAGGGAATGGTCCCATGAAGTCTACACCCCACACATCAAAAATTTCAACTTCTTGGATGTTGTTCAAGGGCATTTCATTCCTCCTTGAGATGTTCCCCGTCCTTTGGCAAGCATCACATGCCGCTACAAAACCTTGCACATTTCTAAACAAGTTAGGCCAATAAAAACCGGATTGCAATACCTTTGCACATGTTTTGTGTGAGCTAGCATGGCCTCCACATGGTAAGGAGTGACAATGCCGGATCACACTCTCCATTTCATCTTCCGGTATGCATCTTCTAAGCACCCCATCCGGGCCTCTCTTGAATAGAAGTGGCTCACTCCAAAAGTAATGCCTTACATCGTTGAAGAACTTATTCCTTTGTGCATATGTAAGTCCGGGAGGCACTTCCTCACACACCAAGTAGTTCACGATGTCGGCGTACCATGGCTCACTTCCTCTAGCCACTTGGAACAAGCATTCCTCTACCATTTGCAATTGTTCATCCCGGAATGAATCATCTATCGGGATGTTGTCTTTCCCAAGCTCCAATGGTGGGAGTCTACTAAGGTGATCCGCCACGGAGTTCTCGGATCCCTTCTTATCTCGTATCTCCAAATCAAACTCTTGAAGAAGAAGGATCCACCGAATCAACCTTGGTTTGGCATCCTTCTTTGTAAGTAGATAACGGATCGCCGCATGATCCGTATAAACTATGACCTTCGCTCCAACAAGGTACGAGCGGAACTTCTCAAATGCATACACCACCGCCAACAACTCCTTCTCGGTGGTAGCATAGTTGAGTTGGGCATCATCTAGCGTCTTGCTAGCATAGTAAATAGCATGAGTGCGCCCTTCTTTCCTTTGCCCTAAAACGGCCCCAACGGCCATATCACTTGCATCGCACATGATTTCAAATGGTAGACTCCAATCCGGAGGTTGCATGATAGGTGCGGAGATCAAGGCGTTCTTCAACCTATAAAACGCTTCAAGACAATCTTTGGAAAAGACAAAATCAACATCTTTCATTAGTAGGTTAGTGAGAGGCTTTGAAATTTTAGAGAAATCTTGAATGAACCTCCGGTAAAAACCGGCGTGCCCTAAGAAACTCCTTACCCCCTTCACCGAGGTAGGTGGTGGCAACTTCTCTATCGTTTCAATCTTAGCTCTATCAACCTCAATGCCACGGTTAGACACCAAGTGTCCTAACACAATTCCTTCACTTACCATGAAGTGGCATTTTTCCCAATTTAAGACAAGATTTGTTTCCTCACATCTTTGCAACACTAATGACAAGTTAGCCAAGCAATTATCGAAAGAAGAACCATAAACAGAGAAATCATCCATGAACACTTCCATGATATTTTCTATGTATTCCGAAAAGATGGCCATCATGCACCTTTGAAAGGTGGCGGGTGCATTACACAACCCAAATGGCATCCTCCTATATGCAAAGGTGCCCCATGGACACGTGAAAGTTGTTTTCTCTTGGTCATCGGGGTGGATAGGGATTTGGAAGAATCCACTATACCCATCTAGATAGCAAAAGTGAGAGTGTTGAGCTAACCTTTCTAGCATTTGGTCAATGAAGGGGAGGGGAAAGTGGTCTTTCCTAGAGGCCATGTTCAATTTCCTATAATCAATGCACATCCTCCACCCCGTAACCGTCCTAGTCGGTATTAGTTCATTATTCTCATTAGTTACTACCGTCATTCCACCCTTCTTAGGTACTACATGAACGGGGCTAACCCACTTACTATCCGAGATAGGGTAGATAATTCCCGCATCTAGCAACTTAATGATTTCCTTTTTGACCACCTCTTTCATTATAGGATTCAATCTCCTTTGATGTTCAATAGAGGGCTTGTGGTTATCTTCCATCATTATCTTATGCATGCACAAAGATGGCTTAATGCCAACCAAATCATCAATAGTATAACCAATGGCTTTCCTACGCAATCTTAGTTCATGCAGCAATCTAGCAAGTTCATCATCACTCAAACATGCATTAACAATCACAGGATATGTAGAATTGTCACCAAGAAATGCATACTTTAAATGAGAGGGGAGGGGTTTAAGTTCAAGTGAAGGAGGACCTTTATCGGTTGAAGATGATCCAAATAAGGTTGGATGAGATGAGTCCAAAGCAAATGAAGACTCCCCATGGCTCCTAGAAGCTTGATCATCATCAAGAGCTGATTCAGGGAAAACCACGGTTGGAAACACGGGTTGCTCATTTTCCACGACCGTGGTTTTTGCCAAGTTTGCTTCTCGGAGTTGTCCAGAAAGTTTGACGGCCGTGGTTTGTAAATCTCGACCGTGGAACTTGCAACTGTTCAATACTTCTTCGTGGCTTTCAAATCCAACTCTAGGCTCCTCTTCCAAGGCTTCCAAGGCTTTGATTTCTTCATTGCAAGCCTCTTCATCATCTTCTTCCATCATGCTTAAGGTAAGAACCTTTTCCAAAGGATCTTTGATCAAGATCGAGCTCACAACTTCTCTAGATTCCTCTTGCTCGACTATGTTGAAGATATCTTCATCAAGGGTTGGCCCTTTCATCATTGTGGATAGCTTGAACTTGATGTTCTCTTCCCCGATGTTGAAGGAGAGAGTCCCGTTCTTGCAATCCACTAAGCATCCGGAAGTGGCTAGGAAAGGCCTTCCTAAGATGATAGGAACCGGATAATCCGCCGGAATGTCCAACACTACAAAATCGATAGGCACGTAGAATCCTCCTAGCTGCACCGGGATGTCCTCTAGAATCCCAACCGGGTGAGTAATAGAGCGGTCCGCCATATAGAGGGTCATTTTGACCGGCTTTGGCTCTCCTAGCCCGACCTTGTTGCTAAGTGCAAGCGGTATGATGCTTACACTTGCCCCAAGATCACAAAGGGCTTCGTACTTCACGTCTCCTACTCCAATTGGAACACAAAAAGAGCCCGGATCTCTTAGCTTGGGAGGCATTTCTTCCTTCATCGTTTGGATCAACTCCGAGGATCTCTTGGTCATCCTTATCTCCCCATACTCCTCCAACTTCCTTTTGTTGGAGAGTATTTCTTTCAAAAACTTGCGATACGCCGGCATTCCTAAGATGGCATCCATGAACGGAATGGTAATATGTAACTTGGACATTAGTTCAAGGAACTTACCAAAGTGATTGTCCAAACGAGCTCTCGCTCTTGATTGTGGGAATGGTAGTGGTGGCTTGTATGGAGGCGGTGCCACATAGGTTGGCTCTACATCCTTGCTCTTGCCTCCATCATCTTGCTTTCTTCCCCCTTCTACCACTACTTGCTTTCCCTTAGCTTGGTCCTTGGGCAAAGGATCCTTCATACTCAACCCACTCCTTGTTGTGATAGCCAACACTTGGCCTCTTGGGTTGTCTTCGGTTCTTCCGGGAAGCTTCCCCGGATCCCTATGTGATTCACCCGCCTTTTGAAAGACTTGTGCTTCCAAGACCTTTTGAGCCTTGGAGATTGAAGTCACGGTGCTCTCAAGTCCACTCAATCTTCCTAGCAATTGTTCAAGCATGACTTCGGTCCTATCCTTTGAAGGTTGAGTAAAACCGGGTCGAGGTTCTTGTGAAACTCTTTGTGGTGGAGTTGTGCTTGTGGAGGCGGGAGGGTTCAAGGCTCCATCCGGATTAGAGTAAGAAAATCCGGGATGGTTGTGGTTCAGCCGGTAATTGTTGAATTGCCGGTTGTTGTTGAAATTTCTTGGGCCTTGGTAATTGTTGAAGTTGCCCCTTCCCATATAATTCACATCTTCCTCCTTGGAAGACAAGTTAGCTTGTGGAGGTGCTTGAGGAGTTGCTTGGCTCTTCAAGGTGGTAGTACACAACTCCCTCAAGGATTTCAACTCATTGTTGATGGCGTCAAGCTTGAAATTGCTCATGGTGACCTCACTCACCTCATATGCTCCCGCCTTTCTTCCTTCACTCTTCCTATGAGAGTACTTTTCAATCACTAGAGCTTGCTTCTCCACAAACTCCCAAGCATCATCTACATGTTTCTCCATAAATGTCCCACCGGAAAGAGATTGAAGCTTGAATTGGCTATCTTCATCAAGCCCTTTGAAATAGATCTCTAATAGCTCAATCTTTGGTATGCCATGGTGCGGACAATCTAGGAGAAGGTCTTTGAATCTCTCCCAAGACTTGAACAAACTTTCTCTATCCCTCATCACAAAGGCATTGATCTTCCCTCTTAATTTGGTGGTCTTGGAAGGTGGGAAAAACTTGGTCAAGAACTCGGTTGTCATCTCCTCCCAAGTACCAACTCGCCCTTGTAGAATAGATTGATACCAAGCCAAGGCTTTGTCCTTAAGAGAGAAGGAAAAGGCCCTTAGATTATGGTTGTTGCTCTCCAATCTTGGTGGTCTAAGAGTCTCCATCAAAATCTCATAGTTCATCAAATGTTGGTGAGGAGACTCTCCTTCCATCCCTCCAAATTGATTATGCCGGATCATTTGAAGAACTTGAGGGCGGAGCTCATAGTTGTGGGTTGCGGGATCTCCTAGATTCACACCCGGTCGGTGTGCTCTTTGTGCCAGATCCATACGTCTCCCTAGGGTTTGTGGCTCCTCAATAGCAATGGGAACGACCCTAACATTGGCCGCCGGCTGTGGTTGTGGTGGAGGAGGTGGAGGTTGTCGGCGATTAAGCTCTCCTTGAACAAGGGCTTGCCTAATCTCCTCAATCTCTCTCCTTGTTTCCTCTTGCCTCTCATTGGCAAGTCTCCTTTCTTCCTCCAAGAGCTCATCTCTTAGCCTTATTTGCTCTAAGGCTTCATCCAACTCAGCTTGAAGATTTCTACCGGCCATCTCTTTCTCCTTTCGGATGTTCTTGGATCTAGATCGAAGGGTTTTCTCCGGTTCGGGATCAAATGGAGCTAAATCCTTGCCACGAGATCTTCGCATACACCTAAAGAGAAATAGATGTCCTGAAAAGCAAAGACACAAACAAAAAGAGATCAAAAGCAACAAGAAAGATCTACACTAGAAACAATCACAAAATAGACTCAATCTAGACCTAGTCCCCGGCAACGGCGCCAAAAACTTGTTACGCTAAAAAGTGTGCACGCAATAAGCCTTAAATTTATACTCGTTATAATTATCCTAACTTCTAGCGCACCCGCAGTGTACGGGACGTTTGTAGTATGGATAGTACTCCGAGGTCGAACACAAGGACTAAGGTGAAATCGATTCGGTTTTGTGATTAAGTTTAGTGAAGGTCTAGGGTTAGAAAAGAGGAAAAACAAAGAACGAAAATCTCGAATGTTTTTGGTTGGTTTTTGATGATCAAGGATCACAATTCATGCAAGGTGAACAATCAACTAACTAAAAATAAACACAAATGGGCAACCAAACGAGATAATGATCAAGGAAAGGAAAAGACGGATTCTAGGGGTTGGAAGTTCCGGTTATGGCATAGAACTCAAGTTATCTATTCATTCTTTGGATTAACTATGATATGTTGGGATTAGGTGTATCTAATTTGGGATCAATCACCGGGTAAGTCTCATGATCCAACTAATCCACTCCTAAGATCTCATTACCGGGTAAGTCTCTAAGATCCTAAGGATGGGAATTCTACACAAACCGGATTGTAAATTAGGGATCTAACCTATCCTTACCGGGTAAGTCTCGGACAAGGGAAGTCCTAAGTAACTATCCTAGCACATCTAGTCCAATGGCGGCTTATTAGGCTCACCACTACCTAAGGTTTGCTATTTTAGATTCTAAGGGCAAGGATTACCGGGTAAGTCTTTCCTAACTCTTAGTCGCTACACTAAGTCACCCTAGGGTAGGTTAAACTCAACAAACACTTAGGATTTCAACATTTTATAGGTCTAAGGCAAAAATTCCTTCGAACCAGGGAAAATCACGGTTTGTTCTTCCGAATCCACGGCCGTGGTTCTTCAAGAACTACCCGTGATTTCTAACAGCTTCTACGTTCATAAGCAAAAGTCATCCAAAGGTGATTCTAAGTCTGTCCTATCATAGTTCTAGCCATAGCCATCCCTTCCTTACCCTAGAACCGTATCAATTTAGCCTACAACATTCATAATGGAAATCAAAGCAAACAAACATAAAATCATAACGTCCATTGCAAGATAATGAAAGAAAGGAGATGAACAAGTGAACTTCGAAAACAAATCTGAAAATGGAATTAGAACAACTTACAACCCTTCCAAAAGAAGGTTCAAGGGTTCACAAATCTCCAGAAATAAAATCCGAAATACAAGAAGTTATGGTGTGTGTTCTCCTCTCCTCTTCAATGGAACCTTTCTTCTTCTCTTGGGCACTTTCCTTCCTAGAAAAAATCTTCTTCTCTTGAGAATATATTTTGTTAGAAAGAAATGGATAATGGATGAGCTGCTCCCAAACTACCCCAGCTGCCTCAAACAACCCATGATGGACCACTTTTATAACAAATCTTTCATGAGCTGGCCATGAGAGTCGTGGCATAGCTGTCACAAGAATCTGGCAAAATCCACGGTCATTTCCACGGCCGTGGTTCTTCAGGGAACCGTGATTCGATGCAGAAACTTCGCCTTGGATCACTGAGCTGTGGTTTGGTGCATGGCTAGTGTTGGCAAGGTTCCATGAGCCCTCCTTAGCCCTTTGCTTGTGTCCTAATGAGTCCGAGGACGTGTCATCTAAATGAACGATCCTTTAACGCATCGTTTTAGCTCTAAACTTCCCGAAATACCTACAAAACGCACACAAATCCGTGTAGACGTCTATCTCGACAAAATACATGTTTTGAGTGCAAAACGTCTTGGACTAGTGCTAGATCATGCATGATTGAGCGAGAATCCTATCTAAATGTACACCTAAAACTATGCTATAAATCATGTTATCAATATGGATTGTAAATGCATGTTGGACTTGATATATTTGTATAGTTTCCTAGGAGGATTATTATACGTTTTGGACCTTGTTTTGTTGTGATGGATTTCGGATGTGATATATTAGTAGTGATGGGGACACAGGACTATATAGCCTTATATATGTATTCTTATTATATATAGTAGCATATTGAGGTGTAGGACCTTATAGAAAAGATGATAGTAAGATATCACCATCGTTAAGACGACGACGTTGTCTTGGGATAACGTTCATACGTTGAGGAGTACGCTCAAGTATCAAGTTGAACCTTTCGTACTAACGAACACCAGGGCGGTATCGGAATCCCTTAAGAGGATGTCGAGGAGAAGGACTAGAGATGACATAAGCGACGAACGAACAAGTGGAAGGAAAACTCGAAACGACTTAAGAAGAATCGAGACGGGGACCATACAAGAAGAGGAGTAACATGAAGGTGTGGAAGTAGTTACAAAGAAGTCACAATTGGAGAGACAAAGAGAGCAATAGAAATAACGAACTTAGAGTTCTTCAAAGAGAGGCGTGGACAACTAAAGATGCGAATCGAGTAGGAGACGGGTACGTCCTATCAATGTTAAAGGCGGTGTTCCATTACGAGAAGGGAAGCTTTCCTAAGACGCTCCTAAGCTTTGGAGTCAAGATGATAAGAGTGAAAGAACCATTTGAGAAAGATTTAAGATGTCGTAAGTTAAGCTTACGAGGTACCAACAAGTGAAGTATCAACATTATGAGAGTTATGAGAAGATTAGCATGGTGAGGATTCACGTGGAGTTTATCGGTTCCCGTTGTGACGATAAGGCTAAGAAAGGCCAAGAAGAAGGAGGAGTGAGTATACGTGATCCCAAGAAGATAAGAAACGCGACAAGGAGTTTTTAGCTATGAATAGACGTAAGACATCAACCGAGAGAAACACGACTAGATGCTAACTCACGTTAGAGATTTTGAGAAGACGCACTTACAAGATATCATGAAGCACAGTGAAGCCTATGAAGGTGAGTCATGTGACACAACAACGTTGAGAAGGGTATAGTTATCTTGCAGAAGGGAAAGGAAGCGTGGAATGAAGAATAAGCTAACGGAGTTTAAGTTAGAGGACCCCGAGAGGGTAGCCTTCTTGAGAATGGTAACATAGAAGCATAGAAGAATGGTAACTCATGGACATGGACTATATCTTAAACTCTTGATTTAAAGTTGTTATGAAGAACACTAGTTGCGAAAAGAGAAGCGGTTATCCCCGTTTGTACATCGATTACAATGAGCCGAACAAAATAACAATGAAGAACAAATACCCCTTACCATGTATAGAAGATCTACTCGACCAGTTGCAAGGGTCAGTGGTCTCTTCTAAATTAATCTAACATTTGGTTGTCACCAATTGAGAAGTTGAGCCTGAGATATTGCAAACACGACATTCCAGACAAAGTATGGTCACTACGAGTGTAATGATTCCATATGGGCTTACTCATGCCCGAATAAGACATTTTGGTCTACTCTCGAAAAAGAGAGAAGTTGTAGGACCAGTTATCGCGGGATGACAACCCCAAAAGATATGAAAAAAGTTACAAGTTTTCTTGGATGTGCGGGTCATTCCTGGAGTTGTGGAGAGACTTTCCAAAGTAACACCATATACCAAAAGTGTTAGAAGAGTTGTAAGAGTTAAGAGGAGAGTCTTTGGGCAGTTGTTTTGACATTGCCTCGCGGTATGATGGATTTCGAGATTATAACCAATTCTTCAAGACAAGGTATTGGTTAATTATTAATGCAAAGGGAGAACTAATAACATATGTGCCTTGTCAAGGTATTGAGGAAACGTAACATCAAAGTTGGGTTTGACAAGAACCAAAGCCAACGGTGTAAATTGAAAGTTCGATCTTCTTTGTTAGAGACAAGCAAAGAAGAAACATAGTGGAAATGTTGTATTGAGAAAGACCCAAGAAAGAAGTTCAGTTTCCGATATATCGGACCTTTTTGAGATCTTAGAGCAAGTTGGAGAAGTGGGTTAGAAGTTGGCATTGTCACCCGGTATTTCATGTGTATCAATCGAGAGAATACAGACAGGACTCGAGACATTTTGTCAGTCATGAGGATCTAGTGGCAGACGAGGAACCAATGAGTCTAACTGGAAGACGGAGGATAGTATCTTTTAGTTGAGTTCTACGCAGAGCTAGTAGCATCGATAGAATTGTCGGGTTAGACCTAGTTCTTTCCTTAGTTGAGTTATGTGCATGTGCGATGTTGTGTATAGTTTGTGCCCTGTGCGGGAATGTGTTATATGACCTGATATATCTTGCAGTGGTAGTTCGAGTAGTTTGTGTGTATAGATTAGAAGGTTTAAGCCTCCTTAGTTTGAGAGTTTATACCTCGGCCTTAGGGACCAAGAAGTTCGACGCATAGCAAGTTTCGGGACAAACTTGTTTTTAGGGGATCTAATGTAACGCCCAAATTTTGGCGCATTTGCGCTTTTTATTTTCTGGCTTTTATCGGTATTATAATAGGTTAAATATATTCGCGAGTATTTTGAGATCGTAAATTAACTTTTACGAGTATATATATATATTTGATACGTATTCGTATATTCCGTTTTTTTAAGTTTTTCGAAAGAGTTTCCGATCCGAAAATCCCCTTCCGATTATTTTCCTTATCGAGTTATTTTATTTGATTTATTTATTTTTCTTTCTCTCCTTTGTTTTCTCTTTTTCTTTTTTTATTTCCTCTTCCCGGATGTTGTTCTTGGCAGCTTGTGCCGCCCAGTCCCGCTAGCTGTAAGCCTGCACCTCGACCCCTCGTTTCCAGCCTTAGCCGACCCCTCACGCCATCCTCTGTCCCTCTGCACAACTACATTCACACATCTCCTCACCTCTCATTTGTTTCGTTCTCACGCAGCATCCATTTCCCCCACCAACTGTGCATTTCATCTCCTTCTCTCGCCTTTGTGCAACCGCCGCACCACCAAGGAACCGCCAAGAGGAGGAGAAGCCGCCTCGAGCTACCGGATCCACCAGCGGGCTGAACTCACGCCGCCTCTCCTTCCTCTGCTCCCCTATCCATCTTCTATCACCTTCGCGTCGTCTACTCCCCCTCGAGCCACGACTGTGCTCCCTGCCTCCACCGGAGAAGATTTGCAGCCACCGGAGAGGCCCTCGCGTGCCTTGTCTGCTCGAGCCTTGTCGGAGCCTTGCAGCTGCCTCCTTGCCGGATCTCCTCTGCTTGCTTTGCCTTCCCGTCGCTGGACCCTCCTAGTTCTTCCTCCACGAAGTCGGAACGACGCCCCTCGTCGACGCCGGAGAATCTGGTGACCTCCTCCTCACTTCGCTCGCCGGTGCCCTAACAGCCGCCGCCGGATCGAGCCTTCCAGGGCTGCCGCCGCCGCTACTTCCGTTCCCCCAATAAACCATGAAGCGGGTTTAAAAAAACCCCTTGGGTTAATTAAATCTGCCCCTTGATTTTTGGATAATTACAATTTGTGCCCCACTTCTGATTATTACAGATTTGTACTCCAGTTTCTGGTTTATTGCAAATATACCCCTGCAGAATTAAGTTTGGAAAAATGGCCAAGTTTCTTGAATATGTATTTTACGGTTTTGACCATAAGTTATTTTCGGAAATGGCTTAAGTTTTTGAGTGCGTATTTAAGGCCCGGAAAGTAATTGCGGTTTTGACCCATGTTATAAAAATTGTATAGTTGCCCGGAAAATGTATCTACAGTTTTTGACCTTGGGTTTTAGTTACGGGATCTTCTTTTATTTTTATACACGGTATATTATGTCTTTGTTGAATTTTAATTCGATTTATGGCTCAAAGTATTCATTACGGTTTCATGACAAAGTTCCGTGAATTTCATATTTATGCCCGGGAAGGGTTTTGCGGGTTTTAACGTGGGCTTTTGAAACCGAGTATTCCTTAGATTTAATTATATTATATATTCCGTTCAAGTTTAGCGTATGAGCTAAACTTGCGTAGTTTTTGTATTAGGTTCGGAAGCGTCCCGATAAAGGCCTAACGAGTCCGAGTCGACATCCGTTGAACGACTTCCGTCTTTTGGCGTCACGTGAGTACCCTCACCCCCGAGCTTATGATCTTACCTCGATTTAGTTATGTTTAGTATTAGTATCATGCTAGGTTGGATCTAGCATAACTTAGAGCAAATGTCAAGTAGTGGCTTTGGACCTTAGGCGAGTTGGTTGAGCATGTTGGACCTTCTAGGCTAGATTGTCTTCCCTAAGGTTGTAGTTTATGATCTTGTGAGTTATATGATGTTATGTTTTCTAACATGTCTTTGAGAGAGTGGGCTATTGGTAGATCTCATCATGCGTTGCGTAGATCATTTGTATAGAAGTCTAAGACTTCTTGTGTGAGTGGGTTGTTGACATATATCCTCTTCTGAGTAGGTTGTGGGCTTCTTCCTAAGGGAAGCGAGAGTGTTGTTAGTTGAGTATGGAGATGAGGTAAGTCTCCGGACTTACTTAGTTCATATTCCTTGTATTAGCATTAGACATGTATAAATCCGGGCTCGGGCCGGGTTCGGGCTGGGCCATACCTAAAAACTCTACCCATAAGGTGCGGGCCGGGCCAGCCCGAGCCGGTTTATCCGGGCCACAAATGCTACCCATGTCCACCCATGTAAAAAACGGGCGGGCTACCGGGCCGGCCCGGATGGCCCGTATGTACTTGCTTGTGTGTTTTTTCTCGGAATTTATCGTTCAAAAAAGTAATATAATGAATTTAATACACACTTTCAATCCAATTATAATTGCATAGTGCAATACCAACAAGTTCAATAACAATCAACCAACAAAAATGAACAAGTCCAAATACCTAAAAAACAATAAGTACCATTACAATGAAGTTAGTCCTACAATCCTGTGTTACAAATGAATATAACTCGTCAAAATACTCCAAACAAAGTAAATCAATAATCAGAATATGTTACACTCAAAATAATATAAATTATATACACATAAATATAACAAATAATATATGTATCATATTGTATATGGGTCGGGCCGGGTTAGCCCACGGGCCAAAATGTTTACCCATACCCGTCCCATCAATATGCGGGCCGGTCCGGGCCAGGCCCGAACGGGCCAAACTTGTTGCCCATACCCATGTTTTTTCCCGGGAGGGCGGGCGGGCTGGACGGGCCGACCCGGTTTTGTACAGGTTAATTAGCATCTATGTGTGGTGGTGGTGTGTGTTTATTGTTATGTTTGGTATGTGTTTATTTTTGTTTATTGTCTATGTTATAACAACCAAACCGGATATAGGATGACTTTATATATTGATTATTGGGCCAAGTGTATGATAACGGGCGGTGACAACACTACCCAGCTCTTGCGGAGAGTTAAGGGGTTCTCGGTGACTAGCCCGGGCAGGTAGACGGCCATATGCATCAGTGCCATTACTTGACGGTGAATAGGAACTGAGGTGAGATCATGCGGTGATTCTCGTGTCACAAATGAAAGTTGAATTAGAACGGGATATGACTTAATAATAATAATAAAAAAAAGATTATGAACCGGGTTTGTGTGTTTTCGAGCATGTTGTGTGTTTATGTTTATTTGTGTGTGTGTGTGTTCCATCACCTTGATTCTAATGCTTTGAATATAGCTAATGGTTTTATACCGATGGTTGTAGATTACCCTACAGGTTAGGAATGAGGCCGAGAGATCCGGAAGAGTGGGCAACCGGGGTCTTTACATTTTAGGAAGGGTCTTTGTTTGGAGTTGTGTTTGGAGTTTGTATGTTGTATTTTTGTAGGCCGCATATATGGCTTATGTCTTTGGAGTTGTGTTTTCGCTGAAGTCCGTTGTTGTTGTCTTTCGGGTTTCTTATCATTGCATCAAAATGTATTTCGTTTTGGCCTTTATTTGTGCCTTGTTGCAAGATCCGGTGAAATTGTTGACAAGCTAAGGGTCGGGACCCAATGTGAGGTCTCCTCCCGTAGCATTCCGAATTTCGCGGATTCAGGGTGTTACACTAAAGAGAAATTTCTGGTTCCAAACTCAACTTCACGCCAACTTACTCATACTTTCCTCACACTAGATGCTAAAATTGTTTTTACCATTCTGGTTCGGTGTGTTATTCCTCGTGCAAATTCAAGAGAACTTTTGACACATCAACCTTTGGAATTAATTCATCTGATTATGTTTGGATTAGACATTGACGTACCAAACCTCATCCTTAACCATATGGTCCGTTCAGTCAACTCTAAGCGAGCCATCCCTTTGCCTTATGGAAACCTTTTGCCCAAGATCTTCGACCATTTTTCAATTGATACATCCTTTGAAGATCGACAGATAACCATTGGAAAAATTGATGAATCCTGCTTAGAAAGGTTAGGAATTGAGAAGACTCTTGCAGGAGCATGGACTTTGAAGGGAAAAGGAGCTATTCCACCTTCATCCCAAGAAGCTTCATCATCTTCTCCTCCTACTCCAGAAATCAAGTTAGATGGATGTGAAAAAGAATTGGTTTCTTTGAATCGTAAACTCTCAGATTTTCAGTTTGACACTAAGAGAAGATTGGATGCAAATCATGAACTGTTGTCTATCATGAATGCCAAGGTAAATGAAATGTATCTAATGAATGATCTTACTCTTACCACCATGAGAAGGATTCAACCTATTATTGAAGATGCAACTCAACACACTCAAGAAAAAGTTGAAAATGTTCTGATGAACTACAAACGTCGAGTACAGAACAATTTTATCCTACCCATGTTGAGGCAACTAATCTGCAAGTGCTCGAATATGAGATGGTCAAGGTGTAATAGCTAGGATTTCCGAATTCTAATTAATGTTGATTCACTTAATCAGTGATAGTAATTGACATATAACTCGCGAAGATTGCGTAAGTGTTGAGTATAAGTCCCACCGTTATGTTCCTGGCGTAATTTTGGGCTTATCGTGAAATTTTCACTTTTTCCCCCGGATAATTATTTTTACCCTCCAGTGATATTTGGAGCATTTGGGAGCTCCAATTAATGAAAATGCAGTTGAGAGAAATGATCAGAACATCGGACATGTCCTAGATATGAAATAACATGGAAAGGCAAAACGGCCAAAAGAGTCGCTATTTCGTTTCTTAACGGCTAAGAAAGAATGCTTAGGAATACACGTTTTCCGAGGTAATTGTGGGATAATTATCCCTACAATATTCAAGATTTATTATTCCAATTTCGAGAAGTTTGTAGAAGGGGGTTCAACCCGCCATTGGATCGGTTAAAGGATAATTATCGACTTCGCTAAAGGATAATTATCGACTTTACTATAAATAGCGGAAAATCGTTTATTAATTCATTTCCTTTCACGTTACCTTGTAAAAGCTTTGATTTCTCTCAAACTTCAAACTCAGATCTACTCTGCGTTTCTAATCCGATTTCAATTCCGTTTGAGTTTTTGGATTCTTCTCTTCATTCTCTTTATATCGGTACCAAGTTTCTGCATTTCCGAGCAGATGAAGAATTGGTCGAGCATATATGTCACCAGGACAGTTCCGTCGCTCAGATTCCGGTGAATTTGAGGTTGTACATGCGTAGCCTGCGTCGTTGTGATTCCGAATCTTCTTTCAGATAGTCAATCGGGTTAGTAACGAAATAAGTTATGAATTTATTCGTTTTCCGTACTGCGATTTGGCCTAAATTGACCTTAGACTTTTCAAAATAGATAATTAGAAATTCCATTATGATCATTATATTATTTTGGTGTTTATGGGTTGTTTGTTTGATGAAATCTGATGACAAGTGGGTTTAGAAATGGCCTGCGGGCAAAACGTTATTCTGGTGAAATTTAATTAATTAATTAAAGGTTAATTAATTAAATTAGGATTAAATTTGAGATTGAGGAATACTGATTAGATGCATGCTAGGTGTCAGAATGAGTTGAGGATCATGATGATGTTATAGATATCGGTTATGGCTTTAAGGTTTAGTATGTGTACGAGTATGATGAGATGTTATGTTGAGGATATGCCTTAGGCATTTATGAATGTGTTGAGGATCTGAGGTTTAGATTTGGGATATAGGTTGGTTGTGGTTAGTGAGACGAGTCTCCTAACCTTTTGCAGTATGTGATTGTGTGTGCCTTGCTATTGCAGGCGTTGATTACTTCCCCAAGAGGAAGCTGTGACATGGTACAGGTTACGAGTATATCAGGTAAGTCCATAGGACTTACTTAGCGTGTAGTTTTGGATTGTATGATTTTGATGGTTGTGTGTGTTCATATGATTGTGCATTTATAACCTAAACCGGACTAGGATGACCATTTATTACATTTATTTGGCCCAAGTGTTTTGTAACGGGCGGTAATCACCGGTCTCCGCCTGCTGGTTAGGAGGAGGTGCCTGGAAGCCAGTAACACAAGGCGGGATGAGTGACGATCACCCCCAATGCAAACCCCTGTGTTAACGGGGAAAGGGACGAGGTTCTTTAGGTTCCTCGTGTTACAAAAGAAGTTGAATTAGTAATGGATTAACGTAATGAAAGATAATAAATGAATGTGTGTGGCATTGCATGTATGAGATGTTGATGTGTTGTTGTGCTATTACCTTCATGCTTTTCATTGCTGTAGCTAGTGGTTTCATATTGTGTTGTAGATGATCTGCAAGTTAAGAAGACTGCAGGGTGAGACAGATGGTGTGGCCAGCCGAGGACTTTTGTACATCAGGATGTGCGGGATATGGGATCTTTTGTATAAGATGTTGTGGTTTGATGTTTTGTACTCGGCTTTGAGTTTGTAAACTCTTTTAATGTATCATATACAACTTTAATGTATTTGGTTTTAATCTACATGTGCCTTGTTGTAAGATCCAATGAACTTGTTGTCAGGCTAGGGTCAGGATCCATTGTGAGATCCTAGCCCAATGTAGCATCCCAAGTCCCGCGGATTTGGGGTGTTATAGAGTTGGTATCAGAGCCTTAGGTTGACAACAATGACACATGCTATCTGCAATAAAGGTAGAGTGGATAAATAAACAGAACCCACATGGGGTATGACTTTTTAAAGGATTTTGGTTTTAAAGCGAGTACAGATGTTTTGGGATAGTATGTACAGAAGTCGTCACCCATCCGAGGATCTCGACAGTGTAGATATATATATTTATAGATATCTTTTATGTGTTGATGTGTATGCATGTAATAATGAGTATTATATATATATATATATATATATATATATATATATATATATATATATATATATATATATATATATATATATATATATATATATATATATATATATATATATATATATATATATATATATATATATATCGATACATATGGCATATATATAGCCTTATGAGTAGGAGCGTATATTCTACACATGGCTCAGACTAGAGCAGTATTTGTAGTGGGATGAGATAAGGGTACACCCCCTCTTCCTCCAATAGCGTCAAGTCAGGGACCAGTATCCGCTGTTGTGTTGCCTATGGCAGAGAACGAGTTTGAAGAGGCTGATCATGTCTCCATGACTAGATTCGAGTTTCAAGAGTATATGTAGCAAATATATGAGGTGGTGATAGCGGGTTGATCTACACCGGATTTACCAACATCTGTGAGATTGACTGAAGCTTCTGGATTAGAGAAGAAACAACGGGTTGAATCAGTGAAAGACGAGGTTGGATATCCGGGTTGCAAACCGAGCTCGACTTGTGGATGTTTGAGTACTTCTCGTTTCACACGGACTTCTAGTGAAACGAGGACTTGTTATAATTGAGGGAACCCTGGACATGTACGACCACAATGTCCAAGATCGCTAGTGACTTGCCTTACCTGTGGTAGACAGGGTCATAGAGCTGTTTTCTGTAAGCAAACTGGAGTGGCATCACGACACGGTTTTATTTCTACTAGTGTGACGGGAGGTTGTCAAAAGACACCTCAACAGCAGACGCGGGCGCAGTAGAGACTCCCAGATCATTCGCCTACTCAGGAATCCGTTCCCAGGCTGAGTAGAGGTAAGGGTCGTGGTAGGAGTACCACGAATACTAGAAGAGCTCAAGGTAGAGCCTTTTGAGCTGGGCAATGCAGAGGAGCCACCCGTACTAATGGTAGGGATGAGACGTATATGTCTCAACTGTGGTTATCTAGATCATGTGCGCTTTGAGTGCCCCATGGCACCGATAGCTTGCTTCACCTGTGGTGAACTAGGCCATCTAGCCCCTTTATGTCAGCAAGTTAGTGTTTCTTCTGATCAAGACCTTCCTCTTTCCGATGCAGAAAGAGTGGAAGTGGAGGCTGTGGCGATGACCTCAGTGATACCTGAGGAGCATAGGTCTGAGATTGAGTAATGATATGTAGTAGAGCTTCGGGCGTTAGCTGTTACATGTACCATTCTTGTTAATGGTTTACCTAGTGGAGTTTTGATTGTTGTGAGTGCTATGCACCTCTTGTCTTTTGATGCATGTGTTAACAGTTAATTGTGAATACATTAGAAGATAGATCTTCATTTATAGGATTACGAGTTACGGGTCTTAGGTACCCGCGAGATATGTGGTTGTTCCCTTTGTTCAGGGACTTGTGTATGGCTTGAAGACTTCTTTGTCATGCCTTAGGTGCATGATAAGGTCTTTATGTGTGTGGTGGACGAATAGATATCATGTTTGTTTAGATAGCAGTAGGAGGACTATTACAGTCTCTACTGAGATCGACTAAGTAGAGGTTTTCCGAGGTTATGACCTTTGAGGAGGTGAGTTGTCTTAGTGCCGTATGAGAAACGAGGTTGATAACACTAGAGGGTGATGTTTTTTTAATGTTGTGCCATGAAGGAAAGAGACAGTTCCACGCTGAAGAGTATTCCAGTGGTATATGATCTTATAGACGTGTTACTGAACCGTCTAATCTATCGCCTCAACGGAATGAGGACTTTGATATTGCGTTAAAGTCGGGTATGAGACTGGTTGAGAGAAGGCCTATGAGGTATATGTCTTGTTGAGTTGTTAGAAATTGAAGAAGCAATTTGAAGAGTGGTTTGAGATAGGCTCCGTTCGCCCTAGCACGTTCATTGCTACGTATGGACGACTTGTTGGATCAACTAAGAGAATCAATTGTGTTTTTAAGATTTCCATATGCTTGGGATATCATCAGCTAAGGATGAGAGAGCAGCGTGGGCATATGACATCATTCCATACTTATTATGGACACTACGAGTTGTAGTGCTGTCATCTGAGTTGAGGAACGTCCTAGTAGTCGTTATAAGAGTTGATGAACAGTGTCTTCATCTACTTCCTTGATCAGTTGGTGGTAGACCTTATTGATCACGTTTGGTGTACTATCACAACGGAGAGGAACGTACCGTTTATTTTAGGACGGTTTTGCAAAATCCGAGGGATAGAAACCAGGGTGCTGTGCTCCCTAAATGTGAATTGAGATGCCAGAAGTAACCTTCAAGGTCATGTTGTTCCGCCAGTAGAATCATGATTGATGTGACGAGGAGTAAGTATGAAGTTTTATGGATGATACTGATGAACGTTAAGGGAATGCGTAGTTCTCGGCCCAGCGATTACTACCAACGCTTTGAGGAAGGGTTCTATGTGATTGTGCAACCATTTACGAGTCTTCCGAGGAAGACCACCATAATTGTGTGGTTGAAGTAGTATGTCAAAGCTCTGAAGAGTAGAGGAAGCATTTGACCTCTGCTTCTATTCGGTGATAATCAGAAGATTCTGGGAATCACGTGACTA
Source organism: Fagopyrum esculentum (assembly GCA_033239045.1). Lineage (NCBI taxonomy): Eukaryota > Viridiplantae > Streptophyta > Magnoliopsida > Caryophyllales > Polygonaceae > Fagopyrum > Fagopyrum esculentum. The sequence goes on from BSUD01000001.1 coordinate 88,726,439, forward strand.
CGGTGCTGAGAACGTATGAGGAGAACTGCCCGACTCATGATTTCGAGTTAGTGGTGGTATTTCAAGTTCTAAGATTTGAAGGCAATACCTGTGTGACATTTCGTGTCAGAGTTTCACAGACCATAGGAAGTTAAAGCATATTTTTATGCAATAAAGGTTGAATAACTGCCGGCGTCGATGGTTTGAGTTGATCAAGGACGCTGACCTTGAGATTTGTACCATTCTGGAAAGGAGAATGTGGTCACTGATGCCTTGAATAAGAAGATGCCTCGAGAGAAGGATATTGTTGGAATTGCTGTACAATCTCGGTTTCAAAATGATCTAGGTTGGTTAGGGTTGGATCTACAACTGCTGATAAGGACGTTAGTTTCATCTTTAGGGATTTTACCTGGTTTGTTGGATGAGGTCCAACAAAAACAGGGGACTTGCCTGACCATGAGGGAACTTGATGGAAGGATGCCGCATGGCGAGGCACCACAGTTGATAGCATGAATTATAGTCTATATTTTGGGATTTGTTTGGACGTTTTATCTTTCATAATCTGCATGTTTGTATGTGCATTATGTGATTTTACTACCATTTCATCTACCTTTGCAAGAATCGAGGTCTACACCTAGTTTCGTTGTAATTGCAGGTAATATGGTACGTTTTGCATCAAAAAGGAGCAAAAGGAGTCATGAGTCATTTGGAGCTACATCCAGGGAGCATAGCCATGGATTAAAGATTTACTTTGGAGCAGATTCAAGACAAGATGCTGGTTAATTCATAGATGTAGAAAAAGATACCTATCCCTCATATAGAGGCGTTCGGCATAACAAGCGTCCGTAATAATGTATGAGAATACTAAAATATGCAAGTCATGTGACATTGCATTTACAACCCAGCAATACAGAATATAATTTAAAGATGATATATCACCAGCCCAAGGCAGGCGGCGTGACACCCGTTTGGCCCTGGTTGACAAGTTTTGACAAGCGTTGGCAACCCCCTGGCACGTTTTGACAAGGTCCGGCCCATCTTTGACAATGTTTAGCGCTTGGCGCAGTCGGCCCATTCATGACAATCTTCCGCTCCGGCAATCATGTCCATCAGGCGCCATCTGGGCCCATTTGGCAAGGCCATGACAATCTTCGGCTCCGGCTTCATATTCTTCAGACACCATCTGGGCCCATTTGACAAGGCCATAAGACTCCTCCGCTACAGCATTCATGCACATCAGACACCATCTGGGCCCATCTGGCAGGGCCATGACGCTCTCCAGCGATGGCATTCATGCCCATCAGACACCATCTGGGCCCATTTGACAAGGCCATGACAACTCTCTGCGATGGCATTCATGCCCATCAGACGCCAGCTGGGCCCATCTGGCACGATCTTGACAAGTTTTGACAAGCTTCCGACAAGGCTATTTCTGTACCCCTGTCCCTTTACCTTCTTCATTCTTATGTATGATGTTGCTCTCTGGTCCTCCTTACTTGGAGCGCCGGGAACGTCGAGTGGATAAGTCGATGGACATGGACCTCAATCAACCTAATAGTCACCTTCTCCGGCAACATGTTGCCTTCAAAGATGATGCTATTTCGTGCATGCCATATGTAGTAAACCGTAGCAATAAGTGCAAACCTCATGGCCATTATTTTGTACTTCTTCTTTCCTCGTGCCCGCCGGAGCCATCTTAAGGCCAGTGTTAATGTGCCTAGGCCAGCCGGCATTTTAAAGCTGCGCCTCACCTCTCGCCACACATGTCTCGAGTACTTTTGGAGCAGATTCAAGAGATTTCACATTCTGTCGTGACTCACCTCGGTTGACCATTGATTCACCTCGACCGAGGCAATCCAGAGACGCTGACTCGACCGAGGCGAACACCTAGGACGCGGCGAGAATATTTTATTCTTGGATGAGATCTTTTAAATTTGGAAAGTGATCTTATATTTTTGGGCTTGGCTCCTGGAAGGAAGGAGATATTTAGAATCGTATATTTTACCTATATTTATGGGAAAATATCTTTCTAAGATTTATTATCTTTGGAGGGTTATTTTCCTATAAAAAGGTTTGGATTTCCACAAATCCAGAATCCCGCATACACCGGATCCGCTATCAGCGCAAGGAGGTTGTTTACGCAGCAGCGGCATACTCCAGTTGGGAGTTTCGAAGAACCTTTTTGAAGGTTGAAGGAAGATTGAAGTCCATAGCTTTTATAGCTTTATTGAAGGGTTTTGTAAGATTGTCTTCAATTCCCTCAATTGTTGTCTTGTCTTTTTGGATTATTATCCAAGGAACGCTTTGTTGTGATATTTGATTCAGTTATTGAAGTCTTTTCCTTAAATTCTTCTTTGTTCAAATATTCACCTTCTTCCCATATATTTAATACTTTCATTATGATGATGAGTGGCTAATTTCCTTGTATGATTCTAGGGTGATTGGCTGAAGGTTGTGGGAAAAACAATGATAGAATAATCTTAGATTCCAGTAGGATCCTGAAAGTTCGAGTCTTTAACCTTAACCCTAAGCATCTCGTTCGGTTGATGAATATCTCGGCCGGGGTGGAATTCTTCTCACCGAGGTGACTTATCCGACCTAAAACAGAAAGTTAAGTGTTAGAGTTTGCTAAAATCCTATTCTTATTACACCTTCCTGGTTCAATGCAAGCTTAGGATGAGACTTACCCGGTAATTCCTTAGTTTGTGTATTAACGATCATAAGTGTAGGTAATAAAGGGTTATCCTTTATTGGGGTTTGAGTGTGCTTCCATCCCATCTTTGTGAGTTAGCCTGAGACTTACCCGGTAAAGGTTGATTCTATTCCCTTAGATGGTATGTTAGTTTGAGGTTATAGTTCTTTATCTTGATTCCTAGAGACTTACCCGGTAATAGGAGTTACGGTTTAGGATTAGTGTGTAGTGAGACTTACCCGGTGATCTACTCCACTTTAGTAACACTTTCCCCACGCAAAAATCTCAGCTTTGTCCGCCTATCTATAGATCTTGAGTTGGAACCACAACTAGATGCTTTAATCCCTAGAATTGCATGTTTGCTTTATTGACTTCTTATTCATCTTTGATTGTGTTAATTGCTCTTGTGGTTAATATTGACATAAGCATACCGTATTGACTTTGTTTCACCGAGTCCCTGTGATCGACCCCTGGAATTTTCTTGCTTTTACTACGATTGACCCGTACACTGCGGGTTCGCATCCTTGTTTTAAGCTTAAGTCTAGGGTTATAAATTTAAAGCTTGCACACACCGTTTGGAGCGAACAAGTTTTTGGCGCCGTTGCCGGGGACTTGGTCTAGACCGAGCCGGTACGGTTTGCTCTTGGGGCGCTTGCCCCGTTTCATCTAACCACTCTACTTGAGTGACGACTTTTGCAGGTTCTTTCTTAGGTATATGCGAAGAACCCGCGCTGGGAAGGAAATCGTTCCATACGATCCCGAACCGGAAAAGACATACAAGCGACGCTTAAGAGAAGCGAAGATGGCCCAACAAGACGATCACGATCTTGCGGCCGAATTAAAAGAGACGCAAGAGCTATTACGTCTCAGTAAGGAAGAACTAAGGCAAGAGAAAGAGGAGAATCGCGCTAGGACTGCAGCAATCGAAGCTGAGATAGCAGTCATACGAGACCAGATTCTACTTCGACCGAGGGAAGATCCTCCTGTTGATCCTTGACCGATGCAGGATCCAGTAGTTGACCCGCGACCGAGGCATATTCCAGTACCTGACGCCCCGGCCGATGTACTTCCACCTCGGATGCCAGTCCGAGATGTTCTTCTTGCACGAATCCCACAAACCCTAGGTCAAAGGATGGACCCTAATCAACAGCTGAGGCGTCCAGGGGTGAACCTAGGAGATCCAGCGGATCATGACTACGAACTTCGACCGCAAGTTCTATCCATGATTCGCCAATGCCAATTCGGAGGGCTAGAGAAGGAGTCGCCGCATCAACATCTTCAAAACTACGAGATCTTGATGGAAACCTTGCGACCTTCCAGAATTGAAAATAACAACTACAAGCTAAGACCTTTTTACTTTTCTTTAAAAGATAGAGCTCTTACTTGGTATCAATCTCTTCCTCCAGGAAAAATTAGCACATGGGAGGAGATGACTACGGAATTCTTAACCAAATTCTTTCCCCCCTCAAAGACCGCTGAAATGAGAGGGAAGATCAATGCTTTCATCATGAAGGACAAGGAGAGCTTGTCCAAATCTTGGGAGCGGTTCAAGGATATCCTTTTGGATTGCCCACATCATGGGATTCCAAAGATCGAGTTGTTGGAGATCTACTTCAAAGGGCTGGACGGAAGCACCCAGTTCAATCTCCAACTACTCTCCGCCGGTACCTTCATGGACATGGCGATTGACGAGGTTTGGGACTTCATTGAGAAGCAAGCCTTGCACATGGAGAAATATACCCACCAAGGAGCTGAAGGTGGAGTTAAAAGAGTCAACTTTCAAGAGACTCAATCCAACAACAATCAACTCACGTCGTTGAAGAATGACGTGAAACAATTGAAGGAGCTCTTGATGGCTCAAACTAAGAAGGAAGAGCAAGGGCAAAGGAACAACAACAATAACGGGTACCGTAACAACAACAACGGTCCCCGAAACAACAACTACAACAACAACAATAGAGGATCCAATAGCAACAACTGGAGGGCGAATAACCAAAACCATGGTAACAATTATTCAAACTCCAACTCTAATGATTCCTCTAATCCTTTCCTCTCTTCCCCTTCTTCTTCTTCTACTCCATTGAAAAGCCAAGGGCAAGGATCAAGTTCGTCTCAGCCAGAAAAGAAAGACGCAGTTCTGGAGGCAATCTTGATCAAGCTTAGCGCTATGGAGAATTCTATGACTTCATTTTCGAGGGCCCAAAAGTCCCTCGAACAACAACTTGCTAATAGGGCGAATGAAGCGCCAAGAGATCCAAGGAAGCTTCCAGCGAAGACGGAAACTAACCCTAAGGGCCAATGCATGGCCATAACGACGAGGAGTGGACTTAAAACTGCAGATCCAGTACCTCGCTCGACGCAGACCACCTCGGTCCAGATCCAGTCGAAGAACACCTCGACCGAGACGCCAACCGAGGCGGAGCAACAGAAAGCAGGAGGAACGACAGAAACTTATGTTCCACCTCCTGCATACAAGCCACCACTTCCATTCCCTCAATCCAGAGCCAGAGCACATCTAGACAAACACTTTGGTAAGTTTCTTGACTTGATGAATAAGCTACATATTAATATTCTTTTCCTTGATGCTATTTTAGGTATGCCGCCTATGGGAAGTTCTTAAAAGAAATCTTATCAAGGAAGAGGAAGCTGGAGGATGTTGGTGAAGTTAGGATGACATCTAAATCTTCGGAGCTAATCAAAATCATGAAGGAAAAGATGCCACCTAAGTTGAGAGATCCCGGCTCATTTTGCATTCCCATTCAAGTTGGGGATGTCACTTGTGAAGCCCTTTGTGATCTAGGAGCCAGCGTGAGCATCATCCCGCTGGAGCTATGCACGAAGATCGGTCTTGGAGAGCCCAAGCCGGTCAAGATTCGATTTTACATGGCGGACCGCTCCATTACCCATCCCGTGGGCATTTTGGAAGACGTTCCGGTCAAGTTAGGTAACTTCTATCTACCTATAGATTTTGTTGTACTTGACATTCTGTTCGCTCAAAAGGGTGTGCGTCAAAGTCTTAAATTTATATCTAGAACTCAAAAGCAAAGCGAACCCGCAGTGTACGGATCGGCTGTAGAAAGGTAAGAATTCCAGAGTCGAACTCAGGGATTTGGTGAGAAAAATTACGATTTCAATTATCTAGCGAAAGTATAAAAGCTTTTGTGATATGATAAAGAGAGAAATGATTCCAAGGATTCAAGTTTCCGATTTAGGCTTTCGATTCAAGACACTTCTATAGGTATAGAACATAATTTATATTGCCAAGATTAAATGTTCAAAGGTAGGATTCGTACGATGAAGTTCCGAAACCTATATGATTAATCTATAGGTTCTCTCTATAAGGGTTGTTGAGGCTACAATATAGAAAGATCTATAGACAAGAATTATATTCAAACTAACTATCCAAAACTCCAGGATATGACTCTCCAAAGTATGAATAGAAAGCACACTTAAAATCTTAATAAAAGATGTTGAGTCTCTTTATTACCCAAATCTTGCGATTTTAATCTATTAAATGTAGAAACGGGTTTGAAGTGTATTCAAACATTCAATTAGAGGATAAAAAGGTTAATCAAGATTAGGATTTAGGCAAGGATTAGCTTTGATTAAAGATTGATCCAATTAAAGTTCGTCAGAAGAAATAAATCGTCCTGTTCATAAGAAAAATCGGCCGATTTTCCTCAAGAACAACCCGATTTTCCTGTTTGTCGCAAAACTAAAATCTAAATTCTCAGGGTCCTAATGTTTGAATGAGTTCGGTCTATCATCATCTAAGCCTTAATCATCAACTATTCTCCCCAGAATCACAAGGTTTTTAGCCAACCATTTTCAAAATCGAATCAAATTAATTATTGAAGAAGATATCGCAATGAAACCAAATCTTGAATGAAAAATTCAATAACTTTCAAATCTGTAAAATAATCGTCAAATGTATTCAATATATCTCTCAAACAACTTAATATCGTGCTCACAAACCACAACAATGCAGTGGAATAAAGAAATCTCACAATCAAAGATCAAGAATGACTTTCCGGCAAAAGCTCTTCAATCTCTCTCCAAGAATCGTTGATTTCTCCAAAACCTCTAAAGATTCTCCGATGCCACCTCCTCGTTTTCGTTCGTAGGGTTCTCCTCTATAGTTTCTTGCAGATGGGCCGTTTGGCAAAACTCCTATCTAGCCCAAATTAATTGGGCTTTATGTCGTCTTTTCATTTGGCCGAATCGTGAAGAAAATCGACCCAGTCGATTTTGGTACAAAACCGTTCGATTTCAATGTGTGAAAATCGTCCGATTTATGTATACATTAGAACGATTTTCTTCAACAGAAAGTGCTCTTTATTTGGTTCGTCTTCTATGCTTCTCCTTTGAAATTCCTTAGCTCTTTGTGATCCTTCTAAGACTCCTTTAGCTTCCTTAACATCCTTAGTTGCTCCTTGCTCCATTTTTGCTTCCAATTCAACTCTATTTACCTGCAATCCATCAAAATCTCGTGTAGACCTCTATTTCCGACAATTGGTTGAATAGAACATAAAAGGTATGCGAAATTCCTCTAAATGCAAGGTAAATAGAGATAATGTGCTGTAATATGCATGAATATGATGATACATAATTCATGTCATCAAAATACCCCATACTTGCCTCTTGCTTGTCCCTAAGCAAGATTTAAATTCAGAATATAAGATGTCATGGATTATGCATGTATGAAACTCAAAAACTTTTCTTTTTGGTAGTGCTCCTTTTCAATGGATTGCTCTCAAAGTGATATTTCAAGACATAAAAGAGGTAAAGCATGTATCAATGATGACTATAAGATGAATAAACTCCCTTTTCTTCCTTGAAGCCATAAATAAAGAACATGATAAAGGTGTAGAGGCAATCAAATTCAAACAAATCTAAGCCATTAAGTCTTGTACACATGCATGAAAGTCTCAAGGTCTTCTAATCAAAGAAAGGGTTCAAGAAACGTATTAAGGGAAGGAGTTCTTTTTTTTGGCAATTGTGGTGCTAATCCGGGAAAGAGGAACACATAACACCTTCAAGAATTTTCTTCACCGCACATGCTTCGCATGTAGAAAGCTTTGCTTTCATTATACTTTACTTTTTGAGAGTATGGACAGCGGTGCACAAAAACCGAAGCCTAGGAGATTGGCGTTTCTCAATTTCGAGATGCCTCAAACCCTTGATGCACATACCATATCCCGTTAGGACTTGTCGTTCAATCGGACTTTGGCAAGACACAAACACCCGGCTATGTGAATGGTGCCGAGTTACTCATCCTCATGTTCAACGTCCCCAAACTTATGAAATTT
>BSUD01000001.1:88739472-88756327 GCA_033239045.1 Fagopyrum esculentum
TAGAAGCCTGCATGTCCTAAGAAGCTTCTAATTCCTTTTACTGATGAAGGGGGAGGTAACTTCTCAATGGTCTCTATTTTTGATCGATCTACTTCTATTCCCCTTTTTGACACTAAGTGACCTAACACAATTCCTTCGGTGACCATGAAATGACACTTTTCCCAGTTTAAGACTAAGTTAGTGTCCTCACATCTCTTAAGAACTAGTGAAAGGTTATAGAGACAGTTATCAAAGGAAGAACCATATACCGAAAAGTCGTCCATGAAGACTTCCATGATATTCTCTACGTATTCGGAGAAGATTGCCATCATACACCTTTGGAAGGTGGCTGGAGCGTTGCATAAACCGAATGGCATTCTTCTATAAGCGAACGTACCCCATGGGCACGTAAAGGTTGTCTTCTCTTGATCATCCGGATGAATTGGTATCTGAAAGAAACCGCTATATCCATCTAAATAACAAAAGTAGGCATGTTGGTCTAACCTTTCCAACATTTGATCGATGAAAGGAAGGGGGAAGTGGTCCTTCCTCGTGGCTACGTTCAGTTTGCGGTAGTCGATGCACATTCGCCACCCTGTAACTGTCCGTGTGGGGATGAGTTCGTTGTTCTTGTTGGCAACAACGGTAATGCCTCCTTTCTTGGGTACTACTTGTACTGGACTCACCCATTTGCTATCAGAAATAGGGAAGATGATACCTGCATCAAGTAGTTTAAGGATTTCTTTCTTCACGACCTCCTTCATTGCCGGGTTTAACCGTCTTTGAGGTTGGCGTGAAGGTTTGTAATCCTCTTCCATTAAAATTTTGTGCATACATAGAGAAGGCTTTATTCCTACTAAATCGTCAATGGTGTATCCTAGTGCTCTCCTATGTTGCTTCAAAACATGCATGAGTTTCTCTAATTCATCATCATTCAAGTTTGCATTGACTATAACCGGATATGTGGAGTTAGTGCCAAGGAATGTGTACCTTAAATGCGTGGGAAGTTGCTTCAATTCTAGTGATGGAGGTACCTTGGTTGGTGATGAATCGTGACTTTCGGATGTTGTGGGGGAGGTCTCTATAGGTGTGGGTACCTCATCATTAGATTCGGAAGCAGCTGCGGTGAAGTCCGGAGAATCCATAAATTCATCCAGTGAATCGACCCCCTCTGTAGTAAATCGATCGATCTCCTGCACGATTTTTCTTTCTGTCGGAAAAAATCGTGCTAGCTCTTCATGAATCGGACGATTTATTTTCGTCGGGTCGATTTTAGTTTCTGTCAAAAAAAATCGTGCTGTATCTTCAGAAATCGGACGATTTATTTCTGGTAGGTCGATTTTAGTTTCTGTCGAAAAAAATCGTGCTGAATCTTTAGAAATCGGACGATTTATTTCCGACAGGTCGATTTTCTTCACAGTTTCCGGAGTCCACTCTAGCTCTTCAATTTTTACTTCTAGCTCTTCCTCCACAGCATTTAATGCTTTCACATCCTCATTGCAGTCATGTTCTATCCCTTCCTCCATGATGCTCATGCTAAGAACCTTTTGAAGAGAGTCTTTCATTAAGATCGAGCTTACTATCTCTCTAGACTCTTCTTCCTCAACAATTTCAAAAACGTCATCTTTCAAGGCTGGCTCCTTGATTAAGGAAGATAGTATGAACTCTATCTTTTCTTCACCGATGTGGAAGGATAGCTGGCCATTCTTGCATTCCACCATGCACCCAGATGTGGCGAGGAATGGTCTCCCAAGGATGATGGGAACTGGGTAATCTGCAGGTATGTCAAGAACGACAAAATCTATAGGTATGTAAAACTTACCTAGCTTTACCGGGATGTCTTCTAATATTCCCACCGGCTTAGTGGTAGAACGATCAGCCATGTAGAGTGTGATCTTCACCGGTCTAGGCTCTCCTAGACCAACTGCCTTGCATAGAGCTAGAGGTATGATACTCACACTTGCTCCAAGGTCACAAAGAGCATCATAGGTGGCTTCTCCCAAGGTGATGGGTATGCAAAAGGATCCTGGATCGCGGAGCTTGGGTGGCATATTCTCCGTCATAGTCTTGATGAGTTCGGATGACTCCATACTCATCTTGACTTCACCTATATCTTCCAACTTCCTCTTGTTGGAGAGGATCTCCTTGAGGAATTTCCCGTAAGCCGGCATACCTAAAATCGCATCCATAAAAGGTATGTTAATATGGAGCTTACTCATAAGTTCAACAAACTTACCGAAATGTTTATCTAGGCGTGCTCGCGCTCTAGATTGAGGAAAAGGTAAAGGTGGTTTGTAAGCGGGAGGAGGAACATAGAATTCTTCCTTCTCTTTTGCCTCTCCTTCTTTTGTGGAGGTATCAACTACTTTAGGTTGAGGGTCGGCGGTTGTCTTCCCACTCCTAGTAGTTATAGCCATAACCCTTCCCTTTGGGTTATCTTCTGTCTTTCCGGGAAGCTTCCCTTGATCTCTTGGAACTTCTCCGGCCTTGTTGAATACTTGGTTTTCTAAAGCTTTGTGAGCTTTGTCAACTGAAGTTATGTAACTCTCCAATCCTTGTAGCTTGCCTAGGATCGTCTCTAGCATAGGATCCGGTTTGTTTGATCCGCTTGATTGTCCCTGGCTTGTAGAAGGAGTAGAAGAAGATGGAGGGGTTAGAGCCTTTTCAGCATATGAGTAAGGATTACCTGAACCTTGCTGATTTGACCTCCAATTGTTGTTATTCGAGTTCCTATTATTGTTGTTGTTGTTCCAATTGGAGTTTCGGTTATTATTGTTGTTGTTGCTCCAATTAGAGTTCCGGTTATCATTCCTTTGATTGTTGTCTCGCCCCATGTAGTTGGCTTCTTGCTCTTTAGTCTTTTGAAGACTCGTTTTGAGCACTTCCCTCAATTCCTTGATGTCATCTTTGAGGGAGAATATTTGTGTTTGAGCCGCTTGATTCAACTTGGCTCCCGGATCGCCTTGATTCCGGCTACTTGATTCCACCTTCCGGTGGGAATACTTCTCAATCACTTGGGATTGCTTCTCAATGAAGTCCCAAGCATCATCCTCTCTCATATCCATGAATGTGCCGCAAGATAGAGATTGGAGGTTGAATTGTGTTTCCACATCCAACCCTTTGTAGTAGATCTCTAATAATTCCAGCTTGGAAATGCCATGGTGTGGGCAATCCAACAAGAGATCTTGAAACCTTTCCCAAGATTGAAACAAGCTTTCGTTAGGTTTCATAGAAAAAGCTTTTATTTTACCTCTCAATTCCGCCGTTTTGGATGGCGGAAAGAACTTGGTGAGGAATTCCGAAGACAATTCCTCCCATGTAGCTAACTTCGCAGCTGGAAGTGTTTGGTACCAAGCTAGAGCTTTGTCCTTCAACGAGAAGAAGAACGGCTTGATCTTGTAGTTGCTTGTGGTAGCCTTCTTTGGCTTCATAGTCTCCATGAGAATCTCAAAATTCTGCAAGTGTTGATGCGGAGATTCAGTACTTGCTCCGCCATATTGACTTTGGCGGACCATAGTGATGACTTGTGGTGAGAAGCTAAACTCTTGGATGTCTTCAGCTCCAAAATCCACACCTAGACGGCGTGGTTGCTGAATTGGGTCCATCCGTTGCCCCAAAGTTCGGGGTCTATCTTCGCTATTGAAAGCTCTAACATTCCTAGTCGTGATGCGAGGGACGACCTTAGGTGTTGGAGTGTTTCGGGTAGGACGAAGTGATGGGTCAATCTCTTCTAGTTCCGGCATGTCCGGATCAATCTCTTCATCATCGGATGAGTCATTTCGAATGGACTTAGTTGGTGTTTTGACTTTCTTCTTCTTCTTGGAGTCGTTCAACTCCAACTTCATGTCCAACATCATAGCTCTCAGTTCATCAATCTGAAATTGATGACTTATTTCAGCTTCCTTTCGAGCCTTCTCACTCAACTGGAGTTGGCGTTGAGCTTCGTTCAGTTCAGCCTTGTAGTTTCTCTCGTCGTTTTCAGCCATTTTCTTCTCCTTCAACTTTCTCCTTAAAGTTCTTTCTAGTTCGGGATCGAAAGAAATTAGATCTTTAGTGGATCTAGTCTTTCGCATATACCTAAAGAACCTGCAAAGATCACTCAAGTAGACTAATCAAATCACAAGAGCAAGAGCTCTCAAGCTAGACAACCGAAAACCGGATTTGATGTAGACCAAATCCCCGGCAACGGTGCCAAAAACTTGTTCGCTCAAAAGGGTGTGCGTCAAAGTCTTAAATTTATATCTAGAACTCAAAAGCAAAGCGAACCCGCAGTGTACGGATCGGCTGTAGAAAGGTAAGAATTCCAGAGTCGAACTCAGGGATTTGGTGAGAAAAATTACGATTTCAATTATCTAGCGAAAGTATAAAAGCTTTTGTGATATGATAAAGAGAGAAATGATTCCAAGGATTCAAGTTTCCGATTTAGGCTTTCGATTCAAGACACTTCTATAGGTATAGAACATAATTTATATTGCCAAGATTAAATGTTCATAGGTAGGATTCGTACGATGAAGTTCCAAAACCTATATGATTAATCTATAGGTTCTCTCTATAAGGGTTGTTGAGGCTACAATATAGAAAGATCTATAGACAAGAATTATATTCAAACTAACTATCCAAAACTCCAGGATATGACTCTCCAAAGTATGAATAGAAAGCACACTTAAAATCTTAATAAAAGATGTTGAGTCTCTTTATTACCCAAATCTTGCGATTTTAATCTATTAAATGTAGAAACGGGTTTGAAGTGTATTCAAACATTCAATTAGAGGATAAAAAGGTTAATCAAGATTGGGATTTAGGCAAGGATTAGCTTTGATTAAAGATTGATCCAATTAAAGTTCGTCAGAAGAAATAAATCGTCCTGTTCATAAGAAAAATCGGCCGATTTTCCTCAAGAACAGCCCGATTTTCCTGTTTGTCGCAAAACTAAAATCTAAATTCTCAGGGTCCTAATGTTTGAATGAGTTCGGTCTATCATCATCTAAGCCTTAATCATCAACTATTCTCCCCAGAATCACAAGGTTTTTAGCCAACCATTTTCAAAATCGAATCAAATTAATTATTGAAGAAGATATCGCAAAGAAACCAAATCTTGAATGAAAAATTCAATAACTTTCAAATCTGTAAAACAATCGTCAAATGTATTCAATATATCTCTCAAACAACTTAATATCGTGCTCACAAACCACAACAATGCAGTGGAATAAAGAAATCTCACAATCAAAGATCAAGAATGACTTTCCGGCAAAAGCTCTTCAATCTCTCTCCAAGAATCGTTGATTTCTCCAAAACCTCTAAAGATTCTCCGATGCCACCTCCTCGTTTTCGTTCGTAGGGTTCTCCTCTATAGTTTCTTGCAGATGGGCCGTTTGGCAAAACTCCTATCTAGCCCAAATTAATTGGGCTTTATGTCGTCTTTTCATTTGGCCGAATCGTGAAGAAAATCGACCCAGTCGATTTTGGTACAAAACCGTTCGATTTCAATGTGTGAAAATCGTCCGATTTATGTATACATTAGAACGATTTTCTTCAACAGAAAGTGCTCTTTATTTGGTTCGTCTTCTATGCTTCTCCTTTGAAATTCCTTAGCTCTTTGTGATCCTTCTAAGACTCCTTTAGCTTCCTTAACATCCTTAGTTGCTCCTTGCTCCATTTTTGCTTCCAATTCAACTCTATTTACCTGCAATCCATCAAAATCTCGTGTAGACCTCTATTTCCGACAATTGGTTGAATAGAACATAAAAGGTATGCAAAATTCCTCTAAATGCAAGGTAAATAGAGATAATGTGCTGTAATATGCATGAATATGATGATACATAATTCATGTCATCACATTCCCGCAGATTATCCTGTCCCTATTATTCTCAGGAGGCCATTTCTAGCAACTTCGGGTTGCAACGTGGATTGCAAGAATGCCAAGTTGAAATTCAACGTTGGTGGCGATGAGGTGGAGTTCGCACTACTTGCAGCCATGAAAGGGGAGCAACTAACTGATGATATCTTCAACATCTACAATGAAGAAGAATCAAGAGAATTGGTGAGCTCTATCCTTATTAATGACCCACTCGAAAGAGTTATTAGCTTCAGTTTAATGGAGGAAGGTATAGATGCTTCTTGTGATGCAGATATACGGAGCTTGAAGGCACTGGAAGAGGATCCAGGAGCTAAAACTGAGAAGCTAATCCAGGAGACGAAGATCTCCAGTCTCGGATCCAGTAGCAGTACCTCGACCGAGGCACTTTCTGGACAGAGCGAGGCGACCGAAGAACATCTCGGTCAACGCCTATGCGCCTCGACCGAGGTCGATGGCGAGACGATTCTAACTGAGACTGCATCGAGTCTAGTTTCTGACACCACTCCACTGGAAAGAGGAAGCAGAGATCCCTCTCAGAAAGCACCCCCAGTTGTGGAGCTTAAACAACTCCCTAGTCACTTGAGGTATATCTTTCTTGGGCCGGATTCTACTTATCCCGTTATTGCTAGTGCTTTCCTCTCCGATTCTGAATTGTCTAAGTTAATGCATGTCCTGAGAAAGCATCGAAAACCTATAGGTTACACCACGGATGATCTTATTGGCATTAAACCTTCTTTCTGCATGCATAGAATTCTAATGGAAGATAATCATAAGACTTCACGGGAACCTCAAAGACGGTTAAATCCGATCATGAAAGAGGTTGTGAAGAAGGAAGTTCTTAAGTTGTTGGATGCAGGTATTATTTATCCTATCTCGGACAACAAGTGGGTTAGCCCGGTGCATGTCGTTCCGAAGAAAGGAGTGATGACCGTTGTGACGAATAAGAACAACGAGTTGATCCCAACAAGGACCGTTACGGGCTGGAGAGTTTGCATCGATTATAGGAAGCTGAACACGGCGACTCGGAAGGATCATTTTCCGCTTCCCTTCATTGATCAAATGCTCGAACGGTTGGCCCAGCATTCACACTTTTGCTACTTGGACGGCTATAGTGGATTCTTCCAGATTCCTATCCATCCGGATGATCAGGAGAAGACCACTTTCACTTGTCCTTGGGGGACGTTTGCCTATCGGAGGATGCCATTTGGATTGTGCAATGCACCCGCTACCTTCCAACGATGCATGATGGCTATCTTTTCCGAGTACATAGAGGAGATCATGGAGGTATTTATGGATGATTTTTCTGTATATGGTTCCTCTTTTGATGATTGCCTATCTAACCTTTCTCTAGTGCTTAAAAGATGTGAAGACACTAACCTTGTTTTGAATTGGGAGAAGTGTCATTTTATGGTTAATGAAGGCAATGTGCTAGGACACCTCGTTTCTAATCGAGGTATTGAGGTCGATCGAGCTAAGATCGAGACTATTGAGAAACTCCCTCCTCCTTGTTCTGTTAAAGGTGTGAGGAGTTTTCTCGGGCATGCAGGTTTCTACAGGAGATTCATCAAGGACTTCTCTAAGATTTCTAAACCTCTAACTAACCTCTTGAATAAAGATGTTGTTTTTGAGTTTTCGCAGGAGTGTCTTGATGCTTTTTACAGGATTAAGGAAGCATTGATCTCCGCTCCCATTATCCAGCCTCCTGATTGGACCTTGCCCTTTGAGGTCATGTGTGACGCTAGTGATGTAGCCGTAGGAGCGGTGCTTGGACAGAAGAAGGATGGACGGACCACCGCCATCTACTATGCTAGCAAGACGCTAGATGAAGCACAACGCAACTACGCTACCACCGAGAAGGAGTTATTGGCGGTTGTATATGCTTTCGAGAAGTTTCATTCCTATCTAGTGGGGGCGAAAGTCATTGTCTACACCGACCACGCGGCCATTCGCTATTTGTTGGCTAAGAAAGATGCCAAGCCGCGCCTTATTCGATGGATTCTCTTGCTTCAAGAGTTTGATCTAGAGATCCGCGATAAGAAGGGATCCGAAAACTCCGTTGCGGATCACCTCAGCCGACTACCGGAATCCTCCCGCGAGACGAATAACCCACCCATAGACGATTCATTCCCCGATGAGCACTTACACTTGTTGGAGCGTTTGATGGATCTACTTACTTCACCCCACGATGGAGGTGAAGTATGGGGTGAGGGCACCTCCCACCTCGTTTGAGACGCATCATGGTCCAGCTAGCGACCTTAAATCAAGCGCTTCTTGGGAGGCAACCCAAGGTATTGCTTTCTTTTCCCGTTTTCTAGTCTAGCTTAGATAGTTTTTGTTTTTGCTTTGCTTTGCTTTGTTTTTGGCATTCTGGACAGACAACAGGGAATATCTAAGGAGGAGCACAACTGGAAGGACAGAAGTTCGAGATTCTGAGAAGACATAGCACCTCGGTTATTGTCAGAGCACCTCGACCGAGTTGATTCTTGAGCATCCGAGGCGACTAGGGTTTCTGCAGAACCACCTCGGTCCGTACCACCTCGGTCCAGTCGAGACCATCTCGACCGAGGTGACAGCAGATCCAGGAACGGTATAAATTGAAAAAAAATCCTATTTTTACCTTTTTATCTTACCTACCTCGACCGCGGTGACCACCACTTCGCTCCCTCTCAGATCTTGCTCGTTTTCGACGATTTCTGCTTCTAAACCGAGATTGAAGGGTAGAGGAACCGATTGCAACAACAAATCTGCAGAAAAATCGAGCGACTCGACCGAAACGAGGTAAAACGAGTCGAAACCCTAACTCGTTCGTTTGCTTTGATTTGGGCTTTGGTTGCCCCTGATTTTGCTGAGGAAGAGCTTAAGTACCCCTTAGGAAGCATTTGTAGTGATTTTAGGGGGAAAAGAACTGAAATTCTGAGATTTGGAATCGTAACTGCTACGCCTCGGTCCGGTCGACCTGCATCTCGACCGAGGTGATTCTTGGAGTTTGTCAGTGACCGAGGTAGCCTGACAGTGTTGATTGAAAATGAGTTCCGATCGTCGTCTAGCCCTTAGAGACAGATCCTCACCCTCCCCTTCTTCCTCTTCCTCCCGTCCTTACCGCCCGGTTATCCACGAGAGATGCCGGGTAGAC
Source organism: Fagopyrum esculentum (assembly GCA_033239045.1). Taxonomy (NCBI): domain Eukaryota; kingdom Viridiplantae; phylum Streptophyta; class Magnoliopsida; order Caryophyllales; family Polygonaceae; genus Fagopyrum; species Fagopyrum esculentum. The sequence goes on from BSUD01000001.1 coordinate 88,748,442, forward strand.
TATGAGCGGATAGCTAACCGTCCAGTTATCGCACCACGATTTCTGGACGTGTCGGCTTTTGATTGCCTAGGGTTAGATGCTGACCTTAGGAGGATGATTGCTACCGTCGGGCTGGATCAGTTTACTGAGATCCGAGCCCCAGCTTACTTGGAGCCGACCTTAGAGTTTGTTAGCTCCTTCTCCTACCTCCCCACAGACCGGTCTGTGAAGTACCGGTTGATGAACCGGAACTTCATAGTTCCTTTAGAGATATGGAGAGAGATTTTTGGGTTTTCTGAGCCCACCGCCACCGACTTCCCCTCCCGATCCGTAGCTAGGGAGTTCTGGGGGCAGATAGCCCATATTACTGAGCATGCAGACAGATGGCGCCCTGGAGATTCCAGGGAGAAGGTCATCTTCCATCCGGCCTTCAGACTTGCCCACAGGATTTTTAGTGAGACACTTCTGGCGCGTACTGAGACGCCCCAGAAGATCAGACAGGGGGAGCTCTTCAGCCTCTATTGCATGGTGACAAGAGGTTTCCCAGACTTTGGCTTGCTCTTGGCAGAGGATCTGCACAGGATCAAGGCCAAAGCGAAGGGAGACATTTGCTGCGGAGGTCTAGTCACCCACATCGCCACCTACCACGGGATGGACCTCAGCGTTTGCACGATGGCGGCGGCTCCGAAGCCATTGGGATTACAGGAGATGATCACACGGAGGATTCTAGTTCCCCGTGGTTTGACCACTCCATACGTCGCCATGCCTTGGGAGCGGACTGCACCTCAGGGGATCCGCTGGTCTGCATAGTTCACAGTCTTTGATCCGCATTTCTGGCAGACAACTTGGGATACACTGATGGAGGATCACAGAGAGGCAGCAGCTGCCCCTGCTGAGGCTGAGGAGGATGACGACGACGATGAGGATACAGTAGATGAGAGAGGAGGTGGCGTCCCGATGGATACAGGGACAGATACTGCTGGGACGAGCGCGCCACCTATTATAGATTTGGATGATGAGGAGGATACTGATGCTGCACCAGCTGAGACTTCTCTAGTCAGACCTACTAGACGCAAGAGGCGCGGAGTGAGAGATCGAGCTGCTCACCGACGGATCGATGACCTGACGGATCAGGTTATCGACTCATACGCTGCATTATCGCTGGATATCCGCGAGATGCAGGAGCGGCAGCACCATCAACACATCATGGCCCAGCTTCAGTTCGAGCGTGTCATGGGCCATCCTTACGATCCGACTCAGTATCCATATGCACCACCACCGGATCGAGACTATTGAGGAGCTGCAAGATTTTCTTTATTTTCTTTTATGCAGTTCGGCTTTTATCCGGTGAGTACTCTCATGTTTAGACTTTTTATTTGACCCACTGGGACAGTGTGTCTCAAGTATGGGGTATTTGTACTTATTTGACTACGTGATGTATTTTATTCGACTACCTTTGATGTATTATATTTTATCGGATATTCTATTTTATGCTTCACTTATGCATTTATATGATTATCTGATATTACATGCATACCTACAGGTTATTTGATTGAGAAAAACGTCGAAACCGAAAAAAAAATGGTTTTAAAAATTTTTTTTTGACCTCGATCGAGTCAGTCTTGGCCAAACGAGGCATTTCACCTCGGTTGAACCAAGAACACCTCGACCGAGATGCGTAACAGAAAGTTTTCGAAACGATTTTGTGCTACTTATCTGGATATGATCTCAGTGAAGATTCTGTTTACTTACTGGTTTTAAATTCTTTATGTGTTTGAAAGGTTTTATAATATGTTTAAGTTGCTAAATGCTTTGTTTGAAATTATTAGCATGTTTAATACTTTGTTTTTATCCAAATTATGTTGAATTTGAAGGTTGACACCGCAGGTTAAGTTCTCTCACTTTCTTCTTGGAAAGACCAAGGCAATTCATTCTCTCCTTCTTCTTCTTCTTGATCATGCTTAGCCCCTCATATACATTTTGCCTCCCTTTACCTATCCGGGAATTTGGAAGCAGGCGAAGTGGTGAAAGCAAGTTAAAGTTGAGAAGTTGGCTGGAAGTAAAAGTGTTAGAAAGTAATTTTAGGTTTGGGGAAGTCAATCATGAAGATGAGTAACTCGGCACCATTCACATAGCCGGGTGTTTGTGTCTTGCCAAAGTCGGATTGAGCGATATTCCTAACGGGTCATGGTATGTGCATCAAGGGTTTGATGCATCTCGAGAAATTGATGATTGCAGATTTCCTAGGCTTTGTGCACCTCTGTCCATGCATCCCAAAAAGTAAAGTAAAAGAAAAAGAGTGAGATAAGCAAAGCTTATTGGTGGAAGATGTTGCAAGTCAAAGTGAAAGTGAAGTTCATCCTTTTCCCGGATTCTAGCACCACATTACCTTACACACATCCCTACCCTACACGTTTCTTGACCTTTTCTTTTGGGAAGCCCTTGAGACCTTGAGCTTGTTGATTGACTTAGCGGTTTAAACTGGATTATACATGATTAATTTTGATAATTATGACTTATTATGCATTCTAGGATTTTATGCAAAGATGAACAACTTTCTTATATTTATAAAATGTTTTGATCATATTGAGTTTTTAATTCCAGGGAGTATTCTCTTAGAGTGATCTATGATAGTTGCACACCATAAAATGTTTTTGAAAGACTTTTTCATTGATTTTCTTGACTTATAATCCATTCTATCTTGTCTTCTATATGAGGAACTTGCTTGGGGACAAGCAAGGGCTAAGTATGGGGTATTTTGATAGCATGAATTATAGTCTATATTTTGGGATTTGTTTGGACGTTTTATCTTTCATAATCTGCATGTTTGTATGTGCATTATGTGATTTTACTACCATTTCATCTACCTTTGCAAGAATCGAGGTCTACACCTAGTTTCGTTGTAATTGCAGGTAATATGGTACGTTTTGCATCAAAAAGGAGCAAAAGGAGTCATGAGTCATTTGGAGCTACATCCAGGGAGCATATCCATGGATTAAAGATTTACTTTGGAGCAGATTCAAGAGATTTCACATTCTGTCGTGACTCACCTCGGTTGACCATTGATTCACCTCGACCGAGGCGATCCAGAGACGCTGACTCGACCGAGGCGAACACCTAGGACGCGGCGAGAATATTTTATTCTTGGATGAGATCTTTTAAATTTGGAAAGTGATCTTATATTTTTGGGCTTGGCTCCTGGAAGGAAGGAGATATGCAGAATCGTATATTTTACCTATATTTATGGGAAAATATCTTTCTAAGATTTATTATCTTTGGAGGGTTATTTTCCTATAAAAAGGTTTGGATTTCCACAAATCCAGAATCCCGCATACACCGGATCCGCTATCAGCGCAAGGAGGTTGTTTACGCAGCAGCGGCATACTCCAGTTGGGAGTTTCAAAGAACCTTTTTGAAGGTTGAAGGAAGATTGAAGTCCATAGCTTTTATAGCTTTATTGAAGGGTTTTGTAAGATTGTCTTCAATTCCCTCAATTGTTGTCTTGTCTTTTTGGATTATTATCCAAGGAACGCTTTGTTGTGATATTTGATTCAGTTATTGAAGTCTTTTCCTTAAATTCTTCTTTGTTCAAATATTCACCTTCTTCCCATATATTTAATACTTTCATTATGATGATGAGTGGCTAATTTCCTTGTGTGATTCTAGGGTGATTGGCTGAAGGTTGTGGGAAAAACAATGATAGAATAATCTTAGAATCCAATAGGATCCTGAAAGTTCGAGTCTTTAACCTTAACCCTAAGCATCTCGTTCGGTTGATGAACATCTCGGCCGGGGCGGAATTCTTCTGACCGAGGTGACTTATCCGACCTAAAATAGAAAGTTAAGTGTTAGAGTTTGCTAAAATCCTATTCTTATTACACCTTCCTGGTTCAATGCAAGCTTAGGATGAGACTTACCCGGTAATTCCTTAGTTTGTGTATTAACGATCATAAGTGTAGGTAATAAAGGGTTATCCTTTATTGGGGTTTGAGTGTGCTTCCATCCCATCTTTGTGAGTTAGCCTGAGACTTACCCGGTAAATGTTGATTCTATTCCCTTAGATGGTATGTTAGTTTGAGGTTATAGTTCTTTATCTTGATTCCTAGAGACTTACCCGGTAATAGGAGTTACGGTTTAGGATTAATGTGTAGTGAGACTTACCCGGTGATCTACTCCACTTTAGTAACACTTTCCCCACGCAAAAATCTCAGCTTTGTCCGCCTATCTATAGATCTTGAGTTGGAACCACAACTAGATGCTTTAATCCCTAGAATTGCATGTTTGCTTTATTGACTTCTTATTCATCTTTGATTGTGTTAATTGCTCTTGTGGTTAGTATTGACATAAGCATACCGTATTGACTTTGTTTCACCGAGTCCCTGTGATCGACCCCTGGAATTTTCTTGCTTTTACTACGATTGACCCGTACACTGCGGGTTCGCATCCTTGTTTTAAGCTTAAGTCTAGGGTTATAAATTTAAAGCTTGCACACACCGTTTGGAGCGAACAACAGTTCTTTAATGGAACAGAAGGAGTATGAGGCGCCGCAACTGCGTTAGTATAACCTCTTATGCGGAGTCGAGTGGAGAAGATTACAATACACTCATAGTACACTTTCTTTAGTACATCCATGTACGAATAAGAGGTACCACGAAGTAGTAAATCACGTTAAAGTGTTACTGACGTGGAGATGAGCTCATCCACTACCAGTGCTGTAGTGGAAGTGAGAAGACTTTTCTGTGGACTTGTGATGGCATTGAGACCCAGTAAGAGTTTTGGTGTTATCCAGATTATTAGTAATAGATTTACGAAGTCGACACGTTCCATCTCTACAGAGACACGTGGCTAGTGAATGAAGTAACAAAGGAGTACACTAGACAGATGGTGAGACTCCATAAGTGTACCGAGGACGATCGACTATGACTGTAGTAGACGGTTTAATTTGAGGTTTTGATAGCAGATTCAGACTTCTTGGGGAACGCGTCCACATATCATGATTGAGTTTTACCTCAGACAGACGGTCAGTCTGAGAGAACACTCCAGACCATAGAGGACATGTTGTGAGCTTGTGGGATGGATTGAGAACAGGGACGATCTGTTTATCTCCCACTCGTTGAGTTCTTATACCACCACCGTTGGTATGCATCTATATGAATGGCCCCCTATGAGGCGTTGTGTAGACATAGGTGTCATACACCTTTATGCTGGGAGGAGCCTAGCAGTACCAGTGGGATAGCGCCAGAACAAATTCAGGATGATATGGCTCGAGTAACGTTGATCAAAGAGAGGATGCTGGCTGCACAGAGTCGCCAGAAGTTGTATGCAGATAGGAGGCGTCTACCTCTAGAGTTCAGGGTAGGAGCTCATGTCTAGTTGAGAGTAACTCTGACGCGAGGCGTCAGACGTTATGTCATAAAGGGGAAGCTGAGTCTCCGATATGTCAGTCCTTTCGAGATACTCGATAGAGTTGGGAGAGCAATGCACAGATTGACTTTGCAACCGAAGTTAGAGGGTGTTCAACCTACGCTTCATGTGTCTCAGCTGAGGGAGTACATACCAGACCTGAGGCACATTGTGAGTTATGATGATCTAGTGGTTGAGCTGGACCACTCTTTTGTAGAACAACTTTTTGCAGTTCTAGAAAGAGAAGTGTGAGACGTCTGCATTCAAAGGATATTCCTATGATGAGGATACAATGGTCGAGAAGAGGACCGGATGAGGCTACCTGGGAGACAGAGGATAGTATCAAGAGGAACTATCCAGAGTTCTATGCGGAGTTAGAGGCACCCATAGGATCCACGAGTAGATCTTAGTGCCTTTTTGGTGAGTGCTTGTATGCTATGTGCTTATGTGATATGATGTGTTTTCGTGCTAGCTTTGATATGTGCATCTGATCTGTTAGATCTTGTTTGCTAGCACGATATAGGTATAACTGGAGATGGTTCTTTCCTCCATGCTATTATTGATGGACATAGTGTGAGTGGAGACGGTTTTCCTCCACATAGTTATGTTATGAGTACGATTGGATGGAGACGGCTTTCCTCCATGCCTTGTGACGTGGTTAGTAGCTGACTAGAGATGATTTTTTTCCTCTATGCCTTTGGATAGCGTTATGATCTTGTTGCTGGAGTTGGTGATTCCTCCATGCTGTGTTTCGAGGTTATAGAGTGTTATAGGTTGATACGCTTGAACGAAGATATGATACCTCCGATAGAGAGAGTGTCTATACCATGGCGTATGGGTCCGAGAGGATTTGGGAATTGTTCAAGTTTCGGGACAAAACTTTTTCTTAAGGGGTGTGTGATGTAATAGCTAGGATTTCCGAATTCTAATTAATGTTGATTAAATTAATCAGTGATAGTAATTGACATATAACTCGCGAAGATTGCGTAAGTGTTGAGTATAAGTCCCACCGTTATGTTCCGGGTGTAATTTTGGGCTTATGGTGAAATTTTCACTTTTTCTCCACGTTCATTATTTTTACCCTCCGGTATTATTTGGAGCATTTGGGAGCTCCAATAAATAAAAATGCAGTTGAGAGAAATGATCAGGATATCGGACATGTCCTAGATATGAAATAACATGGAAAGACAAAACAGCCAAAAGAGTCGCTATTTCATTTCTTAACGGCTAAGAAAGACGGCTTAGGAATACAAGTTTTCTGAGGCAATTGTGGGATAATTATCCCTACTAGATTCAAGATATATTGTTCCAATTTCGAGAAGTTTGTAGAAGGGGGTTCAACCCGCCATTGGAACGGTTAAAGGATAATTATCGACTTCGCTAAAGGATAATTATCGACTTCACTATAAATAGCGGAAAATCATTTATTAATTCATTTCCTTTCACGTTTCCTCGTAAAAGCTCTAATTTCTCTCAAACTTCAAACTCTGATCTACTTTCCCTTTCTAATCCGATTTCAATTCCGTTTGAGTTTCTAGATTCCTCTCTTCATTCTCTTCATATCGGTACCAAGTTTCTGTATTTCCGAGCAGATGCAGACCTGGTCGAGCATATATGTCACCAGGACAGTTCCGTCACTCAGATTCCGGTGAATTTGAGGTTGTACATGCGTAGCCTGTGTCGTTGTGATTCCGAATCTTCTTTCAGATCGTTAATCGGGTTAGTAACGAAATAAGTTATGAATTTATTCGTTTTCCGTATTGCGATTTGGCCTAAATTGACCTTAGGCTTTTGAAAATGGATAAATAGAAATTCCATTATGATCTTTATATATTATTCTGGTGTTTATGGGTTGTTTATTTGATGAAATTTGATGACAGGTGGGTTTAGAAATGGCCTGCGGGCAAAACGTTATTCTGGTGAAATTTAATTAACTAATTAAAGGTTAATTAATTGAATTAGGATTAAATTTGAGATTGAGGAATACTGATTAGATGCATGCTAGGTGTCAGAATGAGTTGAGGATCATAATGATGTTATACATATCGGTTATGACTTTAAGGTTTAGTATGTGTACGAGTATGATGAGATGTTATGTTGAGGATATGCCTTAGGCATTTATGAATGTGTTGAGGATCTGAGGTTTATATTTGAGATATAGGTTGGTTGTGGTTAGTGAGACGCGTCTCTTAACCTTTGCAGTATGTGATTGTGTGTGCCTTGCTATTGCAGGCGTTGAATACTTCCCAAAGGGGAAGCTGTGACGTGGTACAAGTTACGAGTATATCAGGTAAGTCCATTGGACTTTCTTACCGTGCAGTTTTGGATTGTATGATTGTGATGGTTGTGTGTGTTCATATGATTGTGCATTTATAACCTAAACCGGACGAGGATGACCATTTATTACATTTATTTGGCCCAAGCGTATTATAACGGGCGGTAACCACCGGTCTCCGCCTGCTGGTTTGGAGGAGGTGCTTGGAAGCCAGTAACACACGGGGGGG